>CM064482.1:67130905-67217013 GCA_032716605.1 Paralithodes platypus
TTTTTTTTTTTTTTTTTTTTTTTTTTTTAGTTGTGCTTAATGACGGTCTAGTGAGGCTACTAATAAAATAAATAAAAACTACTAGACCAAAGCTAGACCAAAAACTAACCCCTCCCCCCTTAAGCTCATTACAACCCCACTGATCCGCCCTTTGTTTCCCTACAGGTGAACACAATACACAGTATACGAGGCGTTACTGGACGGGCTACCTGGAGATCCCCATAGCAAACAGAAGAGATCGGACACATTCACCCATGTTGTTGGGGGAGGTAGTCACTTTTTCGGGACCCCCTTCTCCCTCATGTTTAGCATATTTGTTTAGTGATTTAAGACGTTCGTTCCGTTAGTTTTGCGATTTGGAGACCTAGGTCTAGGGAGGAAACAAAAACAATAATACATATATGAAATAATTCCCTTAGGAAGAACATATCACCAGTATCCCCAAGATGGCAGAGGTTGGCCGATTTCTGTCACTATAGGGTCTCTCTCTAGTCCTGACAGCCCTCCCAAGACTCCTCACTCGGACAAGATCGGAAAACTCAATTCCAATCTCATTATCCCGCAGATATTTCTTTTGCATATTTTAATTGAATTTCGGAATTGGGTCCGAATGTGTGTTTGAAATTAAGGGGGTAGTGGATATTTGTTGGTATATTTTGTATTTATATATTCATGTTTTAGTTTCCTCACTAGTCTTCATCAAGCTTAAAAAAAAAAAAAAAAAAACCCATAGGCCCCATTTCAAGATAAAATTGTAAATTGTTCAATAGATAAATGTCCCGGCCTTGATCCCTCCTAAAAAAACAGGCTCGTTATCGCTCGCCAAAAAATAAATTGACATCTAAATGGCACGAAAGGTCTTTATATTAACAAATAAATGGGCGAAAGACTAAAAATGTGACAACTAATGGGTCTAAACGTGAGGGAGAAGGGAGTCCATAAAAAGCAACACCCTCCCCCTTAATGCCATCAGTACTCTGTCGGCAATGTCAGCTGGGTGATGGATGGACCTGAAGATGATAAACCGGTCTATAGTCGGTTTCAATTCCACTGACGGTACATTGAATCCCATACCAGCTAATGTCTCGATACTTAATGGAAATTTATGAAACTACCATGTCTCTGCATCATATTAAGACCAAGTTTAGATAATTAGCACAATATTTCACTATACAATCTTCAAAACAACTGAGAAATCTTGATGGGAACTTTGCAATTTACCATCAGTTGAAAAACAACAGAGTATAGTGAGTGGTGGGTCTTGTTTGGAGCCTCTCTGTTTCACTCCATTGGTCTGGTAATATTGAGACGTTTCACCTCATATGTTTGGTAATTATAAGACATACCACACCATTCAGGTGTGGTTGTATTTTTTTTTTCTGGGCGACCGAAAGCGAGCCTGCACTATTTGTTAGAAACCGGCCAGGACATGCTTTCTACCGATATATATATATATACATATATATATATATATATATATATATATATATATACTGTATATATATATACATATATATATACTGTATATATATATTATTATTATTATTATTATTATTATGAAACTGTGTATTTTCAAGTTTGCTCAAGTATATCCTGATTGATAAAACCTTTCCCCTTATTATCACTCTTCTTGGGGTAACACGCTATTCATTAATCCAAGGACATCTTGTTGTTCAATTTGACCCAGTTATTATCATCTTACTAACTTAAATCTTAAGGGGAGATGGGTCTTTTTTTACTGGACCCATTTCTCCTCCATGTTTAGCTCCCTTAGTTTTGACATTTTAAGGCGTTCGGCCCATTAGTTTGGCGATTTTAACACCTTTAGCTCCATTTCATTGTCAATTTTAAGACCTATCGTTCCATTTAGATGTCGATTTATTCCTGGCGAACCTGTAATTATAAGAGGAACAGGCCGGGACATTTTTCTACCGAAAAATGTACAAATTTATCATGAGAGGGGGGTCTAGAGGGTGTGTTTCTAAATTTGAGGGATGAAAAGGTAGGAAACTAGAAAACAAAATATATATAAATGAAAAAAAACATCGACCAAAAAGTGAACCATCTCCCCTTAATTCAATCTATATTCAATCAAAACCTTACTGTAGGTATATTCATTGCTCCAACTTTTCGTTTATAATTTTTTTTTTAACGTCATCCATTTTCATCCAAGTGTTCAAGATATTACATCAGCGTGTCAGAGTTGTTCAATAAGATTTATACCATGCTTTACTGCAGGGATAAGTGGTATAAATGGCGACGCACCCAATTAATCAGTATCGAACACAGATGAGATAATGCAATACTTTATTATAGACCAGATGCTTCAGAAAATGGCTGTAAAGGTTCAAAGATTCGAACTGGTGTAACGTATCGGTCGTGAGTGAGATTACTTTATGATTCGGGAATGATCGTCAATAATTGAAAGATAAATGGTCTAAGTGATCAAAGTAAGATTTCCAATAGCAATTTGACTCGGTGGCTTTGAACAGGAAACAGTTATTGAAAACACAATTTAGGGTTTATTTTCCACCGACGTGACCACAGGTAATTGATTGTAAAAGTTTGTATATGATTGACTTACAAATCCATCACGTATCCTGTTGAGGTAAATGGGATATAATGCCCAGTTTATATTCTACTGACTATCGAATTCCAGAGAAAGTTCTATGTTTAAGATTAATAAACTTTCTATTGCCAACATTTAGAGATTATTTTGCACTGGTATCTATAACTAATCTGAAGGCTATCTATAATTGGTGACAGGCAAAGATGCCTGTACCGAGTGTCCCTCCCTAAAATTAAAAGAAAATGTGACAGGTAGCCAAATTTCAAGTACGTTAGATTAAAAATTACTGGTACACAGTGCTTGAAGGAGTCTACGTCGTAAACTAAGGGAGAGATAGAGTGAGGTAGAGAGTTCCAGAAATTTACTAGTTGAGTGGAAAAAAGACTGGGAAAACTGGTTCATTCTGGGATTAGAAAATTGGACAGAATAGGGGAGGGCATGTCTTGAAAGGTGGGTGCCACCTACTCCCCTTAAGGGAGGAGGTCTAAACTGAAAACGCTCAGCATATCATCGATTATTATAATAGAAGAGAGAGAGAGAGAGAGAGAGAGAGAGAGAGAGAGAGAGAGAGAGAGAGAGAGAGAGAGAGAGAGAGAGAGAGAGAGAGAGAGAGATGTAAAATTGCGGCGTGTAAAGAGAAATTGTAGACAATTAGTAGGAGGATATGAGTTGAAGAGACTTATTTCTTTTGACCCTACCCTTTCGAGTGGTGTGGTACGGATAGAGCCTCCCCACACATGCGAACATATTGGTACTCAGAGCGCGTGTTAAGGGGACGTTATAATATTTATATATATTTTTTGTATAAATACCGGTATATATATATTTGTTTTGGTTTGCTCCCTAGACATCAATCAAGCTCAATAAAAAACACCCTAAAGACCCGCTTTTGAGATAGATGTGTATATTTTTCGGCCGAAGGCCATTTCCTCCTAAATTACAGGCTCGCTATAGCTCGCTAAGAAAAAATAGACACCTAAATGGCCAGTCGAACTTCTTAATATTGACTAAGAAATGGCCTACAGTCTTAAAATTTGAAACCTAATAGGGCTAAACATAAAGGAGATGGGGGTTCAGAATATTACAGATACTTCCCCTTAAAAGGTTAGGAGATCCTTCTTCAGAGATCTTATGTGAAATAAGGCTTTCGTATCCATACAATTACATATTTTTGTCGGGCCCTTGATGCAAAGATAATGGCTATTAATTGGTGTCATAGATATTGTGAAGGCAACACAAATATGACCTTGTTATTCTTATAAGTGTACGTACTGTACTTTTATTGTACCCGATATAATTAACCCCTTCTGTACCAGCGACGTCCTTTATATTTTATGTTAGCAATATTTAGACGCTTTTGTGCAGTTTAAGAAGGATCTATGGTGTCAAAAATGGATAAATGAGATAGTTTGAAGCCTGTTACTTGCTGGAGGCCCTTTGTTAATTGAATAACATCGTCTAATAGTAGCCAGAATATACTTATATAGACGTCTCCGGTACAGAAGGGGTTAAATACTTAATTTAAGGACAACTGAACCATTTATGTCCCTATGAATATCAGCACCCCAAATAGTAGGTAAAGCCAGAAAAACTAAATAATTACCGTTACAATAAGATAAACAAATAGAAAAACAAAATAGAGGCAAACAAGAAATTATATTGCTAATAGGCAACACATCATTGTATCTCTAATTAGATAGCATGCACGTATGATTAAATGGGTTCATACGAGAATAAATCAAATATTGAGTGTTAATTATATGGCAAAACGACAATATCAATTTGGTAGGAAAATTAGCAATCGTGAATAATCGTGCTTTAACCCCTTATCTACCAACGACATCTTATTAATCATATTTTAGCTATATTTCAACGGTTTTGTGCAGTTTAAAAAGGATATGAGGTAGTAAAATGGGTTAAGTGAGATACATCGAAGTCAGTTAATTGCTGGAGATCCTTTTAAAAGTGAATACAATCGTCTAATAGTAACTACAGTAAAGCTAAAAGGACGGAGCCGGTATAGAAGAAGTTAAGTCATCTTAGACAGATTGACATCGTCGGTACTAACAAAAAATACCTCTCCCACTTCAAACCACCAGACCCCAGGGACATAACGGCGAAAAACTCTCCAATATCCATGAATATATGAATGACCCTCCAAACACACGAACCGAATAATGTCCGCGTTCACCCAAATGGTCATCCGCAAGTCCCTCATTTGTCAGGCGGGGAATTAAGGGGAGGTATTTAGTGTGTTCCCTAGACCTCCATCAACCTTAAAATTACACCCCCTCGAGTCCCTTTCAAGATAAATTTGTACATTTTTCGGTAGAAAAATGTCCCGGCCGAAGGCCGGTTCCTCTTAAATTACAGGCTCGCTATCGCTCGCCAGGATAAAATAGACACCTGCATTGCACGAAAGGTCTTAATATGGGGTGAACGTTCTTAAAATCGCTAAACTAATGGGGCAAACGTTTTATAATATCAAAAGCAATGGGGCTAAACATGAGGGAGAAAGGGGTCAAGAAAACAATCCCTCAAGTGGAGACCTCCCCTTAACATATAGATGAGAGGTTTGGCGTATATGCGTTCATAGTGTATAATGATTATAATACGCGCGGTAATTAGCGGGTGTGTCGCGGTTGTCGGTAATTATTGTCAATGTTCTTAACCCTTTTTTGCGCAATTAAGCCTTTTGAATTGTATAATAAGTAGAGAAGTATATTCAGCTTAGAAGAAAACTCTGAGAGTAAATTGAATGAAACACCTCTCATTAAACCTTCTGAACTCCAAATGCAGTTTCTAAATTGTACAAAATCGTTTAATGATAACCCAATGGAATGGAAAAAGGTATCATCACCCTAAACCTATTACCACATAGCTGAGAGTTTGGCGTGTATACCTTCCTAGTGTAATGATCATAATGAACTCGGTATTAGCGGGTGTAACGTTACGCGTGCTGATAATTGTTGGGCGTATTTATTGGCTTATGTTTGATCTTTTTATTATTTTTGGTTGTTTAGTTTCCTCCGTAGACAACCTTTGAGCTTTAAAAAACACACCCAGACCCATCTTCAAGATAAATTTGTAAATTTTTCGATAGAACAATGTCCCGGCCAAAGGCCGATTACCACATATTACAGGCTAGCTATCCCTCGCCAGAGAATAATCGACACCTAAATCGTATGAAAGGTCTGAATATTGATAAAGATATGGGGTGAAAGGTCTTAAAATCACCAAACTAATGGGCCCAACGTCTTAAAATCTGAATACCAATTGGGCTAAATATGAGGAAAAAGGAGTAGCCAGAAAACCGAACCATGTCCCCTTAACCCAGCAGAGCAATGGCATTATTGTCAAGCATACTGGTTGACACTAGACGATTTTGTCCAGCTTAGGAACGAAATCGAGGAATATAGAAGTTAAATATATTATAGTTAAATTTATATCTTGCGCAAATATTTTTTAACCAGCATGTAATCGTGTGATGGTGGCCCGATTACAGTGTAAATAACGCATACCTCGAACATAAAACATGCGTCGCGCTGCAGCATACATGTAAGTTTTTTTTTTTTTTTTTTTTTTAAGAGACAATGAACGGAGGAAGGAAAAACACAGATAAAACAAAAAGGTCCATGTGCCTAAAGGCATCCTCCATTCATAAAATGTTTGTAACAACTGGATTTAAACATTTGTTGATTGTAAGTTTGTGGAAAGCAATTCGAGGGAAGTGAATTCCAAAGAGTAGTAGCTCTGGGGATAAATGAATTCTGATAAGCAGAAGTTCTGCATTGTGGAGGAGAAAGTGTAAATTCATGGGCGCTCTCAGCTGCCCTAGTTCTACGGGGAAAGATGTGGAGAGGCGGCACAATTGAAGCAAGTTCCTCGGAACAATTGCTGTGAAAATATCTGTAGAATAATGCAAGGGATGCAACGTTTCTTCGTATGGCTAATGTAGGAAGGTCCTGTGTGATTGCAGGGTTATTGATTAATCTAATAGCTTTATTTTGAATTTTGTCCAACTGCCTCAATGCAACCACTCCACTTCCACCCCACAGAGGTGAACAGTAATCCATCTGAGAGCGCACATGACTTTTATATATTACGGCCAACTGCTCGTCAGTGAAGAATTCTCGAACTCTGTACAGGAGTCCCAGTTTTTTAGAGGCATTCTTAGCAATGCTTCTAACATAATGTGTCCAGCTCAAGTTAGTAGTTAATGTTACACCGAGAATGTCAATACTAGGGGAAGTGGGAATATTTACATCATTAAAAAATATATGAGAGTCCGTGAGATTCTGTCGGTTAGAAAATTGAATGTACTTGGTTTTCTGTGCATTAAAGGAAACTAGATTCTCTTGTCCCCATTCATTAATTCTAGAAAGGTCCTGGTTCAGAGAAATTGCAGTGTTTATTTTTGAATTTATAAGATCGGGTTGGGTGAAAGAATTGGTAAATGTGAAGGAACTGTGGAGTGTTGAGTCATCTGCGTAGGAATGTATTGGATTATGAGTGGTAGATATGAGATCATTGATATGAATGAGGAACAGAGTTGGGGCCAAAACTGATCCCTGGGGAACACCAGCATTTATTGAGTGAAATTGAGAATAAAGGCCATCTACCATTACATATTTTTCTGTTATGAAGATAAGAAGAAATTAGTGGAACTAATGATGCAAGGCCGTAGTGTGACATCTTCGACAATAAGGATTGATGCCAGTCTCTATCAAATGCCTTTGATATATCCAGTGCTATTGTATGTGTTTCACCATGTTGGTCTGTAGCTTGGTTGATTTGATGCGTAAGAAGGCAAAGAATGTCTGCAGTTGATCGACATCGTCTAAAACCATATTGCCTATCACTGATTAATTTATTATTCTCCAGATGCTTAATTATGTGATTATTTAATATAATTTCAAAAACTTTGCCAAGAGTGGAAGTTATAGCTATTGGTCTGTAGTTTGATGGATCTGAAGAGGCACCTTTTTTAGGAACTGGATGGATGTTTGCTTCTTTCCAGGGTACTGGGAAGCATGAGGTATGAGTACACAGACGGAAAAATTTTGCCAATACAGGAGCGAGCACCAAGGAGCAATTCTTAAGTACTATTGGAGGAATTTCATCTGGACCAGGAGCCTTATCTACTGAGAGATTCTGCAAAATAGTTTTGACATGTCTGGTGTGGATCTTAAGTGAGGGAATTTCAGGTGAATTAAAATTAAGTACAGGGACATCTTGATTTATGTCATCTAAGGTTGAGTTGGTGGAGAAAATATCTGCAAGAAGGTTAGCTTTACCTCGTGGGTCACTTACAAGATTGCCAGTCGGAGATTTTAATGGTGGAATGGATGAAGCAGTAGTGAAGTTGGATTTGAATGAGTTAAGAGTAGACCAAAATATTTTGTTATCATTTGGATTATTTAGAAGTTTATTTGCCTGCTTATGGAGAAAGTTTGATTTAGTTAGGTTTAATACAGTTTTGGCATGATTTCTGATGTTTCTAAAGTAATTAAAGGCTTCATGTGTTTTGATCTTGTGTATGCATTGTAGGCTATTGCTTTTTGTTCAGTTACTCTAGCACAATTATGGTCAAACCATTTAGGTGAATTAGATCTTTTACTGTACTTTTGATGAGGAATAAAAGTTTCCATTCCAATTTTTACAAAATCTTGTATGTGGCTCAAGGTGGAGTGTGCATCATTAGAAAAGAAAGAGGTCCAGGGAATATCAATAAAGAAACCTTGAAGACCCTCCCAGTCTGCCCTATCGTAATGCCATTTAGTCACCAAAACAGGTTCAGAGTGGGAAGGTGTGGTAGGTGATAGACAGGTGGCCTGTATCAGACAGTGATCAGAAGATCCAAGTGGGGACCTCACTGTAACATCATAATTTTCTGAATTGGTTGTTAAAAATAAGTCCAGTAGGTGGGAATTATGATTAGGATTATCTGGTACACGGGTGAGACCTGAGCGATCTCTGCCATACCCATAGCTTACTCTGACTGTTCCTTTTACTTATATATTTTCTAAATCTCAAGTGACGGCGTCTCTTCCGTGGATTGACCTCCCAATCTACCAAGATTGGAAGCTAAAGCGTCACATTATTCCTTTGCCCCTCAACTTTCTCTTCATAATTGCTGAGGGGCACAGGGCCCTGGGTGGGGCTTTGGTTTCCCGGGCGTTTACGCACCCTCTCAGCTCCCCGCCATGGAGTGGCTTCGGTCACCCAGGCTTTATTGTGGTCGGCAGGGAGGGTTCTGTGGGGGCGCTCGTTTATGGCCTTGGCCTTACTCGGGGCCTTGGGGCTGTTCGGCCAGGCAGCTTGGGGAACAACAACAACAACAACAACACGGGTGGGTTGGTTGACTAGTTGAATGAGATTAAATGAGTCTGCAAATAGCTCACATTCAAGACCAGCATCATCAGTCCTGGCTGAATGAGTGAGCCATTCAACATTATGGACATTAAAATCACCCAACACAGTGATTTCAGAAGAAGCATTTAAGTTGAGGACACTGAGTTGTGAGGACAGAGAATCAAAGTGCATGTTTAATTGCATTCCCTCTAACACTAACATTTTTCTAATGTTAGTAATACATTTTCTCTAACTAGACTAATGTGATCATGCGATTGGCGATATCTAAATTATTGGCAACAGACACAACAAAACATACATTTTTATTTTTTTTTTTTTTTTTTTTTTCTATGTGATTGAGGGAGGCAAAAGGCATAACTGCCTATAGCGAGTGCCTCCCCATAGTTGAAAGAGTGACAGGGCCAAAATCAAGGGACGTTCGAGCCAAAATGCCTGGACACACGGAGTTTGAAGCAATTTAAGTCATAGGAAGAGGGAAAGACTGATTCTGGGAGAGAGTTCCAGAGCTCAGATGTTGAGTAGAAGAAAGTTTGAGAGTAACGTTTCACTCTTGGGTTGGAGAGTTGCACAGAGTAGGGGTGGGATTGAGTTGCAAGACGGGTACCACATGCCCTACGTAAAGGAGGTGGTATGCACTGGGATAGCTCTGAGGAACACTGATTATTATAGTAGCGATAGAATAGCGAGAGAGATGCAACATTGCAGCGGAGAGAGAGAGAGATTGCAGAGAGTTGGTGAGTGGACGGGAGTTAATGATACGAAAGGTCTTCCTTTCAACTTTGTCTAGGAGAGCGGTGTGAGAGGAACCTCCCCACACATGTGAACAATACTCAATACAAGGGCGCACTATGCCCCTGTACAGAGCAAGAAGCTGTGCAGGGGAAAAGAACCCCCTAAGGCGGTTGAGCACACCCAGCTTCTGGGAGGCTGCCTTAGCAAGACTGGTAATATGGTCCTTCCAAATGAGAGCAGAAGAAAAAGAGACACCAAGAATATTGAGAGAAGATGAAGGGTTGATTTTTGTATTGTTGAAGAATAAGGGATAGTCCGCTGGGAGATCCTGACGGGTAGATAGATGGAGAAATTGGGTTTTGGAAGCATTAAATTTAACAAGGTTTTCTCTGCCCCAATTGGAAATAGTATTTAGATCAGAATTTAAGAGTTCTATGGCTTCATTACGTTTGTCGTTGAGGGATTGCTGGCTGGGGCGTTCTGAAAAACTAATGGAGTAGTGTAAGGTTGAGTCGTCTGCGTATGAATGGATGGGAATTAAGTTACAGTTAAGGAGATCATTTATAAAAATTAGAAAGAGAATAGGAGATAGGACAGAGCCCTGAGGAACACCGGAGTTTATAGGGTGAGGAAGTGAACAATGGCCGTCCACAACCGCAGCTATGGAACGGCCGGAAAGGAAATTAGAGACAAAGGCACAGATGGAGGGATAGAAACCGAAGGAGGGTAGTTTAGAAATTAAAGATTTATGCCAGACTCTATCGAAGGCTTTCGATATGTCTAGTGCAATAGAAAAAGTCTCACCGAAGTCCCGAAAGGAGGATGACCAAGAGTTAGTAAGATATGAAAGAAGATCACCAGTAGAGCGACCCTTAAGGAAGCCATACTGGCGATCTGAGAGCAGATTATGAGAAGAGAAATGCTTAAGAAATTTGGAAGCAAGAATAGTTTCAAAAACTTTAGAAAGACAAGATATAAGAGCAATTGGACGATAGTTGGAGGGTTGAGAGCGGTCACCCTTCTTTGGGACAGGTTGAATGTGAGCAAACTTCCAGCATGAAGGGAAGACGTTAGAGGATAGACAGAGACGAAAGAGTTTGCCTAGCCAGGGAGTCAGCACGGAAGCACAGTTTTTGAGAACAACAGGAGGAACACCGTCCGGACCGTACGCCTTATTAGTGTTAAGCCCAGTGTTTACAGACGACCATAAGTTTTTCAGGATTGGGTGTGCAGCTTTGGCGCTCAACTGGCAAGGTACTGTATGCAGGTTATACATATCTCCACAGCAAATTGGCATTCAAAAGATTAAGAAAATACTGCGCCAAATCCAACTTCCTTTTTTCCGCAGCCTTTGATCATCTTCAAGAGGAAGACAAGGAAGAAGA
Source organism: Paralithodes platypus (assembly GCA_032716605.1). NCBI lineage: Eukaryota > Metazoa > Arthropoda > Malacostraca > Decapoda > Lithodidae > Paralithodes > Paralithodes platypus. Next base: position 67,141,967 of record CM064482.1, read on the forward strand.
GCGCCAACCAAAAAGTCGATCACTCATAGGCCTCTTGTTATCGACGCAGCCAAAAGGCATCATCGTACAGTCATACCAGTAAGGCCTTGACCCAGAAAATATAATATAGCTCTGTTTACTACATTTTCACAAGGATAACCTAAGATAAGATTGTATTTTGATTAAGTTTGCAACGGTGTTTCGGCACAGCTTTTGGTGACCCCCATATTTGACGGCTCTGCATGTTGGGTTAACCTCTGTACTGACATAGCCCTTTATTAAAATATAAACTAAAGAAGACATGATTGTATTAAAAGATTTACTTGCAAGTAGTTTTAAACCCTTTGACTATAAAGTATCTTCTGAACTGATTAAACTCGCTTAATGTAAGGCAACACGAATAATAAGCGTCATCTAGGATAACGACGGCTTTTGTGGGTTAAAGTCATTAGGATTATAATGACTTGCCTGTTAATGACTGTTGAGCTACGAGTGCCTCTCTCTCCTGCCATTATCCTCGGTGTCGTTAACATCAGGCGCTTCAGGGAATAATTTTATATGTGTTATTATAATTATTATCATGTTTTTCTTATCATTAGTTGTAGTATTTTCTTTGTTTTAAGTATGCCCTCAAGACTTCAATTAATCCTAAAAAATACCCCCAAGACCCCTTTCGAAATATATTTGTGTAGTTTTTGGTAAAAAAAAAATGCCCCGGCTGAAGGCCGGTTCCTCCTAAACTGCAGACTCGCCAGGACAAAACCGGCACCCAAATAGCAAGAAAGAAATGGGACGAAATGTCTTAAATTCTCATAATGTGAGGGTAAAGGAGGTCCAGAAAATAACCCTTAAAAGTCCATATAGAGGACAAATGATCACGCTTAAGCTGAGAACAGCTAATAATAGCCAGATTAAAATGTAAACAGACCATATACTGCTGCACGGGTTGTTATTATCACTCAATCTCTCTATATATATCTATATATCTATCTATCTATCTATCTATCTATCTCAGGTCGATTAAGAATCATTTCTCGAAACTTCGGGCATTGTTGACTACAGAGTGCATCTGAATGGTGGATTCACAGTGATACCAGATATTATGTTGGAAAATTTGAAATACCTGGATAATGAATGTTCCACAAAGACCGGACATAGCGGAAAGGGGAAACAATCTTATGCACATCAGAGATTTTCTAAATCCAATTGTCTACAATATCAGGTCAGAACATGAACTGTTAGGAGTAGACCTTAATATAGGTAACTGTGTTGTTCCTATTCTGGCTCTGTCTTGAGTTCCCCCCCCCCCAAAAAAAAAAGTGGGGATTGGGCCTGAGTAGATAGATAGATCGATAGATAGATAGATAGATAGATAGATAGATAGATAGATAGATAGATAGATAGATAGATAGATAGATAGATAGATAGATAGATAGATAGATAGATAGATAGATAGATCTCTATAGGGTTATATTCCACATCAAAATGTTGAAAAGGATTAATTTCTGTACACAAGACTGAGTGATCTTACCGACAGCAAAACCAGTGTGATCTTAGGTGACTTTTATTGCCTGGTAAACTGGGAAGCAAGAACTGCCAATGCTGAAGGTAGGCATCTTGTTGATAATGTTAATGATAATGATTTTGACCCAGTGGGAGAACGAGCCAACTAGAGGCAACAGTATACTAAATCTGATGTTCACCACTGAAGAAGAAAATGGGTCCAGCTTATCTGTTGGGGAATCACTTGGAGGTACTGACCACAATCTAGTTAGGTTATCTCTTCCTACCTTTTGCAGCAGACCCACCAGTCCTCAGAGTGCAAAACTAGATTTCCGTCGACCAAATTTTGAAGGTCTTCTGGGAAGCATACAAATCCCAGATCAGACTTGAGGGTGAGTTTATGAAATTTGCTGCTCATTATTAGAGCAGTTTATGGATCAACAATCTGCATTCGTTCCAACTTAACTTACCAAATTAGGCTCACCTAAACCAAAATGGTTCACAAGTGACATAGCTTCAGCAATAAGAAAGAGAAAGGTTGCAAACAGAATGGCCGAAAGAAATCAGGTCCAAAGAGGTCTGGATTCATTCAAAAATATGTGTAGGAGACTGAAATATCTTATAAAGGGAGCAAAGCGGAATGAAGACCTCTGGGTTGCAGCTCTCTGCAAAGAGAGTCCTAAAGAGTTCTTCAGCTATGTAAACAGTAGGAATTCATTCAACAGTAGCATTGGACCTCTAAAAGATCCAACTGGCCGGCTTCAAACCTCTGACACTGATATAGCTAAATCCCTAGACAACTATTTTGCCTAAATAGTTAGAAGGGAAAATACCAGTGAAATCCCAAGTCAAGGATTCATGCATGACGGTGAAGTTCTTAGCAGAATTAGATGTACCCCAGTGGAGGTAACAAAACTAATAGGTAAGTTTGATCAATTTAAGTCATCTCGCCCAGATGGCTATACGGTAAGTGTGAGATGAAATCACACCTGTCTGGTAGAAATCTTCAATAAATCACTAGAAACTGGAGAATTAACAAAGATTGGAACCTAGCCAATGTGACCCCAATCTGTAAGAAAAGGGGTCATTATTGTACCAAGAATTATTTGTAAAATAGCTTGTCTCATAGTAAAACTTTTAGGAGAGTTGCTATTAGAACAGATAGATAACTACCTGTAAATTCAAAACTTAATTACAGAATCCCAACATGATTCAGGCAAACCTATCAAGTCTTACCAATTTCCTGGATGTGTTTAATTAAATGCGGAGTGATTAGTATAAAAGTAGAGACATATACTGTACATCCTTTACATAGCTTTTCAAAAAACTTTTAAAAAGTGCCTCATTACAGGCTAATGTCAAAGTGAGTACACTAGGTATCAATATAGTGGTCACAAATTATATATAAATTAAATTGTGTTTCTTCTGAGTGGATTCGAGCCACTTTTGAAGTTCTACAGGAATTTGTCCTTATCCAACTTCTGATTCAGGATTGCATGCATTAAATTGGAGGACGGCCTCCTTGGATAATTTTACACAACAATGTATCTATGATAAAATTTCGAGTTATACATAGTTTGGCTGCTACAGTACATTCACGAAGTTGTATTAATGAGGGTGGAAAGTGAAGGGAAACCCGCGTACATTTCCGAGGACATTTTTCATACGTCTTGAGTAAAGGAGTAGTGTGTAGCAGGCACATGGGGGCCACTTTGAACATTTTCTTTAGCCTGTAGCAAAGAGGAGCACACTGTCGAGATCTGTGAATAAATGTGTGCTAAAATCTATGTGGGTTTCCCTTCACTTTCCACCCTCATCAATACAAACATCGTAAATGTACTGTAACAGCCAAACTATGTATAATTCGACATTTTATCATTGACACATTGTCGTTTAAAATTATCCAAGGAGGTCGTCCTCCAATATAATGCATGCAATCCTGAATCACCCTGTATAGATACATACCATAGACATTGGGCTATTGAGTGTGATCTCCAAGTTTGCAGATGATATTAATCTTGGAGTGAATCTGATGGACCCTAAAGGGGTTGAACGACTCAGGATGGATATTAATAGACCGGGTGAATGATCGGAGACATCAAGGTGATGCATATCGGCCAGGCAAGACCCAACTCAGGCTATTCGCTATTGGGAAAACCTCTGGAAGTGACGGACTTGGAAAAGGATTTTGGTGTTCTGAATTGTAGTACCTAAATTTTTCCAAGCAGTACACTGAAGTAGAGAAGAAAGCTCAGAAATTATTGGGATAACATTAATAAAAAGTCCTCAGATTCTACAATGCTGTTCAACTCTGGTTTCAAACAATCAGGAAAGATATAGAGTGACTAGAAAGACTAGAAGCTAAGACTACAAAGCTTATTCTATCGATTATCTTGAATTCTTCTTGTTGGAAAATCACAGACTAGGAGGTTAGTGCATTTAAATTTAAAATACTTAATGGATTTGAAATTGTGGATTATGGCAAAATGCTTAGCCTCAATGTGAATACAACACATAAAGATAGCTGGAAGTTAGATTAGAAAAGGTTTAGCACTAGTATGTGTGGAAACTTATTCACATATACATTCTAATCTACCTGGAACAAACTTCCCTCAGAAGTTGTAAACAGTTCAGTACAACAGTTCAAGAAGAAAGTAGATAGTATTTGTCACATTCTATAATGAATGTAATGCACTACTCAATATCTCTCGTCCTATTCGAGTATCTCCCTGGAAGGGACCGCAAGGTATTTGAGATACAAATTATTCCTTTAACTCCTTGGAGCTCTCTCTCTAAGCTCACACTCTACCTAAAGCAAACACACTCTCTCTCTCTCTCTCTCAGGCCATAACCATGCACCACTATAATAACAGCCAATCATCAAATTAACGCTTGATTATGATTACCTCCACTAATTATCACTGCATATCACTTCCCGATAAATTGTGGCTTAATAATGCGAAAGGGCGAACTAGAGATGAACACAGAAGATAATTAAGGGAACAACAAATAAAGAAGAAACAAAATATCCTGACAAAGAAAGATAATGTCTCTTGTTATAAAAGCAAGTCATGCATTACAAATTTGGTTAACCCTATCTGACCCGACCTCTTGTGGGTTATTATGATATTTGTTGCATTTATCACTGATAATTTTGTTTGTTTTTGCCATTTTCGATCAATGTACTTTAGTTTGTCCCCTAAGTTAACAAAAACGCCTTCCAAAGATTTCCTTCAAAATCAAAATAATGTCCACCCAGACCCCCTTCAAGCATTTTTTGTTTCGTTTTCCCTATATTTCAACTACTCCTTCTCGGGTATAGGCTAATCAATGAACGGTGAAGCCCGTGAGGTCTCGTTCCAGTCTAGGGGGTGAGACATGTGAAGCACTTTTTAGCTGCAACCAGGCCCTGCTATCTTGCCTTCGCAGGATGCATGGGGCTTAGTTGCCCACTCACGGCTCGAAGCAGCCCCATCTTTGAAGCTTCCTCGCTCCATTGCTTTACTGTCTCACCCCCTGAATGAACTCACTAGGCATTGTCCCCCTGTAGCATATTTTTAATATGGGAATATTCATACAGTGCTATTTAATCAGGGAAACATGAGGGTATTTATTTGGCGTTTCGGTGGGCTTTGTGGTAATGCACTGATTCTAGGTACAGCACAAATTCCATCCCAATAATATCTTCCCATTGACATATCTTGATTCGAACCAGGGTCCATTGGATTACCATTCCAATGGCAAGACCACTCCACCACTCCTCCCCTTAAGAAGATAAGAAGCTAAACCGGCAAAAGGCCGATTTAATTAAATATATTAGCTTGCTTTTGCCAGCCTGGAAAACAAAATAACAGTTGCATGGGGTGAAACGTTTTAGTATCGCCAAACTAATGAGTTGAAACGTCTTTAAAAAGCCAAACTAATGAAGCAAAACAGGAGAGTACATAAAAAAAAAAAAAAAAAAAAAAAATACCCTCGGACTCCATAGGGTTAAAGGTTGTGTGACTAACAGCAGGGTAGGAACAAAGACAGACAAAGTTGTGGTTCAAACCAATGTGAAGTAAAACAAAACTAAGGCTTGAAAACAGACCAAGAGCGGCAATAAGGCTAGGAAATCATGTTCGGTTCACAATAGGTATAAATTATGGAAGTTTTATAGATACAGAGACGGATAATATATTGATAACAGATGGCAAGTAAAGCCACAAGAAACCATAACATTAGTAGATAGAGATGGTAGAGTTTTTTTTTTTTGGATTCCCCACGTTTCGCTCCATTAGTTTGGAGACTAAGATGTTTCGCTCCATTAGTTTGGAGACTTTAAGATGTTTCACTTCAATAGTTTAGCGATAATAAGATGCGACATCCCAACTTTTTCTGGGCGAGCCTGTGACTTATAAGAACACATTTTTGTTCTTGCAAATTTAGGTTGTATGGAGTCTGGGTGGGCATCTTTTATTTTGAAGGAAGTCTGGGAAGGCGTTTGTGCTAGCCTAGGAGCCAAACTATTATATATTTTTTTCTTTTCTATGTGAATGAGGGAGACAAAAGGCATAACTGCCTGCAGCGAGTGCCTCCCCCAGATTTCAAAGAGTGACAAGGCCGAAATCAAGGGACGTTCGAGCTAAAATGCCTGGACACACGGAGTTTGAAGCAATTTAAGTCATAGGAAGAGGGACAGACTGATTCTGGGAGAGAGTTCCAGAGCTCAGCAGTTGAATAGAAGAAAGTCTGAGAATAGTGTTTCACTCTTGGGTTGGAGAGTTGCACAGAGTAGGGGTGGGATTGTGTTGCAAGGCGGGTACTACGTACCCTACGTAGAGGAGGTGGTATACACTGGGAAAACTCCGAGGAACACTGATTATTGTAGTAGCGATAGAATAGTGAGAGAGACGCAACATTGCTCGAAAATGGCAAAATCCTGAATACAAATTGAACAAAATATGATAAAACCCCACAAGACGTCGGTCCAGATGGTGTTAAGTCCTCAGTGTAATATTGCAGTTACTCCATCGAAATATTGCTTTCAGTTACGGCTTAAGATTCCTGTATGGAAATGTTTATGTAGGCCTGTACGTGAATGTGGGAGAAATAAACATCCAGCTTACCTTTAGGTATTCAGTATAATATTGGGAGCAGTGCAGAATATTCCATGCACTCTATTCCGAGATGTCTAGGAGAGAGAGAGAGAGGGTAGGAGGAGGAGGAGGAGGGGAGGGGGAAGGGAGTGGGTAGAAAGAGGAGGAGGAGGAAGGTGAGGGGGAGGGGGAAGGGAGTGGGTAGAAGGAAGAGGAGAAAAAGGAGAGAGGGGGCAAGGGAGCGGGTATTTGAAGGGGGAGGGAAGAGGGTAGAAGGAGGAGGAAGGGAGGGGGGGAGGATAGAAGGAAGAGGAGGGGAAGGGGGGTAGAAGGAGGAGGAGGAGGAGGTAGATGGAGCAAGAGGGGAAGTGTGTAGAAGGAGGAGGAGGGGATGGGGATATAAAGAGGAGGGAAGGGAGGGAGTGGGTAGAAGGAGGTGGAGGGGATGGGGGTAAAAGGAGGAGGATGGAAGGGAGGAAGTGGGCAGGAGGAGGGGGGGAAAGGGGAGAGGGGGGAGCGGATAGAAGGAGGGAAGCGGGTAGATGGAGGAGGAGGTGGAGGGTGCAAGGGAGGGATGGAGGAGGAGGAGGGGAAAGTGGGGAGGGGGGAAAGGAGGTGGTAGAAAGAAGAGGGGAAGGGGAAGGAGGGAAGTGAGTGGGAGGGTGAAAGAAGAAGGAGGGAAGGGGGAAGGGGAGGGGGGAGCTGGAAGGAGGAGGAAGAGGCAAAGGAAGGTACAAGGAGGAGGAGGAAGCGGGCACACATTGTCTCTGTTGTTCTTAAAAACTTTCAAGAGATAAAAGTTTGCACCATTTCCATTTCCCCAGCCTGGATATATTGCATGCTGACAATTCTGGTCGTATTTTGAAGCGGAGATATCGAGCCGGGTTCCTGATCTTTACAGCTGTCTCGCCAATATGTAGCAGGTCTGGGTGGATATTTGTTTACGTTCCATTTGGCTTGAAGTGTGCAAAATATATGCACATAATTATGCACGAAACAAGAACAAAAAAGAAGAAATGCAAAACATACTCTCTTGCTAATATTACAGGTCTGGTGGCCTTTTTTTTTTTTTTTTTTTTTTTACATTTAATTTGGCTTGAAGTGCGTACATTGGAAAATATATGCAATAATTATACACGAAGCAGAAACATAGGCAAAACCTACTTTCTTGCTAATGTTACAGGTCTGGGTGGTAGTTTTATATATTTTTCATTTGGATTGAGTCATGAGAAATATATACAATAATTACAAACGCAACAGAAAAATGCGAAAACAAATCTAGAAGATGGGGATGTTTTTTTTAACTTGATAGAGGTCTATGGAGGAAACTAAAATAAATATATAAATACATTTATAATTCGTCCAATATATACTATTATACACTTCTCTCATTAATCTCATTCAATTTCGTGAAGACATGTGGTGTCAATGTCTTGCTAAAGTTAGGGGTTTGAGCCTTTAAATCCCCATTTGGGTCCTTCAATAATCAAATATAATCTTTAAAGTTTGTATTCATTTAGTATATCGCAAAGTGAGTATCGTGTGGATAGGGGTGCCAATGATCACTGTCATTTTGTAGCGTTATATCGCGGAGGGCAGCGATTGCCTAAAAGTTAATCTTTTCTATTCGTGTACCAAATAAAAGTACTGGATTACTTGTATGTAAATCAGTGAATTAGTATGTGAGAAACAATGCTTAAAAGCACAGATGAACATACAGACAGACAAACAAAATAGCGATGCTCACAATAAACCTGCACACTTCATTCGGCGGAAAACAAATATAACAGCGGATGAAATTCTATATTAATACTTTTAAAATATGTAGGAAGAATCAGAACCCTTAAATGTATTCAATTGCGCAAAACAGAGAATTAAACACCGGTATTATGCAAAGATGCAGGATATAAAAATCACACTGCGAGGACAAGCACTCATGTATATTGCTTGGGCTGCTTTGCATATAAATCCAGTCTAATCTGGCACTGTGTTTTGATGAATTTTTTGAGAAGTGCGGAACGGCTGAGTGCTGCATTTATTACCGAGCATGCATGATTACAACAGATATACACTATACATACTGTATATATATATATATATATATATGATGAACTAGTATTATTTTACTTAATCATGCAAACTAGACAACATAATGTAGTTCATGACCTGTTGTGCTTGCCCCGAAAGTATAGTCGCGAGAAATAATAACGTTACATACTTGAGGCTTGTAAACCATGAAACTAAGTTTTGAAGAATCTTGGCTATAATAAATCATTTTACTGATTGGCTTAGCTTTGATACATTCAAATAGGTGCGTCGCAATTACTGCTCACAGTTGTACACTCGCTTGCATAAGTAATTGGTACACTACTTTATGACAACTTTTGATGCAGTGAACATTGATTAGAAGAAAACATTGCCTCGTGTAATGAGGCACCAGGCATGGTGTTATATATATTTTAATATCACTGCAGGTGAGATTACACCCGTCAATATTTATATATATATATATATATAAACAATCCCATTGATAGTTACAAGCCTATTTTTGAGGTTTTCAGTAATATTTAGGGGTATCGCTAAGATATCATAATAAAATACAGCTCTGTATTAGGTACTAGGTACTGACAGATGTAAAGATGGGTTCAAATCTATTCAGAACACTACCATCTATAACATTAGGAATACTATTATAAACTAGACACATATACTGCTTAACGAATTGTGACTTAATGGCATTTGTTTCCTAGTATTGGTAGTAGTATTTTCTATATTCCATTTACTCCCTCTCGGGCATAGGCTTCCACCATACATTCAACGGAGAAGCCCTTGCGAGATATCATTCCAGTCTTGGGAGTGAGACATGTGAAACGCTTTGAGCTGCAACAAGCCCCCTCCATCTTGCCTTCGCAGGATGCACGGGGCCCAGTTGCCCACCCTCAACTCGAAGCAGCCCCATCTCTGAAGCTGTTTCACATTTCGCGCTTTGCTGTCTTAGAGATCCTATAGTAAGTACTCTAACTATAGGATCTCTGCACTGTCTCATCCCCTAGACTTGGACCTTCACTTTCAGAACGCATTGCCCCCCTGTAGCCTATTTTGAATATGGGAATATTCATACAGTGCTATTTAATCGGGAAACAATGAGGGTATTTGTTTGCGTTCCCGGTATACTTTGTGGTAATCCACTGATACTAGGTACACCACAAATTCCACCCCAATAAAAGCTTCCTATTGATATATCGGGATTCGAACCCGGGACCATTGGATTACCAGTCCAGTGGCATGACCACTCCACCACACCTCAAGCAAGGTGTATTCATCGATGTAGATTTTCCTTACATTACTGATATAGCCTACCCTGCTATTAATAAGTAGTACACAATTCTAGAACATTAACTCAATACATCATAAACGATTAGCGTAATCGAGTTAATATTCCTACCATTTTGGAAGAGTCAGCCAAGGAATACCTGTGGAAATTTACAACCCATTTGCTCTAGCCCTTTTCGCGTTACACAGGTTAGGATTCACGATTTCTGGACTACCTATTTGGAACAGGGTATAGTATCCTGCTTGGAAACAGGGTATAGTAACCTGCTTGGAAACCTCCCCATTGTGTACGTGGAATATTGTTGACCCAGTACCAATTCGCGTCATTATGCAAGCAGGCCCGTAAAATATATTGCACGCCTCGTATTTGCACGCCCATTCTAGACCATGCACGATACGCCCATTCTAGACCATGCACGATACGCCCATTCTAGACCATGCACGATACGCCTCATTCTAGACCATGCACGATACGCCCATTCTAGACCATGCACGATACGCCCATTCTAGATCATGCACGATACGCCCATTCTAGACCATGCACGATACGCCCATTCTAGACCATGCACGATACGCCCATTTATTACTTTCCAGAACCAGCGAACGAGCATCAACAAGCCCGAATTAAGGGGAGGTCTCCACTTGAGGGATTTTTGTCTTGACCCCTTTCTCCCTCATGGTTAGCCCCATTGTTTTTGAGATTTTAAGACGTTTGCCTCATTAGTTTGGTGATTTTAAGAATTTCCGCCCCATTCTGTCAATTTTAAGACCTTTCGTGCAATTTAGTTGTCGATTTTATCCTGGCGAGCGATAGCGAGCCTGTAATTTAAGAGAAACCGGCCTTCGGCCGGGACATTTTTCTACCGAAAAATGTACAAATTTATCTTGAAAGGGGGTCAAGGGGGTGACATTTTAAGATTGCTGGAGGAGTAGGAAACAAACTAGAAACCTCCCCTTAAGGTGGAGCGCATAATACAGTAGGTAGTCGTTTTTTCCTGGACCGCCTTCCCCCTTATCATTAGCATAATATTTTTTTTATATTTTAAGACGTTCGTTCCATTAGTTTGGCGATTTTGAGACCTTTCGCCCTATTTCTTTGTCAATATTAAGACTTCAGGTGCGATTTAGGTGTTGATTTATGCCTAGTGAGCGATAGCGAGCCTGTAATTTTAGAAGGAATCGGCCTTCGGCCAAGACATTTTTCTACCGAAAAATGTACAAATCTATCTTGAAAGGGGGTCTAGGGGGTGTTTTTTTAAGCTTGATGTAGGTCTAGCTAGAAAACTCAAAAATATGTAAATAAATCAATATATACCAGAAACTAAACACAACCCCCATAACCATTACATAAACACAACCCCCATAACCATTACATAAAGCCCGAATTAACAAAGCCCAATAACCATTAAACTTAGCCTCCTATGCAGATGACATAACACTCACATGCACACACCATGACCCAAGAAGAGCAACAGATCTCCTTCAACCCTATCTCAACACACTACATGGCTGGTGCACTACAAACAGACTTAATCTAGCCCCAGCCAAATCCACCGCAACCCTGCTCACAAGCTGGACAGGTGAACACGAATACATCCCTCAACTCACCATAAACAACACACCCCTAACACATACACACACACCCAAAATCCTAGGAGTAACATATGATACTCATATGACATTCAAACAGCACACCACAAACATTAAAAGAGAAACTGACACCCAGACTTAACGCCCTCAGGTCACTTGCTCACACAAAATTTGGACACAACAAAGAAACTACCACCACAGTATATAAACAATACATAAGATCAGTAATGGAATACGCAAGCCCAGCCTGGGCTTCTAACCTAGCTGAAACACATCATAAGACCTTACAGACTATTCAAAACAAAGCCCTGAAGATCATTACAGGCTGCACAGCTACTGCACCCACAGATCATCTACATCAAGAAACCAAAATCCTCAAAGTCAAAGACCATCTGGACATGAGAGGCACTCAATTCCTGGCAGCAGCCTCCACGAACCAAGACCACCCACTAAACTACATGGCAACACACCCACAGACACCAAGAAATATCAAAACAACACCCAGCACACGGTATCACACACAATTATTGTCCTCTCTCCCTCCCTGCCCACCCCCAACCAACTTCCAGAAGCACATCCATACTCATATCTCTCGCCAATCCATCCACTCACTCACAGACAACACGCAGCTGCATGCACGACCTCCCGAAATCCATCCTTCCGAATCCTCCCTCCCTCGCGAGGACAGAGTCCACCTGGCCAGGCTGAGATGCGGACACCATCCAGCTCTCCTGAGCTATCAGAAGAGACTGGATGACTCCGTTGTCGACGCCTGCCCGGGATGTAACACAGCACCCCATACCATTAAACACATAATAGAAGACTGCATTTCACACAACCACTTACGCCAACAACACAACCTACACTCAATGAGAGCTCTGTGGGAAAGCCCGATCGTGGCCATGGCCTTCCTCAGGGACTCGGGGCTGTTCGGCCAGGCAGCTTAGGGAATAACAACAACAACAACAACAACCATTAAACACAGCCCGAACGGTGGTAGATAAACACTGCCGCCCGCCCTGACTAGCGGGCCTCATGCAACATATTCAAAGGAACGACGCCGATTCCCATTTAAATTTCTACCCGGAATTAAAGGGCGTGATGGGCGTAATTATTTGATCATTTTAGTATTTTGTTATGATTTTATTAGTTTCCTCCCTAGACCTCCATCAAGCTTAACAAAACATCCATTAGATCCCCCTTCTAGGTAAGTTTGTACATTTTTCGGTAGACAAATTTCCCGGCCAAAGACCGGTTCTTCCAAAATTACAGGCTCACTATCTTTCGTCAGGAAACAAATAGACACATTAATAGCACTAAAGGTCTTAAGGGGGGTGACCTGCTTTTTGTTATTTCTGTCCTTTCTCTCTTTCTCTGGCTTGTATCCATTCGGCCCTATTCAGCCAACTATTTTAAGACGTTTATCCCCATTTAGGTGTCGATTTCTTTCTGACGAGCGAAAGCGAGCCAGCATTATATGAAGAAATCCGGCTTTGCCGGAGAAATTTGTCTATCGAAAAATGTACAAATTTAGCCTGCTGTCAAACAAAAATAAAAAAATATGCTGGCTCGCTACCGCTCACCAGTAAAAAAATGACACCTGGATGGGGAAAAACGTCTTAAAACACTAGGCTGAATGGGGCCAAATGGATACAAGCCAGAGAGAGATAGAAAAGGACAGAACAAAAACAGGTCACCCGCCTTAATATTGACAAGGAAATGGGGCGAAAGGTTTTCAAATCGACAAATTTATGGACCGCACGTCATAAGATCTGAAACCTAATGGGACTAAACACGAGGGAGCAGGGGGCCATAAAAACCAGCCCATCCCCCTTAAATGGCGTTCCCTCCAGTAGTACATGTCAAGTAGTAGGGAGGGGGGAGGGGGGGGGGCTAATTAATTGGAACCTCGGTTTTTTGTTACCAGGCTGTAGTGAGCAAGTCAGCGAGAGATTCTGTTGTAGGTGGGAACGGCCATATTTTTTTATTGGACGCCATTTTGGAGCGATATTTATTGCTCATTGGGGTTATATTTGATATCTGATAATTTAGAATGCACCTCCAAACACCAAACTATATTTCCTGTACAAATTTTTTATTTATTTATCTATGTATTTATTTAATGATTAATATATTTATTATTATTTCGTTTATGGTGGTGGTGGTGGGGGGAGCGAGCATTAGGATGTATACGAGTGTAGAGAGAAGCGATTGAATTGTACCAGTGGCACCAACATGGCAGGGGTTGACCGATCTCAAATACTATAATGTCTCTATTAATGGGCTAGTCTATTGTTTCGCGTGCAAGTAATTTCGGCCATGCATACGTTTGGCTTACAAGTCATTTTGCTGGTCAGTTTTTCTTTGCTTCCACCTGCATCTCTCTCCAACGTTCTTTATTCGCTCGCAGAAGTCTGATGTGTTCGTCCAGTACCTACTTATAAACTGGTTAACGGGAGATGGGTCGTTTTTTGGTCGATTTGTAAAATGTATTTATTAATTTTCTAGTTTCCTCCATAGACATCAATTTAGCTGAAAAAAAAAAAAAAAAAAAAAAACGCCACCAGAACGTCTTTCAAAATAAATGTGTAGCCTACATTTTTCGATAGAAAAATGTGCCGGTTAAAGGCCGGTTCCTCTTAAATTACAGGCGCGCTATTGCTCGCCAGGAAAAAATCGACACCTAAATTACGTGAAAAGTCTTAATATAGACTAAGATATGGGGTAAAAGACCTTAAGATCGCCAAACTAATGAACCGAACGTCATAAAATCTCAAAACTAATATGCTAAACATGAGGGTAAAGGGGGGCCAAAAATAACGAACCATACCCCTTGAAGTTAAGTTAGGTATGCTTAAGTTAGGTTGCATTCGTTCATCCTTGAAATGCTTATGTTCATATTTGCAATTTGTTTATTTTAGTTGAAGTTGAATCAGGTATAACAAGGTATGATAACAAATGGAAAAGTGTAGTTAGTTATCAAACGAGTCGACTGATATGTAAGCCAGGTAACTGTGGAGGAAATCATGTGTATACGAAGAGATCTGGGTGCGAAATGACTTGTGGTGAACCCTTGGATCCCTAGTGGTCGGTCTGCAGTAGCTAAATAAACCATCGGGGGATTTTAACCCTTCCAGTACCGGTGACACCCTTTTCAATATACTCTTGCACCTATTGGACGATTTTCTTCAGCTTAGGAAGGACGTCTACCAATGTAAAGACTACAGACTATCTCAATTAATCCTGTTAGCTACCATATATTCTTCCTAAGCTTCATAACATCGCAGAAATAATTGATATATCAGAAGATAGGCATTCTATTGCCTTGTCACGTTTGTTTTGGATTGATTGCATGTTGGGTTTATGTGAAAAAGCTAGATGAATAGTGTTAGGTAGAATCGTCAGTATACGAGTGGACAGGACTAGAGGTACAGTTGAGATCATTCATGAATAATATATAGAGAATCGAAGACAGGACAGAACCCTGAGGAACACCGGAGTTGATATGTTGAGGAAGTGAGCGATGACCGTCCACAACTGAGCTATGGATCGGTCTGAAAGGAAATTAGAGACACATACACAGATAGAGGGATAGAAAACGAAGGAGGGTAGTTTGGAAATTAGAGATTTATACCAGCCTCTATCGAAGGCTTCTGATATGTCTAGCGCAATAGCAAATATCTAATAAATGGTGTGCACATTACTTATCTTGAGAATACAAACACAATTCTAGCACACTTACTTTTAATCTGTCCGTTTATTATGGTATGTCTTCAAGATGTGTAGTAGGAAGAAGCTCATTCATAAAGAACGTCTGAGTCTGTTGGAAGAAAAACAAATATAAACAATAACTGAAGCATGATTATGTGCTCAAAATTTACATACATTGATACTGAATAAAAAATCGAAATTATACACAGTCTAAATGCCATATAATATAAGTATGGTAAATCAATGTACTGTGTATGTAAGTAAACAATAAACGTTTTCAATTGAAGTTGAGTATAATTGATATACCGTCTATTTACAAGAGCCGTACGTGGTTTATCTGTGGCGTGAATAAAGCACTTGATTGAGTTTAATTGATATACCGTCTATTTACAAGAGCCGTACGTGGTTTATCTGTGGCGTGAATAAAACACTTGAAATTGAATGATAATCCAGGTGAAGGTCAATGGTCAAGGTTTCGGGGGATATGGAAATATGAAAGGTATAGGAATTTTGCATTTATCATCCTTTTGAGCAAACAGAGACGTAATGTGTAATTCTATTTTGCTATCATTACACGCTGATTTGTTCTAGCTTAAGTAGAGACTATTGGAGTTAGATTGCTAATTGATAGTGTTATCATTTTGATTTCTGGATTTCCTTGCTAAGCTGCATAGAATCGATTGATGATGACTAAAATAATAAAGTGAAATAAGGCCTAATTGTTACACTCACATACTCATACATATACAGTATGTGCACACACGCAGACACGCCTATGTAATAATATGAACCATTCTCTTGCAAGGGAGGTATTTGTTTTTTGTCTGGACCCCTTTCTCCCTCATGCTTAGTCCCATTAATATGCAATTTTAAGACGTTTGCCCCATTAGTGTGGTGATCTGAAGACATTCGCCCACTTAGTTTAGCGATCTTAAGACCTTTCACCCCATTTAGGTGTCGATATTTTCCTGACGAGCGATAGCGAGCCTGTAATTTAGTAGGAACCGGCCTTCTGTTGGGACATATTTCTACCGAAAAATGTAAAACAACAACAAATCTCGAAAGGGGTCTGGGGTGTGTTTTGTAAAAGCTTAATGGAGGTCTTGGGAGCAAACTAAATAAATATATATACAGGGTGTCCCAGGAGGAAAGGGCATAACTTTGGGAAATGATTAAACAAGGTATTCTTTGCCAAACTGTTATATAACAAAAAGTCAAAATCTCAACTGTTAAACAGATATTGAAGGTTTTATATAGTGTCCTCCCCCGCCTCACTGTAATAGACTCTTCCATGTCAGATAGTTTCCAACTGGTCCAAAGTGAGCTATTATATCTATAATCATTTGGCAACTTACAGAAATATAATAGCTTTACAATAACATGGTAAAATAACTGCAGTTAGATAGAGGTGTGGTAGGTACTAGGAAAGCTAGGCCACCCTTATGGGGAAATACTTAAGAAAATGTCATTTTCAACACATCGCTTTACTGGTTGAGATTTGGAATATTTCTTATGGAACATTTTAGGCTTAGAATATTTTGTTTTATCATTTCCCAAAGTTATGCCCTTTCCTCCTTGGACACCCTGTATATACTGTATATACACAAATATATAATAAAATAACCCTATCTTAACCACATGTCTTCAGTCAACCTCTTCTCTCTTTCAAAGTTCACTATCTCAAGTTTATCATAGTCTAGTGTACCAGGTACTTGTGCAGGAGATTGTACAGTTCTCAAGACATGAACCCGGTGCCAATGCTAGGGGATGGGGGGGGTATATTTATCCACAATAGCACTTATTATACTATATTGACGGTATAATGGGAGTTGAGTCTTATCCGCTTGTAGCAGCCGTAAAGGGGTGGTAGTCGATTTTTCTGGATCCCCTTCTCCCTCATGTTTAGCATGTTAGCTTTGAGGTTGTAGGACGTTCGTTCAAATTAATCTTGAAAGGGAGTCTAAGGGTGTAATTTTAAGCTTGATGGAGGGCTAGGGAGGAAACTAAAAAACAAAGGGAGTCTAAGGGGTGTAATTTTAAGCTTGATGGTGGGCTAGGGAGGTAACTAAAAAACAAAAACAAAGGGAGTCTAAGGGGTGTAATTTTAAGCTTGATGGAGGGCTAGGGAGGAAACTAAAAAAACAAAAACAAAGGGAGTCTAAGGGGTGTAATTTTTAGCTTGATGGTGGGCTAGGGAGGAAACTAAAAAAAAAAAATATATAAAAAAAAATACAAAATATCCAAACACTAAGCAAATAAATAAGCCCATCTCCCCTTGCTATATCTTACCAATTATATTATATGCTGTGAGAGCATTTAATCACCTCAATCTCTCCAAAACACTTATGCCCAGTTTCATGCCTTGGTAACTTTATAATCGGCTGCACAAGTAAGTGGTACATGACTCAGTGAACAGTGGCTTTGATAATTATGGCATCAGGCATTTGTTTAAAGGGGATGTTTCCGAATTAGACACCAGCGTTTCAGAATTCGTATGATTTCTCCCACCTTTCACTGCAGAGGAATGTGCAGTCGTGGTTGTGAACGCTTGAACGCAATCTAATGACGAGTTTATGCAGTTTAAGAAGAACCTATGTTATTCAGAGGGTTTATTAAGAACGTATTCACCCCTTGGAGTCGTTGAGGTAGATTATAAACTAAAGAAAATCGTTTAATGATAACCAGAATATGATGAAAATTACGTCATCGTGGTGAAGGGGATAAGTCTCTCAATAGTTTGTTTTGTGTGTTCAGTTTTTAAGAATAGTTCACTTAGGTTCGCTTTTACCGGCTCGGTAGTGTAGTGGAGAACGTCTCAGCCTCCCACCCCGGGTGACCCGAGTTTAATCCCGCGCTTAGGCATGAAGGTTTTTCGCATGTACTGGTAGCCGGTACTGTTTCCCTTGAACAAGGAAATGGGTAATAGAGTCTGGTAATAAACTTTGGTCGAGCGCTATTGAATCTCTGAGCAAGGACTAGAGAGAAATGGCGCAATATAACGTGAACATTATTATTATTATTAGGTGGCATAATTGGCGCTCCAAGATATGTGCAGAAGTTCCTGACCGCGACAGTAGGTGGGTCTACGGTAAGTTTTAGATTCTAGAACAATGCATTATTAGCCTGCCGGATTATTTCAAAGCAAAATAGGAATTGTATGTTCTCAAAGGCTTACGTAAACTTGTGAAGCTGAGTTTTTAATACAACTTGTAATAATACATAAAAACAATTATTATGTAATTACATGTTTACAATCTCAGAGAGATTCCCCGGATGTAAATGTTCTGGATGGCCAATTGTACATAAACACCACAAAGGTTAATGCATATTAGTTACCCCTTCTGTACCGCTGACGTCCTTTTAACTTTATTCTGGTTATAATTAGACCATTGTTTTCAGTTTAAAAAAAGGGGATCGGGTTTATATTACAGTCGGTGTTATTTTATTTACCGGTATATATATATATATATTTCTTTTAGTTTTTTTCCCTAGACCTCCATCAAGCTTAAGAAATCACAGACTACCTTCAAGATAAATTTGTCCTGGCCGGCTCCTCCTAAGATTACAGGCTCGCTATCGCTCACCTGGAAAAAATTGACACCTAAAAGACACGATAAGTCTTAATATTGACGACAAAAATGGGGCGAATGGTCTTAAAATCCCCAAATTAACGGGACGAACGCCATCAAATATGAAAACTAGTGGGCTAATCATGAGGAAGAAGGGGGCCAGAAAAATAAGCCCATCTCCCCATAATGTCAATGAATGTTTTTATACTAACTTCTGTATAATGTATTACTAAAGGTTGTATTATATAAACTCTGCTTCACAACTTAGATTTCCACTTGAGAGATTTTTTTTTTCTGGACCCCTTTCCCCTCATATTTATCCCCATTACTTTTGAGACTATATGACGTTCGCCCCATTAGTTTGGTGATTTTAGGAACTTTTGCCCCATTTCTGTCAATGTTAAGACTTTTCGTGCCATGTAGGTGCATTTTTTTTTTCTTGGTGATAGCGATCCTGTAATTGAAGAGGAACCGCCCTTCTTCCGGGACAATTTTCTACCGAAAAATTTACAAATTTATCTTGAAAGAGGGTCTAAGGGGTGTATTTATTGGCTAATTTTTTTATTTATATATTTATTTTTAGTTTCCTCCCTAAACCTTCATCAAGCTTAAAAACACACTACCTAGACCACCCTTCAAGATAAAATGTGTACATTTTTCGGTAGAAAAATGTCCCGGCACGAAGGCCAGATTCTATTTCAGGCTCGCTATCACTCGCCATGAAAAAAATCGACACCTAAGTGGCACGAAAGGTCTTGATATTCATATAAACATGTTTTTTTTTTTTTTTTTTTTTAAATCGACAAACTACTCGACCGAGCGTCTTATAATCTGAGAACTAATGGGGCTAAGCATGAGGGAGAAGGGTGCCCTAAAAACGACCCATCTCCCCGTAAGTAAACCTTTGAGTACAGTCGGCCTAATAAGTGATGTCGCGGCACCAAGTATATTTCGATCAATAATTGGTATCAGCACTATCTAAGCATTAATTCATCGTTTCGAGTGAGATATACATACATGTTCCTGTCTTTACACACCCTTTTCAACATCTGACAGACATTACTACCACACACAGCGATAAAAACGTAATGACAGCGAAGACATGACTTAATTGGCCAACCGCACAGTCGCGTCAGGACATTTATGAAACTAATTGTGGATTTTTTTTTGTTTTATCTCCGAGTGTATAAAGTCCCTCCTATGGTAAATCAATCGCCTAATGTTACCCAAACAAAACACACACACACACACACACACAGACAGACAGACACACACACACAGATACATACACACACTCACATACAGACCCTCCCCCCCCCACCCGACCCACACCCACACACCCACACTAACACACCCACATGCACCCACACACACACACACACACACGCACACACTGGGATAAATACATACGAACATACTGGCCATACCCACCACATCAATAGCAGCACTTTATTGACAAACGTTTCTATTACAGCTTCTTCAGATAAATGGAGATAAAGACACACCCAGAGAACGGTTTAAGGGGAGATGGGCCAGTTTTCTGGTCCTCCGTCTCCCTCATGTTTAGCTCCATTAGTTTCCAGATTTTAAGATGCTTGCCCATTACTTTGTCGATTTTATGACCTTTCGCCCCATTTTTTTTGTCAATATTAAGACCTATCGTTCTATTTAGGTGTCGATATATTTCCTGGCGAACGATAGCGAGCCATTAATATTGGAAGAACCGGCCTTTGGCCGGACCATTTTTCTACCGAAAAATGTACAAATTAATCTAGAAGAGGGATCTAATGGATGTATTTTTAAGTTTGATGGAGGTCTAGGGTGGAAATTAAAACAAATATATATATATATATATATATATATATATATATATATATATATATATATATATATACCGGTATATACATATATATATTTTCTTTAATACATACGAGGTTGAAAGAAATGGCAATTTCTGCGTTGGAAATGTTATTATTCAAAGTTTCCAGGTCTCTGATGAGTTTTCGCTGGGTGGCAGGAAGTAGATGAATGAGATGAGCAAAATTCATGGTGGTACAGGGTTACATTAATGTACATGATGATACAGGATATACGACGCGTTTCACTGGACAACCAGCATTATCAAGTAAGGGTAGAATGATATAAAAAAAAACGAAAAAACGAAAACTGTGAGGATAGTCCTCACTAAGGGGTGAAGGGAAGATTTTGAGTGGGGAAGACAAAGATAGAAAAGTGAAAAGTCCAAGAAGTAAAAGATAGTGGGCTTACCACTTTGCTGTTTTTCATATTTACTTTCAATAATGTACAAACATCCATGCCATGAACAACATATATTTCTAAGGTTGCTAATTAAAAGACTTCAAAAATGTTAAGGCCGCCTGACAGGCTCATGTTATTGACTTAATTTATATTAATTTATTTTGACTACCATCACCATTGATTAGCGCTGCTATTCTTAAAAACCAATCATCCCCCCTCAGCCACACTGACTTCCTCCCCCGGTCGGAGCCGTTACATCCCGGTGGGTCCCCTGTCTGGGGCCCACCGTAGTAGGCCCCAGGCAAGAGTTCCACCATGCACATCCCGACAATGTGATCCCTCACTCACCCGCCCAACCATGTGCCCGAGATCGCATCCACACTTCCACTCTGGTCGCCGCCAGTGGATCCCCTGTCTGTGGTCCACCCAGGCGGACCCCAGGCAAGAGCTCCACCAGCACCAAAACACAAGCGATCTCCTCTCTGACAGTCATCCAAATCACTCTTAAGGTAAAAAACACATAAACATTCCATGGTAAAAATCAGTATAAAGTATTAAATATTTCAACAATAATGTCAAAATGTTCGAGTATGCCTGGTATGTTGATCAGTACTTGGCCCCTGGCAGTGCAGCAGCTGGGGAGCATCGCCAGTGACTGTATCAATAAGTGGTGCTATAGGTTTTGATTTGATGAGGCGCTGAGAGATCCCCCTCGAGGTCGGTGCTACCTCGAGGGGTTCAATACTGGCACTCCAAACGGTATTGTCATGGGATGACAGGTTATGGTGTGGGGTGCTCTACCATCACCACTCGCCCGCAGAGCCCCTGGTGGTGTCATATTCGGTGTTGTCAAGATAGGTTTATGTCAAGTTTAGTAAGACTTATTTAATAGAGCTAGGGGTTATTTTTCGTAAATATTGGGAGAGGCTCATTTTGTATCCTATTCATCGATTTAGGAAACCAGGCATGTTCACGATTGTCTTCTTCTTCAATTAACATAAAATAATTAGGATCTTGCACTCTGCTCAATCTTTCCCAGGTGTTTCTTGCTCTGTGGTACAATCTGACATTAATTGGTGACACGTTGCTGAGGTAGTGGAGTTCCTCTGCATTTCTTGTATATGGATAATGCTCGTTGTATGCAAATCTCAATGCTTTATTTTGAATTGTTTGTAAAATTAATGTTTGTGTCCTGGTAAGGCAAATCAAGGGAATTGCTGGGTATTCTAATAATGGGAGTATGTATGCTTTTACAAGATGCAGTTTGATTTTTGTTGGTAATAAATTAAATTTGTACAGTTTTGTTAGTGCCCAGTTTGTTTTATTTTTTATTTCTTTGACATGCTTTGTAATGCCTTGTTTTGATATTTTTAGTCCCAGCAATTTTCCTTGACTGTCTTGTTCCAGCAGATCACCATTTAATATTATGTCTTCGGTGATGTTTTTGGCAATTGGTATAATGGTAAATTTATTTGTGTTAGTTTTTATTTTCCATTTATTTTCAAAGATGTTAATTTTGTTTATTTCACTTGCCACCCTCTCTGCCATCATGAGTTTTGATTTGCCCCGGTAAGTTATCACCTGTGTAATGTCATCTGCGTATAGTATATTGAGACAATCATTTGCTGGTTGTGGTATGTCTGCAGTATATATTGAGTAGAGGATGGGGATAGAATACATCCTTGTGGAACTCCACTCTTCAGCTCAAACTCTGGTCCCAGTACTTCACCCATTCTTATTCGTGCTGTTCTGTCCATAAGGAAGTCGCACAGTGTAGCTTCAAGGTGTCTTGGCAGACCCAGTTTTAGTATTTTATATTTCAATCCCTCGTACCAAACTTTATCGAACGCCTTGCTCACGTCTCGAAGTACTATGTGGCATTGATGTTTCTTTGCTAGTGCTTGAGCTATTTTTTCGTAGACTAGTGCTATTGCTGTTGTGGTACTTCGGCCTGCTCTGAATCCGTGCTGTTCATGTGGTATAAGGTTATTCTTGTATAGGTGGTCTTGAAGTCTTGTGAATAAACATTTCTCAAATAGTTTGCCCGGTACTTCTAGCAATTATATTGGGCGGTATGATAGAGGATCTCTTGGACATTTATTTGGTTTTAGAATTAGGTGAAGCATAGCAACCTTGAACTTGTCAGGGAAGTAACCTAGTGACAGTGTCTTGTTAAATATGGAAGTTAAATGTTGCACCATGTGATATGGTAGCTCTGTTAATATTTTCTTATTGATATTGCTGATTCCTGGTGCTTTGTCTTTTAAGTTTTTTATATGTCTCTCCACCTCCTCTATTTTAATACTGCTCATTGTGATATTCTGGTTATCATAACGTGTTATGTCAATGTTTTCATAGGGTAAAGTTCTCTCTTTGTAATGTCTTAGATACTCATGTACTATTTGTTCTTGTTGCTCATCAAATTGTTCGTTCTCCTCCTCTCCTATCTTATATACCTCCTGCCACACATTACGATATATTTCTTCCTTTGCCTTATTGTCGAACACCTTCACTCCATTATTATCTAAAATATAGTTGGGGGTTGTGTTTGGTGTTAAATTAAGATTTTTAATAATTCTCCAGAATTCCTTTGGGTCTTTATATTGTTCAGTTAACTGTGTCATTTGTGATTGCTCGTGTTGGTTGTGCACTCTTTCAACCTCTACTGCTAATTCAGTTTGGAGTGTTCTATACAAGCGATAGTCAACCATACTCCACCCATATAAATTAGCTACTTGTGATAATTGTCTGTATCTATTTTGGATGTTTCTTATTCCTGGACTTATGATGGGTTTGCAGATTATTTTATTTTTGGTTATTCGTGCTGTCCCATCCAATCCTTTCTTTATAGCTTTGAACCAGTTTTCAAGTTGTCTGTCTATTTCTTCTATAGCCATATCTTCTCTCATATGTGTATCTTGCTCATTTGTTGTTGCAGTAATTATATCTCTAAATTGTTCCCAATTAACTCTTTTCAAATCGTATCTTTCAGTTCTAGGGATAGTTAATGGTCTTGCCGTTATTTTTAAAATTAGAGGGATGTGGTCTGAGGTTGTTAGCGGGCCTGGTTCTATAGAGAGGTTATGTCTGCAATTATTATT
The DNA here is from genome assembly GCA_032716605.1 of Paralithodes platypus. Lineage (NCBI taxonomy): Eukaryota > Metazoa > Arthropoda > Malacostraca > Decapoda > Lithodidae > Paralithodes > Paralithodes platypus. Next base: position 67,166,090 of record CM064482.1, read on the forward strand.
TGTTAAAACTATGTCTGAGTCTGTTTGTGTAATTCCTCTGATAAAAGTTGGGAAATTTGGTCCAACACGGTTAAGTTTCTGGTCATTGATAAATCTAACGATTCCCCAGTACCAACAGCATTATTTGTGTTGTGTCCTAGTATGTTATGTTTGGCATTCAAATCACCTATGATGTATGAGGCATTATTGTATGATGCAAGTCTATGAAAATCTGGATATGGCAAAAATGGTCTTCTTGGGGATAGATAGGTTGTTGATATGTTAATAATTCCGAGTGATGTTTCTATGCTTAGACTTATTATGTCTGAAGTAAAATGTTCATCTATTTTATGTTTTATGTTTTGCTTTATTAGCATTGCAGAGCCATCGTGCAGTTCTTCTGAAGAATTTCTAAAATATGTGTAAAATCCCTTTATTGCTATATCTGAACTATTTCTACAGCCATGACCGTTGATTATAATCACATGTGGGTCTTCTTTTAGATATAGATTTGTTAGCTGTTTTGATCGATTTGGCCAATGAAGTACGTTGTGAGAGATTATCTTAATTGTATCCATTGACTTTACTAAATATATTTATGAGGTTGTGTATTTATAGACTTTCCCTGTTCGAGTGCCTTCTGTGTTTACTCCCTTGGCATTTGTCCTCTCTTGGTGGTGGTGATCGTTCAATTTGTAGTCCTACTCGTAGATTTTTGAATGCCGAGTCCTCAACTTGACGGAAGCAGCTGCTTAGTTTGATCTTATCATTGGTTATTGCCGTGTACACATCATCTTCATCATATCGTTGGTTTGTGTAGATCCATTTCATTTTCCCTCTTTCCAGATTATCAATTAGGAACTCTTTGGTTATGTTATCTCTTGGCCAACCAATCGATTTTGACGTGATTATCTTCAGCCCTATGTCAGCAGCTGTTAATGTTGGCTCATTGCTAAAACTTATATTGTCATTTGTCGCTTGCTCTTGGGTTTGTTCTTGTTCATTCATTGCTTCTTGATTTTGTTATTTTTGTGGGTTTGAATGTTCTGTTGTACTTTCATCTGGGGCATCATTATGTGGGGTGGTCTTTTTCAGTATGATTTCGGATGGTGGGTTGTCTGGCAATATTACTTGTGGGAGATTATTTTTCTTTAAAACTTCATTCATAACTTTGTTAAAAGTTCCAGGTTGAGCCACATTACATTGATGAGCATAATGCATCAAAATGGCTATTTTGGTGGTGTCAGTGCTAGAGGAGCTCTTGGCCTGTGCCCAGCCTTTGGTTGTTGCTTGGCTGTAAGTAATGTTGGGGTTAGCTCTAGTTAAGGTTTGCTTCTCTCTCTTGTTCTTTATGGCCTCCTTCCTGACCGAGCATGACATGGCTGTTGTTTTATGAGATCCATTACAGTTCAAACACTTCTTGATGGCAGAACTACAGTCATTCCATGTGTGTCCGGTACCACTGCAATCCATTACAGTTCAAACACTTCTTGATGGCAGAACTACAGTCATTCCATGTGTGTCCGGTACCACTGCAATCCATTACAGTTCAAACACTTCTTGATGGCAGAACTACAGTCATTCCATGTGTGTCCGGTACCACTGCAATCCATTACAGTTCAAACACTTCTTGATGGCAGAACTACAGTCATTCCATGTGTGTCCGGTACCACTGCAATCTGAGCATACCTTATAAGAATTTCCCTTTGGGCAATTTTTCTTTGTATGATTCTCTATAGCATAACAGTTATAGCAGGTGAGTAGTGGTATGTACTCTTCCTTCTTGATTTGAGTGTTTGGGATGCTAAAATTTAACATTAATAGGCCTCTCTCTGTGGCGTTAGATGCCATGGATGTTTGCTTGAAGGTAATTTTCATGTTATTACCGTTTGTAAATGTGTACACATTTTCTATTCCATCTCCAATCCATTGGTTAGCGCTGCCCACCTCCTGAGTAATCTCTCCTTCCGAGTGGGCAAAGATTATATCATCCACTCTGAATATGATAACCGTTCTCTTGGCTCTCAGTTCCGGTGGCATTACAGGGGTGAAAGAGTGGTTTGTCAGAGTGGTATGGCACTTCTCCGCAAATATTTGATCTGTGTCATTGTCATTCTTTGTCAGAACAATATACCCATCATCTATTGGGATGATTCTCGTGACATAGATATTTTCCTTTGAAAGTAATTCCAGCAGTTTCAATTTATGCTTATGCTGCGTTAAGTGGTTGCATTTTATTTTTACCCTCGCCATTTTGCTATGTGGGGAATAGGAAATGCATTGGTTGTTCTCCACCTGTGATTGGCTGTCCTGTTGCTCACGTCACTGGCTGTTTGATCTTCCAAGTTAGTGATGATGGTGCTGGTTAAAAAATCGAACAACTAAAAAGTAGCACTTTAAGTTAAAAAGCCAAGCTCAAAAACAAACACAAACTCTGCTATGGTGACAGAAGAGAATGAATTTAGATATAATGAATTAATGAACAAAAACCCAAGAATCCTATGAGTTGAAACTTCTTAAAAAAAATTAAGAAGCCTCAAGCCAAGGATAAGGGAATAAGAAAAATTACGTTAATATGAAAGTCAAACTACAAAAATGCAGGACAAAAACAAGCTAAAGTTAAGAAAGCAAGAACATTTACGTTAAAGGATAGAGATAAAGGAAAATTTACATTAATATTAAGTCAAACTACAAAATGCAGGACAAAAAACAAGCTGAAGTTAAGAATGCAAGAAAAGTTACGTTAAATTTAAATACAAAACTAGATTGAAATGTTTAAAAAACAAAATAAAATAAAGGTGCAAAGTTAAAAGTTAAAAGTTAAAAGCACTCAGGCCACCCACCGCCTAATCCCTGCACTGATTTCAGCAAAGATAAAACCTAATCCTAAGTGCCCTTAGTGTCACCCTACGGATGACACCTGTTAGCTAAACTTGCCTAGCGCCTTGGGCTGCCAGCACCCCTTAACCACCAGCCTCTAGAGGCTGTCGAATGGTGTTTGGGTATCAGTGCCACTGGAGCGTCTAACCCCTAACAATACCCTGCTGCCAACTTTTCCTCCCTCAGCTCCTAATGAGCCCCCCTCATGGAACCACCCTGCGGTGGCCCTTCAGGGTTCGATTCGGTACTAAAGAAGGCAGCGTCTACTGGGTGGGACGGGCAAGTAATAAAAAAAAAAAAGGGTGCTGAAACCAGTCCAGGTAAAAAACGGCAGAGACCAAAAAGCAGACTCAAGAGTAAAATTTCCCGAGTCCAGCTAAAAAGTACTAAAATGAAGAAAAATCGTCAAGAGTAAAAAAAAAACAGAGTCCAGAAATGGCCAAAACTCCGTCAGGTAAAAACACTTGGTGGCGAATGGACCTTCAGGCAGAGGGCTAGGGGAACAACTGTCCAGGACAAGCTAGAATGAGGAAGTCTGAGCGACTAAAAAATAAACCCTCCCCCCTTAAATAATCGGTAGCCCAATGAAAATATTTTGGGCTAAAAAACTTGATTATCCGTTAAAGATTCCCATTGATTATCGCTCTCCGTGTGTAAGGGTCATAGGAAAGGTATGCCTATCAACCCACACACACATATTACGATATACAGGGTTTGTCTTTATGATGCTGGATTATTGGGAAAGAGGTCGATAACAGGCTGATCATTTTAACCCCTTCTGTACCGGCGACGTATTTTGTGTGATATTCTAGCTATATTTAGACGATTTTACTCAGTAAAAAAAGGGCCTAAAGCAAGTAACAGGCTTCGAACTATCTCACTTAACCCTTCTTACTACCACAGATCCTTCTTAAACCGGACACAATCGTCTAAATATAGCTATAATAAAATAAAAGACGTTGCCAGTAGAGAAGGGGTTAAGTCCTTCTGCACGACGACGTAGTTACCGTTAGACGATTTCCTTTAGCTTATAATCTACATCTTGAACTCAATGAATAACACCAGTACTTCTTAAGGGGAGGCAGACCATTTTTATGGACCCCCTTCTCCCTAATGTTTAGCCCCACTAGTTTTGAGATTATAAGACGTTCGGCCCATTAGTTTGGCGATTTTAAAACCTTTCGCCCCATTTCGTTGTCAATTTTAAGACCTTTCGTGCCATTTAGGTGTCGATTATTTCCTGGCAAGCGATAGCGAGCCTGCAATTATAAGAGGAACCGGCCTTCGGCCGGGAAATTTTTCTACTGAAAAATTACAAATCTATCTTGAAGGGGGGTCTAGGGGATGTTTTTCTAAGCTTGATGGAAGTCTAGGGAGGAAACTAAACAAATATAATTATGAATACATTAATTGACAGACCAAACAAACGGTCTGCCTCCCCTTATACTGCATACAATCATCTACTTTCAGCCATCATCAACGGTAAAAAGGCGTCATCGTGCTGAAGGGGTTAAGAGAGATAATGTAACCATATGAACATATCTATAACCAAATAAGCAATATTTTAACGCCGTCTTTTATATTCTAGTCATGCGAAAGAAAGGACTGATCTATCAAACATTAAATAGTTTATTAGACTATTGATAGGAAGTGCACATGACGACCTGCAAACGTTGCATTTCAAGGACAAAACCAAGTACAGGTTCTCAGTATATTTCGTGGACTTACGACAACACTCTGGTCTGATTATTGCATAACATTTTCCCAGCATACAATTATATATATATACATGACTAATTAATGAATACTATAATAATCCAGTCAGTTTAGTCACTAATTATTGTATGACACTTGCTTTACGTACGGTGGTATATAGTATATGATTCAATGATTGATGTATGCATAAATCCAATCATTGATGTATGCATAAATCCAATCATTGATGTATGCATAAATCCAATCATTGATGTATGCATAAATCCAATCATTGATGTATGCATAAATCCAATCATTGATGTATGTATAAATCCAATCATTGATGTATGTATAAATCCAATCATTGATGTATGCATGAATCCAATGATTGATGTATGCATAAATCCAATCATTGATGTATGCATAAATCCAATCATTGATGTATGAATCCAATGATTGATGTATGCATAAATCCAATCATTGATGTATGCATAAATCCAATCATTGATGTATGCATAAATCCAATAATTGATGTATGCATAAATCCAATCATTGATGTATGCATAAATCCAATCATTGATGTATGCATCAATCCAATCATTGATGTATGCATAAATTCAATCATTGATGTATGCATAAATCCAATCATTGATGTATGCATAAATCCATGTATGCATAAATTCAATCATTGATGTATGCATAAATCCAATCATTGATGTATGCATGAATCCAATGATTGATGTATGCATAAATCCAATCATTGATGTATGCATAAATCCATGTATGCATAAATCCAATCATTGATGTATGCATACATCCAATCATTGATGTATGCATAAATCCAATCATTGATGTATGCATAAATCCAATCATTGATGTATGCATAAATCCAATCATTGATGTATGCATAAATCCAATCATTGATGTATGCATAAATCCAATCATTGATGTATGCATAAATCCAATCATTGATGTATGCATAAATCCAATCATTTATCCAGCAATCTACTCCCACAATGAAAACTATGAGGCCTCTAAGCATTTAGGAGTGACTGTATACAAATAAGCCTAATTACTGCTGCCTTAAGGGAACAGTGGTTATATTTTAGAGTGGACTTAGTTATATATTCATATATATTATAGTTTCCTCGCTAGACCTTCATTAAGCTTTAAAAAACACTCCCTAGACCCCCTTCAAGATAAATTTGTACATTTTTCGATAGATTAATTTCCCGGTCGAAGGCCGGTTTCTCTTAAAATTACAGGCTCGCTATCGCTCGCCAGGAAAACATCCACACCTAAATGGCACGAAAGGTCTTGATATTGATATAGAAATGGGACGACATTTTTTAAAATAGACAAACTAATGGCGTGAACGTCTTAAAATCTGAAAAATAATGGGACTAAAGATGAGGATTAAGGGGGACCACAAAAACGACCCATCTTCCCTTAAGGGGAGATTTCCACTTGAGGGATTTTTTCTGGACCCCTGTCTCCCTCATGTTTAGCCCCATTGCTTTTGAGATTTTAAGACGTTCGCCCTAGTAGTTTTGACATTTTAAGACATTTTGCCCCATTTCTGTCAATTTTAAGACCTTTCGTGCCATTAAGGTGTCGATTTTTTCCTGGCGAGCGATAGCGAGCCTGTAATTTAGGAGCAACCGGCCTCGACATTTTTCTACCGAAAAATGTACAAATTTATCTTGAAAGGGGATCTAGGGGTGTAATTTTCAGCTTGATGAAAACGTAGGGAACAAACTAAATACCTCCCCTTAAGTAGTTGCATGTCGGAATAGCCTGGTATGACTATTTACAATATTATTTACATACAACGTTTATGCAGTATGTGTACGTATAAAAGTAAATATTTTATTAATAAGACGTTCGGTCCAATAGTTTGGCGATTTTAGGTGTCGACTTTTTCCTGGCGAAAGTTTAAGAGGAACCGTCTTCGGCCGGGACATTTTCTACCGAAATATGTATGAATTGATCTTGAAGGGGGTCTAGGGGGTGTTTTTCTAAGCTTGATGGAGGACACTAAGAAATATAGGAATAAATGAATTAATAGAAAAAAAACACGGCCCATCTCCCCTTCCCAAACTCCAGTAAGAGAAAAACAGTCTGTAAACACCAGTGGCCAACAGTTCAGGTGATACGTAGGAAATAAACACTGAACCAGTTAAAGTTCAACACTAATAGTATGCGTAACTTTGGAGAAAAAACCCAAACGTCCGCAATTCCCTGGATTTCTCACCCTCACTCGCCTCCAAATATCGAAGTTACTTTTTCCTTATTTTTACCGGGAAAGATAAAGTAGTACGAAGGTTGATTGATGTTTAAGTTTTTGTTTACACTGGGCCCCTTCTCCCTCATGTTTAGCCTCATTAGTTTTGAGAGTTAAAGACGTAAGCCCGAGTAGTTTGGATATTTGTTTAACCTTTTTGTCCAGTTTCTTCGTCAATATTAAAATGTTCGTGCCATTTATTATTATAAATAATAAAATACTAATACTAATAATGATACTACTACTACTACTACTACTACTAATATTAATAATAATGATAATACAAAATAAGTCTATCTATCTATTTATCTATTGCCAGTCGCCGTGATCCGCAAAGGGGTGGCCACAAACGAAACGCCCCCATGTACCTCTCTCCCCAGTCAGTTGACGTCCCTCCTTCCATCCAGCACCACTTTCGTGCATATACTTCTTAACTCCGTCCTTCCACCTGTCACTTGGTCTACCTCTCCCTCTCGGTCCTGCCACCTCACTCTCGTACACTCTCTTATTCATTCTCTCCTTTCCCATACGTTCCACATGGCCAAACCATCTCAAGGTGTTCCTTTTCACACCTTCCAGACGGTAAGCGTTACCTTTCATTGGTTTGTTTCCAGCTATAGGTATATTCAAGCCCTTACCATCAAATTTCTCGATACTTAATGTTAAAATATAAAACTAGTATGTCACCGCACCATATAAATACCAAGTTTTCGTCAGGAACAGCACAATTTCCTACATAATCTTCGTAGTAACTGAAACATCAATATGACACAACAATATACCGTCAGCTGAGATAAAACAGACTATATTGAACCATAATGTGATATTTGTTGGGGTCAATTAGCTGAACCCCTTCTTTACCGGCAAAGTCCATTTAACTTTATTCTCGCTACAATTAGACGATGTTATTCAGTTCAAATAGGGCCTCCAGCAATTAACAGGTTTCGCACTATCTCACTTAACCCTTTTTACTACCTTAGACCCTTCTTAAACTGCACAAAAGCGTCTAAATATTGAAGAAATAAAATTAAAAAGACCTCGCCGGTACAGAAGGGGTTAAATAAACAATTCGCCTGTGTATCCTCATTGCTCTTCCAGATTGCTTAGATAAATGACTGTCCCACTACTGCACTGTACATTAAGGGGAGATGGACCGTTTTTTGGTCTATTAATTCATTTGTTCCTTTATTTCTTAGTTTCCTCGCTAAACATCCATCAAGCTTAGAAAAACACTCCTAGACCTCCCTTCAAGATAAATTTGTACATTTGTCGGTAGAAAAATGTCCCGACCGATGGCCGGTATCTCTAAAATGTACAGGCTCGCTATCATTCGCCAGGAAAGAATCGACACCTAAGTGACACGAAAAGTCTTAATATTGACAAAGAAATAAGGTGAAAGGTTTTGAAATCACCATACTAATGAGTCGAACGTCTTATAATCTCAACACAAATAGAGTTTAACACGAGGCAGAAGGGGGACCAGAGAAACGACCCATCTCCCCTCAAGTTAATGTATTTCTAGTAGCATTATAATGCAAATGACAAATATGCGTTTACTCAGGAATTGCTATTATGATAATGTTTACCAGGCTAAAAAGAGGAGTAAAGGACTTTTTCACTACATCTTACGCAGTCAAGGTTGAAGGTACATGAATATAATAATGGACATGTAAAGTCACGATTAAAACATCGTTGTCATGATGACTGGGTGAGTGTGAGATTATCAAACCATCTTCAAAATAATAGCCTCTCTACTGTATGGGTATGAAATGAAGATCGTAAGTAAGTTTTGTTCAAACTTACTTATATGTTTTTAAGAAACGAAACCTGACAGACAAGCATACTGTACGCCAATGATTACGTTATCTTAGAAAGTAAAGTTGACTAATTTATATAATAATAATAATAATTATTATTATTATTATTATTATTATATTACAAATAACAATAATACAAATAAAAATAATAATAATAATATTAATAATAAATAATACAAATCATAATAATAATAATAATCAATAATAACAATACATAAATATGTAATAAAACCGTGAAACAAAAATTCAAAAGCTGCGAGAGCAATAAAAGTTGAACTATAATCACATTTATATTATTGATCCTAATTTCCCCCACCGAGTAGAAGGCCCTCGATTTCCCCTCCAGCTTTAGTAACTGTTCGGAGCCTTTGACATTTAGAGAGTGAAAACATCCCCGTGAATATGCTAGGGAAAAAATCAGAGCGTTCGAGAATTACTAAAAAAAATCCGTTCCACCAATGTACTGACTGCTGGTATCGGGGCTGGGTTGTAAGTTTGCCTTCTCTTTCTCTAACTTTAACTTTAACTTTAACTCTCTCTCTCTCTCTCTCTCTCTCTCTCTCTCTCTCTCTCTCTCTCTCTCTCTCTCTCTCTCTCTCTCTAAGAAGAATATGACTTCATTCTGTAAATATATTATGCTTGGTAACATAACATTGTCCATTATACAGTCAAATGAAGTGCATAAAAAATGGTTGTGGTGTAGTAATGTGTTTGTAGGAGAGTAATAATAATAATAAACGGGTTATTAAAGAATGGCAGCCTCATGAGCTGAAAATACACATTTTACAATTTAGTGGATGAACATGAGATGTACAGATATGAAGATGGTAAGCTCAGTTTACAAAAAATAAAAATAAATACAATAATGATGCAGGTGCAGAATACAAATTATCATAAAATAACCATGAGAGTAAGTGATATACAGTACATATACACATTTATTTTACTTACTCATATACAGAACATACATATATACACGTACGTACGCACATACATACGCATACATATATATATAAGAACATAAGAACATGCAGTAAGTGTGCACATGTCCGTATACACAAACGCTCACATATGCACACAAACATACATACATACAAAAACTGTTTTGGAAGGGTCAGGGTAAATAGGTAAAGGGTAAAGAGGGAGCGGCAATCCAAGTCCGTACAGGTAGGGTCAGGTAAAGCCTACTACAATGGGAGGTTAATCCTCGGTAGTGTAGGTGTGTGTGTGTGTGTGTGTGTGTGTGTGTGTGTGTGTGTGTGTGTGTGTGTGTGTGATAGAAGGCGAAATGTGGAAAAGCTGGGTGTTCTATTGTTAAGGGTGGAAATACATGGATGAAGAAACGCGAACACTTAATAATAGATAATGCTTATGCATAGATTTATAATTAGAAGTTGCGCTAGTGAGCAATATGTTCTCGCTCATATGTACGTATATTTACATACATATGTGTGTGTGTGTGTGTGTGTGTGTGTGTGTGTGTGTGTGTGTGTGTATTATACTTTAGAGTAAATACAAAATCACTTTGTACAGAAAATATGCAGTGTTGCTTGACATTATTAGTTGCGGATTATTTGCAATACTCTTGTTCGTCACGTTTCCGGTCAGTTCACTGTAAAATTTGCGTTTCCAACATAAAGCACATGGACTATAGAAACATTATTTAAATTTATATTTGCACATGAAATTGAACACATTTTATGAAGCTCCACTAAGTTGGTTTTCATTAATGATCATACATGGGTCTTTCCTTTCACTTAAACATTAGGCTATTCAGTGTGCAGTTGGGTCTGAGTACATGATTAGATTGGTATTCAGTATTCGATAGATGGATATAAAATCGTAGTCATGTACTTAACCTTTAATTGTCTTGGTGGTGTAATGGTTAAAGTGTTTAAGACCTGAATGTGGTATTTCAGGTTCGAATCCCGGTAGGATCCAAATATTTTCATTAATTTCATTGGGAGGAGTTTGGTGTTGGGAGCGAAATGTATTAATTAGATTATTAGTATAATGTGTATGTTTAGAAAGGCTGAACAGAGTGTTCAAATGATAAGGGGCGATGCGGGCGTATTTATCTGCTCAATCATGTATTTTTTTATGATTTTTTTAGTTTCCTCCCTAGACATCCATCAAGCTTAAATAAATATCCACTCAAGACCCTCCTTCAAGATAAATGTGTACATTTTTCAATAGCAAAATGTACCGGCCGGAGGCCGGTTCCTCTTAAATTACAGGTTCGCTGCCGCTCGCCAGAAAAAATCGACACCTAAATGACACGAGAAGTCTTAATATTAACAAGAAAATTGGGCGAAAAGTATATAATACGCCAAACTAATGGGCCGAAGGTCTTATAATCTGGAAACTAATAGAGCGAAACATGAGGAAGAAGGGGACCACAGAAACGACCCATCTCCCCTTAACACAAACAATAATAACTCACACATTCTGCATATCGGCTATGTTACAGGTTATGTGTTCTACTGTACACATGCAATGTTTACAATGTGGCTATATAGTTTTTAAGGGGGTAGTGCTTGAGTTTTTAGTCTATATCATTATGTATTTATTATTTTTTGAGTTTCCTCGCTAAGCCCTCCATCAAACTTTAAAACAGAAAAAAATAACCCTAGACCCCCTCTCAAGATAAATTTGTCCATTTTTCGGTAGGAGAATATCCCGTCCGAAGGCAGGTTCCTTCTAAAATTACAGGCTTGCTATCGCTCGCCAGGAGAAGGTCCACACCTAAATGGCACGAAAGTTCTTAATAATGACAAAGAAATGAGGCGAAAGGTTTCAAAATCGCCAAACTAACGGAACGAACGTCTTAAAATCTCAAAACTCATATGCTAAACATGAGGGAGAAAGGGGTCCAGAAAAAGCGATTACCTGGCCCTTACCTGCACCCCACAAATAATTACCAGTGACCTTTATTAGAACATCAATATGCTGACCAAATGTTTACACTGTTGCTCCAATATTAGGGATTTACACTGTTGCTCCAATATTAGGGATTTACATTGTTGCTCCAATAATAGGGATTTACACTGTTGCTCCAATATTAGGGATTTACACTGTTGCTCCAATATTAGGGATTTACACTGTTGCTCCAATATTAGGGATTTACACTGTTGCTCCAATATTAGGGATTTACACTGTTGCTCCAATATTAGGGATTTACACTGTTGCTCCAATATTAAGGATTTACACTGTTGCTCCAATATTAGGGATTTACACTGTTGCTCCAATATTAAGGATTTACACTGTTGCTCCAATATTAGGGATTTACACTGTTGCTCCAATATTAGGGATTTACACTGTTGCTCCAATATTAGGGATTTACACTGTTGCTACAATATTAGGGATTTACACTGTTGCTCTAATATTAGGGATTTACACTGTTGCTCCAATATTAAGGGTTTACACTGTTGCTCCAATATTAGGGATTTACACTGTTGCTCCAATATTAAGGATTTACACTGTTGCTCCAATATTAGGGATTTACACTGTTGCTCCAATATTAAGGAGTTACACTGTTGCTCCAATATTAGGGATTTACACTGTTGCTCCAATATTAGGGATTTACACTGTTGCTCCAATATTAGGGATTTACACTGTTGTTCCAATATTAGGGATTTACACTGTTGCTCCAATATTAGGGATTTACACTGTTGCTCCAATATTAAGGATTTACACTGTTGCTCCAATATTAGGGATTTACACTGTTGCTCCAATATAAAGGATTTACACTGTTGCTCCAATATTAGGGATTTACACTGTTGCTCCAATATTAGGGATTTACACTGTTGCTCCAATATTAGGGATTTACACTGTTGCTCCAATATTAGGGATTTACACTGTTGCTCCAATATTAGGGATTTACACTGTTGCTCCAATATTAAGGATTTACACTGTTGCTCCAATATTAGGGATTTACACTGTTGCTCCAATATTAGGGATTTACACTGTTGCTCCAATATTAGGGATTTACACTGTTGCTCCAATATTAGGGATTTACACTGTTGCTCCAATATTATGGAGTTACACTGTTGCTCCAATATTAGGGATTTACACTGTTGCTCCAATATTAGGGATTTACACTGTTGCTCCAATATTAGGGATTTACACTGTTGCTCCAATATTAGGGATTTACACTGTTGCTCCAATATTAGGGATTTACACTGTTGCTCCAATATTAGGGATTTACACTGTTGCTCCAATATTAGGGATTTACACTGTTGCTCCAATATTAGGGATTTACACTGTTGCTCCAATATTAGGGATTTACACTGTTGCTCCAATATTACGGATTTACACTGTTGCTCCAATATTAGGGATTTTCGTAGAGGCCATCTGCCGGCATGTTATTTTATTTTCTATTTGCATATTCCAGCGTGCATTATTGCATTATAGACACAGACTATATACACTGACACAATAATGGTATGCATGATCAGTATCTATTAATTATTTATGTGTAACATCGATTAATTGTTCCGGACTTGTCACACACATTGCTGATTATTATTATAGACATTTTCTGCAATTACTGAAAAACTAGAGTGAGCCTCACTCTAGTTTTTCATTAATTGCAGACAATTTATATAATAATAATCATTAATGTGTGTGAGAAGTCCGGAACAATTAATCGATATGTTACACATAAAGAATTAATAGAATACTTTCAACTTTATTATAATTTATGAAATTCACCCGCGTTGGTACAATTAAGGGGGAGGGGTTAATTTTTAGGTCGATTATTTCATATATTTATTATTATTTTAGTTTCCTCCCTAGACCTCCATCAATCATAAATAAACATCCATTAGATCCCCCTTCTAGAATAATTTGTACAATTTTCGGTAGAAAAATTTCCCGGCCGAAGGCCGGTTCTTCTATTATTACAGGCTCACTATCGCTCGCCAGGAAAGATATTGACACCTAAACAGCACGAAATATCTTAATATTGACAAATATATGGGGCGAAAGGTCTTAAAATCGACAAACTAGTGGAGCAAACATCTTAAAATCGACAAACTGATGGGGCAAAATATGAGGGAGAAGGGGCTCTAGAGAAACGACCCATCTTCACTTAAGCATTCTACTATGATTACACAAGCAGTCTGATCAATTACGCATACAAATCAGATTAGTGTTTCGCATGTACATCTGCACACCAAAATTGAATGGGTATTTGTAGAAGAGGTATTATCTGAATAGCTGGCAAACATTTAGCACAGTATCTGTACCAGCAGTGAGGCAGATTAATAGGTTTGTAATCCCCAGACTGAGTCCATTCAACAACGGCAACGACAACAACAGAAACAGAAAGCAACAACATCAACACCACAACCACCACCAACAACACCAACAAGAGCATCCCCACCACCAACAATAACAACAAAAACAGCATCAACAGCATCAACCACATCAAGCGCACAACCACCACCAACAAGAACATCCCCACCACCAACAACGACAACAACAATTACAGCAACCAACAACATCAACAACCACCACCAACAAGAACAAAACCACCACCATCAACAACAACACCAAATATACCAACACCATCACCAACACAACCTCAATAACCACAACACCACACCCACCACCACCAGAAACACCACCAACAACAACAACAAATATACCACCAACACCAACACAACCTCAACAACCCCTACACCACACCCACCACCACCACCAACAACACCAACAACCACACCAAATATACCAACAACACCAACACCAACACAACCACAACATAACCTAGCAGTCAATAACCTTGGCTATTTCAACGCAACGAAATAATAAAACTGGCACAACTCTTTCTTGCATCATCTCCAACATGGCCCATAAATAAGAGAGCCCACATCGTTTGTGTTCTCTTTCTCTCCCTCTCTCTTTGGCTTGTATCCATTCGGCCCCATTCAGCCTAATGTTTTAAGACGTTGACCCCTATCCAGGTGTCAATATTTTCCTGGCGAGCGGTAGCGAGCCAACATATATATAGTTTTGCTTTGAGAGCAAGCTAATTTTGTAAATTTTTCGATAGAAAAATATCTCCGGCGAAGCCGGATTTCTCCATATAATGCTGGCTCGCTATCGCTCGCCAGGAAGAAATTGACACCTGAATGGGAATAAACGTCTTAAAACAGTTGGCTGAATGGGGCCGAATGGATACAAGCCAAGGAAAGAGAGAAAAGAAGAGAAAGATAAAACAAAAGCCGGTGACCCCCCTTAAGGTGAAACCCATTACACCCAACATTAACACAAGCCCAATATTTGGAACCATCATTAAAACTATGAAACTAAAGGGACAGTGGCCGGTTTTTTGGTCTATTAATTTAATGTATTCATGTATTTTTTGGTTTCCTCGCTATACCTCCATCAAGCTTAGAAAAACAAAAAATGTGTACATTTTTCGGTAGAATATTTTCCCGGCCGAAGGCCGACTCGTCGTAAAATTACAGGCTCGCTATCGCTCGCCAGGAAAAAAATTGACAACTAAATGATACGAAATGTCTTAACATTTATAACGAAATAGGGCGAAAGGTATTTAATCGCCAAATTAATGGGCAGAACGTCTGAAACTTTGAAAACAAATGGGGCTACAGATGAGGTAGAAGAGGATCCAGAAAAACGACCCATCTCCCCTTAAACAGGCAGGCTTTGTCACCAGTAATGGTATCAGTGGGCCTCATGAACTATACACTTCGTTACCATAATTATACAGACCATGGTCAACAATATTATCGCTATGCATTTAGGATTGTAAGGGGTAAATGGAATGCGTTCACAGTGTACTAATTCTTTGATTTTTGTTTGGCTTTGATGGGAGGGTTTTATCCATTTGTTGTAATACAGTACATTTCTACTTATGGAGTTCATTGTAAACAACTTTTATGTCAAGTAAGTAACCCACAGCACCCACTAACGTATATGCAATAGTGCCTTGTAAACCAGTGTACCTTTGTATACAATGACAGCCACAACAGTGCCAATCATATATATATATATATATATATATATATAGTATATCTCATAAAATGCACGTGAGCAACCTAATGTTTTATTCTCTCAGCCGGACTCGATCCACCGACAGTCTGGACGAGTGCCCATGCTTTATTTAATCCACTACACCATGGCGTGATAAAGTATACGGAGAACGGAAATCCTACTTGGAGAATGTATTTCAATTCAACATAAGTCGTAGGAACCATACTCCAGCATACCATTCTGGGATTATTACAAGTACCCCCACGTAACTTACTATAGATAGGTTATAGATATTTTATTTTATTCTCGCCCAGCCAAGCACGAGATTCATTAATATCAAGTATACCTCACAACAACAAATGAGCTACTAAATGTTTTATACTCCCAGTCGGACTCGAACTACCAACAAACGGTGCCTCAGCAATACTCACCAAAATCCTCTTTCAGCACCTGCAGTAACTACACCACACCAGCCTCAATAATAGAAGACCATGCCATTACAAGACTAGACTGGATAGGGAGGCACATGCTTCATACCAACGCCATCCCCTCCTTTAGTAGCCTTGTACGACACGCTATATGTTAAAAGGGGCATATATTTCCTCCACTAAATGAGAAAGGGGGGGGGGGGAACCCGGGGGACTGTAGAGAAACACATGATAACTACTGTGCATGGGGGTAACATCTAGAACTAAACAGGTTTGATTATGGAGGACTTACAGTATGCTGCAGTACTCTAGATCTACAGAAATGGTTCCTGTGATTTTATAGTTGGAATAACTCTAGTGGTACGATGATCTTTATCTAATCATATTATGGACATCATAAAGTGAGTTTATGCAGATTTGGAAGAACTTGTGGGGTTGAAAAGGGTGATCTAGAGAGTTATGCCCATATGATTTTTCGAGATAATTTATAATCTAAATATAATCGTCTAACAGTAGCCATGATTTAATAGGAAAAATTACATCGTATTGAAAAGGATTAATATCTTGAGCACCCTTGTTCATAGTAGGCTTTATTATCATATTGCTTTAATAGGTTCCCCCCAAAAATCCCTATCGCCTTGACATAAGCCTACACCAAATACCAAAGAAAGAAAAAATAATATATATATATATATATATATATATATATATAGGAGGAAAAGAATGACGAGGGACGTAACAACCAACATCTTTATTACACACATTTTCAAACGTTTCGACATATAGTGTCATCAGTGACCTAAAAGTGAACAAAAACGAAAACATTAATTTATTGAGGGATATAAAGTATGTAAATTTAAATCTGAGTAACGCTAAAACCTAAAAACTAAATAAAATAAAAGGTATAGATACTAAACAATTAAATTTGAAAACATATGGGGGATTAGGCAACACTTAAGGGGAAAGCAGAGTCGAAATATTGAGTTTAGGTTGAATTTTCTTAATGTGAAGGGATTCCAAAAATCTCAAGTTTATAGAAGAGCAACTATCAATGATTTTAAAGTTGTCCTTGTTTAGCGGAATTTTACGACTTCTGCTTTCCCCTTAAGTGTTGCCTAATCCCCCATATGTTTTCAAATTTAATTGTTTAGTATCTATACCTTTTATTTTATTTAGTTTTAGGTTTTAGCGTTACTCAGATTTAAATTTACAGACTTTATATCCCTCAATAAATTAATGTTTTCGTTTTTGTTCACTTTTAGGTCACTGATGATGGCATACACTATATGTCGAAACGTTTGAAAATGTGTGTAATAAAGATGTTGGTTGTTACGTCCCTCGTCATTCTTTTCCTCCTGAAGTTGAGATTCCCCAGGAACGCTCCCATTTCCGATATATATATATATATATATATATATATATATATATATATATATATATATATACATCAGTAATATATATATATATACCGGTATATATATATATATACATATATATATATATATATATATATATATATATATATATATATATATATATATATAAACAATACGCTTTGCACATTTTATCTCATTACCTTTAAATAAAAATAGAAATACTAATAATATACAACAATAGACAATTCAGTAATTTCTTTCCCTCCTCTGTCCCCAACGAAAAACAAGTTCAATAAATACTCCGATTACATTTTTGTACATAATTGGAAAAAGGAAGAGCAACTACAACTCCTTTTTATCCTTCTCATTACATCGTAGAGAGTAAACATGCGCTGCCCATTTTATAAACATAGTTCTGCATTAACTTAACCCCTTCTGTACCGGAGATAATGTATTCTAGATACATTTAGAGGAGTTTGTGCAGTTTAAAAAGGATCTGTGGTAGTAAAAAGGGTTTAGTGAGAAAGCTGGAAGCCTGTACATTTCTGGAGTCCCTTTTCAAACTGAATACAATCGCTTAATAGTAGCCAACACAAGGTAAAACGACGGCACCGGTACTGAAAGGGTTCAATCAGTAAATTCGTACAAAACAAACGTAGTTATCACCCCCACCAGGACCACCACTCATACCAATCCCCTCACCCTCAACACCACCCAACCATTGCCACCTTCAACACCAACCTCACCTCAACCACATCCTACATACAACACCACCACTAAACCCCCTACAAAGTGCCCTATCATATCTCACCACCACCGTCCCTACCCATCCAACCCACCAAAACCTCCCTATAATATACCCCCTCCCCCCCAATCCCTCCCCCGCTACACTCCTCACCTCTCATCGCACTCTATAAATTCCTCTGTTGTACCAGGTGATACACTCGGTCACTCGCGGTCCCAGTACTTGAACTAGTTTAGGCAATGGCACCTCCTGTGTTTGAAGAGTTACTGTAGTGGCCCGCTCTCAGTTAATTATGTCCCTAGTCTATTTATCCACTTCACCCACTACAACACCATCACCACCTATATATTCCACCCACAACACCATCACCACTTCTATATTCCACCCACAACACCAGCATCTCCACTACCACCTGCTCCACAACCCCCCTCCACCCCTTCCCCGCTACACACCTCATCTCTCACCGCACTCTATAAATTCCTCTGTTGCACCAGGTGATACACTTGGTCACTCGTGGTCCATTACATGAACTAGTTTTGGCAATGGCACTTCCTGTTTGAAGAGTTACTATACTGGCTCTCACCTTACGGTAATAGAAGTATGTGCATTTTATAATTTGATACGCTGTATTACAATTAAAAAGACTAATTGAATGCCAAGAGACTGATATCATGAAGCTATATAGTAGACAGGCACACACAGACACACTCACTACTACCCCCCTTCCTTCCTTCCTCCCCCTCTCTCTCTCTCTCTCTCTCTCTCTCTCTAATTAAATCCAAAGAAGTTGTTGTTGTTGTTGCTGTTCCCCAAGCTGCCTGGCCGAACAGCCCCAAGGCCCCGAGCAAGGCCAAGGCCACAACCGAGCGCCCCCACAGAACCCTCCCTGCCGACCACAATAAAGCTTGGGTGACCGAAGCCACTCCATGGCAGGGAGCCGAGGGCGCGGAAACGCCCGGGAAACCAAAGCCCCACCCAGGGCCCTGTGCCCCTCAGCAATTATGAAGAAAAAGTTGAGGGGCAAAGGAAAAATGTGACGCTTTATCCTAACCCTTTACAATTCCTTAGTCCGCCCTCTTCTGGAATACTGCGTTCAATCCTGGTGCCCTTATTACCAAAAAGATATTAACAAGCTAGAACGAGTTCAACGTAGAGTTACTAAAATGATACCTAGCCCTAAAGAACAAACCATACGAAGAGCGTCTTAGAGAATTAAATCTATTTCCTTTAACCCAGCTCAGATTAAGAGGTGACTTAATTCAAGTGTTCAAAATCATCAAAGGCATCGACAATATGAACTGTAGTAAGTACTTCACTATCGACCAATCTAATTACACGCGGGGAAACGGTTGCAAAATTATTGGTAAATCTTTTAACTCACACGAATCTAAGAATTTCTTCTTCAATCGAGTTGTCAACTTGTGGAATGGGCTTCCCCGAGACGTTATAGACTGCAGCACCGTTGATTCATTTAAACTCCGCTTAGACAAATATCTCGCATCAAACCCGCGACTGACTGCGTTTGTAAATGAATAACTTTATTTTATCCTCCCCTCAGTTACTAACCCATTTGTCCCCTACTAACTTCCTAATCCTGCCACGGACATTAGTTCCAGGGCAGTAGTTCCCTTTCCAATGTTCCCTTACCCACTCTAAACCACTGTTTGGACACTTGATCCTCAGTGTTTTGGAGGACAAGCAGCCTAGGAGGGTCACTAGGACTGTTGTTGCTTGATTTCCTTTGTACTCCTTTGTACTCTCTCTCTCTCTCTCTCTCTCTCTCTCACACACACACACACAAACACTCACACATAATACGAACAGCAAGTTAACCCACGCCAATCTTGAGTATTTTAAGACCCCACATTATTTCAGGACCCCCACAGTATTTCAATACCCCCACAGTATTTCAGGACCCCCACAATATATCAGGACCCCCACAGTATATCAGGACCCCCACAATATATCAGGACCCCAACAGTATATCAGGACCCCCACAGTATATCAGGACCCCCACAGTATTTCAGGACCCCCACAGTATTTCAGGACCCCCATAGTATGTCAAGACCCCACAGTATTTCAGGACTCCCACAGTATTTCAGGACCCCCACAGTATTTCCGGACACCCACAGTATTTCTGGACCCCCACAGTGTTTCAGGGCCCCCACAGTATATCAGGACCCCCACAGTATTTTAGGGTCCCCACAGTATTTTAGGACTCCACAGTATTTCAAGACCCCCACAGTATTTCAAGACCCCCACAGTATTTCAGGACCCCCACAGTATTTCAGGACCCCCACAGTATTTCAGGACCCCCACAGTATATCGCCCCTTGTTTTCCCGCCTGTCTATGAGCCCAGAATGTTTATTATGACACGGCAAAACTGTCCGGCCCTGACAAGTTACAGGATGTGTTTTTAGCTTCAATTCGTTGTTTTGTTTCCCCTATATTTACCCTTTTACCGGGATGGTGTTTAGTCCCTTGAGGATCTGACGCGTTTGGGTATTTTAATTTGGCTATCATTCGACGATTTTACACAGCTTAGGAAGGATCTGTGGGAGTGAAAAGGGTAAAGACTATCACCATCAACCCTCTGACTTCCATATTATACCCTCCTAATCTGAATAAAATCGTCTAATAATAGCCAGAAAAGATACCCGAAATGCGTCATCGATCCTCAGAGGGTTAGTTTGACCTTTATAGTATGGTTGGCGATCTAAGTATATCGTTTTGTTTTAAGTCTTCCTAAGATTTAGAAGGAGTTGCTTTTGATTTTACTAGCGTATTATATTGAATGACTAGTACATTTATTGCAAAGCTATCATAGCATTGACAGTAATTGGTTTATCTAAGAATAAGAGTCATAATATATACACAAAGGTACAGTCACTCAGAAAATAATATGGAAATTATATAGTTTTCTAATATGCAAACAAACATAAACAGATATTTACACACAATTTTGTTTGTTCATTATAATTTGCAGTAGAAGTGCTATTTATTGCGAAGAATATGCTATCCACCTTTACAATTCAATGGACATATTTATATATTGCCAATCTTAACACATCCAAGAATTTCCCAGTGATCACATAAATATGGAGTGTTAAGAATTATGCAAGATGGCCAACAAATTAACTGAAACTAGTTAAATTAAGATATAAGTATAAAGAATATATGATATAATTAAGTATACTGATAGCGATATACCTTTCTATCCCATATATCATATGGATATATTACTGGGTAATACACCTAAATAATAAGGGTAAATGTTTATAAACACTTTGAACATTTTTCCATTACCATATTTTTAGGTAGTACTGAAGAAAAAATAGATATTGGAATGGAGAAACTGTGAACAAATGCGCCTTTTTGTTTTAGATTGCACTGAAAGGACAATCGGGATGAAAACAAAATATCTGAAAAAAATGCGTCTGTTTTTTTAGATTGTAATGAAATAATCGAAATTCGGGATTGATAAACTGTGAACAAATTTACCTTTTGGTTTAGATTTTTACTAAAAATATAGGAAAATCGGAATGGAAAAAAACATTCTGAAGGGGTATAAAGTATTCTGGCTCACATTCTGAAGGGGTATAAAGTATTCTGGCTCACATTCTGAAGGGGTATAAAGTATTCTGGCTCACATTCTGAAGGGGTATAAAGTATTCTGGCTCACATTCTGAAGGGGTATAAAGTATTCTGGCTCACATTCTGAAGGGGTATAAAGTATTCTGGCTCACATTCTGAAGGGGTATAAAGTATTCTGGCTCACATTCTGAAGGGGTATAAAGTATTCTGGCTCACATTCTGAAGGGGTATAAAGTATTCTGGTTCACATTCTGAAGGGGTATAAAGTATTCTAGCTCACATTCTGAAGGGGTATAAAGTATTCTGGCTCACATTCTGAAGGGGTATAAAGTATTCTGGCTCACATTCTGAAGGGGTAAAAAGTATTCTGGCTCACATTCTCAAGGGGTAAAAAGTATTCTGGCTCACATTCTCAAGGGGTAAAAAGTATTCTGGCTCACATTCTCAAGGGGTAAAAAGTATTCTGGCTCACATTCTCAAGGGGTAAAAAGTATTCTGGCTCACATTCTGAAGGGGTATAAAGTATTCTGGCTCACATTCTGAAGGGGTATAAAGTATTCTGGCTCACATTCTCAAGGGGTAAAAAGTATTCTGGCTCACATTGGTCGACTTTATTCATCAGCTATGGAAGGGCATCCTAGAATTTTCATTTACAGTGAACTTCTGATTTCCATATATTTAATTATTATCATTCTTTCCGCCGGCCCCCCCCCCCCCTTATACTTCAACCAAAGTTTAAATGAAAGAAAGACACAAGCAAACATAAATAAATAAAACATGAATACTCCCAACACCAAACACTTCCCAATTAAACATGAATACTCCCAACACCAAACACTTCCCAATTAAACATGAATACTCCCAACACCAAACACTTCCCAATTAAACATGAATACTCCCAACACCAAACACTTCCCAATAAAACATGAATACTCCCAACACCAAACACTTCCCAATTAAACATGAATACTCCCAACACCAAACACTTCCCAATTAAACATGAATACTCCCAACACCAAACACCTCCCAATTAAATTAATGAAAGCATGTGATCTTACCGAGATTCGAAACTGGGTTACCACATACAGATCTTAAATACTCTAACCATTGCACCATCGAGACAGTATTATACCTGTTGACCCATACTTTACATGCATATATCACTCCAATACACCTTCAAAGTGTAGCTTACTATGGACACTTCAATTATTCTTTGTATGCCTTCTTTAACTCCAAATATTATAAAAAACTAAGAACTCAGCATTATATCAATAGTTGGATGATGTTGATTAACCCCTTATGTACCGGTGCCGTCCTTTTTAGATTTATTCTGGCTACTATTAGACGATTTTATTCAGCTTAAAAAAAGGCCTCCAGCAACTAACAGGCTTTGAACTATCTCACTTAACCCTTTGTACTACCAACAAATTGCACAAAATCGTCTAAATATACCTAGAATACAATTAGAAAAACGTCGCCGGTACAGAAGAGGTTAAGGGGAGGTATTTACTTTGTTCCCTAGACCTCCATCAAGCTAAAAATTATACTCCCTTGAGTCCCTTTCAAGATAAATTTGTATATTTTTCGGTAGAAAAATGTCCCGGCCAAAGGCCGGTTCCTCTTAAATTACAGGTTCGCTATCGCTCGCCAGGATAAAATCGACACCTGAATGGCACGAAAGGTCGTATTATGGGGTGAAAGTTCTTAAAATTGCTAAAGTAATGGGGCGAACGTTTTATAATATCAAAAGCAATGGGGCTAAACATGAGGGAGAAGGAAGTTCGAAAAAAATCCCTCAAGTGGAAACCTCCCCTTAAGGCACTGAAAAGGTCAGCAATGGTTCAAGATACTGCACACACAAATATGACTGCAAAATTAGCATATTTAAAACAAAAAATCTTGTATTTGAGTATTGATTGCTAGAACTGGGATTCAACATTTTAAATGTCGGAATTCACAGAAATGCATAGTGTTTTAATGTGTGTGTGACGGAAAGTGTGTGAGAGAGAGAGAGAGCATTGGTAATTAAACATTGAACATTGGTAATTAATAGAGAACATTCAGCTCATAAAGAAACTGATTTAATTAATATTTAGGTGAGGGGCCAATTGTCTGAGGGCTGGAAAAACGCGTACTGTGCTACTATGTACGATGTGCAATGGAAAAGAATAGTGGGGACCAAAAACATAATTTAACCCTTTGAGAACCAGCGACGTGTGGTATTGTTTATTCTATCTATATTTAGACGATATTAAGCAGCTTAGGAAGGCTCTGTGGTAGTAAAAAGGGTTAAGTGAGATAGTTTTAAGCCTTATATATTGCTAGAGGTCCTTCCTAAACTGAATACAATCGTCTATTAACTGGCAGAATAGGATGAAAAAGACGTCTCTGGTACAGAACGGGTTGACGGTCTAGCGTTTCTATGCAAAAAAGTAGCGAACTCTACTTATACTTTATTGATCTACTTATTGATCTACTTATACTTTATTGATCTACTTATTGATCTACTTATACTTTATTGATCTACTTATTGATCTACTTATACTTTATTGATCTACTTATTGATCTACTTATACTTTATTGATCTACTTTTTTATCTACTCATACTTTATTGATCTACTTATACTTTATTGATCTACTTATACTTTATTGATCTACTTATTGATCTACTTATACTTTATTGATCTACTTATTGATCTACTTATACTTTATTGATCTACTTATACTTTATTGATCTACTTATTGATCTACTTATACTTTATTGATCTACTTATACTTTATTGATCTACTTATTGATCTACTTATTGATATACTTATACTTTATTGATCTACTTATTGATCTACTTATACTTTATTGATCTACTTATTGATCTACTTATACTTTATTGATCTACTTACTTTATTGATCTACTTATTGATCTACTTATACTTTATTGATCTACTTATACTTTATTGATCTACTTATTGATCTACTTATACTTTATTGATCTACTTATTGATCTACTTATACTTTATTGATCTACTTATTGATATACTTATACTTTATTGATCTACTTATACTTTATTGATCTACTTATTGATCTACTTATACTTTATTGATCTACTTATACTTTATTGATCTACTTATTGATCTACTTATACTTTATTGATCTACTTATTGATCTACTTATACTTTATTGATCTACTTATTGATATACTTATACTTTATTGATCTACTTATACTTTATTGATCTACTTATACTTTATTGATCTACTTATACTTTATTGATCTACTTATACTTTATTGATCTACTTATACTTTATTAATCTACTTATACTGTATTGATCTACTTATTGATCTACTTATACTTTATTGATCTACTTATACTTTATTGATCTACTGTTTCCAAAGAAAGTATTACACAATCATAGAAATAGGGCATAGTCTTGTAGCGTACATAGCATCTACGGATGTGGAGAAAGCTGCAAGTGAATAACAAGACGGGAAGTGGGACAATGGTAGGGGAGATATTGGAAGTTGTGAAGGGTATAGTATTAAGGGGAGGAAGACCGTTTTTCTGGATCCCCTTCTCCCTAATGTTTAGCCCCACTAGTTTTGAGATTATAAGACGTTCGGCCCATTAGTTTGGCAATTTTTATACCTTTCGCCCCATTTCGTTGTCAATTTTAAGACCTTTCGTGCCATTTAGGTGTCGATTTTTTTCCTGGCGAGCGATAGCGAGCCTGTAATTTTAGGAGGAATCGGCCTTTGGCCGGGACATTTTTCCACCGAAAAATGTACAAATCTATCTTGAAGGGGGGTCTAGGGGGTGTTTTTCTAAGCTTGATTTAGGTCTAGGAAGGAAACTAAAAAAATATATGAATAAATGAATTAATAGACCAAACAAACGGCCAGTCTCCCCTTAAATTGTGTTTCTGGTTTGTTTGTGTGGGAGGAGTGAAGATATAAGGCAAAGATGACGCCGAGGTTAATATAGCACGCATTAGGTCTTCACGGGTGTCTGATTGGGCATACGGTGTTCATGTTACTCTGGCTATCACTGCACGATTTTATGCAGCGCAGTAAAGACCTCTCTAAGTTAAAGAAGTATAATCACCATTGAATTTCACTAGTTCTTCCATTGTACATGAAATAATTTACACAGGAAAAACAAATCAGTTAGGCCTACATAAAGAAGATGAACACAATAAAGCTTGGATTTTATCATTACTCATCATAATTTTTGGGAGTTTATCATTACTCATCATCATCATTATCATCAATCTGACGCCCCGCTTCCAGAGGAAGCGCCCCAAAAGTAATGGCCATGGCGGAAACTGCCTCCAGGCTCCCAAACATGACCCCACTGACCCACTCTACAGTACCATTTCCACTAAGTGGATTATGACCCTTAGCACTGAAGGAGCAGACCCAGAGCAGTCCTTCACCCGGATGACAGTTCCACCACTGTTTTGCTATTTTACCCCAGTGCAGGGCCCTGGCTGGAAACATACCAAACACAGGAATTTTCTGAAGATAGGAACCAGTGGTCTATTGCTCCAGAAGCACCACCAAAGTGGTGGGCTGTGGGGTCGCCGCCACTTTACTAATAAAGTTATTTTATAGGTAAACATAATTGTGGCCACTTTAATTACCCTTTTGAATCTTCTTTAACCCTTTCTCTGCGGGGTGTTTTGGGCTATTTAGGGCATATTCAGGCACTCCTGAATGATAAATCAAGCATCTGCATTTAATGAACTGTATTCTGCCGAAAACTAGGCGAAAATAGCTTCAAAATGAGACCAGAACGGGCCTCGTACGTGGCCTGGTTCACCCGCAGCGGTGCCAGTGAAACGCGGGAAACCCGCTATTTGCTAGCACTCGCTCGCTTGGCTGCACTGTTGTGAGAGGCAGTGAGAGACCCGCGCGAGACACAGTCTACCTCAGTGGGCCGCTGGCTGCTCTGAGGATCGGAGGTGGGCCCCTCACGCTCCCGCCCACGGACGCTTGATTTTTACGGTTTTTACAGGCTTTTTAAGCCTGGAAATTGCTGCAAATTGCCAGGACATTCCAGAACGTCACCTGCAGCGAAAGGGTTAAAACCCAATTTTAACATTGCATTGATAACCAGAGTAAAACATAGAATGGCCATTGTACTGAAATGGTTAACAGTTGGATTGGTGAGAGAGGGTGATGTTGAGGTAATGGAGAGAGTTATTGGAATGGAGATGGTGATGGAAGGGATGATTGGGAAGCTTGGTGGGTTCTGCTTGCCCGATGAGAACACAGAGGAGAAATAGATCTATAAATGCTTAACAAATAGCTAAATATTCAGTTCCGTTTATAAATATTATTGAACGTTTTGGGATATATAATATAGTGATGGAGTGCACTCGAGAGGATTAGGGTGACAAATTGGAGTATGTGAGAGCATTGGAACGAGTTATTAGCTTTAACATACGCGGGACTAGTGATATCAGCAGATGAAATTTAAAAATAGATGCAAGAGACGAATAGGAGAACGGTAAATGGTACTAATGACCTTATAATTATAGTAACATACAAATATCAATATAATCTTATTTTTGATCGAGGCTGTACAGTCGCGCTAATAAGTGGTGTATCGGCACCAATTATATTTTGATCAATAATTGGCATCAGCAATATCTAAGCTTCATTTCTTCATATCGAGTGAAATTATACAAACATGTTCCTACACTTACCCACCCTATTCAACATCTGACAGACATTAATACAGCGCAGAGCAAGCCAAACGTAATGACAGCTGGAACATGACTTACTAGCGCGACCGTACATCGTAGGAAAGACCAGTGGTTGTTAACATTAAAAAGTGGCACTGTATTGTTTTAAGAAATATGTGAAGTTTATTTACAAACTGAGAACAACGTTGAAAGATATAATGTTAAGGGGAGGCAGACCGTTTTTCTGGACCCCTTCTCCCTAATTTTTAGCCCCACTAGTTTTGAGATTATAAGACGTTCGGCCCATTAGTTTGGCGATTTTAACACCTTTTGCCCTATTTCGTTGTCAATTTTAAGACCTTTCGTGCCATTTAGGTGTCGATTATTTCCGGGCGAGCGATAGCGAGCCTGCAATTTTAAGAGGAATCGGCCTTCGGCCGGGACATTTTTCTACCGAAAAATGTACAAATTTACCTTGAAGGGGGGGTCTAGGGGGCGTTTTTCTAAGCTTGATGGAGGCCTAGGGAGGAAACTAAACAAATATATGAATACATTAGTTAATAGACCAAACAAACGGTCAGTCTCCCCTTAACATCAAATAATTTTAAAGGGCTGATTAATAGGTACTTGCGTGTAAGGAGTAAATGGTGAGATACAGGTAAAAGGATCTATACATTGGAGGAGAGCGGTGATGAATAGAACAGGAGGAGAGGTTGGTAAGCAATACTAAACAACATATGATAACAATTATGTGGTCGTGTGTCTTGTCGTGAACTGAATGGAATCTCAAATGATGCGTGGCTTGGTACAGTCTCTCATAAAAGTTAGCAGACAGCCTATTTCTCATTGCAAGTATAGGTATGAAGGCTGATTTACAACATTTGTATCCTGCACATTAACCCTTCCAGTATGTGAGGACGAGTTTCTGCATTATGTTTTGGCTATCTTTACATTTTTCATTCTGGGGTGGAGGGGCGCTTATGGAGAATATTTGCCAGCCAAAAGTGTAATTGAGATATACTTTATCTGTGGAAAATCCTCTAATGTTAGCCTGAATGATAATATAGTAGCGTTCTCGAATACGGAGAGAGTTGATAATACAACCGAATATAAGGATTATTACAAATCAAAGTTCATGTACAAATCAATCATGTGCTTGTATTAGCATATCAAATATCTTTAGAGGTTCCGATTTTTTTATTTTTATTTTTTTGAGAGAAAGAGATTGTACTTGGTGTAATGGTGTTCTTTATGACTGTCTCTCACGAGAGCAGTATTAGGATGCTTATTGAAGAAAGTTGTATATATATACAATGTGCACACGGAAATGGCTGTAACAGAGCTACTCTCATTTATGATACTTTAGTTATTTATGAATATACAATGGAAAGAAAACTATGCCCTTAATCCCATGCTTTGAACAAACAGTAAAATCTGTCTTCTCCATTTCTACGCTGACTTACAGCTAATATAAGAGAACATTTATTTTATTCTAGATGTATGTCAGTGTAGAAATGGAGAACTCAAAAACACATTTTACATATCTAAATCATAGGGTAATGCTGCATATAAATGAAGCTCTGCAACAGATATGTGTGATGGCAAATATACTGTTGTAAACAGGAATGTCTATACAATTTCAATAGGCACACTGACGAACTATGCTAATAAACTTCTTGAACCACGAAATTCAAAGTTACAGGAATTATTGGCATTTATCATGGGAAGATACTCGACTATGTCTTACCACGCCTGCATACACCAATCTCCTTGCTTAGTTAATTGCATTACCAATAGCTTGCCATTCCAACTGTTTGTATACTATTTGCATACTTGTGTGTCTGCATAATTGTGCTGTTGCTACTCGGCAAGTACACTAGTTTATAGTGTGTGTATAGTTAGCCATATTTAGATATAACTTACAATCACCTGCACAACTAGCTGATACAAAACATATAATGAACATATAATGAACTATGAATACTGATTGATGATAAACACGGACTTGGAAATGTGTGAAGGGGAATATTTCAAAATATTTCATCCGTGTATCTATATTGTTCAATAAAATTTGTACCACTTCTCACGACAAGCATTATTGTTGTGCATACCAAGTACATAGTACAATATATTGTGTGTAGTGTACATACGATATAGCCTTTTGTGTTTGCATTTGTGAGTCTGTGTAATGTCACCTGGATGGTGTGGTGAGGGAGGTAAAAACGAGATCTAGGGGTAGAGGATTGAGTTTAGTAGGAAGAAGGGTGGTGACTGGGAGTTGAATCAGTTATTGTTTGCTGATGACACAGCACTGGTGACGGATTCTGAGGAGAAGCTGCAGCGAGTAGTACAAGAGTGTGTTGTGGTATGTGGGAGGAGGAAGCAGAGGGTGAATGTCAATAAAAGTAAGGTGATGTTGTGCAATAGAGATGCTCGTAGGGTGAATCTAAATGTACGACTGGATGGGGAAATACTGGAACAAGTGGAGTGGTATAAATATCCAGGAGGAGTGATAAGCAGGGACGTAGGTGTAGGAATGGAGGTAGACAGAGAGTGTGGCAGGAATGGAAAGTTTTCGAAGCAACGTGAAGTATGTGGCAGGTGAGAAATTTCGGAATGAAAGCTAGAAGTGCAATGTATCAAAAGATAGTTGTACCAAAAGTGATTTATGGGGCTGGGACTGATTATACTGATTAGTCTGATTATACAAGAGAAAAGAAGGTTGGGTGTGATGGAGAGGAGCTGCTTGAAGAGTATGTGTGGATTGATGCGTAGAGACAGATTGAGAAATTAATAGAGATTTAGGAGAGTGGGACAATCGGAACCCCTATCAGCCAGTGTGGAAATAAAGATGCTATGCTGGTATGAACATGATGAACGAATGGAAGATGAAAGGCTTACAAAGAGAATATACGAGTCAGAAACGAGGGGAAATAGACCTCAGAGGATGTGGAAAGATGGTGTGAAAAACTATTGGAAGAGATATGACTGAAAAGCAGGCAAGAGAAGTGTTGATGAATATGAAATAATGGAGAATGTTTGTGAATAGATGAATGAGAACGCGGTCGTAGGGAGTGGGGGTCGGGCGCCAATTGGACTAGATAATAGTCCGTCAGGTGCCCAGTCCAGGGAGCCGGTGTACATATGAAGGGCCATGCCTGGAAGTGATGTGGGAGGGCTTTGTGGTGAGACACTGCGAGTTTGTCTGCTGAGACCGGAACCTCTACGGGAGATCTGGGCCCTGTGAATCTTTTGCTGGGGACCCCAAATTGGCTTAGGTCTCTGGGTCTGTTCCTTGACGACCAAGATGTGTGTGAATTTATACTTTTATTTAACTTTTTTTTTCAGGCTCTGTCTAGAGTCGGCAACCCCCAGCTATGGGGTATGTGCCTGAGTGTATACATACATACATTAATTATTATTATTACTACTATTATTATTATAATTATTATTACAATTATTATTACAATTCCTTCTGTTTGCATCTATCTTCATGTGTTTGTATACGTTTCTGGGAGATTACATTCTTGTGATCATTTGAGATACGTATGTGTCTGTATACTTGAGTGTACGGAATTTACATTGTTGATAGTGTAGTTGCAAATGATTAGTCGAAGAAAAGAGAGCACGGCAGCTTAAATATGTTGACATGAAATTCAGTAATATTATCATTATGCATCTTCAGCTTATAATAATGATTTGTTTTTTTTAGTGTGGGGAAATGCTGCCATCATTGTGCAACTGTATTTATTTATCTGTGTATTTATTATATATGTTTAAATTATATTTGTGTCTATCAAGCCTATTATTTACATATAATACTGTACATATCATGTTGTCAATGACTGACCGATTCACTCGCTTACATCTTCAAAAATGTTTGCAGCAAATTGTAGGAGTAATAGAACGCGCAGTTGAAGACATTCGTTTAAAAAGGTTAAAGGTGAGTGAAGTGAATAGACTACCATTTATACATGGCACGCATGTTTGTCGTAATTAAATATATTGATAGTTGCCCATCAGAAGGCGACACACCGGAGCCTTTGCCTTTACAATTAGTGACGGGAATAAATGTGTTTGCGTTATGCTGCTCTTCTGACAGGTGCCGGGCTGGGGCGCAAATTGGATACAGTAGACCAACCCTTTCGTACCCGGCAGCCTAATTTATACGTCAAGTCGATGAGAATACTGTGTACAAAATAATTTACAAATGAATATATATATATATATATATAATCAGTATATATATATATATATATATATATATATATATATATATATATATATATATATATATACAGTATATATATACAGTATATATATACAGTATATATATATATATATATATATATATATATATATATATATATATATATATATATATATATATATATATATATATATATATATGCATAAATAAATACATTAATAAATGCCAACACAATATATGTATAAAGAAACCAATACAAAGTAGTTCGATTACAAATGTTAGTGTCAAGATGTACGACAGAGGTGGTACATTGTGACCATACATAAATTTATCTAACTCAATTAATCATCTTAGGTTAGTTATTCAATGATTTCGTATGCTAAATGGACAACCGCGTACGAACTAACTAGTCTTACTATCCTACCTAACCATGTGTGATGACTGAACAACTCAACCATTAGGCCATTCAACCAGTACATCTCAACCAATACTGTTAGGTTAGGTTAGGTTAGGTTAGGTTAGGTTAAGTTAGGTTAGGGATATGGTAGGTTAGGGATATGGTAGGGTAGGTTAAGTTAGGTTAGAGTAGGTTAAGTTACGTTATGGTAGGGTAGGTTAGGTTAGGTTTGCTTAGGGTAAGATAGGGTAGGGTACGTTAGGTTAGGTTAGGTTAGCCTAAGGAAGGGTATGATAGGTTACGGTAGGTTTGGTTAGAACTATAAATTGTTTCCCCGTAGCTCGCCCTGGTGTAGATAGCACTGGTCGAGATGGCACTGGTTGAGATCTACTGGTTGAAATGGTCTACCGGTCGAGTGGTACAGGGAGCGTCGTGAGTGAGTTCCAAGTGAATCCATAAACTCCATTCACCAAGCACGGCTAAATTGCCCATTCAATTTACTGGCATGTTAAGGGGAGATTTCCACTTGAGGGATATTTTTCTTGACCCCTTTCTCCCTCATGGTGAGCCACATTGCTCTTGATATTTTAAGACGTTGGCCCCATTAGTTTGGCTATTTTATGAACTTTTGTCCCATTTCTGTCAATTTTAAGACTCTTCGTTGTCGATTTTTTCCTGGCGAGCGATAGCGAGCCTGTAATTTAGGAGGAACCGGCCTTTGGCCGGGAAATTTTTCTACCGAAAAATGTACAAATTTATCTTAAAGGGGGTCTAGGGGCTGTAATGTTAAGCTTGATGGAGTTCTAGGGAAGAAACTAAATACCTCCCCTTAACTATATGCATCAGTGTCTTTTGGTGCCTGGAGGGGCGGAAAGTTTGCCTGCACGCGGGTTTGTCGTGGGTTGATTTGTCTTGCAGCTGCCATTTTAGCTGTATGCATTAGTTTCTTTGGATATCAAGGGGACTGGAAACGCTGCTGCTTGTGATATCCCTTCGGCATTCCGAGGACTGCAGAAACAAACTATATATTGTCTTTGAATGAGTCTATTGCTTTGTTTACCTAGAATGTCAGTTAGACTAGTGGTTATTATTAGTCCAGCCTTTGATAATACGTTAGTTACAGTATTAACGTTTGATTGAATATGATTATGATAAGGCTGGCTATTTATATACTTCTAAGACCCGCAGATTAATTTGGCTCAAATACAACATGGCTTTAATTAATCTACAATGCACGACATAAAAACGTCTGCCTTACGAATAATCAAACTGCTTGAGTAAATTTAGTTTCCAGTGTGGATATTTCGCCACTTACGACGAGCTTGCAGCTCAGCTCGTCTTTCATTGAGATGGAGACACGACGCTTTCGAGGTGATGGAAACCCAACGTCCTAACCAGCATCTGTGTCTCTCTCTCTCCCCCCCCCCCCTCCCCTGTCTGCCTGTCTGCCTGCCTGCCTGCCTGCCTGCCTGCCTGCCTGCCTGCCTGCCTGCCTGCCTGTCTGTCTGTCTGTCTGTATCTCTCTCTCTCTCACTCTCTATCTCTCACTCTCTCCGCCGTAATGGAATCCTTGATTAATGGAACAGTTCAAAGGGGCTCCTTGCTAGTCGAACACGCCTGCCCGGGAGGTGGTGCAAGGGCTTGCCTATATTCCTCCCAGCTCCATACACCAAATACAGGTGTGCAGGCTTGTAGATAATAGTCACTCGGGGCGTTCAATAGGTCGTTGTTAGGTAGCATGATATGCAGGGGTGGTGGGTGGAAGACTAGTTTAAGCTGGACTATATTCCTCTCAGATGTTTACACCAGACATATGCTAGCCCGGGTGGGAGATAACGGTAATTTGGTTCGTTTAAGGGAGTAGTGCTTGGTTTTTGGTCTATGTATTCATTTATTTATCTATCTATTTTTGAGTTTACTCACTAGACCTCTAGCAAGGTTAAAATAACACCCCCTAGACCGCCTCTCAAGATAAATTTGTACATTTTTCGATGTAGGTTTGGTAGGAAATTATGCAAGCTGTTTACTCCAGAATGAGCAGAGCGAGTTCTTTGATCTGAATGTTGGGTTAAAACAATGGGTGTGTGATGTCCCCGTGGTTGTTTAATGTATATATGGATGGCGTCATGAAAGAAATACAAGGAAGAGCAGTGGATGTTGGTGTATCGCTGATAAGGGAGGGAAATGAGTGGAAGCTACCTGTACTGCTGTTTGTTGATGATACAATTCTGATGAGCGATAATGAATGGGAGTTGCAGGGTCTGGTAAATATGTTTGGAACAGTGTGCGAAAAACGAAAAACGGAATCTGAAGGTAAATGTGGGGAAGAGTAAGGTCATGGTCTTCGAAAGGGGTGAAGCCAGAGAGTGTGAGGTAAAGTTGAATGGTCAAGCTCATTTAAGTATCTGGGCAGTGTGCTGAGTAAAGATGGGAGTATGGATGAAGAAGTACTGGAGAGGGTGCAACAAGGAAAGAGGGTTGTAGGAACGCTGAAAGCAGTAACAAGAAATAGTGTGGTCAACATGGAAGTGAAGAAGTTCTTGCATGACAGTGTGGTACTCCCGACATTGACTTACGGAAGCGAAGCATGGACTAGCATGGACGTTGGTGGAGAGACTCAGACCAAGAGTGAGAGGGGTGGAAATGAGTTACTTGAGAAGTGCGTGCAGAGTTACACGGAGGGATAGACAGACGAATGAGGAAGTAAGAGCGAGGTGTGTGATGGAGGTTGATGTGCTAGAAAGTGTGAAAAGGAACACCTTGAGATAGTTTGGCCATATGGAACGTATGGGAACCGAGTTCATTACTAAGAGGATGTACGAGAGCGAGGTGAAAGGACAGAGAGGGAGAGATAAACCGAGAGAGAGGTGGAAAGATGGAGTGAAGAAGTATATGAATGGAGGTGGTGCTGGTTGGGAGGAGGGGCATCGACTGACTGGGGGCAGAGGTGCATGGGGGCGTTTCGTTCGTGACCACCCCTTCGGGGATCACGGCGTCAGGCAATAGATAGATAGATAGATTTACTCTAGTAACATAATTATGTGTGGGTTCAGTGAATCGTCCTTGAGTAACATGATGAGCGGGGGTGGTGGATGAACTATTAGGGTATTGATGCAGCTATTATGCCGTACCTAATCCCTACAGTCATCCGATACTATTGATTTGCTTACAGGTAATGGTTACACGGTTTACTGTAAAGGATGTTCTAGGGTTGTATAGTGTACGGGGGTTGTATACTGTACGGGGGTTGTAGACTGTACGGGGGTTGTATACTGTACGGGGGTTGTAGACTGTACGGGGGTTGTATACTGTACGGGGGTTGTATACTGTACGGGGGTTGTATAGTGTACGGGGGTTGTAGGCTGAAGGATCAAATAAGATTGAGTTATTATGCCTAACCTAATCCCATTGCCAACAAGTAATCTACAAGTAATCAAAAGGGGGAGGTAATTACCTTTTCTGGACCCCCTTTTCCCTCATGTTTGGCCTCACTAGTGTTTAGATGTTTTAACGTTGGGTCCATTAGTGTGTCGATTTTAAAACCTTTCGCCAAATTCTTTATCAATATAAAGACCTGTTATGCCATTTAGGTGTTGACTTTTTCCTAGCTTCAATTTTGGAGAAGGAACTTTTCGGCCAATATAAAGATGATGTAATTAATTTGCTAAAAAATAGTTTAGATTGTTTTTATCTAGTTTAGAGTTGTGTAAGGTGTTTTTATGTGTGATAATACTAGGAAATGCATATTTACCCATTAAACAACAGTCTAAAGACACGCCCCTTCACTCGCGAAAAATAACTATTTGGCCATAACCGTTTGCCGTGGGATACAAAATAAGTTGAGGGGGGGGGGGGGCAATCCCCCCCTCACCCCACAGGATAAATTGAAATCGTCATATATATATAAACAGTAGGGGGCAAAACCCACATTTTCCCCAACGCTGCTACTTCTTCTTCGCGGCGGATGTAAACAAAGCCACCCGCCTCTTGCGAGGTAGGCGACATAGAGGATATTTTGTTTTTTTCAGGATCAGTAATAAATTTGTATGGGCATTTAGACACATATAGGAATGAAATACATGGTATAAGAAACCTGTAGGCCACGATAAAATCGATGTATAAATTTAGTTACATCATAGAGACAGATTGAGGAATGAAGAGATACGTAGGAGAGTGGGGCAGCAGGAACATTAATTTTGTCAGACAGAGTGGACAGAAGGGTGCTGAGCTGGTATGGTCATGTTGAACGAATGGGAGATGAAAGGCTTACAAAGAGAATATGTGAGTCAGGTACAAGGGGAGATAGAAGGGCAGGAAGACCCCCATTGAGATGGAGAGACTGTGTAAGAAAAGCTTTGGATGATAGAGGAATGACTATAGATCAGGCAGGGGAAGTGGTGGTGGACAGGAGTGAATGGAGAATGCTTGTGAATAGTTGAGTGAACACGTGGTCATTTGGAGTAAGGGGTCGGGCGCAAGTTGGACTAGATAATAGTCCATCAGGCGCCTGGCCCGGGGAGACGATTAATATGAAGGGTGCGCCTGGAAGTGTGGTGGGAGGGCTTGTGGCTTTGGCTCCGCTGCATGTCTGCCTGCCGAGATCGGAACCTCTCCGGGTGGTCGGGGGCCGAGGGAGTGCTGGAGCGACCTTGGTGACCCTGGTCTCTGGGTCTTCTCCTGGGTGACCTGGATGTGTGTGAGTTTGTGCTTTTTATCTGTGTTTATTAGTTGTTTTTATGTTGTTTTTGTGTTTTCCCTGTTCTTGCTCTGTCTTGAGTCGGCTACCCCCAAAATGGGGATGGGGCCTGAGCATATGGATGGATGGATGGGATGGATCTTTATATTGTCCAAATTTTCTTACGAAAAATTTACAAATTAATCTCGAAGGGGTATCTTTCGGATTGTTTTTGGTAAGATTAGGAGTAGTGGGCGTACCACTATTGACAGGACACTTACGGGCGCACTATTTCGAGTTTTCACTAGTGTTTTCCATTATTATTCTTTATTACAAGTGTCTTTTAACTTCACATTATGTTGTTTGCCTAAACAATATTAAAATATTTACCCCGATAGGTGGGGAGGGCATGACATATATCAGGGAAAGAGAGGGGTTGAAAAACTCTATGGATAGAAAAACCCGTGGTGTACAAAGAAGTACAAAGGAAATCAAGCAACAACATATCTAGTGACCCTTCTAGGTTGCTTGTCCTCCAAAACACTGAGGATCAAGTGTCCAACCAGTGGTTAAGAGTGGGTAAGGGAACATTGGAAAGGGAATTACTGCCCTGGAACTAATGTCCGTGGCAGGATTAGGAAGTTAGTAGAGGACAGATGGGTTAGTAACTGAGGGGGGGATAAAATAAAGTTATTCATTTACAAACGCAGTCAGTCGCGGGTTTGGTGCGAGATATTTGTCTAGGCGGAGTTTAAATGAATCAACGGTGATGCAGTCTATAACGTTTCGGGGAAGCCCATTCCACAAGTTGACAACTCGATTGAAGAAGAAATTCTTAGATTCGTACGAGTTCAAAGATTTACCAATAATTTTGCAACCGTTTCCCCGCGTGTAATTAGATTGGTCGATAGTGAAGTACTTACTACAGTTCATATTGTCGATGCCTTTGATGATTTTGAACACTTGAATTAAGTCACCTCTTAATCTGCGCTGGGTTAAAGGAAATAGATTTAATTCTCTAAGATGCTCTTCGTATGGTTTGTTCTTTAGGCTAGGTATCATTTTGGTAACTCTACGTTGAACTCGTTCTAGCTTGTTTATATCTTTTTGGTAATAAGGGCACCAGGATTGAACGCAGTATTCCAGAAGAGGGCGGACTAAGGAATTGTAAAGGGTTAGGATAACTTCTTTGGATTTATGCTCAAATGACCTGCCTCTAAAGCCAATTATTTTGTTTGCCTTCTTAACAACTTCTGAACATTGTTGACTCGGTTTTAGGTTACTCGATATTGTTACTCCCAGATCGGTTTCTCTGTTTACATTCTTAAGCTGAGTGCCATTCATCGAATAGTTTGCTTTCTCATTTAGGTATCCGATATGTAGTACTTTACATTTATCCGCATTGAAACTCATTTGCCAAATTTGTGGTCAAGGGTGGTGGTCGTGTCTATCCGAACACATTCACAGTCGAGAAAGCGTCTGTGATTGGCTGAAAGGAACGAGTATCGTGACGTCACGCCCACTATGAGTGGCGGGCGTATTTAAATAACCCTGATCACCTACCGAGTTTGATATTGTTGAGGCAAACAATAATGTGAAGGCAAAACCCACTTGTAACAAAGAAAATTAATGGGAAATGCTAGTGAAAACTCCAAATAGTGCATCCATTACTATATGTGTGCTGTCAATAGTGGTGCGACCGCTACCCTATTTGAACTTTACTACCGCTACTACGACTGTTGTTTCTGAGACCTAGTATATTAACCTAACCAAACAACCCAACCTAACCTAACCTAGACCTAGTACGTAGGATATAAAACTAGCCCTTGCATGCAAACTACTGCGAGTTGCTAGTACCTAGGTACGTGGGATATAAAACTAGCCCTTGCATGCCAGCTACTGCAAATTGCTAGTACCTAGGTACGTGGGAACGGTGGGATATAAAACTAGCCCTTGCATGCCAGCTACTGCGAGTTGCTAGTACCTAGGTACGTGGGATATAAAACTAGCCCTTGCATGCCAGCTACTGCAAATTGCTAGTACCTAGGTACGTGGGAACGGTGGGATATAAAACTAGCCCTTGCATGCCAGCTACTGCAAGTTGCTAGTACCTAGGTACGTGGGATATAAAACTAGCCCTTGCATGCCAGCTACTGCAAATTGCTAGTACCTAGGTACGTGGGAACGGTGGGATATAAAACTAGCCCTTGCATGTCAGCTACTGCGAGTTGCTAGTACTTAGGTACGTGGGATATAAAACTAGCCCTTGCATGCCAGCTACTGCAAATTGCTAGTACCTAGGTACGTGGGAACGGTGGGATATAAAACTAGCCCTTGCATGCCAGCTACTGCAAGTTGCTAGTACCTAGGTATGTGGGATATAAAACTAGCCCTTGCATGCCAGCTACTGCAAATCGCTAGTACCTAGGTACGTGGGAACGGTGGGATATAAAACTAGCCCTTGCATGCCAGCTACTGCGAGTTGCTAGTACCTAGGTACGTGGGATATAAAACTAGCCCTTGCATGCCAGCTACTGCAAATTGCTAGTACCTAGGTACGTGGGAACGGTGGGATATAAAACTAGCCCTTGCATGCCAGCTACTGCGAGTTGCTAGTACCTAGGTACGTGGGATATAAAACTAGCCCTTGCATGCCAGCTACTGCAAATTGCTAGTACCTAGGTACGTGGGAACGGTGGGATATAAAACTAGCCCTTGCATGCCAGCTACTGCAAGTTGCTAGTACCTAGGTACGTGGGATATAAAACTAGGCCTTGCATGCCAGCTACTGCAAATTGCTAGTACCTAGGTACGTGGGAACGGTGGGATATAAAACTAGCCCTTGCATGCCAGCTACTGCGAGTTGCTAGTACCTAGGTACGTGGGATATAAAACTAACCCTTGCATGCCAGCTACTGCAAGTTGTTAGTACCTAGGTACGTGGGATATAAAACTAGCCCTTGCATGCCAGCTACTGCAAATTGCTAGTACCTAGGTACGTGGGAACGTGGGATATAAAAACTAGCCCTTGCATGCCAGCTACTGCGAGTTGCTAGTACCTAGGTACGTGGGATATAAAACTAGCCCTTGCATGCCAGCTACTGCAAATTGCTAGTACCTAGGTACGTGGGAACGGTGGGATATAAAACTAGCCCTTGCATGCCAGCTACTGCAAGTTGCTAGTACCTAGGTACGTGGGATATAAAACTAGCCCTTGCATGCCAGCTACTGCAAATTGCTAGTACCTAGGTACGTGGGAACGGTGGGATATAAAACTAGCCCTTGCATGCCAGCTACTGCGAGTTGCTAGTACCTAGGTACGTGGGATATAAAACTAGCCCTTGCATGCCAGCTACTGCAATTGCTAGTACCTAGGTACGTGGGAACGGTGGGATATAAAACTAGCCCTTGCATGCCAGCTACTGCAAGTTGCTAGTACCTAGGTAC
The DNA here is from genome assembly GCA_032716605.1 of Paralithodes platypus. Taxonomy (NCBI): domain Eukaryota; kingdom Metazoa; phylum Arthropoda; class Malacostraca; order Decapoda; family Lithodidae; genus Paralithodes; species Paralithodes platypus. Next base: position 67,206,299 of record CM064482.1, read on the forward strand.
GTGGGATATAAAACTAGCCCTTGCATGCCAGCTACTGCAAATTGCTAGTACCTAGGTACGTGGGAACGGTGGGATATAAAACTAGCCCTTGCATGCCAGCTACTGCGAGTTGCTAGTACCTAGGTACGTGGGATATAAAACTAGCCCTTGCATGCCAGCTACTGCAAATTGCTAGTACCTAGGTACGTGGGAACGGTGGGATATAAAACTAGCCCTTGCATGCCAGCTACTGCAAGTTGCTAGTACCTAGGTACGTGGGATATAAAACTAGCCCTTGCATGCCAGCTACTGCAAATTGCTAGTACCTAGGTACGTGGGAACGGTGGGATATAAAACTAGCCCTTGCATGCCAGCTACTGCGAGTTGCTAGTACCTAGGTACGTGGGATATAAAACTAGCCCTTGCATGCCAGCTACTGCAAATTGCTAGTACCTAGGTACGTCGGTGGGATATAAAACTAGCCCTTGCATGCCAGCTACTGCAAGTTGCTAGTACCTAGGTACGTGGGATATAAAACTAGCCCTTGCATGCCAGCTACTGCAAATTGCTAGTACCTAGGTACGTGGGAACGGTGGGATATAAAACTAGCCCTTGCATGCCAGCTACTGCGAGTTGCTAGTACCTAGGTACGTGGGATATAAAACTAGCCCTTGCATGCCAGCTACTGCAAATTGCTAGTACCTAGGTACGTGGGAACGGTGGGATATAAAACTAGCCCTTGCATGCCAGCTACTGCAAGTTGCTAGTACCTAGGTACGTGGGATATAAAACTAGCCCTTGCATGCCAGCTACTGCAAATTGCTAGTACCTAGGTACGTGGGAACGGTGGGATATAAAACTAGCCCTTGCATGCCAGCTACTGCGAGTTGCTAGTACCTAGGTACGTGGGATATAAAACTAGCCCTTGCATGCCAGCTACTGCAAATTGCTAGTACCTAGGTACGTGGGATATAAAACTAGCCCTTGCATGCCAGCTACTGCAAGTTGTTAGTACCTAGGTACGTGGGATATAAAACTAGCCCTTGCATGCCAGCTACTGCAAATTGCTAGTACCTAGGTACGTGGGAACAGTGGGATATAAAACTAGCCCTTGCATGCCAGCTAATGCAAGTTGATAGTACCTAGGTACGTGGGATATAAAACTAGCCCTTGCATGCCAGCTACTGCAAATTGCTAGTACCTAGGTACGTGGGAACGGTGGGATATAAAACTAGCCCTTGCATGCCAGCTACTGCAAGTTGCTAGTACCTAGGTACGTGGGATATAAAACTAGCCCTTGCATGCCAGGTACTGCGAGTTGCTAGTACCTAGGTACGTGGGATATAAAACTAGCCCTTGCATGCCAGCTACGGGGTGGAGGGGGTAGGCCTACTAAACCTATGTTATACAAATAGTCAACTTTGAGGAGCCATTAGCCTAACCTAGCAACCTTACCTAACCTAACCTATCCTAGTATTATAGGAGGGGGCTGCCGCCTATATCTAACAGCTACTAACCTTTACCAAATGTTGCGGTGAGTTGATGTCCTCAGAAAATACAATAACTTCGCGAATCGTAAGACAATAACCTTAACACACCCATTCCATACTCTTTCAAGATGGCAACCAACTTGAACTGACCAAAAAATTATAAATGACTGTATGCTCTGATGAGCAGGCCTACCCCCAAATATACTGTGTACTTTGTCACAAGCTTCCAACTCATTCGCTTATCTTACAGTTGCGAATAAACACCTCTTACATAACTAGTTTCAGCAATGTAATTTTAGCTAAAGGTAAATACACAGAAGCGAAAAATAAATATTATTTTAAATGATAAACACAATACGGCCTCGAAAATTTAGGAGTGACTTTACTTATGACACTTCAATTTCCTTCCGTCATCTATGTCGTACTTGCGTCGATTACAGCCACTCACCTTTCCACTCACACAAACTCAAACTCCCACGCTTTCTGACTCTACAAACAAACACTAACATGTACCTTCACATACTGCTCTGTCACACACACACACACACACACACACACACACACACACACATACCTGTAGGTCCTGTAGGTAGTAGTTGCCGGCAGTGTTGTCCACCACGTATCTTGTGTTCATTGAAGTCGATTTAACCACGCACTCTGTGTTTGGGGATTTGGTGCAGAAATGGCTGAACGAGTAGGTGGTGGTGGTGGTGGGTAAGTGGTTGTTTGTTGCTGTTCTCAACACTGGTCGGATGGATATCGACGAGTGCCCTTCAAATGGAGTCTTTTGCTCTCCAAGCTTAAACACTCCCTCCTCATTTGTGAACCATTACATATAGATGAGTGTAGGTATTTGCAATTATCACCATATATACATCCCTTTCCGGGATCACGACCGTTTTTCTTGTACCTGTTACATAGGTTTGGGTGAGCAAAAGGGCAGTCACGTCCCTTTCGGCCAAATGTACAATGATTATTTGTGTAGTAGTAGCATCATTTATTTGGCCGTTCATCATTTTGAAGATTTCCATTATTTGTTTTATTTGTTATGGGTGAAATGCCACTTTGTTCTTCAAAAAAAGGTTCATCACACTTACCACCGTTTTCAGTGGTGTTTTCATTGTAATTTTGCTTACGTTGTTTGGCTGTTTAGCCTCACTTTCCTGTTCCTGTTCCCAGTCCAGTAGGGTATACACGAGCGCAAACTGCCGGTCGCTTTGTTCACCCAGCTGTTGTCTAATACATCCCTCACGGGTGTACTGACTCCTTGTGTTCAGGAAATTTGCAACAGCATAGACAGGGAGGTGTGTGCAATTTGCATGTATGTATTATTTACACGTTCGGCATTTCAAACACTAGTACACACTGGTTGTTACATGCTAAAACAGTTTGGGTCTGCAGGAGGCAAGTTAGTTTCGGGTAAAATACTCATGTTGCACTGTATATTTTCCTGTTTCACTAATTTACCTGCACATGCCTATACTAATTAAGGAACAAATGCAAGTCACTGATAATTATAAAATAGCGATGAGGGTACCGGTAGTGGTAGTTGTGTGAATGGTAGTTAGTTTGGTAACCGGCAGGTGGTGCTGACTGTCAGGGCGAGACGGAAGGATAGACTATCATGTTTTCACTAATATTTCAATAATCACACGCCTAAATACGTTCCAGACAGCTTCACAATGTTTATCAATGTTTATCTAGGTAAAATGAGCGTAACGCAACTTCACTAATTTCGAAAATATTGATGAAAACAGTGGAGTCCGGGATCACTGTTCACACCGGGCACCGCCAAGACCAACACAGACACAGACACACAGACACACACACACTTACTCTCACCACACTCAACCATACACGCCTTCACAATCACACCCATTTGCACACTTATCACCCACACGCACACACAATCACATACTACTCCTCACACAGTAGTACACTCACCCAAACCACACACACAATATCTCCTTGACACACACAAACACATTTTTAGCACACTCAAACAACCCCGCACACAATTATTCCCCCCTCCCCCTCACACGCAACCACATACACTAACAGCGCACCCAACCAACCCCTTACACAATTATTCACACAAATACACCTCGCGCGCACACACACACACACACTCTCACAGCACAATCAACCTACATCGCACAAACTTTCGCACACACATGCAGTCGTACTCAATCCCACTCCCTCACAACGCACTCAACCAACACCCCACATACTTATTCAGAGACAATCACAACACACAAATACACACACACACACAATTACTCGCTCATTACCCTCCTCCACCAAAAGCCCTAGTACCCTTCAAGGTAATCGGTACACCAGAGACACGAAATTCCGAGCCTAGTTCATCTGGTATCATAACGTCTCGTTCCGTCTGGTATTATTTGCTTTTTAGTGTGTGCCCTAGACCAAAAACAAAACAAAAATACACACACACACACACATACAGTACACATACACACGCCTGCCTAGACCCCTCCTTAGTGAATAACAATAAATACATCTATTTTTCGGTTGAAAAATGTCTGGCGAAGCCAGATTTTTCCAAAAGTGCATTGTCACTACAGTTTGCCAGGAAAAAAAGTCATTTGAATGGTACGAATCATCTTAAAATTCATGATTAACTAGGGTTGAGCGTCTTAATCCCTTCAGTACTGGTGAAGTCCCTCTCATCATATTATGGCAACTATTAGACGATATTAGACAGCTTAGGAAGGATCTATGATAGCTAAAAGGATTAATTGAAAAAAGTCTCTAGCTTTTTAATGGTTAGAAATCCTCCCTAAGCTTAATAAAACCATGTGATATTTGCCAGAACATAATGTAACGGACGTCAACGGTAGTGAATGGGTTCAAATTACTCTGTTATCACCTTCCGCCAACCAAAGTCAAATTACGGGTACGCAGCACACCAGAGCCCCGAGATTCTCAGTCTAGTTCCCTATAGTATCATGATATCTACCTACCTGATCACCTCGATATCAAAACAGAAACACCCGAATATTCGTGGAACTACATTTGTCGAACATAAGTAATACCGGTATAACATGAGTTCTCTTCCCTCATCATTCATTTGAAAATCTTGATTTTACAATTTAAGATATTTTCGTGACTAGTTTAGAAATGGTTCCCGGACCCCCAACTACCTAAATTGGTGAACACAAATCGGCAAAACACATGTCTCCGGTGAAGCCGAGTTTCTTCAAATTTGCAGACTCGCTTCCGCTCGTCAGGGAAAAATGGCCACCTGAATGGGACGGAGTATCTTTAAAATGTCTGACTAATTGTGGCACAGCGTCTTAAAATGACTTGGTCATTACCGGCACTTTGCCACCAAAAGCCAAAGTATCATTCAGAGAACCTAGAGAACCTAATATGTCGAATGTAGCTTACTCAACATAGGTTAGCTTAGGGTTGGCATAAGTTAATTAGATGGCATAATATCCACTAAAGTTTCAAATATATATAGTAAAAACACGATATTACGATATGGCCTTTTCAACGGTTCCTTTCTTTGCTCGTCCATTTTCACCATACATAACATCTAAAAGGCTCTTAGATAACATAGCTAACCAAACTTGACTACATTTAGGTTGAGATAAGCTTTGACTTTGGTTGGTTATATTAGGATAGGTTCAGTTTGTTCACATTCTCACTTGTTTATGAGGTGGTCAGGTGGCGAGATTTCTAGTATCCCTTCATATTATCCTTATGTTTAGGATGTATGTCTCTTTGATGCTATTCTGGCTACCATTAGACGATTTTGTCCGACTTCAAAAGCGTGGAAAAGCTATTTGAATCAACACATACTCCCACAGTTAATTAATGACCTACTTACTGTATATAACACAGTCCAATGATAGCATGGATACAGGGGTTATCCGCGTGAAAAACGTCATCCCCCTAGCAACCAATTATTGTTTATTCATATCTATAGTTATAATATGTGGCATGCATTTCATTATTTAAATCAGGCGATATTATTATGTTACCTCCACCAACTGACTTTGCTCCTAAACTCAATTAATGAAATCAACAAATACATGTGGCAGTCCAGGGATTCGAACCTAGGATGCTCACACCGAGATTCATTGCATTAATCCATTGCACTACGAAGACAGTTAATATTTAAATAATCAAGAGAGGGACACGGAAATTGCTTGTCAGGTTAAGGGGGCCTACTTCGTTTATTTTCTCTTCCTCTCTCTCTGGGTTGTATCCATTCGGCTCCATTCAGTCTACTGTATTAAGATATTTATCCCCATCCAGGTGTCGTTTGTTTTCCTGGCGAGCGGTAGCGAGCTAGCATATTTTTAACATAATATTATATTTGACAGCAGGCTAAGTTTGTAAAACAAAAATATAGAAAAATGTCTCCGGCGAACCCGAATTTCTTCATACTGTACAATGCTGGCTCGTTATCGCTCGCCAAGAAGAAATCGACACCTGGATGGGGATAAACGTCTTAAAACAGTAAGCTGAATGGGGCTGAATGGTTACAAGCCAGAGAAAGAGAACAATTAGAGAAAAAATGCAGGTGACCCCCCTTAAGTTATACGGAATGTAGTTCCGCCCGGATCGATAAGGTAAGAAGGTAAGAGTGCTGATGCAGGTGAGAGTTCTGTGACTCGGGCTGTTACAGCACTGTTTATATTCAGGCCAGACCATTCTGAGAATAGCTGGCTTCCCTCTCATGGCAGAAACTGTACACTCTAGGACACAAATTATAGCTAATTCTGAATCTTCAAACTGCTTAAATGGACTCCGGAATTATATGCATTAAGTAAAGTAGTAATTACAAGACTTGAATCAATTTATATTAGCTTCCAAAATGTAAGACCACGATGTATGTCCTAGAATGTAGGTAAATCTGGATAGGGCCGGTTGAGGCAAACACATTTCCAAATGGAGCCCTTCCCACTAGTCATCATTAGCGTCTGATCATGGAAAGCTATGGGACGGTGAATTACTCTGATGACCTAACTCAAGGCTTAGTCATTCATGAACATGGAATGTCGTTGCCAATGCCATGTCAACTAAAGGGCATGATTCATTGTGGTGGAGTGGTCCGGCTACTGTGCTGGTAACCCTAACTTACAAGGCTCAAATCCCGATGTGTAGAAGGAATAATTATGTAATTGGGATGAAATTTGTGTATAATTAGTTTCAGAACTTTATTATAATGCCCGCAGACATGGACACAGTGCTCCCATCCATCGCTGGTTGTACCTGCAATGTACTGCAGACACGCCAGTGTTTCCACCGGCGACAACTACTGCTGACTGCAGATCACCTGCCAGATGCGGTGTTGACATCCATCAGAGGTGCACCTGCATCTGCGGGTTTACCTGCGGCACCCACAGGCATCCGCAGGTCCACTGCTATAAAGCATGTATCCTCATGGACCACATTTTTTAACTGCCACAGCAGTGTAAATTAATCGGGATAATCCGGCCTGGGGCCGTCTCGCATCGCCGATACTAATCGGAAAGATGTGACGGGGGCTTAAGACTATGTCAAGGTGGTTGCAATACTCATCTGAAAGTCTCTCTATCTCATCTCCTGGAACAAGAACTCTGATTCCATCGACTCGACAGGCTATAGAAAGCCTATTTCTCGTGGGAGAGTAGTTGGAAGAGACACACACAATAATAATAAACAAAAAGATCAGGGACACAGTGCCTATTGGTAAAGCAACATATCTTCACAGTTTCACATAGTAATCAGTATATGCGAATATAGTGTAGTGAATTAGTAAATGCTTTCAATCATGAATACTTTCTGAAGGTATATAAACAATAATAATCTTCATAAATATCTTGGTGTCTTAGAAATATGTGATAAAATATACCGTATATTTCATTGTGAAAAAAAGGATCAGAGATATTTACAGTCAATGTTCATACTGTATTATCCGGTGATGCAGTCTGCTTTAATTCAAGTTTCGTCCGGGATAGAACCATTTACCATACACGTACGGTGAGGAAAACAATTGCCGTATATGTAGTAATGAGACCGAAATGTAAGACATTCCAAGGCATTAAATGAAGGTGTAAAAGTTGCGTTGTGCTCTGCTGCAGTCTTGTTGCTTCACTAAGGGAGAAATATATGCTCAGTAACGAAAATTACTCCTAACTTTCCACAACCAAATTACCGTTCTACAATGTTTGTGTCGGCCAATCACTAGCGTCTTATAATCTATCTCAAATGTCTGGCTTTAGTGAATAGGGAATAGTGTGTTATTATAAACTTGTTATCACTCCTTCTCTCCAAAGGATGAGGAGGCGGTGGGGGGTTAGATTATCAAAGGATGGGGAGGCGGTGGGGGGTTAGATTATCAAAGGATGGGGAGGCGGTGGGGGGCTAGATTATCAAAGGATGGGGAGGCGGTGGGGGGCTAGATTATCAAAGGATGAGGAGGCGGTGGGGGGCTAGATTATCAAAGGATGAGGAGGCGGTGGGGGGCTTAGATTATGAAAGGATGAGGAGGCGGTGGGGGGTTAGATTATCAAAGGATGGGGAGGCGGTGGGGGCTAGATTATCAAAGGATGATGAGGGGGTGGGGGGGTAGATTATCAAAGGATGAGGAGGCGGTGGGGGGCTAGATTATCAAAGGATGAGGAGGCGGTGGGGGGTTAGATTATCAAAGGATGAGGAGGCGGTGGGGGTTAGATTATCAAAGTATGGGGAGGCGGTGGGGGGTTAGATTATCAAAGGATGAGGAGGCGGTGGGGGGTTAGATTATCAAAGGATGAGGAGGCGGTGGGGGTTAGATTATCAAAGGATGAGGAGGCGGTGGGGGGTTAGATTATCAAAGGATGAGGAGGCGGTGGGGGGTTAGATTATCAAAGGATGAGGAGGCGGTGGGGGGCTAGATTATCAAAGGATGAGGAGGCGGTGGGGGGCTAGATTATCAAAGGATGAGGAGGCGGTGGGGTTAGATTAACAAAGGATGGGGAGGCGGTGGGGGGCTAGATTATCAAAGGATGAGGAGGGCGGTGGGGGGGTTAGATTATCAAAGGATGAGGAGGCGGTGGGGGGTTAGATTATCAAAGGATGAGGAGGCGGTGGGGGGTTAGATTATCAAAGGATGGGGAGGCGGTGGGGGGTTAGATTATCAAAGGATGGGGTGGCGGTGGGGGGTTAGATTATCAAAGGTTGGGGAGGCGGTGGGGGGTTAGATTATCAAGGATGGGGAGGCGTGGGGGTTAGATTATCAAAGGATGAGGAGGCGGTGGGGGGGCTAGATTATCAAAGGATGAGGAGGCGGTGGGGGGTTAGATTATCAAAGGATGTGGAGGCTGTGGGGGGCTAGATTATCAAAGGATGAGGAGGTGGTGGGGGTTTAGATTATCAAAGGATGGGTGAGGCGGTGGGGGGTTAGATTATCAAGGATGAGGAGGCGTGGGGGGCTAGATTATCAAAGGTATGAGGAGGCGTGGGGGGTTAGATTATCAAAGGATGAGAGGCGGTGGGGGGCTAGATTATCAAAGGATGAGGAGGCGGTGGGGGTTAGATTATCAAAGGATGAGGAAGGCGGTGGGGGTTAGTTATCAAAGGATGGGGAGGCGGTGGGGGGCTAGATTATCAAAGGATGGGGAGGCGGTGGGGGGTTAGATTATCAAAGGATGGGGAGGCGGTTGGGTGGGTTAGATTATCAAAGGATGAGGAGGCGGTGGGGGGCTAGATTATCAAAGGATGAGGAGGCGGTGGGGCGTTAGATTATCACGGATGAGGAGGCGGTGGGGGCTAGATTATCAAAGGATGAGGAGGCGGTGGGGGTTAGATTATCAAAGGATGAGGAGCTGGTGGGGGGCTAGATTATCAAAGGATGAGGAGGCGGTGGGGGGTTAGATTATCAAAGGATGAGGAGGCGGTGGGGGGTTAGATTATCAAAGGATGAGGAGGCGGTGGGGGGCTAGATTATCAAAGGATGAGGAGGCGGTGGGGGGTTAGATTATCAAAGGACAGTAGTTCTCGGAAAGGGGCTCCAGTCCTGGCGCTTTTCTTGACCTACATTGTACTGGCTTAAGGGAGCCCACCTCACTTTTTTCTCTTTCTCTCCCTCTCTCTTTGGCTTGTATCCATTCGGCCCCATTCAGCCTACTGTTTTAAGAAGTTTATCCCCATCCAGGTGTCAATATTTTCCTGGCGAGCGGTAGCGAGCCAGCATATATATATTTTTTGTTTTACAGCAAGCTAAATTTATAAATTTTTCGATAGGAAAATGTCTCCGGCGAAGCCGGATTTCTCCATAAATTGCTGGCTCGCTATCGCTCGCCAGGAAAAAATCGACACCTGGATGGAGATAAACGTCTTAAAACAGTTGGCTGAATGGGGCCAAATGGATAAAAGTCTGAGAAAGAGAGAAAAGGAGAGAAAGAGAGAAAAGGAAAGAAAGATAAAGAAAAACACAGGTGACTCCCCTTAATAATTCAGGTGGATGGATAACCTCTAAAGTCCAATTTTTACTACCTAATTTTAACTAGTTAAATTCTAACCAAATGAGAAATAGTATTCATGACTGTGAATCCTTTTTAAAAGGTAATACTCACTTCACCATATACACTGGATGTTAGACGGTTTCACCCGTTAATTATGCTAGGTTACCATAATAGTGAAAAAGTTAGTACATCAAGATTTGCGTTTCTACTTATTACAGAAAAAAATTCCTTCTGACACTCGTACATAATTCATCAGCATACACTTTGCCAAACCATTAAACAATCGCCAAAAAAAAAAAAATTTTTTTTTTTAGCTATGCTAAAGTAATGAAGCACCCTTAATCGATTACTGTTTGGTTAATTAGCTTAGTTGCTCATATTGACGCACTTAGCTGTCTTTTATGAGGTATGGAAAACAGATACTTAACGATTCCAGAGAGAGAGAGAGAGAGAGAGAGAGAGAGAGAGAGAGAGAGAATGGCCGATAGAGCGAATGAACGATAAAGAGAATAAGCAATAACAGGAACATAAAAGATAATGAGATACTGGCGGGGGGGGGGGGGGGGAAGAGAGAGAGAGAGAGAGAGAGAGAGAGAGAGTAGATAGAGAGAGAGAGAGAGAGAGCGAGACAGGGAGAGAGAGATAGAGAGAGAGAGAGAATGGCCGATATGAGCTAAAAAATTACTCGGCCGAAAAAAAGAAAAAAAATGAACTATAAAAGAGAATAAGCACTAACAGGAACCTAAAAGTATACTGAGATACTGGGCGGGGTGGGGGGGAAGAG
>CM064482.1:67217113-67297113 GCA_032716605.1 Paralithodes platypus
ACATGGACACAGTGTTCCCATCCATCGCTGGTTTGTACCCTGTAATGTACTGCAGACACGCCCCAGTGTTTCCACCGGCGACAACATCTGCTGACTGCAGATCACCTGCCAGATGCGGTGTTGACATCCATCATAGGTGCCCCTGCATCTACTGCGTTTACCTGCGGCACCCACAGGCATCCGCAGGTCCCACTGCTGTAAAGCATGTATCCTCATGGACCACATTTTTTAACTGCCAACAGCAGTGTAATTAATCGGTATAAGCCGGGCCTGGGGCCGTCTCGCATCGCCGATACTAATCGGAAAGATGTGACGGGGGCTTAATACTATGTCAAGGTGGTTGCAATACTCATCTCAAATTTCTCTCTATCTCAATCTCCTGGAACAAGAACTCTGATTCCATCGGACATCGACATGCTATAGAAATCCTATTTCTCGTGGGAGAGTAGTTGGAAGAGACACACACAATACATAATCACAACAAAAGATCAGGGACAACAGTGCCTATTGGTTAAGCCACATATCTTCACCCTTTCACATAGTAATCCGTAGTGCTCATATAGTGTAGTGAATTAGTAAATGCTTTCAATCATGAATACTTTCGAAGGGATATAACCAATAATAATCTTCATGAAATATCGGGGGTCTTAGAAATGTGTGATAAAATATACCGTATAATTTCAGTGTGAAAAAAAAGGATCATAGATATTTACAGTCAATGTGCATACTGTTATGATCCGGTGATGCAGTCTGCTTTAATTCAAGTTTCGTCCGGGATAGAACCATTTACCCATACACTACGGTGATTAAAACAATTGCCGGATATATTGTAATGAGACCGAAATAAAGACATTCCAAGGCATTAAATGACGGGGTAAACGTTGCGTGTTGTGCTCTGCTGCAGTCTTGTTGCTTCACGAATGGAGAAATCTAATGCTCCGTAACGAAAATTACTCCTAACTTTTCCACAACCAAATTTACCGTTTCTAACAATGTTTGTGTCGGCCACCTCACGAGCGTCTTATAATCTATCTCAAATGTCTGGCTTTAGGTGAATAGGGAATAGTGTGTTATTAAAACTGTGTTATCCCTCCTTCTCTCCAAAGGATGGGGAGGCGGTGGGGGGCTAGATTATCAAAGGATTGGGGAGGCGGTGGGGGGCTAGATTATCAAATGATGGGGAGCCGGTGTGGGGCTAGATTATCCAAGGATGAGGAGGCTTTGGGGGCTATATTATCAGAAGGATGAGGCGGCGGTGGGGGGCTAGATTATCCAAGATTAGAGGAGGGGCGGTGGGGGGGCGAGATTATCAAAGGAATGAGGAGGCGGTTGGTTGCTAGAATTATCAAAGGATGAGGAGGCGGGTGGGGGGTTAGATCCGAGCAACGTATGAGTAGGCGGTGGTGGCTGATATTATCAAAGGATGAGGAGGCGGTGGTGGGTTAGATTATCAACGGATGATGAGGCGGTGGGGGGCTAGATTATCAAATGGAAAAAAAATGAGGAGTGCGGTGGGGGGTTAGCTTATCAAAGGATGAGGAGGCGGTGGGTTTTAGATTATCAAAGGAATGGGCCAGCGTTGGGGTGTTAGCTTATCAAAGGATTGAGTAGTGCGGTGTGGGTTTATCTTATCAAAGGATGAGGATGCGGTGGGGGTTAGATTATCAAAGGATGAGGAGGCGTTGGGGGTTTAGATTATCAAGAGGATGAGGAGGGCGGTTGGGGGTGTTTAGATTATCAAAGGCTGAGGAGCGGGGGGGGGTTAGATTATCAAAGGATGAGGAGGCGGTGGGGGGCTAGATTTATCAACGATGAGAGAGGCGGTGGGGTTATATTATCCAAGGATGGGAGGCGGTGGGGGCTAGAGTGCAAAGGATAGGAGGGCGGTGGGGGGTTAGATTATCAAGGGAGGAGGACGTGGGGGGCTAGATTATCAAAGGATGAGGAGCGGTGGGGGGTTAGATTATCAAAGTATGTGGAGTGCGGTGGGGGGCTAGATTATCAAAGGATGCGGAGGCTGTGAGGGGGTTAGATTAAAATAATCAAAGGATGAGGCGGCGGTGGGGGTCTAGATTATGCAAAGGATGGGGAGGCGGTGGGGGGGTTGTAGATTATCAAAGGATGAGGAGGCGGTGGGGGTTCGAGTATCAAAGGATGATGAGGCGGTGGGGGGTTTGATTTATCAAAGGATGGGGAGGCGGTGGGGGTGCTAGATTATCAAAGGATTAGGAGGTGGTGGGGGGGTTAATATTCATCAAAGGATGGGGAGGCGGTGGGGGGTTAGATTAATCAAAATGGATCGGAGGAGGCTGTGGGGGGCTAGATTATCAAAGGGATGAGGAGCTGTGGGGGGTTAGATTATCAAAGAGGAGGAGGCGGTGGGGGGGGCTAGATTATCAAAGGATGAGGAGGGCGGTGGGGTGTTAGATTATCAAAGGATGAGGAGGCGGTGGGGGGTTAAGTTATCAAAAAGGATGGGGAGGGCGGTTTGTGGCTAGATTATCAAAGGGATGAGGATGCTGTGGGGTGTTAAGCTTATCAAAGGATGGTGATCGGTTTGGGTTCGATTATCAAAGGATGAGGAGGCGGTGGGGGGCTAGATTATCACGGATGAGAGGCGGTGTGGGGGTTAGATTATCAAAGGATGAGATGCGGTGGGGGGCTAGATTATCAAAGTATGAGGAGTCGGCGGTGGGGGGTCTAGATTATCAAAGGATGAGGATGCGGTGTGTGGGGGCTAGATTACTCAAAGGATGGGGAGGCCGGTCGGGGGGTTAGAGCTCCTTTCAAAGGTGAGGAGGCGGTGGGGGGTTAGATTATCAAGGATGATGAGGCGGTGGGTGGCTAGATTATCAAGTATGATGGAGGGCGGTGGTGGGTTAGATTATCAAATGACAAGTAGTTCTCGGAAAGGGGCTCCAGGTCCTGGCGCTTTTCCTTGACCTACATTGTACTGGCCTTAAGAGAGCCCACCTCACTTTTTGTTCCCTTTCTCTCCGCTCTCATCTTATTGGCTTGTATCCGTTACGGCCCGATAAAAAAAAAAAGCCATTCAGCCTAACCTGTTTTAAGAAGTGTTATCCCCATCCAGGTGTCAATATTTTCCTGGCGAGCGGGAGCGAGCCAGCATATATTATATTTTTTGGTTTGTTAACAGGCAAGCTAAATTGTATAAATTTTTCGATAGAAAATGGCGCGGCGAAGCCGGATTTCTCCATAAATTGCTTGCTCGACTATCGCTCGCCAGGAGAAAAAAATCGACACCTGGAGGGAGATTAAAAGTCTTAAAACAGTTGGCTGAAATGGGCCAAATGGATAAAAGTCTGAGAAAGAGGAGAAAAGGAGAGAAGAGAGAAAAGGAAAGAAAAGATAAAGAAAAACACAGGTGACTCCCCTTAATAATTCAGGGGGTGATATGATAACCCTAAGTCCAATTTTACTACCCTAATTTAACTAGTTTAAATAATTCTAACCAAATGATAAAAGTAATTCATGACTGTGAATCCTTGTTAAAAAGGTAATAACCTCCCTTCACGCATATACACTGAGTGTTATACGGTTTCACCCGTTTAATTATGCTAGGTTACCAGAATAGTGAAAAAGTTAGTACATCAAGAGTTTGCGTTTGTCTACTTATTACAGAAAAAAACTTCCTTCTACACTCGTACATAATTCAATCAGCATACCCTTTGCCAAACCCATTAAACATCGCCAAAAAAAAAAAAATTTTTTTTTTTAAGCTATGCTAAAGTAATGAAGCACCCTTAATCGATTACTGTTTGGTTAATTACACAATGATGGAATTAGCTTAGTTGCTCATATTGACGCACTTAGCTGTCTTTTATGAGGTATGGAAAACAGATACTTAACGATTGTCCGAGAGAGAGAGAGCGAGAGGAGAGAGAGAGAGAGAGAGAGAATTGGCCGATAGAGCGAATGAAACGATAAGAGAGAATAAGCATAACAGTAACATAAAAGATAATGAGATACTGGCGGGGGGGGGTGGGAAGAGAGAGTAAGAGAGAGAGAGAAGAGAGGAGAGACGAGAGATAGAGAGAGATAGAGAGAGAGAGAGCTAAAGAGAGAGAGAGAGACAGAGGAATGGCCGATAGAGCGAATGAACGATAAAGAGAATAAGCAATAACAGGAACATAAAAGATAATGAGATACTGGCGGGGTGGGGGGGAAGAGAGAGAGAGGGGGAGACATAGAGAGAGGGGAGAGAGGAGAGAGAGAGAGAGAGAGAGAGACAAATAGAGAGAGCGAGAGAGACATAGAGAGAAGGGAGAGAGAGCGAGAAGAGAAGACATACAGAGAGATAGAGAGACAGAGAGAGAGAGAAAGAGAAAGACATAGAGAGACATAGACATAAAGACCGAGACATAGAGAGACATAGAACGAGAGAGATAGAGACCATGAGAGAGAGAGAGAGAGAAAAGAGAGAGAGGGAGAGGGAGAGAGAGAGAAGAGGAAGAGAGAGAGGGGAGAGAGAGAGAGAGAGAAGAGAGAGAGAGAGCGAGAGAGAGAGAGAGATAGGAGATAGAGATCCAGAGAGAAGAGGAGGAGAGAGAGAGAGAGAGAGAGAAGTAGAGAGAGAGAGAGAAGTAGAGAGAAAGAGAGAAGTAGAGAGAGAGAGAGAAGTAGAGAGAGAGAGAGAAGTAGAGAGAGAGAGAGAGAGAGAGAGAGAGGGAGAGAGAGAGAGAGAGAGAAGAGAGAGAGAGAGAGAGAGAGAGAAGAGAGAGAGAGAGAGAGAGAGAGTAGAGAGAGAGAGAGAGAGAGAGAGAGCGAGAGAGAGAGAGAGAGAGAGAGAGAGAGAGAGAGAGAGAGAGACAGGGAGAGAGCTAAGTAAGAGAGAGAGAGAGAGAGAGAGAGAGAGAGAGAGAGAGAGAATGAATGAGATAGAGAGAGAGAGAGAGGAAGAGAGAGAGAGAGAGAGAGAGAAGAGAGAGAGGAGAGAAGAGAAGAGAAGGGAGAGAGAGAGAGAGAGAGAGAGAGAAGAGAGAGACCGAGGAGAGAAGCAGAGAGATAGAGAGAGAAGAGAGAGAGAGAGCAGAGAGAGAGAGCGAGAGAAGAGAGAGAGAGGAGAGAGATAGAGGAAGAAGAAGAAAAGAGAGAGAAGAGAAGAGAAGAGAGAGAGAGAGAGAGAGAGAGAGAGAGAGAGAGAGAGAGAGAGAGAGAGAGAGAGAGAGAGAGAGAGAGAGAGAGGAGAAATACACGCACCCGACTCTCACTGTTTGCTCTCCGCTGCGCCCCGGACATTCATCATTCCATTAGGGCGTATTTTTAGGATAAACTGTCCACCAAATGAACCTACTTACCCCGCCATGTTTCTGCAAAGCCCAATTAGTTTGAATTACGAGCCCCACCCCGTCCTCCTCCCCGAAACGAAAGCACAGAACGGAATGTGTGTTTCTTTTACGCAACTCAATTCTAATCATACGTACAGACAACATAAGTTAATCGACATTTTAGGATATTCAAAACAAAAAAATAGTAAGTCACGGGCTATTATAGACACGTGGGAACATACCAAGATAAATTATAATACATATAACTTTACAGTATAGCCCATAGTTACCGTATATCCTTCCTAAGCTTCATAAAATCGTCTAAATACAGCTATAATCAAAATAATACAGAATCCGTCGCCGGTACAGAAAGGGTTAAGAGCAAGATTTCTGGCGAACTATTGATTTTGACTGTGACCTGGGAGACATGGGTCGTAACATTTTCAAAGCAATCCCGAATGGAATCGATACGTGTCATTCGTAGCGCAATGGATAAATGCACTGAATTTCGGTGTGAGCATCCTAGGTTCGAGTCCCTGGACTGCCACATGTACTTGTTGATTTCAATAATTGAGTTTAGGAGTAAAGTCGGTTAGTGGAGGGAACATAATAATGCTATACCTAGTAGGCCTATATGATTTTTTTTTAATTCATTTAAATAGCTCAGGAATTCACAAAGAGGTAACGTCTTAAGTACAGCCATGAGCCATAATACCTGCATACCCTTTGGAATCTTCAAAGCCAAGTTGTGAAGCCTCTGGGATATAACAACACACTGGATTGTCTTGCTTGAGTTCGATACAGATTGAACTGAGAGAGAGAGAGAGAGAGAGAGAGAGAGAGAGAGAGAGAGAGAGAGAGAGAGAGAGAGAGAGAGAGAGAGAGAGAGAGAGAGAGAGAGAGAGAGAGAGAGAGAGAGAGAGAGAGAGAGAGAACAATTACACGCATTCCAACTCTCATGTACTGTTCCTCGAGTGTAGAATAGTGAACAATAATTTCTGATTTTTTTTTGGAGTGACAATTATGACACGTTGGTGAAGTATTTGGAGAAACACTGTCAACACATTAGCAGGGTTCACTAGTTAACGCTCAGTGATGTTATCATTAAGGGGAGATGGGCCGTTTCTCTGGACCCCCTTCTCCCTCATGCTTAGTCCCATTAGTTTTGAAATGTAATGACGTTCGTTGCCTTAGTTTGGCGATTTTCGGACGTTTTACCCAATGTTAATACGACCTTTCGTGCCATTTAGGTGTATTTTTTCATGGCGAGCGATAGAGAGCCTGTAGTTTTGGGAGAAACTGGCCTTTGGCCGGGACATTTTTCTACCGAAAAATGTACACATTTATCTTGAAAGGAGGTCTAGGGGTTGTTTTTATTAGTTTGATGGAGGTCTAGGGAGGAAACTAGAATAATGATATATATATATATATGAAAAAATCGACCAAAAAGTGATGTTCAAATGTTATTGGTCGTGATTGTACAATCACGTACATTAGGACTTTAATATATATAAGTAAAAAAATACTATGAGTGACTGAGGAAAATAGTTTAAGATATTAACTTATATAAATTAGCTACTCCATGAGCAGTCAGTTATAATACAATCTTACAATTCTTACTTCCATACACAACATCAGGGTGAGGGCAAGACATAATTAGCGTGTCTGTGAAGTCAAGACCAAGAGTTCTCTGAAAACTATGATAATAATGTGTGTGTGGATAATGTAGATAGAGATCTGGGTTGCAGGAAATATTTCACCGCTCAGGCTATTTCCATTTACATAATACAGGGTCCGGATCCCTTTTATTCACAATACTGAGAACCCTTAGCTTATAAAGGTTTGGTGGTTATATCAATAATATTTCTTAATACATTCATTAATCTTCTTACTATTATAATTTTTGTAGTAGTAGTTGTTGTAGTATCGATATAATAGTCTTGTTAGACACACACACAATATAATATATATATTTTATTTATTTATTTGTATATGGGTGATATCAATGATATAATGCAAGTAATTGTTTTCTGTTTAATAAATTGCACATTTTATGAATATGGTTATTACAATTAAATTACTATTTTCGATTCAATTGACTAACAAAAATATCGTGATTTTCACTGTAGACAATTGTTTTGACTTGAGTAACTGGTAAATGGCTAATAGGAAATTTAACTTTTGGTATCGTGCCTGGGTGTGTGTGTGTGTGTGTATATGTATGTGTGTGTGTGTGTGTGTGTGTGTGTGTGTGTGTGTTTGTGTGTGTGTACTATACATATATGCGTGTATGTATGTGGCAGTGAAATTCCATCCGGCAATGGAGGTAACTGTTACATAGCAGATAGTATGTACACTAGTATTGCTATGTATACGAGTATATAAAGGCAGGGATACTA
Organism: Paralithodes platypus; assembly: GCA_032716605.1. Classification (NCBI taxonomy): domain Eukaryota; kingdom Metazoa; phylum Arthropoda; class Malacostraca; order Decapoda; family Lithodidae; genus Paralithodes; species Paralithodes platypus. Next base: position 67,224,801 of record CM064482.1, read on the forward strand.
TGCATGCTTAAGGGGAGATTTTCACTCGAGGTACTTTTTTTTCTGGATATCCTTCTCCCTCGTGTTTATCCCCTTTAGTTTTGAAATTTGAAGAGGTTTGCCTGATTAGTTGGTCGATTTTAAAACCATTCGCTCCATTTCTGACAATTTTAAGACTCTTCGTACTATTTAGGGGTTGATGTTTTCCTGGCGAGCGATAGCAAACCTGCAATATAAGAGGAATTGGTCTTCGGCCAGGACTTTTTTCTACCGAAAAATGTACAAATTTATCTCGAAAAGGTGTCTTTGGGGTATTGTTTTTAAGCTTGATGGAAGTCTACGTAGCGAAATACCAATCTGCCCTTACCCAAATACATCGCCCTAACTACCGCCTGGTATGATTCTAGTATAAGTAGGAGCAATAATATGTTGAACAAAAGAAGAAATAAAGCAATCATTTGTAATCTGGTATAATCGGGCTTGATCATAGATAATTATTTCGTGATTCCCATATTGTGCTACCATTCGTGCACTTTTTATAAACACTTCAGATACAAAAATACCATTACTTGATTATTTGTGATTAATTAAAAGTATTACAACTGCCTATAAACTACAATGGTGGATCAGGCCTCTATTTTGTTCTTCGCCGCGGCCTAGCATATGGGGCTATGGATTCTCTCAACAAGAGTCTACACTGTATACATTTGGACACTTACAGTAATTGTAACTAATTCGGTACACATAAACAATGCTCTTCGGTTAATCTATTCATATTACAACACCTAAACAAATAGACCACTGTTTGTGTATACCATTTGCGTTACAACTAAGCGTTCATGTTTGCAGTGTACGGTAATGGCGATACCTATGCCGCAGAAGGATAATGTTGAGGATCTCTAATACACTGGTCTTGTTATATGGTTGCGAGACATGATTCCTCAGCAGTGATTTGAAAAGACGTATCAACTCCTTTGGTACCCAGTGTTAATGTAGGATCATAGGGTACCGTTGGTAGCACCACATATCTAACCAGTGTCTGCTTTCTAAAACTGATTAAAAACATATTTGATGAATAGTCTGTGAACAACAGTTCCAGCTATTTGGGCACGTGGTCCGCCTCCCTCAAGTTGCCTCTGAGCATGTGGTGGTTTTTGGTGAGTGACAACCCTGAGTAGAGGAGAACTCGGGGAAGACCTTTGCCTTACGGTTCAGATAAGTCTAGCAATTCTGTCGATAACTAATTGGGATGGACCAGGTCGTGGTCTGTGACCTTGTGCAGAGAGAGCCCAGGCAATGGAGTCGGAAGGTGAGTGCAGTTACGTGCCCGTAGGGCGAAAGTTATCCAATATACCACCCTCAATTACCACCTGACCTGAATCTGGTATAGTGAGTCCTAATACCACCATCCTGTGGAGGCCAGGCATTACACCACCAATATTACATACTGGCTACACTTTATGGGGCCCCCTTGTTGACGGAGCGTATTAGCCTACTTTCACCTCACGCGCCTCCGTGCTAAAAACCTTGGGAATTCGCAGTTTTGCCCCTATATATTTTAGGCTAATTTGGCGAACACTTAGAATTTAACCAAGTATATAAGAGTTAAGGGGGGATGGGCGCATTTATTTGTGTATTTATTTATAGTTATATAATTTTCTTAGTTTCCTCGCTAGACCTCCATCAAGCTTAGAAAAACACTCCATAAACACTCCATAAATTTTTAAATTTTTCGGTAAAATATATCCCGGCCGAAGGATGGTTCCTCTTTAAATTGCAGGGTCGCTATCGCTCGCCAGGAAATAAATCGACACCTAAATGGCACGACAGGTCTTAAAATTGACAACGAAATGGGCGAAGTTTTAAAATCAACAAACTAATGCAGCGAACGTCTTAAAATGTCAAAACTAATGGTGCTAATTATGAGGGAGAAGGGGGGCCAACCCCCCCCCCCCACCTATTTAAGATAACATTACAATTCGGGTACCTTTAGGGATAAATTGATTCTTAATTGTATGATCCATCATGGGCTTATTCTAGTAAATAGTTTGTAAGTATTAAACTTCAAATGTAATTTCCTACTGTTGGGTCACTTATTTTTTCTGGCTCTATGGAAATTGATACACATTCATTACTAACATTGATCTGGTGTCTAGCCTATTTATTTTAATAATTTTATGTTATTTTGCACAAGAGCTATGAAATCTCTGACAACATTTTGCTTTAATTTTCTGTTATATCATTACATCCAGCAATGTTAAATACAATTTGGTCAGTGAATACGTTACGCACACCTTTCGCCTCATTCCAGCTCTCTAACCTAAGAGTGAACCATTCACCATTATTGTCTATTAAGCAACTGGTTGGCTGGGCTATTTCTTCAATCTATTTTCCCTTTTGTCGATGGCTTAAATGATTAAAATGGACATAGCTTTGTTCTTATGTCTTTAGGCAACACTCACAACTTCGCGTTCCTCCTCTCCATGCATCCTTTAGATATCAATAGCCTACAAGAAATGCTCATAATAATTTAAGATACATGTTTACTTACTGTATACATTGTAATTAAATCCTTGTTTGCCGCAGTTTTAGTTTCTTAAAGCATTTGTTTCTGCTTCGAAGTGTCTAGAACATTTAAAACATAAACACTTTGGTTACGCTTGCTGTCATTCTGGGGATAGTAACATTTTAAACAAAGTCGCTCCAAGAATAGTAAATGAAAGTTTAAATATGCGAATAGTTCTTCACCGTAGTATCTATCTATCTATCGATCAATCTATCTATTTATCTAGCTATCTCTCTCTCTCTCCATATATATGTGTGTGTGTGTGTGTATAATCAACAACAAACATAATAAGGACAGTGCACAAGGATATTTTATTGTAAATTGTCGGCTAACAATAAGCAGCCATCCATACACCTTAAAACATAAAACAGAAACTTTTATAAACAAAACAGAAAAACAGTGACTTATCAATTTAGTTGAATAATAAGCTAGACTTCAATTAAAATGTCATTCTACAGTCCGAGTGTAAATGACATTCCAGTGAAAAGGGCATGTTTTAATGTGTGTGTGCACATTATTCGGCTTAACCCTTTCAAGCTCCAATACGCGTTTCTGTTCTATTTCTGGCTACTATTAGACGATTTTAGTCAGATTAGTAACGGTATATGGAAGTCAAAGGGTTGATTGAGATAGTATTTACCCTTTTAATACCCAAAAAATCTTCCTAAGCTGCATAAAATCGTCTAATGATAGCCAAATATATACTGCTAAAACGTGTCAGAGCTTCAAAGGGTGAATTCATTGGGTTTCGTGTTTATATGTTTTTGGTGACTTCATATAATCTTTAATGGAAGAATCATTAACGTCAAGACAATTTTACTATAATTGCCGAGATAAATAATAATAAATATGATTATTATTAGTATTATTACTATTATTAGTATTTCATGTAATTTATAATGTTTGTTTTTAGTGTCTGCTCTCATTTTAATAAGTGAATTACTCAGATTAACGTCTTTCATGTTTATTTTAATGTTAAAGATTATTTCAGTTCGCTTTCACTATATCTGTCTATTATTTTATGGACTATTTGTTAACGACAATCTAGCATAATCTTTAACACCCACCATGTGTTAACCCAAGTCGTCTGTTCTAAGTGTCTATATTATTTCTTAAGTTATCTGATCTAAGTTAGAAGATCATGAGATAGCCTGAGGATGGTTGCATGTTGATAGTCGAAAACTGGTAATACAGATGGTTTTTACGAGTATTGTTCCTATTTCTCTTGTTGTTGAGGTTCTGGTGCTCAAGAACACCCACAGATGTATTACTAACTGTGTGTGTAAGTGTGTGAGTGCGCGTGCGTGTGTGTGCGCGTGTGTGTATGTGTGTGTGTGTGGTGATTCTAGTTCTAGTCATTATCTCTCCCAAATAATCCTTGTCCAGATAAATATGGAAATTTAATGTTAGCTTTCAGACTAGCTCGGTGTTTCTTTTATAATTTTGGCAAAACTAATCGAGCGTGCAAAATTTAAAAGACAAGTTAAGCCTCTTGGTATTCGATGGTGAGCTTCATATAGTTGTTAGGTTATTATTAGACATGTAATTACATTTATGAAGGATTTAAAAAAAAAAGTAATAATACAAAAACAAAAAAAAACACACACACACACACCTCAATAAACAACGTACAGTCACGAGCATAAATGCTGCATCATCAACCAGATGACATCAACTCCCATCATGAGAGGTTTATGCTAAGATGAATAAAATCGTTTGACGGTAACTAGAATGAAATAATGAAATTGTTGTGGGTTTGAAAATATAATTTAGCAATTTTCTAACGTTATTTGATTAGTGTTGCAGTATTTATGCTTGTGACTGTACCTCTCATATAGCCAGCGATTGCAAGCATATCATTTAGGAGGAATCAGCCATCGGCTGGGACATTGTTCTACAGAAAAATTTATAAATATATCTAGAAGGGGGATCTTCAGGATGTTTGTATATCTAGAAGGGGGATCTTCAGGAAGTTTGTATAAGCTTGATGGAGGTCTAGGGGGGAAACAATAAAAAGTAATCAATACAAACATAAATATACTATACTAATAAATACACCCTTCCCTCCTTAAGGGGAGGTATTTAGTTTGTTCCCTAGACCTCCATCAACCTTAAAATTACACCCCCTCGAGTCCCTTTCAAGATAAATTTGTACATTTTTCGGTAGAAAAATTTCCCGGCCGAAGGCCGGTTCCTCTTAAATTACAGGCTCGCTATCGCTCGCCAGGATAAAATAGACATCTGAATTGCACGAAAGGTCTTAATATGGGGTGAAAGTTCTTAAAATCGCTAAACTAATGGGGCAAACGTTTTATAATATCAAAAGCAATGGGGCTAAACATGAGGGAGAAGGGGGGGCAAGAAAACAATCCCTCAAGTGGAGACCTCCCCTTAAAGGTCTCGTGTGCGACCCTAGCATTGCTTACCAGTGAACTAAGGAACATATATTTAACATATTTTTCTGACAAAGTTATAAAACAAATGTCCTCTAACTCTATGTTTAACTCAAAATGTAGACAAAAATGCCGAAATAAATAAACGCAATCACATTAATAATACCGATACATAATTTGTTTTGATTTCAAAGCTCGTATATTCTACACTATCGGGGTTAGTTTCCAGAATTGATGTGCAAATATGTGCCTTCACTCACAAAATGTTCTTCAAATTGTGCTTATGCATATTTGTTTATGTAAGTCGATTTATGAATGCTGTAAAGCTGTAACAACATCACTGTATAATTATATACTGCATACTTATATAATATTAAATAAGTATCATGTATAGGCTAATCCTGATATATACAGTATATGAGTATGCTGAAGAAAAGCAAAAGAGATGGTGAATTTTAGGAATGACTGTACAGCATATAATATAAGAGATATGCGGAGTAAGGCATTCGAGCATAACACGTTAAGGGGAGGTTTCTAGTTTGTTTCCTACTCCTCCAGCAATCGTAAAATTTCACCCCCTTGACCCCCTTTCAAGATAAATTTGTACATTTTTCGGTAGAAAAATGTCCCGGCCGAAGGCCGATTACTCTTAAATTACAGGCTCGCTATCGCTCGCCAGGATAAAATCGACACCTAAATGGCACGAAAGGTCTTAAAATTGACAGAATGTGGCGGAAATTCTTAAAAATCACCAAACTAATGGGGCAAACGTCTTAAAATCTCAAAAGCAATGGGGCTAGACATGAGGGAGAAAGGGGTCAAGTAAAAAGTCCCTCAAGTGGAAGTCTCCCCTTAAGGGTATTGCACAGTTTGCTTATTCTAGTTTATTACTTGTTTTTCCCTTTTTACTTTTGTGATCTCGAAGTATTTCTGGGAATGTGTCGTATTTCTGCCATTGTCTTTGTACTGCCACAGCCAAAAGTGTTGTATTTCTGCCATTGTCTTTGTACAGCCACAGCCAAAAGTGTCGTATTTCTCCCATTGTCTTTGTACTGCCACAGTCAAAAGTGTAGTATTTCTGCCATTGTCTTTGTACTGCCACAGTCAAAAGTGTAGTATTTCTGCCATTGTCTTTGTACAGCCACAGCCAAAAGTGTCTTATTTCTGCCATTGTCTTTGTACTGCCACAGTCAAAAGTGTAGTATTTCTGCCATTGTCTTTGTACAGCCACAGCCAAAAGTGTCGTATTTCTGCCATTGTCTTTGTACAGCCACAGTCAAAAGTGTCGTATTTCTGCCATTGTCTTTGTGCAACCACAGTCAAAAGTAGTGGTCTGTGTTTGAGTGGGCTTAGCAAGACCTGTACTTCTATTTCTGGTTTATTTATTAAATAGGATCAGCCGCATTCAGGTCCATCGGTTGTCTACAGATCTCTGTATTCTTGCACTAACAATTGAACGCTTAACCCCTTGAGGATTACGTCGCATTATTACAGTTTATTTTGTCTATCATTTGACGATTTTATACAGCTTAGGAAGGATCTGTGCGCATCAAATTAACTCTTTAGCTCCCGCAAGTTCTTCCTAAGCTGAATAAAACCGTCTAATGCAAACTAGAATAAACTTAAAATGCGTCATGATCCTCAAGGTGTTGAAGTGTAACAAAACTTATTCACTTGAAGAGTTGCAATCATTTATGTGTGCTATACCTATAACTCACAGTGTTTACAATGCATGTAGTTTCTACTGTTGTCTGAAATGTTTACACCTGGCGTAAATGACCGTGTTCAACATGAATACTCACAAATGGATTTTCGTAGACAAATCAATTGGTAATAATTATATAAACGTGGCGCTAATATGATGCAGCTAATATGATGCAGCTAATATGATGCAGCTAATATGATGCAGCTAATATGATGCAGCTAATATGATGCAGCTAATATGATGCAGCTAATATGATGCAGCTAATATGATGCAGCTAATATGATGCAGCTAATATGATGCAGCTAATATGATGCAGCTAATATGATGCAGCTAATATGATGCAGCTAATATAAGCGATACATAACTTACTAAATTATTACTGCTTTCGCCGGGTAATAAAATAGATTAAACTCTGAAATATTTAAAGATAATGGGATGTTTTATACTGTATACGATTGCACAAGTTCATTGTTCTGCAGGTATTGATTGTACAGCCAGAAGTAAAAATGCTGCAACACATAATATATGACGTCAATGCCGTCATAACGTGTCGCTTATGCTAAACTAAATACAAATAGTGATACAGTACCTGGAGGTTAATATATACGTATATTGTTGTCGGACAGAAATATTTTACCATGAACTTAAGTTTTTTTTTTTAGTTTGGTCCGTAGATATCCGTCAAGCTTAAGATTACACCCCCTTGAGCCCTTTTCAAGATAAATTTGTACATTTTTCGGTAGAAAAATGTCCCGGCTGAAAGCCGATTCCTCTTAAATTACAGGCTCGCTATCGCTCGCCAGGATAAAATCGACACCTAAATGGCACGAAAGGTTTTAAAATTGACAGAAATGGGTTAAATGTTCTTAAAATCGTCAAAATAATGGGGCGAACGTATTAACATTAGGAAAACAATGGGGCTAAACATGGAAAGGGGGAAAGGCGTCAAGAAAATAATCCCTCAAGTGGATATCTCCCCTTAAGGCAATGAAGGGATTAACATCAACATATTGGTGTTGCAGGATTTGTATGTCTGTTATTCCTCGTGCAAAGGCGAACTAATGTTTGGCCACAATTGGTCCTTGGTGTACTTGTATAAGGCAGCAGCGTTTCTGTCGGATGAATGTATTTGGTAGACTTATTGTGTCAACGTGAGTACGTGTTATATGTGGAGCTTCTAGATGGACTTTTTATATCGCAGAACATATCTAAACGTTGGGATTTTTCGTTGAATTGATTAGTGATATAAGCCGCGAGGTTGCAAGCTACAAAATAACAATTTAGACATTTAGTTTTCGGTACAGTTAATGTTAATTGTGCATATTGTTCAACAGTTCTCTGTTCTGTCTATTGGTAAACTTTTTAACTTGTTATAAGCTGTTACTTGGTCGAGATGCACCTAACATTAATATTAGTTATTTGGATTGGCATTTATATTAATTTATATATTTGTTTGCTGAAAATTTATATATTGACAATTTAGATGGGAGTTTTAATAATTCAATTGTTAATGGGTGGATCCAAGGGAATGGAGGACAAGGAGGGAGGGAGGGAGAGAGGGAGGGGAGAGGAGTAGGGGAGTAAGCCTTTCCTCTAGCAAGTAAATATTAAAGTTAACACAAAGGGCGGGGAGGGGGGCATAGACTTACTTTTATTTTATTTTATTAGTTCATATTATTAATCTACAGGATCTACATTGATACACAGGACCTACAGTAGACATTCCAATGACATTTAGAAGTTTTGAAGCAAAATATTTAAAGCCATATATTTAACTCTGTCTGACACGATTGTTTTCTTTTGGATGCCCCCTAGTTTTATTTGATTATTTGAAGATTATAGAAAAGCTTCACCCCATTCAGGTGCGCCGAGCGATATCCTGTAATTAGGAGGAGCGGGCCTTCGGCCGGGACATTGTTCTACCGATATATATATATATATATATATATATATATATATATATATATATATATTGTTCTTTCAAACTTAGCTTGAAGAGGGTCTGGGGGCCGTCATTCTATTGTTTGAAGAGGATATGGGGAGGCATATTGTTTTTAGTCTCGAAGGCAAAGTAAAACTACGTAGCTCGAATATGGCAAAAACAATCAAATCCCTCAACAGTGATTAAACAAAATATATTAATATAACCCCTCAAAACCTCCGATGAATTGCCAGGTGAGAAGGGTGTTGTCTTTACCATATGGAACAACACATATGGGACTGAGCGTTGATTACTGAAAGAACACCGGTTCTTACCTTGACTCTTAAATACTGTAGTATAATTGTATGCATTTCCCTCACCAATGCTGTCGTCCAAAGTATATTATTGAGGTAGTTTTTGTAATCATCTTAATCATGGGGAGGGACCTTATCTCCCGGTTTAGGCAAGAGATGAGTCCATTGCTAATAATGTAATTATGAACTGACAAAATCTTATAAATCTGCCAAAGGATACTGTATAACTTGTGATTTTGTGTATCATCCAGAAGGAGAAAATATTAGTGACTTAAGATGAGAAAAAGTTATATAATGCGTCGTACTACTACTACTACTAGTAGTAGTACAATTACAACTGCTATTATTATTAGTATGGTAGTAGTAGTACCGTACTAGTAGTGGGAAGAAGAAAAGTATGTGCAAAATGCATGGTATTTATGAAATCTAATTTTCTGAAACTAGTGACTTAATACTATAGGTATTTTAGGCACACATTTCGAAAGATACCTAATGTATTGCTAAACTTAATGACAGGATTATACACACTAGAATATATTGTGAAACAATGGAAAAGTGTATAAGTTGAGTGCAAACAATTAGCTAAGTAGTGGGTTGTGCAAGCCTGGTAATCCTTTAAAAGAAAGTGAAGTATTAAATCACACTGTAATATACAGTGACTATAAAAGCTGATGTAAATAGAGAGGTGCTGGTATAAATTATAACATTTAATAGATTGCTTACACATAGCACAAATGCATATTACAATATCGAGGAAATATATCAACTGGCAGAGGCTGAGATATTACATATATGGATATTTGAAATATCTATATCGTTATATATTTAGGGTCTAATGTTGAGGTAGAGTATAATGTGGAAGAAATACCCTATTTAAATATACTAAAGAAAAGAATGGCATAATCATTAACAATATTAATAATAAGTAAACCTAACCTACGTTAACCTGCACTAGTCTGACTTGAATCAAGATAACTTAATTGTAAAACATCTGAATATAGCCATGGTAGCAATATAACTTGTTAGCAAATAATGTATAGGGTATTTGAACTTGTATGTGCTAAATGTGTATTGATATTCCAATACTGATGTTGCAGGAAAAACATAAAATGATTTAATCATGAATGAAAACATGAACTGTAATCTTCCATCCGAAACATCTGGTAGAAACAAACACAGGTTGCTAGATGGAATACGTAAAACAATAACCCCTTCGGCATCACAATATAGTATATGAAGTTATGATTTGTAGCCTCGCTCTCGCAACACACATATAATGGGACATTATATTGGATTACACACCCCAGTTTTTGTATTTATATATTGTTTTCAACTAATTTTTGTTAGGCCTCCATTCTAACAAAATAATAGATGCTCTTTTGTGTGAGTATTGGTAACTATAATCTATTTACTATAACTAGGCCACACATAGTGACCTTTAACCTCTTGTAGCTCATTGGGGCTCGAGCAAAAGGGCTGTATTTGTCCACACCTTTAGTTTGGTTGACTCTCCCTAAATGATAGCAATGTCACTTCAATTGCTCCGATCCTCCTACAGTTATAAGAGATTAGATGTCAGTACTTCTACCCAATTAATAGTAAATAGACTATTGAGTGGTGAAATGAAATTAAAGCAATACTTCGACGTAGGCTATCCTGATAAAAATTGATAACAACATTGCTGAGAATTGATACACTATCTCACTATCTCTCTCTCTCTCTCTCTCTCTTAGCTTGTGTGGTGAGAGTCAAGATTGAGTACTGACTAACAAACTGTATTACTAGCTAACTTTTGATTGTTGATGACTTACTGACGGACTGGACGATTGATTAACTGATTGAGTAACTGATCTACTAATGATTATTTGATTGCTTGAATGTCTGGTTGATTAACTATCTGCCTCATTACCTATCTAATTTATCTCCATCTCGTTTGGGTTCCATAAAGATCTAAAGTAATTTTTGCATATTATTGCGCATAGGCTAGCTGGCCACTTAAATTTAGAGTTAGATGAACATTGTACTCACAGACATAACTGCATCAGGCCTAGGCGACGAGCGGTAGTCTAAAGAACTTCCTATGGATGCTGGAGCAGCCACCTTCATCCTGTTGTAAAAAGTAAACAAATAAATACATAAATAATTATAATAAACATGCTTATTTCGTTAGTTTACTTTTTGCTCAAATAAAGTCTTAATACTTTTCAAAGAACCTTTATATGAATGGAAACCTATGAATGTAGATCTGTTGCAGGTCTTTATATTGTTAACGGCATTATTAGAATATTTGCGTAGATCCATGATTACCAACCTCCGACCAGAGAAACGTGACGGGCACTGCCATAACCACACATAAATCACATAGTCGAACATAGCCTCTACACTACTGGGCAGAGCAAGTGACTAAAGCCACTGTCACACGAGCGATTTTTCCGTCAATTTTCCATGAGCAAGTTTTTTCTCGTTATATTTTGGGACTACTTTGCACTAGTTTCGGTAACTAAACTGCAGGTAGAGTATGTTAGACGGTTGAATTCTGATAAAGTGTAATTTTTGAAACTGTCAGACCATAATTGCCCGTAAAAATTGCTCGAAAAACGGCTCGTGTGACTCAGGCTTAACCAGGCGCTTTGAAGCATTCTATTCCTCAGATATCTGATACTGCCATTTTATAAGGTTTCTCTTCCATTATAAAGTATTCTGCATTCATTGACAGGGACAGACATTCCTTCAATCCATCTGTAATTTTGAAATTGAGCAATGCTCATCAGGTAAATATGCATGTGCCATTATGTATGGGTATTGGCATCATATATTATGGAATAATCGTGCATGCATAAACAGCACTAACTGATACACCTTTTACAATAGAACATGTAGCTCAGACCTTATGTCGGAATAGCGCAACCATTCCCACTGTACGGCAACCGACCCCTGGCCTGGGAAAAGAACATCCAGTCTCACTATCACTTAAGGGGGGTGACCTGTTTTTGTTCTGTCCTTTTCTATCTTTCTCTGGCTTGTATCCATTTGGCCCCATTCAGCCTACTGTTTTAAGACGTTTATCCCCATCCAGGTGTCAATATTTTACTGGTGAGCGGTAGCGAGCCAGCATATTTTTTATTTTTGTTTGACAGCAGGCTAAATTTGTACATTTTTCGATAGAAAAATGTCTCTGGCGAAGCCGGATTTCTTCATAATTATAATGCTGGCTCGCTATCGCTCGCCAGGAAAAAATCGACACCTAGATGGAGATAAACGTCTTAAAATAGTTGGCTGAATGGGCCGAATGGATACAAGCCAGAGAAAGAGATAAAAGGACAGAAATAACAAAAAGCAGGTCACCCCCCTTAAATGTCTAGTATCCAATCCTCTATGTTCATTGCTAGTGTATTTTTGGTCCATATATATAATTATGAGGTATTATCTTTCTTTCTGGACCCCCTTCTCCCCTCAAGCTATTAGTTATGATATTTGATGAAGTTCGCCCCATTGGTCTGTCGATTTTAAGATCTTTCTCCCCATCTCTTCGTCATTTCGTGCCATTTAGGAGTTTACTTTTATTTCCTGGCGAGCGATAACGAGCCTGTAATTCAGTAGGAACAGGCATTCTCCCGAGATATTATTATATCGACAAATGTACAATTTTATCTCGAACGGGAGTCTTGGGGGTGGTTTTGTAAGCTTAAGGGGAGGTTTTTAGTTTGGTCCCTAGATATCCATCAAGCTTAAGATTACACCCCCTTGAGCCCCTTTCAAGATAAATTTGTACATTTTTCGGTAGAAAAATGTCCCGGCTGTAAGCCGGTTCCTCTTAAATTACAGGCTCGCTATCGCTCGCCAGGATAAAATCGACACGTAAATTGCACGAAAGGTCTTAAAATTGACGGAAATGGGGCGAAAGTTCTTAAAATCGCTAAACTAATGGGGCGACTGTCTTAAAATCTCAAAAGCACTGGGGCTAAACATGAGGGAGAAAGGGGTCCAGAAAAAAATCCCTCAAGTCGATATCATCTCCTAATAGAGACTCCCTATGGAGCCAACTGAATCATATTATATAATAATAATACAAATACATGAACAGTGAAATAACCGCTTTCCTTAAGAGGGGGGACCTGCTTTTTGTTTTAGCTGTCCTTTTCTCTCTTTCCCTGGCTTGTATCCATTCGGCCCCATTCAGCCAACTATTTTAAGACGTTTATCCCCATCTAGGTGTCGATTTCTTCCTGGCGAGCGATAGCGAGCCAGCATTATATGAAGAGATCCGGCTTCGCCGGAGACATTTTTCTATCGAAAAATTTACAAATTTAGCCTGCCGTCAAACAAAAATAAAAAATATGCTGGCTCGCTACCGCTCACCAGTAAAAAATTGACACCTGGATGGGGATAAACGTCTTAAAACAGTAGGCTGAATGGGGCCAAATGGATACAAGCCAGATAAAGATAGAAAAGGACATAACAAAAACAGGTCACCCCCCCTTAAACACATCCGACCGCTCCCACTAAAGTTCCATTACTAGCTTACACCGCTGGGCGCCACCTAGTCCGCGCTAATTGGTGGGATGGGGATAATGATGCAAGTTCACATCTTTGGGTTCGTTGATTCGAATGTGTTTATGGGTTCATGTGTCGTTCATTCGGTAATTCATATTTAGATTTCCTTGGTGTCTGACTAGCAAATGGGAGTTACTTGAGCTTACTATGGCCATAGTGCTACAACTCGGGATGTAGGCCTATAGATATAATTGTATTATTCGTTAGTTACTTAAATTAGGACTTCAGAGATTATCAACCCTTCTGGATTATTAAGCCAGCACACTGTAAGTCAAGCATAGCGTCAGGACTGGAGCCCCTTTTCGAGAACTCCAGCCCCTTGTAATTCTTGTCTTAGCTAGCTTTTATCACAACGTGGCCGAGTGGATTAAAGCGTGGGATGTCATTCTGATTGACTACGGTTCGAATCCAGGAGATTCATTTCAGCTCGAGATAGGTTAAAAAATATATAGACAGTATTAATGACCGCGACTGTACAGGAAAGCAATAACATTAATTAAAGCTTTATAATAACAGTCATGTATATATTGCGACTAAAGAAACACAGCATTCTGGAAGTCCGGGAGGGCTACATTGCAGAATTACCAAGAACAATGGCTTCAGTAATATTCAAGGACAGTGTCATGCATATTCAATCAGGATGGGACCATAGGTGGCAATGACTGCAGCCAACTCCGCCTCCGTGTACCGGTATGCCATGTTTATTTTATACAACTGGGTTAGTGTCATTTGTATACTCGTGAACACTAATGGCTGCGTACAGTCATGAGCCACAATACCTCCACACCCGTTTGAATCTTTCCGTCTTTAAGGGAGTCCACCTCGTTTGTTTATCTTTCTCTCCCTCTCTCTTTGACTTATATCCATTCGGCCCCATTCAGCCTACTGTTTTAAGAGGTTTACCCTCATCCAGGTGTCAATATTTTCCTGGCGAGCGGTAGCGAGCCAGCATATATATATATTTTTTTTTGAAACCAAGCTAAATTTGTAAATTTTTCGATAGAAAAATGCCTCCGGCGAAGCCAGATTTCTCCATACAATGCTGGCTCGCTATCGCTCGCCAGGAAGAAATCAACACCTGGATCGGGATCAGCGTCTTAAAACAGTTGGCTGAATGGGGCCGAATGGATACAAGCCAGGGAAAGAGAGAACAGGAGAGAAAGATAAAACAAGTCGGTGACCCCCCTTAAATCCAAGCTGTGAAGCCTCTAGGATATGACAGCACGTTGGATTGTTTCGCATGGGTTCGATACAGATGCAAATGGGTATGCAGATATTATGGCTCATAAATGTAGTTATTGCAATATGTATGAAACCCAAACGAATCAATGTAAATCTTTATTATATGCCAGATGTTTCAGGTTCAAGGATTCAACTAGTGTTTCGAAACAAATTGGTTAGTGCAATTTCTAGTCGTGAGCACAGAACAATGTTCGTACCCATTTGAATAATTATCAAACACTAGGAAAGACAATACAGCACTTTATCATATCCCAGATGCCTAAGTACTTGGCTTTAAGGGGGGATTTCCACTTGAGGGACTTTTTTCTTGACCCCTTTCTCCCTCATGTCTAGCCCCATTGCTTTTGAGATTTCAAGACGTTTGCCCCATTAGTTTGGTGATTTTTAAGAATTTCCGCCCCATTCTGTCAAATTTAAGACCTTTCGTGCCATTTAGGTGTCGATTTTATCCTGGCGAGCGATAGCGAGCCTGTAATTTAAGAGTAATCGGCCTTCGGCCGGGACATTTTTCTACCGAAAAATGTACAAATTTATCTTGAAAGGGGGTCAAGGGGGTGACATTTTAAGATTGCTGGAAGAGTAGGAAACAAACTAGAAAACTCCCCTTTAGTGGAAACTTCAAGCTTTCTAATTGGTATATACAGTCATATTGTTCACGATTGAAAGATTGAGGACAAATGAACCTAGTAGACGTTTAATAGTTTTCATTATGCACACCGATTTATGTAAGCTGGTTTATGAATGTAATTTATGTAAGCTGGTTTATGAATGTAATTTATGTAAGCTGGTTTATGAATGTAATTTATGTAAGCTGGTTTATGCATGTAATTTATGTAAGCTGGTTTATGAATGTAATTTATGTAAGCTGGTTTATGAATGTAATTTATGTAAGCTGGTTTATGAATGTAATTTATGTAAGCTGGTTTATGCATGTAATTTATGTAAGCTGGTTTATGAATGTAATTTATGTAAGCTGGTTTATGAATGTAATTTATGTAAGCTGGTTTATGAATGTAATTTATGTAAGCTGGTTTATTAATGTAATTTATGTAAGCTGGTTTATGAATGTAATTTATGTAAGCTGGTTTATGAATGTAATTTATGTAAGCTGGTTTATGAATGTAATTTATGTAAGCTGGTTTATGAATGTAATTATGTAAGCTGGTTTATGAATGTAATTATGTAAGCTGGTTTATGAATGTAATTATGTAAGCTGGTTTATGAATGTATTTATGTAAGCTGGTTTATGAAAGTAATTTATGTAAGCTGGTTTATGCATGTAATTTATGTAAGCTGGTTTATGCATGTAATTTATCATATGTTGATAAAAAAACATAAATATTCAGTGATATAAAGCAAGATTAATGAAGAAGTGAAAACCGATAGCCGTAGTTACATACAGAAGAACATTGCGGTCCCCATCTTTGCTATGAGTTATTGTACATGTGCTGTGAAATAGAGGATGAGCTTTACTGCTTTCACAGGTTTGAAAATTGTTAGAAGGTGTATTTACGAATTGACACCTTTCATTATTGCTGGAAGTGTGCGAGACATTTACACTAGGCATTAACTATTATGGTCAAATACATCAATCGTTACGCAACATTTGTATTCATTTGTCTATTAATTGGTTGGAAATCTTGCCCACTAACCTCTTTTAACTCAGAAACTAGTAGAGTTATCGAGTGGATATTTTCACCGCTTGGGGGGAGTCTACCAAGAGGTAATAGTAATAATTTACAGTCCATTTGCTCTAGCCCCTCTTGAGTTACAAGACAATTATGGTTAAGATTCTGGCCTAGTTATACTGAACAGACTATAGATTTATCTAGAACAATACATGCCAGCCTAACCTAATAATATTGACTCCACACATATCGACTCTATTGTTCCTATTTGTTTTATTAGGCCTATATCAGTTTACTAATATTACATAGATATGAAATAGTTTACAGCAAGTTATATTAAATTATTTCAAGATATGCTGATTACTATCAACAATATATTACTATCAACAATATATTATACACGAATAATTCCAACTCAGTCATTAAAAACAAAAACAAAAATGAACTGGAGTCCGACCACATTTAACAGTCCGCTGAAAACTGTCACGAAAGCTGTGTAATTTTAAGGTGGTAAAACTTTAACTTGACAGAGTGTTCGTGTGTGAATGTGTGTACGCACTCGGGTGTGTGTGTGTGTGTGTGTGTGTGTGTGTGTGTGTGTGTGTGTGTGTGTGTGTGTGTGTGTGTGTGTGTGTCCTAGAAAGCCACACATATCCCAAATCCACACACATACACTACCAGTTAGAATGTGTACCCACTTGTATATGAATGAGTATGTGTATGTGTGTATGTGTGTGTGTTTGTGTTTTCGCTTGGTGTGCGTGTTCTACAAAGCTACCACACATCCCAAATCCACAAGCCCGCAACCAATTACAATGCGTACGTTCTTGCGTCTGTATGTGTGTGTGCGTGAGAGTGTCTGTCGCTGTGTGTGCCTAGTAGTGTGTGTTTGTGTGTTATAGTCAGTGTGCGTGTTCGACAAAGCCACCACACATCCCGAATCCGCTCACACATGCACATAACCTTGGATGAAAAATTTGTTTTCAATTTGAGGGCGTATGTGTGCCTGTGTTGGTACTGTCCTTCTGATGTCCGTGGCTTGCTGCTTGCCTCTCTCTCTCTCTCTCTCTCTCTCTCTCTCTCTCTCTCTCTCTCTCTCTCTCTCTCTCTCTCTCTCTCTCTCTCTCTCTCTCTCTCTCTCTCTCTCTCTCTCTCTCTCTCTCTCTCTCTCTCTCTCTCTCTCTCTCTCTCTCTCACTCTCTCTCTCTCTCTCTCTCTCTCTCTCTCTCTCTCTCTCTCTCTCTCTCTCTCTCTCTCTCTCTCTCTCTCTCTCTCTCTCTCTCTCTCTCTCTCTCTCTCTCTCTCTCTCTCTCTCTCTCTCTCTCTCTCTCTCTCTCTCTCTCTCTCTCTCTCTCTCTCTCTCTCTCTCTCTCTCTCAGTTGCTTGCTCACATTTGACTTCATTATTTTTTTGTTCTATGTGAATGAGGGAGCCAAAAGGCATAACTGCCTGCAGCGAGTGCCTCCCCCAGATTTCAAAGAGTGACAGGGCCGAAATCAAGGGACGTTGAAGCTAAAATGCCTGGGCACACGGAGTTTGAAGCAATTTAAGTCATAGGAGGAGGGAAAGACTGATTCTGGGAGAGGGTTCCAGAGCTCAGCAGTTGAATAGAAGAAAGTCTGAGAATAGCGTTTCACTCTGGGGTTGGAGAGTAGCACAGAGTAGGGGTGGGATTGTGTTGCAAGGTGGGTACTACGTACCCAACGTAGAGGAGGTGGTATACACTGGAAAAGCTCCGAGGAACACTGATTATTGTAGTAGCGATAGAATAGCGAGAGAGATGCAACATTGCGGCGAAGAGAGAGAGATTGCAGAGAGTTGGTGAGTGGACGGGAGTTAATGATACGAAAGGCTTTCCTTTCTACTTTATCTAGGAGTGCGGTGTGAGAGGATCATCCCCACACATGTGAACAATACTCAATATACTTAATATGTCAATACTCATGTTTACTCATTCCCTCCTAACCCCCCCCCCCCCCCCCCCCCCCCCCACACACACACACACACACACACACACACACACACACACACACACACACACACACACACACACACACACACACACACACACACACACACACACACACACACACACACACACACACACACACACACACACACACACACACACACACACACACACACACACACACACACTCTCTCTCTCTCCCTCCCTTTCAAATATTTCCACATTCTTAATCCTTATCCTTTCAATCCCCTCTCCCTCTTGCTTGTTCATGTTGCTTCATTCTTTATTATCAGTCTTAACCAACCTCTCTCTCTCTCTCTCTCTCTCTCTTTCTCTCTTTTAAAGATTCGTCACTTTAATGCCCCCTCCAGATTTTACCAAATTTCATCGAGCTCATTCCAAACCTTTTCCCTCTCCTTTTTTTTTTCCCTCGCTCGTATTACTACATTCTGAATACCTTTTTGTTTCACTTCTTTCTCACATGATTTTGCTCACTACTTTATCACTCCCCAATTGTTTTCTATTTCTCACTTTTCTATTCTAATTTTCCCGTTCTCATTTCTCTTTTCCTTCTTCTTTCTCACTTCATGTTTACTATTTTCTCAATTCTTATTACTTGTTTACTTCCATTTCTCACTTCTCCCTCAAGATATAAGAAATGCAAACAAATTATTTGAAAGACCATATCAAATCAATTTAATGGAAACACTTTTATTTGAGGAAGAAACAGATAAGGAAGAAGTGTAACGTATCATTTACAAAATATGGACAAAGAGGCAAAATAAAAGTACATTTCACAAAACTAGAAAACAAAACACCGAGCTCGAGCACTTATTTGCAACGCTAATTAGGGGGGGGGGGCGTTGTAAAGGTCATCTCCCCGAACTATCACCAGACCAGACCAGACCAGACCAGACCAGACCTCAAGTATCCTTATCACTTTTCTCTTATGTATTTTCTCAATTTTAGCTCACTTCCAAATTGTAACTGCTTAATCAGTTCTATTTTCTCACTTCTTTCTCACCTCCTTCTTCCCACTTTATTCGCAATTATAATTTTATCTTACTCTCTCGCTTCCTTCTTCTAACTTCTTATTCACTTCTTTGTTTCGCTTCTTCCTTTGATTCTCATTTCTTTCTCACTTTCTTTTCTCATGTTTTGCTAATTCCCTCTTTCTTACACATTTCTCACTATTGTCTTACTTCGTTTTTACAGCTTCTCCCTCGCTCTCTCTTCCTTTTTCTCACTTCCCCTTTATCACTTACTTTTTCTCACCTCTCCCTCTCTCTAGCTTCCTTTCTTTAGAATTTAGCTCTTCTTCGTATTCAATCTCACGGTTTCTACTGACTCCCTCATAATGATTACAGAAAACATTACTAAACTAGTGTGTGGTATGTATATGGGTCCAGCCAATATACTACAAATATGGGCCGAGCCTGGAAAAAAATACAGGATCAATTATTTTATATGAATTTACTTGGGGAAACTCCAAAATATAACATGTCAAAAGTCTACACACATCCGGATAGGGGAAAGTCCTCAAAATTGCATAATTATGTTAATTAACCCAGTCAAAATGTAGCTGGACCTGGACATAATTGCAACAAAAATTATTTCACCTGCATTGGCTTCAGGATATTCTTAAATACAACATATTAAAAGTCCGAAATAATCCGGATTGGGAAAAGTCCGCGAAATTGCAAAAGCATGTTAAGTAGCTATCGCCATGAGCAGAAAACTGAAAACTAATCTCCAAACTAATGGAGCGAAGCATGAGAGGCTCAAAAAGACCTCCCCTGAACCAACTAGAGTTTAAGAATAGCTTTACAAACAAGCGGGATTATGCTACAGGAACGTAGAATCAAACGTATATAACTGACCTTCAAATCCCTTCCCATGCCAGGGCATCTCTATTGTTATCCTTACCCTTCAACAAACAGCTTCTAGTGTTTAATATGTATCTATTTTATATGTATATATTTTGTTTAGATGGCGGTAAATTTAATTTGTATATTTGTACATTTTTTGGTTGAACATTTTCTGGCCGAAGGCCAATTCCTCCAAAATTACAGGCTAGCTATCGCTCGCTAGGAAAAAAATCGACGTTTAAATGACACGAGAGGTCTTAATATTGGCAAAGACATGGGGAAAACAGCCTTAAAATCGAAAAACTAATGGGGTGAATGGCTTAAGCTCTCAAAACTAACAGGCTAAACATGAGGAGAAGGGGGTCCGGAAAAAAGCAACTACCTCTCCCTTAATGTCTTACTCCTCTCTTTCTCACCCATCTATTTTTCATGTTTTTTTTGTTTTTTGTTTTTTTTGCCCCACTTTCCCTTCCGCGTCCTCACCCACTCTTGCTCTCCTTGTTTTCGCGGCCAGGGGTTGTGCTGGCTCTCAGTCTGGTATTAACTATGCATTGCTTTCTCTGTTTGCCCGTCCCTCTCCCACTTTAACCAGGGTCAGTGTCTTAGACGTCTTTTAAATTGTACTTGGCTATTATTTGAAAGTTTTTTTCTTCAGGTTATGAAGGATAATTGCGTTTTAATAGGTTTCTCAGTACTGTTAATCTATCAGGTAAGATGATAAATTTTATTATAACTGACGTTAAACGATATTATGCCTCTACTTGTCTTGTATTATTATGTTTAAGCGTTTCATGCTATAAGGAATTATTATCTAAAAGACGATTGTAGTGTAATTATAAACACAAAATCATAGTCAATATACTTACAACTTACATTATAATTTTGTATATTGGTTTAATATCGATGTTTACGGATCCAGCTTCCTTAAAGCCTGAAAATTGCAAGTGGTCAAATGCCCCTTTCAGAGTGATAACATCTTACTTCATTCTGGCTAGCACTAAGTGATTTTATTCAGCTCAGGGTTGAACGAAGTCTTCAAAGCAAGCCGATAGTGATTTTTGCCCAGCTGCTGCCAGATAACATATTTCAAGTTAATAAATACGACGCAAATATAAAGTTTTAAGATTGTGTATTTTATCTTTCCTCAATCTGTCTTTATCTCTCTCTCACGTTTCCTCAGGTGAACCAGGAGAATTTGGACGCAGGGATAAGTCAGCTTTAGAGAGCTTGGAGGGGAAATATTTTATCTCTGACATAAGGTGTTTCGTCCATGTGGCAGAATCAATATTAAGCAACCTACACTGTAAGGGTGTGAAACATGGTATATAAGATCATGTTTAGTATATTGATAGTAATTTATCCTTGATGGTTTCACATAACTTTCTTTCTTTGTATTAGATGGGTATATCTTCATCAATGGTGTTTAAGGGGAGATGAGTTGTTTTTCTGGACCCCCTTCTCCCTCATGCTTAGTCCAATTAGTGTTTTAGATTTTCAGATGTTTGTCCCATTAGTTTGTCGATTTTAAGACCTTTTGCCCCATTTCTTTGTCAATATTAAGACCTTTAATGCTATTTACTGTAGTTACCGATTTTTTTCCTGGCCTATAATTTTGGAAAAACCGGCCTTCGGCCGGGAAATTTTTCTATCGAATAATTGACAAACTAATCTAAAAGGGAGATCTAATGTAAGTTTGTTTAAGTGTGATAGAGATCTAGGGAGGAAACTAGAAAAATAATGAATAAATGAAAAAGTCGGCCAAAAATTGAACCATCACTTCTTAAAGGTAACATTTTTTGCCACTTTAGTGACCGTTTTCATATCCACTGTAAGTCAGAATTCTGACATTGTATTCGAGTCTAATCAATCCTAAGTTCAGCTTTATTGCCCTAATGATTTATTAATCTAGATAAATATAATCATCAAAGTAATATGTACAAAAGCACTAATGCACAAATGTACTCAGTGAACAAAGACTCGTACCAATGAAATTAGATAAATTTCGTTTCAGAAAAATAAAGATGGTTTGGTAACAGAGTTGTAGATTGAACTACCAAGTGTATAGTGGGATCTAAAACTGTAGGGAGCTTTAAGATAAATTGGATAACATATGGACGAGAAGGGGTGGTGTGAAGGATCAGCCAGGTTGGGCAATCAGCGCTCTGCAGACCCATAATCTGCGTATCTAATTTGGTAAGTGATCCTCAGTATTAGTGTTGAGCTATAATTGGGCTTGTAATTGATTGTTAAACTGCCTTGCTTAGGCCATCGGCTTTCTCTTTATGGATCAATCGAATCAGTTCTGTGTGTTTTCGTAACAAAAGATGGTGTATGACTCATCTTGGTAGAAATAATATTACCTCCAAAGGACGTTGTACATACGAAGATGCTTTTCCAACTCAAATAGTTTATTATTTGTGCCGAATGCGCAGATTTGAAGTAGTTCAGTCTTCAAGGACGCCTTTTCCCATAATTCTGGCTAACATTAGACGATTTTAAATCGGTTTGGAAGGCCCACTAAGAAAACATGGTTAAATCTGATCTTATGATTAACCCTCTGACGCCCACAATTCCTTCCTAAACTAAGTCAAATCTTCTACTAATAGCCAGCATAAAAGAAAGAAACGTGTCCTCGTATCTTGAAAGGGTTAATCATGCATTGTATATAAGGTTATGGAAGAGTTTATATATTGCGTTTCTCTCACTCAGGCTAATCCAGTATGTCAACAGTTTTTCGCTCGTGTTTGACTGTTCTCCTAATTACTTAAACATGGGCATTTGGAGAAAGTACATAATGTTCACTGCATTGTATCTACCGTATCTGTCTGCTCTCCTATGAATTTATCTAAAGGATATTTGAAATAATTAATGACGAATTTATGCGAACAGTATATAGTAATTTACCTGTAGACAGTGTTCAATATTGATTAATATTATTATTCATATTTGTTTTTATAGAACCCTTAACCCCGTAATGATTCCACTAATATAGCAACAATCACCTAACTACAACAGATTAATCCATATACCAGTTAATTAAAAAAATAAATACAAAAATATATACTGTATATATAAATGATTCACCACCTCTAATATACTAACCCTTCTTCATGTTCTCCATATTGCTTTCAGAAATCTCATATATTCTTCTTTTTACAATATTTAGCTTTTTTCGTAAACACTAATTTTGTGCCCTCATTCTGCTGTTATCATTACCTCGATCATTAGCCTTATTTTTCGTCTTCTTAATGTTCTTTTCTCGCAATCAGTGCTTCTTGTATCTCACCCTTTCTTCATCTTGATCGCTATAACATTTTCCATCCGTCTCTCTCTCTCTCTAGTAGTTGCGAGGAGAATAACGTGCTGGCAACTGTACCCAATATGTAACGTGAACGTAAGCCATATTTGTTGTTATTTAGTTATGTATTGATCTTGTGATTAGTAAAAGAGGCTCATCTTGCATTATTCGAGTTCCTCATATGGTTGTCACCTCACAGGGTGGGGAGCGCTATTCAATAAACTCGCCCCTCGGAGCAAAATCTAAATCAATCTCTCTCTCTTTCACACACAGACACACAAGGACGAGCGCACACACCATTTCTTTCTACATTGCTTGTTACCCCTGCTAACGAAGTTAGACGGAAGTTATGTCGGACGGAAGTTATGCCTCATCGTCTGTTTGTCTGACTATTTTGCAGTTATTAAACGATTTTCACGAAATTTGGCGGACAGATAGGATATGCGACAACGATGAAGTGATTCAATTTAGGAGGCGATCTGGATCATATCCTGGACCCCAGATCCAAGAGAAAATTTAGCACCATCATACTAATGGCAATGAGCCAGCCAGCCTAGACGGAGGTATGCGCTCTACCGAGAGCCCTACTAATTTGTTCTTTTATATATTTTGTTTTGCCATTCTCTATCTCATATTATTCTCATTTATATTATTTTTAACCGCCAAATGTAATGTCTTTGTATTATTCTTGTTGGACTCACATTTTATATATTTTACTCTGCGATTACAAATTCTTTAACGCGATATTAATTTTGTTTTTTCAGATTAACACCTTTTCCATGTATATTTTTAGAATATATTTTGCATAATTGTTTTACTTAACTTTTAATAGTTATAACAACGTTACATTTACATGACGTGTGTGTGTGTGTGTGTGTGTGTGTGTGTGTGTGTGTGTGTGTGTGTGTGTGTGTGTGTGTGTGTGTGTGTGTGTGTGTGTGTGTGTGTGTGTGTGAATTCAACGAAAGTAAACTACAAAACAATTATATTATTATAATTATTCATATTTTCGAAGACCTCATTTCTTGAAACAAATATCGATTGAAAATCATTACATACTGTAGATTTCGAGATTCACTGTACGAATGATAAGTAAGCATGAGGGGTGGAGTGGATTCTAGATTATAATGCTAGGACATACATAGGCAAAATTAGAATAATATTAATAATAATAATAATAATAATAAGTAAATAAATACATGAATAATATTAATACAATTGTCATGTCATTAAATATAGTGCACTGATGATGACACAATTAAATTGCATAATATTGAACTCGTAAGTGGATATACCCTTTTTCCTTTGCAATAACATTAATCGAATATTCAACCAATTCAATTTGGCATCCACGTCATATGATGAGTGGGTGAACATTAACTAGCGCAATCCAGTATTACGATTTGTGTGGTTAAAACAGTTTTGTCGGAATACTTCAATGTATGATATGTATGTTTAGTTTTATTTAACTGTCTTCGTGGCGCAATGCATAAGTGTGTTGATTTTCGGTGTGAGCGTCCTGGGTTCGAATTCCCGGACTGCCATATGTGTTTGTTAATTTAATTAATCGAGTTTAGGAGTAAAGTTGATTGGTGGAGAGAACATAATAATTACAAATCCTTTTAATACTATCAACATCAAGATTAAGCACGTATGCATTCTGTTTTTGTATCTCATATGTACTACAAAGCTGTTGGATTCGCTTTCCATTGTTTTGTTTTGTTCTATGCACATGAAGGAGGCAAAAGGAAAATCTGCCCGTAACAAGTGTCCCCTCCTAGGTTGAAAGAGTAATTGAGAGCCAAAATCAAGGTGCATTACAGGTAGTTTGGGCATGATGGAAAAGTGTGTGTGTTTGTTAAGTGTAGTGAAATGAATAGGAGGAGAAGGTGTCTGAGAGAGTTAGCTGGATTACTCTCTGTGTAGGTGAGGCACAAATAGAAACGGTGGGAGAAGCCAGGTAAATGAAACAGGAGTTCCAGCAACTCTTTATCATATGCCTATGTGGCTTCCCTTGATACTAACTACCCTGTTCGATTGGTGTCTACAATCTCTCCAATCCCCAATTCCTTCCAGTATCATAACGTCTCTTTAATTTACTCCTACTGACACTAGACGATTAATACAGAATATAGAGGACCTTTAGTGATCAATTAACCCCTTGACTCGCACAGATATTCTTGCTAAGGTTAAGGGGGAGGTACTCGCTTTTTCTGGACCCCCTTTCCCTTCATGTTTAGCATATTAGTTTTGAGATTTGAAAAACATTCGTTGCATTAGTTTGGCGAGTTTGAGACCTTTCGGTCCATTTCTTTGTCAATATTAAGATTTTTTTTTTTGGGGGCTATCATTAGACGATTTTATTGCAGCTTATGAAGGCTCTGTGGGTATTAAATTGGTAAAGACTCTCAATGAACCCTCTGACTCCCATATACCATTCCTAATCTGATTAAAATCGTCTAATAATAGCTAGAAAACAAAAATAGAAGTGCGTCATCGATCCTCAGAGGGTTAATAGACAGAGTGAGAGGAATGACAAAGGGATTGGTTGGCGAGGAACAAGGTGGCTTCATGAGAGGAAGAGATTTGTGGACCAGATCTTCTCTCTGAGATGCAGAGTAGTGAAATATCTGGAGAAGGGTACAAAGATATATGCAACTTTCATGGATTTATAAATGGAGTAGTACAGAGTTGATAAACAAGGAATGTGGAAGGTTACAAAGATAAAATGATGGCAAGTTGCTGAAAGTAGTAAAGGGCGTGTAGGAGGGTGCAAAGGGGACAGTGCACGTGGAGGGTGAGATGATCGAGTTATTTGATTGGAAAGTTGGGTTGAAGCAGGGGTGTGCCATGTCTCCATGTATTATTCAGTTTATTTATGGATACAGGTATTAAGGAGGTTCAAGTGAGAGTAAAGGATAACAGGGTGACAATGATAACAGAGGGAATTGAGTAGAAGTTGGTTGTGGTGTTATTTTCGGATGATACCTAGCTGTTAAGCGATGATGAGTGGAAGCTCCAAGGCTTAGTAAGTGGGTTCGGAACAATGGGTGAGAAGCGGAATTTAAAGGTGAATGTGGATAAGGACAAAGTTATGGTCTTTGAGAGTAATGAGATAACCAATTAACTGTGAGATGTGGCTGAATGATCAGGACATGGAGAATGTGAGATCCTTTAAGTATCTAGGCAGTGTGTTTAGTAAAAATGGAAGTATGGAGAGTGAGATACAAGACAGGGTGCAACAGGGCAGGAGGGTATAGGCACATTGAGGAAGGTGATAAGGAATAGAGAGGTTATTATGGAAGCAAAGAGGTCGTTGCATGATAGTGTTTAGTTTAGCAGGGATGGTGCTAGAGAGATAAAAGTAGAGAGTGAGAGTAGTCGAAATGAGTTATCAAAGAGGAGCTTGCAGAATCACGTGAATGGACAGACTGACGATCCAAATATATGTGAGAGGTGTGGTGTTGAGGTGGATGTTGTGGAGAATGTCGGGATAAATATATTGAGGTGGTGTGGTCACATGTAGAGGATGGAGAGAAAGCGGATGGTAAAGAAGCTGTATGCGAGCGAGATGGAAGGGGTTAGAGGGAGGGATAGACCGAAAATGAAGTGGAGGGATGGAGTAGAGAGATGTATGGGGGAGAGGGGAATGGGCTTGGAAGAAGGACAAGTAGTGTTCCCTGGAAGAGGTTTGTTCGTGGTGTCAGGGATAAGGGCGTCTGGTAAATGATAGATGGATAGATAGATAGATCTTTCCCACGTCACCCATCACCCACCGCACAACATCCGCCTACCACATTTCACCCATCATAATTCACCTTTCGCATGTCACCGGTCACAATTCACCATTTAGCCCATTGCACGTCACCCACCACACTTCACATACCACGCTTCACCCAACACATCAGGTTACAGTCCTGATCGTCAGGCAATTGACCTGATAAAGCTGTAAACCAAACGTTGGCAATAAAGTGTTCCACCTTAAGCGGTGCTTATATTAATGTTGTCTACTTTTCTGAGTTTATAATATCATCAACTTAGTGAATGACCTTTGCTGCCAGACCTTTTGACCTGTTTTGTGTCTGGTAGCGGCGGCCTTGCGGTGTGTCCTCTGTAGGGGAGATTTACACTTGAGGGACTTTTTTCGGGACCACTTTCTCCCTCATGTTTAGCCCCATTGCTTTTGAGATTTTATGACGTTCGCCCCAATAGTTTGGTGATTTTAAGAACTTTCGCCCTATTTCTGTCAATTTTAAGACCTTTCGTGCCACTTAGGTGTCGATTTCTTCCTGGAAAGCGATAGCGAGCCTGTAATTTAAGAGGAACCGGCCTTCAGCCGGACATTTCTACCGAAAAATTAACAAACTTATCTTGAAAGGGGGTCTACAGTAGGTTGTGTAATTTTAAGCTTGATGGAGGTCTAGGGAACAAACTAAAAACCTCCCCTTAACCCTCGCCTACTTGGCAGGGGGAGCGTCGTAAAAACAACTTGCCGTGGAGTTTGTTCTTACTTTTACTTTCCCGAGTTTTAAGTTTATTTTAGTTCCTGATTATTGCCGAGTTTTACCTTCTCCGGCCCCCCGAGTCCCAGTGCAAGAATGTACGTTTGGCACAAGCGGGCCTTTCCCAGGACTTGGTATATATTGCTCAACTTGGACACACTGGAAAGAGAGTGGTATATAAAACAAAATGCTGTCGCTTGCTCTACTTTATTTGGGGGTGTCATAAGACGTTCAAGGCCGCTTTTACGATGCATGCTAGATTGTCCTTCCCCCTTCCATGTAGACGTTCAAGGCCGCTTTTACGATGCATGCTAGATTGTCCTTCCCCTTTCCATGTAGAGGCGGCAGTAAAGCTTGGACAATAACAACACCAAGGAGGGGATCAAGGCTAGTCTACTCCGAGTAACACTATACTTGCTCCCTTTCAACTGACGGTAAATTGCAAAGTTCCCATAAACAATTCAGTTATTTTTAAGATAGTGTAGCGATATATGGTGCAAATTAATATAAACTGAGTCTTAATATGATTAAGTATCGATAAATTAGCTGCAAAGGGAGTCAATGTATCGTCAGCTGAAAAGAAACAGAGTATAATATAGTTCTTTGGAGATATTAATTATGTATATGAGCTGCATGGCTTCCTTCACTATGTATTGTGCACTGATTTAAAACAGATGGTTTTGTTAGCGAAATAAATGTGATTTATCAAGGGTGTAAATATGAACTTGTTTCCTTACACATTTTTCAATATTGTCGTGTTCAAAGATCATAAAGGTAACTCACTCTCACTCTCTCTCTCTCTCTCTATATATATATATATATATATATATATATATATATATATATATGTGTATACTGTATATAAAATATATATATATATATATATATATATATATATATATATATATATATATATATATATACTATATATACTGTGTATATACTGTATATATATATATATATATATATACATATATATATATACTGTAAGTTTATTCTTACTTATTTTCTATTTTAAAATTTCTACTCAAAGAAAGGAATGCACGGTACGATATTGAATATCGCAACCCACTCTACAAATATGCAAAAATATGCAATTTTTTGTATATCTCCACTCACGATAACTTCATGATGTTTACTGTTATTTATCATGTTTAGTGTTTAAAAGACAGTATGAGTTGTCGAAAGCGTCTGGCAAAATGCGGGGCGGGATGGTGCAACCAAGTCAGCTACTACTACCAAGACAAATATATATGTCGCCCACAATATAGCTTACTTTGTACATAGAACATATATGTACGTTGGCCGCAACAAGCGGGTTAAATTATATTAATTCTTCCTGAGTTTCGTGGAGCTAACTGTAAAAATTCCTTAAAGTGTACTCTGAAACATGCGTCCTAAGATTTGGTATGGAATTAACTTTACCCAAGTAGAATTTCCCTTCTCCTAAATATACAGTATACTGTATATGGGAAAAGGTTGATTACGTTATATCACGCTGTGCTTGAGTAGGTTATATTTGGGATGTCATTCTGAACGATTTTCATTCATATCCTAGATTAGGTGAAAACAATTATATATATATATATATATATATATATATGAGAGAGAGAGAGTGTGTGTCTGTGTGTAAAAATGTGGGTGCAAGATTATCTTCCTGCTTCAAGCATATTGTGTCTTGATGATATTTTTTAATCATGAAATATGAGAGCACGAGAGAAGCTCATTGTTGCACTCCAGTTTTAATTTGAAAACTTTGTGATGACAATCATTGCAAATAAATTACTTTGCAAGGAATACGATCACACGAAGTAATAACTGTATGATTGTATCTCTTATTTGTTTACATATCCTAAGAAGCACATACAGCATACATGCTTATGGATGCACACAGACACACACACTCACACTAAAAAACAAACACAAACATATATCAACACACGGCACATAAATCACACACACACACACACACACACACACACACACACACACACACACACACACACACACACACACACACACACACACACACACATACTGCGTTCAATCCTGGTGCCCTTACTACCAAAAATATATAGACAAGCTAGCACAAGTTCAACGTAGAGTTACCAAAATGATACCTAGCTTAAAGAACAAACCATACGAGGAGCTTTTTAAAGAATTAAATATATTTCCTTTAACCCAGCGGAGATTATAAGGCGACTTAATTCAAGTGTTCAAGATCATTAAAGGCATCGACAATATGAACTGTAATAAATATTTCACTATCGACCAATCAAATTACACACGGGGGAACGGTTTCAAAATGATTGGTAAATCTTTTAACTCACACGAGTCTAAGAATGTCTTCAATCGAGTCATCAACTTGTGGAATGGGCTTCCCAGAGATGTTATATAGACCACAGCACCGTTGATTCCTTTAAACATCGCCTAGACAAACACCTCGCCTTAAACCCGCGAATGATTGCATTTGTATAATTATGAATAAAGTATTCTTTTGTTTCCCTCTATTATATTACTAACAACTGTCCCCTACTAATATCTAATCCTACCACGGACATTTGTCCCAGGGCAGTCTTCCCTTTCCATTATTCCCTTACCCACTCTAAACCACTGTTTGGCCACTTGACCATCAGTGTTGTGGAGGGCAAGCAGCCATGAGGGGTCGCTGGATCTGTTGTTGCTTGATTTCCTTTGTATTATTTGTGCTCCTTTATAGAGACAAGCAAAGCACACATACATATATAATAGCTGAGAAATACACCACGATATGCTTGACATGCTATATTCACGAGCATCTCTAAGTGTAAACAACAGAACAGCAATCACAACACATGTATCAACTTGAATTCACCTCACCAATGCCCTGAGCTGATCTTTACCAATACCACAGACACCTATTCAACCTTACACAATATTTTAAGGGGACATACCTGCTTTTTCTCTCTGGGTTTTATCCATTCGGCTCTATCAGCCTACTGTTTTAAGATGTTTCTCCCCATTCAGGTATCGATTTTTTTCCTGGCGAGCGAAAGCGAGCCATCATTGCATGGAGAAATCCGGCTTCGCCAGAGACATTTTTATACCAAAACATTTACAGATTAAGTCAGCTGTCTAAAACATAATTCCAAAAGGAAGGATCCCAAGGAATAAAGTAACACTCTCCTACTCACATTTTTTCTAACTTGAATAAATCTTCTAATGCTACCACAATATAATGAAAATGGAATAATCGTGGAGCTTACTGAAAGGTCTTAGTGCATCATCCAAATCGGTTCCTCCATTTTTCACATAAAGCCTGTGCAAAATTTAGCTTAATTGTTCCCTGATGATGGTGGCCTGATCGTTACACCATAAAACACTCTCAAGGGAGGGGTGGGAGGAGGTGATCTGGAGGCGTATGAGAGAGAGAGAGAGAGAGTACAAAGGAGTACAAAGGAAATCAAGCAACAACAGATCTAGTGACCCTTCTAGGCTGCTTGTCCTCCAAAACACTGAGGATCAAGTGTCCACACAGTGGTTTAGAGTGGGTAAGGGAACATTGGAAAGGGAACTACTGCCCTGGAACTAATGTCCGTGGCAGGATTAGGAAGTTAGTAGGGGACAGATGGGTTAGTAACTGAGGGGAGGATAAAATAAAGTTATTCATTTACAAACGCAGTCAGTCGCGGGTTTGATGCGAGATATTTGTCTAGGCGAAGTTTAAATGAATCAACGGTGCTGCAGTCTATGACATCTCGGGGAAGCCCATTCCATAAGTTGACAACCCGATTGAAGAAGACATTTTTAGCTTCGTGTGAGTTAAAAGATTTACCAATAATTTTGCACTCGTTTCCCCGCGTGTAATTAGATTGGTCGATAGTGAAGTACTAACTACAATTAATATTGTCGATGCCTTTGATGATTTTGAACACTTGAATTAAGTCGCCTTTTAATCTGCGCTGGGTTAAAGGAAATAGATTTAATTCTCTAAGACGCTCCTCATATGGTTTGTTCTTTAGGCTAGGTATAATTTTGGTAACTCTACGTTGAACACGTTCTAGCTTGTCTATATCTTTTTGGTAATAAGGGCACCAGGATTGAGGGCAGTATTCCAGAAGAGGGCGGACTAAGGAATTGTAAAAGGTTAGGATAACGTCTTTGGATTTATGCTCAAATGACCTGCCTATAAAGCCAATTATTTTGTTTGCCTTCTTAACAACTTCTGAACATTGTTGAAGTGGGAGGTGGGCTCAATGTTTACGTTACGGCTTAGCCTAATTGAGCCCACCTCGCTGTTTTCTCTTTCTCTCCCTCCTCGTTTTTTTGTTTTTCTTTCTCTCCCTCTCTGTTTGCCTATAATCCGTTCGGCCCCGTTCAGCCTACTGTTTTAAGACGTTTACCCCCATCCAGGTTTCAATATTTTCCTGGTGAGCGGTAGCGAGCCAACATATATATATTTTGTTTTTGGGTCGTTTTTCTGGTCCCCTTTCTTCCTCATGGTTAACCCCATTAGTTTTCATATTTCATGACGTTCAGCCCATTAGTTTGGCGAGTTTAAGACATTTCACCCCATTTCGTTATCAATATAAAGACTTTCGTGTCATTTAGGCATCAGTTTTTCCTGGCTAGCGATAGCCTGTACTTTTTGAGGAACCCGGCCTTCGGCCAGGATATTTTTCTATCGACAAATGTACAAATTGATCATGAAGGAGGGTGTTGGGGGGTGCTTTATATGCTTGATGGAGGTTCTGGGATGAAACTAGGGATGAAATAGAAAACAAAAAAAAACGAGGAGAGAGGGAGAGAAGAGAAAACAAAAAAAGGCGAGGTGGGCTCAATTTTTAAGCCGTAACGCAAACATTGTGTCTAATATACAAATCACATTTCCTTACCCCCTGACATTCTTGAAATACCCACTAAGTATATTCAATTAGATACCAACCATGCAGACTATAATACGTTCTTTGTGTATGGGTACGAGGCGATCTCAAGACACCTTAGCTCCCAGTGCACAACGAACCGGATCATGATTATGTCCGCCTGTATTAAATTATGTATTATGTTGATTTATACCATTGCCTATTTTTGTAATAATTGTATTCAGCTAACTATGATCTCAATAATCATTGATGTAATGAAAATATGAATAGTCTCCTCATACGATTGCACTAGTTCTGTAGTGCTATTATTTACAACCTGTCAATTAATAATTCAGTCACTACAAGCTTGCTTACTTGTTTTTTTTTTTTTTTTTTTTTTTTTTTTTTTTTTTTTTTTAATATATACAGACCATGTGACAATTAAATGAGGAAACTATAATAACACATCTGAATAATGCCAACCTGACTTATAAACACAAATATGAATGTAACCAGACGACGATGCTGTTGTTTCAGTGGAATAATGGCTCTTTGAGCAGTATGTATCGCCTTACTAGTGGTTGTCCCCTCACAGGATGGGGGGCGCTGCTCAATAAACTCGCCCCTCGGGGCAAAATCAAATAGTTTTTTTTTTTTTTTTTTTTTCTTTCTCTCCCTCTCTCCTCGTTTTTTGTTTTTTTTCTATTTATCTCCCTCTCTCTTTGCCTATAATCCGTTCGGCCCCGTTCACTGTTTTAAGACGTTTACCCCCATCCAGGTTTCAATACGCCGAACCATCGCTTGAATCGCCGAAGACGTCGCAAAACTTACGGCGAGTCTTCTTTCATCCTCGCATGATTTCGCAAGATATTTTTGAAAATGTGACATGCCTCGCATAGGTCATCGGCGAGACATCGCTCACTTCGCCGTCGCAGAAGGTCGGCGATTGCGTCGCCGACATCGGCGACATCTTCGCGAGTATAATTTGTCGTATGTTTGTAGGTCGAAATCGTGAACGTCGCACGTATTCTTGCGAATTTGACAAAACGAAGTCATCGGCGACGAAAATCGTAACTTGTCTCACCCGTGGGAAAGTGGGAAAGGGGCATAAGAGTACTGTCATCTCGTCGGAGCAAAACGTCTGACTGAACGCATAAGAGATAGCAGGATTGAGAAAGAGTAGGGGATTTGTCGAGATCTCTTGGAGTTGCAACCGTATATATCAATGGTAGGGAGTACCAGCGCATACTATGTGCATGATCCCTGCGTCGCACAGTGGCATTCAAACTGCTAGCCATGTTACAACCCTTTTAATCACGAATCTGGGTTGACTAAAAGTGGTATACTGTAAGGATATAAATGTTATATTTATTTTATTTAGTTCATTACTATTAAAATACGGTGACTTATTAATATATGCAGTTTTCTTACCAACAAAATAATTATGAACGGAGACATTCCATATTTCGTATCTACAGTATGTGCATGTTGGCCGACTTTAAGCCCAGCATCTCAGCAAATACCAAATTTAGTAGAAATTATGTGTTTTCACTACCTAACAAGAAAAGTATAGTTAATTAGTCAATGGTCTACTTTGCCCAACAATCTCCAAGAATATAATGGCTAGACAAAAAGGGAACATGGAGATGACAATAATGTAATACGAGACCTCAAGGTATATAGTGGAGAGAAACATCATTAAAGCCTCTCTAAATGGTATTTTAGTTAATCCCAAAATATATGACTAAACATTGGAATGACCCCTTGGGGTAAATATATTAGATAGGATAGTTTTGAAACCTTTCGTTGGTGTAGATCGGTCTTAAGCTGTTGTAACTACAATGAAACGTATATCGCCTCCATTTCATTGAATTACCTAAATCATTGTTAAAATGAGCGGCGTATTTAATTGGAGGCATATTATTTTAACAATCAATGTTTTATGAAGTTTATTTACCAATGATTCAAAGGTTATACTATTGTGACAGCTCATAATTTAGCAGCTATAATCTACCAAACATTGGAATCTTGGGTATCTAAACAAAAATATAACAACTTGGAGTGTAATTTAGACTGATTCAAACTGTTACTAAAGTTCGTTGTATGCCACCTGGTCAAATCTATGTATAGGAAGTATGTTCTTACTTAAATAAAATTGCGTAGACAATGGGGATACATGTGAAATAACAATCGGTATTCTTTTAATTATGAGCTAGCCTTCCTTTGCTGAAATAAATCACCCTTAAGACGTGATCCTACTTGAGAGGTAACAGATTAGGGTAAAAGGGATGGATCTGGTGGAGAGGCGAGATAATGATATGCATCTAAAGGTCGAGAATGAGACCCACCTCCTGAATTAGTTTGGAAAGAGAACCGAGAGGGTAGAGCAGAGAAGGAGAAGGAATACGAAGAGGTGAAGGAAAAGAGGAAAATAAAGAGTTAAAGGAAATTAAGAGAGATAAAAAAAAAAAAAGAAAGGAGGTGAAGAGAAGTGGAAAACAATATGGTGAAGGTGGAAAAAGGTGGAAAACAATATGGTGAAGGTGGAAACAGGTGGAAAACAATATGGTGAAGGTGGAAATAGGTGGAAAACAATATGGTGAAGGTGGAAAAAGGTGGAGATTATAGAAGTGAAAGTGAAGAGAAGTGGATAACAAAATGGTGAAAGTGGAGAGAAGTGGAAAATAAGACGTGAAGGTGACGATAAGTGGAAAAAAAAGAGGTGCAAGAGCAATGAAGAAAGAAAATCCTGGCGAAGGAGAAGAAGCTGGTAAATACACCAAGCTATATGAAACTATTAAAGGGGAGATCTCCACTTGAGGGAGTTTTTTCTTGACCCCTTTCTCCCTCATGTTTAGCCCCATTGCTTTTGATATTATAAAACGTTTGCCCCATTAGTTTAGCGATTTTAAGAACTTTCACCCCATATTAAGACCTTTCGTGCCATTCAGGTGTCGATTTTATCCTGGCGAGCGATAGCGAGCCTGTAATTTAAAAGGAACCGGCCTTCGGCCGGGACATTTTTCTACCGAAAAATGTACAAATTTATCTTGAAAGGGGGTCAAGGGGGTGTAATTTTAAGCTTGATGGAAGTCTAGGAAACACACTAAAAAAAAAACCTTAAAGAGAACATGTCGATTATGGAGAACATAGGATCTTGACCGGTATAACTGGATAGGAGATAGTCAAAGAGGGGAGTAAAGTCGGTATCACACGAGAGCTTTTATAGTCAACATTCGATGATCAATATTTGTATGACAACATTTCTGGAATATTTTGCACTGGTATCGGAAACTCGACTGGTGATAGATGAATTTAGGTGACAGAAATGTTTTAAATGTTGACCTCATAAGCTGCCAGACCAGTGTTGAGTATAAATGTTGAGGGAAAAAGCGTTCGTGTGATACCAGCCAAAGACGGGCAGACTCTCGTGACAGGAGCAGTCTGTGTAATATTACCACGGCTAGCATTACCTTCTTGGATCGAAACTAACCTTCGAACATAACCATCTCTCTGGATCAAAATTCGCCATGGGTTAATACTCACCATTGACTGAATTCATCAACATTAGCCCCTTGAGGAACATGTCACATCTTGACAGTTTATTCTGGCTATCATTAGAGGAGTTTATACAGTTTGGGAATGCTCTGTGTGATTTAATAGGGTAAAGAATATCTCAATAAACAATCCGGCTTCCAAATACATTTTCTAATCTAAAAAAAAGTCTTCTAATAATAGTCCGAATAAACTGTCAAAATGCGTCATGATCCTCAAGGGGTTAACGTCCCATTCTATTATTCATCAAGTAACTATAACAATTCCAAATGACGATGATTAATGCTGGATTAATATGGGAGGTCCACATTAGAACTGATGGAGGTCTAGGGAGGAAACTAAACAGAACAGTAAAACGGTATATATATGAGCAAATAAATACTCCCATCCCCTCTTAGGAGGAAGTATACAAATCGGATCCTAGAACCATTTTAAAAACACCTGAATCTGAATCATCTTTCTGAACACCAATCATCAAAAAAGAAACATTACTTCCAAGGATTTAAGGGGAGGTATTTAGTTTCTTCCCTAGAACTCCATCAAGCTTAAAATTACACCCCCTAGACCCCCTTTCAAGATAAATTTGTACATTTTTCGGTAGAAATATGTCCCGGTTCCTCTCAAATTACAGGCTCGCTATCGCTCGCCAGGAAAAAATCGACACCTAAATGGCACGGAAGTTCTTAAAATTGACAGAAATGGGGCGAAAGTTCTTAAAATCGCCAAACTAAAGGGGGCGAGCGTCTTAAAATCTAAAAAGCAATGGGGCTAAACATGAGAGAGAAAGGAGTCCAGAAAAAAATCCCTCAAGTGGAAATCTCCCCTTAATGCAAACGCCTTACATCAAAAAATATCTCTCTTGGAACTAAATCGTCAGCCAAAAATGGCCTATTGACCGAGCTTTTCATTAAGGCTTATATTCAGCCATCGACCGGCACCTAATATAAAATAGTTCCCCTGTATATTAAGAGGAGCCTGGCCACGGTACTAAATATGTTCAGTATGATGAAGCTATTTTCCACTTTACTTCTGGCTACGTATATACAATATTATGCAGATTAGGAAGGGTTAATGGAATTAGAGCGTTAATTGCGATAGTTAGTAACCCATTTGAATCCTAGAGACATCCGAAGGTTGGAAAAAATACTTAAAGTCTTCCAATTAATACAGTATATATATAAATAACTTCCCTTATAAACTAGTTGGCTTGTATATTGATCGTTCCAGAGCGGGTGATGTCCTTTTGATTTTATTCTGGCTACTATTAGACGATTTGGTTCAGCTTACGAAGGACCTCTAGCGATGAAAAGGCTACAACTACCAAAAATAACCCTTATAGATTCTTCCTAAGCTGCATACAATCGTCTAAATGTAGCTAAAACCATATAGAAAAGACGTCATCCGTGTGGAAAGAGGAGTTAAGGGGACACTAACCGCCTCCATTAAGGGGGGTGACCTGTTTTTGTTCTGTCCTTTTCTATCTTTCTCTGGCTTGTATCCATTTGGCCCCATTCAGCCTACTGTTTTAAGACGTTTATCCCCATCCAGGTGTCAACTTTTTACTGGTGAGCGGTAGCGAGCCAGCATATTTTTTTTTATTTTTTTTTGACAGCAGGCTAAATTTGTACATTTTTCGATAGCAAAATGTCTCCGGCGAAGCCGGATTTCTTCATATAATGCTGGCTCGCTTTCGCTCGCCAGGAAAAAATCGACACCTAGATGGGGATAAACGTCTTAAAATAGTTGGCTGAATGGGGCCGAATGGATACAAGCCAGAGAAAGAGAGAAAAGGACAGAAATAACAAAAAGCAGGTCACCCCCCTTAAGCTGGTATCACACGAGCGCTTTTTCCCTCAACATTTATCCTCAACACTGGTCTGGCAACTTAGGAGGCCAACGTTTACAATATTTCTGTCACTTAAATGCATTTACCATCAGTCTAGTTTCCGATACCAGAGCAAAATAAACCAGAACTGTTGCCAGAAAAATGTTGATTATCAAATGTTAACTATAGAAGGTCTCGTGTGATACCTCCAATACATTAACCCTTTCAAGCTCCAATACGCGTTTCTTTTCTATTTTCTGGCTGATAATAGACGATTTTATTCAGATTAGGAGGGGTATTGGAAGTCATAGGGTCGATTGAGATAGTCTTTACCTTTTTGAATACCCACAGATCCTTCCTAAGCTGCATAAAATCGTCTAATGATAGCCAAAATAAATTGCTAAAACGCGTCAGAGCTTCAAAGGGTTAACACGGTATGTAACATGGTCCACTTGATCTGGCTATGATTAGACCATTTTATTAGACCATTTATTAGACCATTTATTAGACCATTTTATGCAACTCAGAAAGGACCTGTAGAGGTTAGAACGATCACTGAGATAGTTTGTTTACCCCTTTGATGCTTAGAGATACTTCCGAAGCTAAGAAAAATTGATTAAGGGGGTAGTACTCGTTTTTTCTTGACCCCCCTTCTCCCTCATGTTTAGCATATTAGTTTTGAGGTTTTAAGACGTTCGTTCCGTTAGTTTGGCGATTTTGAGACCTTTCGCCTCATTTGTTTTGTCAATAATAAGGCCTCTCGTGCCCTTTAGGTGTCGATTTTTTCCTGGCGAGCGATAGCAAGCTTCTAATTTTAGAATGAAACTGGCCTTTGGCCGTGACATTTTTCTACCGAAAAATGTAAAAATTTATCTTGAAAGGGGGTCTAGGGGGTGTTTTTTTAAGCTTGATGGAGGTCTAGCGAGGAAACTAAAAAAATAAATAAATAAATATGTAGACCAAAAACCAAGCACTATCCCCTTAAAACCAAGCACTATACCCCCTTAAAACCAAGCACTATACCCCCTTAATGGTAATGTTGGTCTAAATATAAATATTATGACCCAACTTTACTGAGAAGGTTAAGGCTCCATCGACCTGCACCTTATAAAATATTTGCCGGCGTTATATTAAGAAGGGCCCGACTACCCCCTGATCATAAGGGGGGTGGGTTGGGTGGGTTGGGTCATAATATCCTAGACTCATAACTCGGATTATTTAGTTTTTGTTCCTATATTGTTTTTATATATTTATAGTATCTTTGGATCTAAATCGCCTCCACAGAACGAAATCACCATGCAGCAAGCTTTACCTTCTTTGATTATTACAAACTCCCAACATCAAAACCGCCTTCCTAGAGCCAAAATCACCAAAGTAGACACGAATAGTCTCTAAAATCGCTAATAAACATATATTAACTTCTAGGAATAAAATCTATTAATGCCAAAGTTTCATTATAGTTTAAGGCCTCCATCGAGCGGCCCCTTATAAAATGCCTATCAGCATATAATAAAAGGGGCCCAGCGTATAATAAGGGGGCACTAAAATTGCCTCCTAACGCCTAAATAAGTCCCCCTAAATCAAAATATATATCAACTCCCTATATATATATATATATATATATATATATATATATATATATATATATATATATATATATATATATATATATATATATATATATATATATATATATATATATATATAAACCATTTTCAAGAACCAAAATTGCCTCCCTCCCTAACCCTGGACCAAAATCACCTCCGCTTACCAAAATGGCCGCGTTCATTAAGACCTCCATCGACTTCATACTTATAAAATAGTTACCGGTATATATTAAGAGGGACACGGTCACTTTCATTAATGAAGGGGGCATTACCAGCATTCCTTATGTGATCATATTTCTATTATTTTATGGCTACAATTTCATGAAGCTTAGGAAGAATCTGTGGAAGTCAGAGAGTTAATTGAATGCTAGAGGCCCTGTTCAAGCCGAGTCATTAGTACCTTTTTATTTTGTTTCTATGTTTATGGAGGAGACAAAAGGCAGTTGGCTGTAACGAGTGTCTCCTCCAAAGTTAAAAGAGTGACAGAGCCAAATTCAAGGAACGTTGGAATAAAAATGCTTGGACACACTAAGTTTAAAGCAGTCTAAATCATAGGATGAAGGAAAGATTGATTGATGGAGAGAGTTCCAGAGTTCACTTGTTGAGTAGAAGAAAGACATCACAACAAAACACAAACTAGAAGCCACCAAACAGTGTACTAGCCCACTCTTACACTAAATAATATGTGTACACTCAACGACATAAATTTGGGCCCAATATGAACTCTCAAATTGCAAAATGAAACTCTGAAAGGATATTATAAGGTTAACACATAATGAGAAGATTCGATTCTGTTCGGGGATAGCTTCATAAACATACGTCCTAAGTTACGTCGTTGAGTGTACATTCGTAGTCACAAATTCCGATTCATTTAGAACCCTTGAACTGAACAAAATAACTATATTAATATATACAGTATGTCACCTAAGGCAAAACATGAAGAGATTTAGTTTTGCCCCAAATGGTTGCGAAAAATAAAGACATCATTATTGACATATAGCAAGGCATAAACACATTGCAAGCGAAATAATGTTATTACATTTCATAAAGCTTCACTATTTTCGCATTTATCATGTTATAGCATATGTTTATGCAATATTTAAGTGTTCAAAGGCTCGGAAAATATGCAAATGTTTTTGTAAAGCGAATTTTACACACGCTGTTTTATATACCAGTTATACAACAACAAAGGCGTTCTATAAAGCATACACACATGTTGCAGTGTATTGCATGAATAGGAGATGGCGGTGTTGCTGCAGGACAAGGGCTTGACATTATTAACTTCTTTGCCTGATATAGACTTATGGATCAGTGTATGAATAATATCGTCCTCCAAACAGTCTACTTCGCCGTCACCACCAACATAAAAGAAGGATGGATATACAATGCATTTCACATATATCCAAACTCAATCGAGAATCCTAGCCATAAACAAATATTTATTGGATATGAGAATGAAACTAGAAAGAGTACATCTATAAGTGTGGTAGCAGGATTGGCATTAATAAAGCAAGAACAGTAGAAACAATGACGACGGAGATCTAACAATTCGACCGATTACAATGCTCGAAATAATAGGGTCAGCAAAAGACACGGAATAAAAATAATGGAAGTGTATTGAGGGGAGATGGGCCGGTTTTCTGGACCAACTTCTCCCTCGTGCATAGCCCCATTCGTTTAGAGATTTTTAAGACGTTCGACTCATTAGTTTGACGATTTTAACGCCTTTTGCCCCATTTTGCTGTCAATTTTAAGACCTTTCGTGTCATTTAGGTGTCGATTTTTTTCCTGGCGAGTGATAGCGAGCTTGTAATTTTAAGAGGAACCGGCCTTTGGCCGAGATTTTTTTTTTACTGAAAAATGTAGAAATTTATCTTGAAGGGGGGTCTAGGGGATGTTTTTTAAGCTTGATGGAAGTCTAGGGAGGAAACTAAAAAACAATAAATAAAATATAGCAATAAGCAAATAGATCCACCCATCTCCCCTTAATAGATTCATGGAGAGGCGGAGGGAAAGGCAAAATCCGAGGGCGAAAAATGAAACTCAACGAAAACTGCTAACCCGGGAGAGATATTGCAAGAATGATGAGAAGGACAGGGAGGCGGATACAGGTTTTCAATGCTGATGAGAAGGGTATGCAGTATGTAGGAGAGGAATAACAGAAGGGTATGCAGTATGTAGGAGAGGAATAACAGAAGGGTATGCAGTATGTAGGAGAGGAATAACAGAAGGGTATGCAGTATGTAGGAGAGGAATAACAGAAGGGTATGCAGTATGTAGGAGAGGAATAACAGAAGGGTATGCAGTATGTAGGAGAGGAATAACAGAAGGGTATGCAGTATGTAGGAGAGGAATAACAGAAGGGTATGCAGTATGTAGGAGAGGAATAACAGAAGGTGGGAGGAAAGTGAGGTGCATGAGGCTTGCATTGGGTTGGTCTGACGTTTATTTATATACTCGTGGGTGTGAAGCGGAGAGAAAGAGAGGGAGAGGGAGAGAGAGAGAGAGGGAGAGGGAGAGAGAGAGAGAGAGAGGGAGAGAGAGAGGGAGAGGGAGAGAGAGAGAGATACACATATTTACCACTATACACTGACCATACAGATCTTACGATCCAAGCGAGGTGGTTAGGACTAAATTCGAGAATTTTAGTAAAGATGTAGAACATCCAAAATGACTCCCCTCGGACCAAATAAGGCTAAAGCTCTAACTTAACTTGACCTAACCTAGCAGTATTGGTTGAATGGGTACTGGTTGAGAACTACTGGATGAAATGGTCTACTGGTTGAGTTGCCCGGTCACCATTACTATAGCCCATTCACAATAAATCGGCCAGAAAGCTAGACCAATAGCCTCTGTAACTAAAAAAATGGCTAGAGCAAACGTGCTACAAATATCCACCCCTATTCTCTGGCTGTCTCTTCCCCAACGGTATAAATATTAGCTTGATTACTCTAGTGACTAGCCTCATGTTTAGCCCCATTTAGTTTTCAGAATTTAAGACGTTCATTCCATTAGTTTGGCGATTTTATGACCTTTCGTTCCATTTAATTGTCAATATTAAGACTTTTCGTGTCAATTAGGTGTCGATTCTTTCCTGGCGAGCAATAGCGAGCCTGAAATTTAGGATAAACCGGCCTTCGGCCGAAACATTTTTCTATCGAAAAATTTACAAATTTATTTTGAAGGAGTGTCTTGGGCGGGTGTTTTTTAAGTTTGATGGCGGTCTAGGGAGGAAACTAATGCAGAGGTTAGGGGTCAAGATTTTTGGCCTCCTTGTAATGAACCGAGTATAAGCACCCAATTATCTCTAGACCCACACTTCTCACCTCCCGTCCGCTTCACTATAGTCGGTTTATTTTCAATTGACGGTAACTTGCCATGTCTTTGCCTTAAGGGGAGGTGTTTGGTTTTACTCCCCCCCCCACTTCTCCCTCATGTTTAGCCCCATTTGTAATGAGAGTATAAGATGGTCGTTCCATTAGTTTGGCGATTTTAAGACCTTTCGCCCCATATCTTTGCTAATAATAAGACCTTTTTAAGTGTTAATTTTGTTCCTGGTGAGCGATAGCAAGCCTGTAATTTGATAGGAAATTGTATAGATTTGTTTCGAAGGGAGCTCTTGGGGATGGGAAGTTACCTTGATAGAGGTCTAAGGAGGAAACTATATATATATAAGAAGAATTAAGAGAATCGACATATAATAACCCCCTACTTAAACAGTAGGCTACCATAGCGCGGTTGGGAATATGAACATGATTAGATTAGTATCCAGTATTTGAGAATGGATAATAAGTCGTAGGCGTGTGCATAAACTGTTAACCGTCTTGATGGTGTAATGGTTAGAGTGTTTAAAATTCTACGTATGATAACCAAGCTTCAAATCCCGGTGGATCAGATAATTATATGCTTTCATTAATTTCATTGGAGGTGTTTGGTGTTGTGGTGAAATTAATAAAATATAGAGTATTCAGATATTACGAACAAGTTGAAGTATAATATTTTGTTCATTATGAAAACTTGATATATATATATATATATATATATATATATATATATATATATATATATATATATATATATATATATATATATATGATAGAAAAACATATTAGTTTGATATTTTCTCATTAAGGGGAGATTTCCACTTGAGGGATTTTTTCTTTACTCCTTTCTCCCTCATGTTTAGCCCCATTGCTGTGATATTTTAAGATGTTTGCCCCATTAGTTTAGCGAATTTAAGAACTTTCGCCCCATTTATGTCACTTTTAAGACCTTTCGTGCCATTTAGGTGTCCACTTTTTCCTGGCGAGCGATAGCGAGCCTGTAATTTAAGAGGAATCGGCCTTCGGCCGGTACATTTTCCTACTGAAAAATGTACAAATTTATCTAGAAAGGGGGTCAAGGGGGTGTAATTTCAAGCTTGATGGAAGTCTAGGAAACACACTAAATACCTCCCCTTAAAGGTGAATTACACAAAGATGAAAAAAAAGTGAGATAAGTTATACAGCAGAACTTTAAATGCTCTAGTAGTAATACACCATTATTGGGAATATCCTTAAATTTGCCCCTAACATATAAAATAAATTGGGTCAAGTTAAAGGTAAATTTCTGTTGCCTGACAACTATCAGAATCTATGACGTCATCA
This sequence comes from Paralithodes platypus, assembly GCA_032716605.1. Classification (NCBI taxonomy): domain Eukaryota; kingdom Metazoa; phylum Arthropoda; class Malacostraca; order Decapoda; family Lithodidae; genus Paralithodes; species Paralithodes platypus. The sequence goes on from CM064482.1 coordinate 67,269,214, forward strand.
CAATACTGGAAGGCGCGAAATTTGCAAGACAGTCAACTACCAGACGCCGCCAGATATACAAATGTTAAATATTTATTTTCTTTACTGACGCAAATTTACTTTATTATACACAAACCTGAGCATCCTTAATATGTTTTGATGCATACAAAATATACATCTTACTAGGTGTGCAACTTATGTATTTCACCTTTAAGTATCGAGCCAATAAATGTGGTATAAGGGATTAAATTTACCACCGGCTGGAACCAAACCAAATAATGTATACCCTCTTACCAAGCCACAGTTTCCTGGCTATATTATTCAGTAGCTTCACCACCACACTCGGCTTTACACACATTACTATTCACTTTAAGATGCACCCTTCTAACTCATCATAATTGCTAAACCTAGGGGTACACCTCTCCTGTTAAGGGGGGTGACTTGCTTGTTTTGTATTTCTCTCCTTTCTCTCTTTCCCTTGCTTGTATCCATTCGGCCCCATTCAGCCAACTATTTAAAGACGTTTTCCCCCATCTAGGTGTCGATTTCTTCCTGGCGAGCGATAGCGAGCCAGCATTATAATTCTATCTATCTATCTATTCTATCTATCTATATGCTCAGGCCCAATCCCCATTTTGGGGGTAGCCGACTCAAGACAGAGCAAGAACAGGGAAAACACAAAAACAACATAAAACAAAAAATAAACACAGATAAAAAACACAAACTCTCACACATCCAGGTCACCCAGGAGAAGACCCAGAGACCAGGGTTACCAAGGTCGCTCCAGCACTCCCCCGGCCCCTGACCACCCGGAGAGGTTCCGATCTCGGCAGGCAGACATGCAGCGGAGCCAAAGCCACAAGCCCTCCCACCACACTTCCAGGCACACCCTTCATATTAATCGTCTCCCCGGGCCAGGCGCCTGATGGACTATTATCTAGTCGAACTTGCGCCCGACCCCTTACTCCAAATGACCATGTGTTCACTCAACTATTCACAAGCATTCTCCATTCACTCCTGTCCACCACCACTTCCCCTGCCTGATCTATAGTCATTCCTCTATCATCCAAAGCCTTTCTTACACAGTCTCTCCATCTCAATGGGGGTCTTCCTGCCCTTCTATCTCCCCTTGTACCTGACTCACATATTCTCTTTGTAAGCCTTTCATCTCCCATTCGTTCAACATGACCATAGCAGCTCAGCACCCTTCTGTCCACTCTGGCTGACAAATGTTCTTGCTGCCCCACTCTCCTACGTATCTCTTCATTCCTCAATCTGTCTCTACGAGTAACTCCACACATACTCCTCAAGCAGCTCATCTCCATCACATCCAGCCCTCTTTTCTCCTTTTTCTTCAGAGCCCATGTCTCAGCCCCATACATCACTGTTGGCACAACAATTCCTTGATACAGTGCACTTTTTACTTTCACTCCGAGATTTCTCGTCTTCCACATACTCCCCATTGCTCCGAAAACCTTCCTTCCTTCACACACTCTCTGTTTTACCTCCACTTCCATACCTCCACTCCTGCTTATCGTTCCTCCTAGATATTTAAAACATTCTACTTGTTCCAATATTTCCCCATCCAGCCTCACATCTAGATTCACCCTATGCTCTCCCCTATTACACACCATTACTTTACTTTTATTGACGTTCACCTTCAGTTTCCTCCTTCCACAAACCACACCAAACTCTTTGACTACCTGCTGCAGTTTCTCATCAGAATCCGCCACCAATGCTGTGTCATCAGCGAACAGCAACTGATTCAACTCCCAATCTCTACCATTCTTTCCTACTAAACCCAATCCTCTTCCCATAGTTCTCCTTTTCACCTCCCTCACCACACCATCCATAAACATATTAAACAGCCATGGTGACATTACACAACCCTGTCGCAAACCTACCTTTACCTCAAACCATTCACTCAACTCACCATTTCCTACTCTCACACATGCTCTGCTCCCTTCATAAAAACTCTTAACTGCTTCTAACAAATTTCCTCCTATTTCATAAATCCTTAACACCTTCCACATTGCTTCACGGTCCATTATAATTATTATGAAGAAATCCAGCTTCGCCGGAAAAAAATTTCTATCGAAAAATGTACAAATTTAGCCTGCTGTCAAAAATATTTAAAAAATATGTTGGCTCGCTACCGCTCACCAGTAACAAAATTGACACCTGGATGGGGATAAACGTCTTAAAACAGTAGGCTGAATGGGGCCAAATGGATACAAGCCAGAGAAAGAGAAAATGAGAGAAAAAAAAGCAGGTCAACCACCTTAAAGGGGATAGTCCCTTGATGCCGAAACCCCAGGATGTTAACAGTTTATCATCATTTATACAGTGTTACACTTACAATTAGTAAACAAACCTACCCACCCAAAGTTATTGAAAAGTATTAATTTTCCTTTATTCTACACAATGGACTTCAATTTTCCATTAACCTGTGTCTCCCCGAGATCATATTAGGTTCACCGTAATACCAAATGGCGTTAAGGGGAGATGGGCCCTTTTCCTGGTCCCCCCCCCCCCCTTCCTCATGTTTATCCCCATTATTTTAAGGATTATAAGACGTTCGGTCCATTCGTTTGGCGATTTGAAGACCTTTCGTTCCATTTCTTTGTCAATATTAAGACTTGTCGTGTCATTTACGGTAGGTGTTGATTTTATACTGGCAAGCGATAGCGAGCCTGTAATCTAAGAGAAACTGGAATTTGGTCAGGATATTTTTCTATCGAAAAAAGGAAAAAGTGTATCTTGAAGGAGGGTCTTAGGCATTTTTTTAAAGCTTAGTGGAGGTCTATAGGAGGACATTAATAAAATATAAGATACATAAATGAGCAAATAAATACGCCCATCGGTTCCTTCTAAAATTACAGGCTCGCTATCGCTTGCCAGGAAAAAAATCGACACCTAAATGCCATGGAAGGTATTAATTAATATTGACCAAAAAATGGGGCGTAAAGTCGCCAAACTAATAAAATCTGAAAACTTATATGCTAAGCATGAGGGAGAAGGGGGTCTAGAAAAAACGACCAATCTCCCCTTAACTATCAAGGCAATTCAATTCAGCCCGAGATAGATTCGAAAATATATAGATGGCTGTTTTTATTATTTTTCTTGGTTGTGTCCATTCGGCCCCATTCAGCCTACTATTTTAAGACATTTATCTCCATCCAGGTGTCGATTTTTTCCTGGCGAGTGATAGCGAGCCAGCCCGGAGACATTTTTCTATCGAAAAATGTACAAAGTTAGCCAGCTGTCTAACTCATTATCCAAAATATGGTGGCTTGCTATCGCTCGCCAGGTATAAATCGACACCTGGATGGGGATAAACGTCTTAAAACAGTAGGCTGAATGGGGCCAAATGAACACAACCAATAGAGAGAAAAAAAACAGGTCACCCCTCTTAATGATCGCGCACGTATATTTGCTAAGACATGAATCCGAGACATTTCTCGTAAGGTAGAAGTGAGAGTTATTGCGCCCAGAGGTTCATTAAGGGGAAGGTAATCGTTGTTTGTGGATCCCTTTCTCCCTCATGTTTAGCAAGTAAATTTTGACATTTTAAGACGTTCGTTCCGTTAGTTTGGTAATTTTCTGACCTTTCGCCCCATTTTGTTGTTAATATTAAGACCTTTCGTGCAATTTAGGTGGTTTTTATTTTCCTGGCGAATGTTAGCGAGTCTGTAATTTTAGAAGGAACCGGCCTTAGGCCGGGACAGTTTTCTACCGACAAATGTATATATATATCTTGAAAGGGGGACTAGGGTGTGTTTTTTAAGCTTGATAGAGGTCTAACGAGGAAACTAAAAAATACAGTTAACAAATAAATATATAGGCCAACAAACAAGCACCACCCCCTTAATACTGTATACTATACAGTACATGCCAATACCATGGCAATAATAAAAAGGTACTGGAGTTCTTGAAAAGAGGGCCCAGTCCTGACGTTACTCTTGACTTACAGTGTGCTGGCTTAATAATTCAAAAGGGTTGATAGCATCTGAAGTCGTATTTTAACTAACTTTAGCGTTAATAAGATGTTCACTTCATGCAGGTGTCGATTTATTTCTGGGTGAGCAATAAGCAGCCCGTAACTTAAGAGAAATTGGCCTTTGGCCAGGTCATTTTTCTATCGAATAAAACATGAAAAATTTAGCTTGACGTCAGGGTAGGCATTGCTTGGTTTGAATGAAGTCTAGGGAGGTGTTTTTGTCAGCCAAGGGGACAAACTACAGTACATTGCTCGATAATGACAACAAACAAGCAAAGTCTTCAATAATAATTAAACACAATATCATAACAACCCCCAAGAAGTCGGACCAGATACTGCTAACCCTTTACGATGACCAAAAGCCACCAACCCACCACATAATTTGTAAGGTTGGCCAAATAAGTCGTGTCTCAGCTGTCATCACGTTTTGGTCGCTGTGTGCTGTATTAATGCCTGTCAGATGTTGAATAGGGTGTGTAAAGATAGGAACATGTTTGTATATCTCACTCGAAACGATGAATTAATGCTTAGATAGTGCTGATACCAAATATTGATCGAAATATGCTTGGTACCGCGACATCACTTATTTGGCCAGCTGTACCCTAGCCATACCTTCCTACCTTCAATTTACCACCTGCGTCCGTATATACTTGGAAGGGACACTGGAGTATATGATATTAGCTTGTATTAGTCGTAATCTTTCGTATTCCAATAGGAAGGCGAAGGATGATTCTAAATGTTGATATCATGGGTAATATGAGAGAATTCCCTCTATGACAATTATAAGAACAGAAGCGGTATCGACAGAGAAGCGAAGGACAAGGTAACTTTACCAATAATAGGATTTCCGCCCTTCATAATGTTCTGAGTGTTAATGGGTTTATTTTCACCATTGCTATATATGTATGGATATAGTCTATAACTGCACTATCTATACAGTTTATAATACTTTAAATAATACATGGCAAAAATACAATAGTACATAATTATCTATTTGGAATAGAAAGCGTTGCTGGGGCGCCATATTACAAGAAAGCCAACGTTCATGATTCATAGCACTATTCGAATATAATCTAGGCTTCATTATCAATGCAAATCGCCTATCAATAACACTCGTAGACATGAAAATTACCTCCAGCGCCAAATGATGGAAGAAGCGAATGAATCTTGCCTGATAGTAGACGAGCCAGCTAATGAATGGAGGCATGCGAGAGGTAATTTGGTAATGTAATTATTCACAGGTATTGATTCTGGATAATAGGCGCACAGTGCAGGGGAGAGGTAGATAGATAGATAGATAGATAGATAGATAGATAGATATATAGATAGTTAGTTAATTCTTTATTTCATAAAAGGTTACATGGTAACATTTTACATATATACAGATAGATTCAGACTCAAATCTTTAGATAGATAGATAGATAGATAGATAGATAGATAGATAGATAGATAGATAGATAGATAAATGTACATAGTAAGAGAATTGTGAAGCACATTTATCTCATAGTTGGTTCAGATAGATAGATAGATAGATAGATAGATAGATAGATAGATAGATAGATAGATAGATGGATGGGTGGATATATTATGATTAAATAGATAGATAGATAGATATATAGATAGATAGATAGATAGATGGGTGGATAGATAGATTGTGATTACAGAGATAGAGAAACACAATGGAGATATAGATGAACGTTAGATAGTAAAATATGTGGAGATATAGATAGAGAGATAACAAGAGATAAAGAGACAGAACAAAGAAACAGAAAGAGGGAGTTTATAGGTAGATAAAAGGCTGAACAAATAGATGAATGGACGGATAGATATGCACAGCAGTGATAATAATTATGTTAAGAACATTATTGATGAGGAGACATACACAGTCAGAAGTATACGAAGATGCTATTTATATTTTTAGTAGAATTCAACGAAATAACTAATGCAAAAAGGCATCATAGTACTCACATTCGTGCATACAAGCGTGTTATATACAGTATATATAAATATATATATATATATATATATATATATATATATATAATATATATATATATATACTGTATATGTGAATTCCTTGACATTCAAATGTATAGTTGTATAGACAGAATAATAAAAACATGCAATTTAAGAAATATGTAAGAGGATATTTATAAAGCTTTCGAAGAAGATAAAACAAAAATAACATAACAATTGATTACTACACATCTATAACCAAACTGAAAGTAAACGCATTTCACGGAAACCATAATATGGTGATGAAATGTAACGGGAAGCAGAACTTGATTGTGGAAATTGTAAAGTGATAGGATAATGTAAATCAGATTAGGAAGATTGATCGAATGTGAAATCGTAAATCCAAATTTGTTGATGAAATGCTAATACTTCATTGGAAAGAGACAATGTGAACGGAAATTAAAATACAGACCCTTAATTGTGTTGGAGGGATAAATGAAACCTGCGGACTCGGGGCTCGCATACTGTTGATGTAGTGACATATATTCCTTATTATTATTCAAAAGCTACCCAAAAACGACATGTTGGAAGTAGACCACCACACACAACATGGCTTCAGGCCACTATACTGAACAAACACTCTTCTTACAGACTTCACACAATGAGCTTTTGTGCGGCATCAACTCAGCCAGACCATCACACAGATCACTAGGCTACTTGCCACACTCGACATTTGTAAGGCCTTCGATGCCATCCCCCGGCACAACCTAACAAACAAAATCTACACACAAACATGCACAACAATACAAAAAGTTGGCTGGCCAACTACCTTGCAGGCAGATACGCACATGTATCATTTGCCGGTCAGTCATCTAACATCAGAAACTTCACAAACAGAGTTCTGCAAGGATCCGGCCTGTCGTCCGCACTCTTCAATCAATAGCCACACCCCACGCACCCAAATAAATAATTATAGCTACCTACGCAGACGACATAACACTCACATGTACACACAAAGACCAAGACAGAGCAACACATCTCCTTCAACCCTATCTCAACACACTACATGACTGGTGCACTATAAACAGGCTCAAATTAGCCCCAGCCAAATCCACTGCAAACCTTTTCAGAAGCTGGACAACCAAATACAAAAGCACCCCACACCTCACCATATACAACGCCCCCCCCCCCCCCCCCCCCCTAACACACACGCTTACACCCAAAATCCTAGGAGTAACATATGATACTCTAATGACATTCAAGCAACATATCACAAACATAAAACATAAACTGACACCCAGACTTAGTGCCCTCAGGTCATTTGCCCACACAAAATTTGGACACAACAAAGAAACTGCCACAACAGTTTACAAACAATACATAAGATCAGTGATGAAATATGCAAACCATGCCTGGGCTTCTAACCTAGCTGAAACACATCACACAACCTTGCAGACCATTCAAAACAAAGCCCTAAAAAGCATCACAGGCTGCACAACTACTACACCTACAGATCACATACATCAAGAAACCAAAGTCCTCAAAGTAAAAAAAACACCTAGACAGGAGAGACACTCAATTCCTGGCTGCAGCCTCCACAAACCAACATCATCCACTACACTACATGGCAGCACACCCACAGACACCAAGGAATATCAAAACAACACTGAGCACACCATATCCCACACAAATACTGTCATCTCTCCCTCCCTGCCCACCCCAAACCAGCTTCCAGAAGCACATCCATACTCATAATTCTCGCTGTTCCATCTAATCCTTCAAAGACAACATGCAGCTGCAGACACGACCTCTCAAAATCCATCCTGTACAGGCTGAGATGTGGGCACCATCCAGCTCTTCTGAGCTATCAGAAGAGACTGGATAACTTCGTTGTCAATACCTGCCCAGGATGCAACACAGCACCCCATACTATTAGACACATCATAGAATACTGCATTCCACACAATCACTTACGCCAACAACATAACCTACACTCCTTGAGAGCCCTATGGGAAAGCCCGATCGTGGCCATGGCCTTCCTTAGGAACTCGGGGCTGTTCGACCAGTCAGCCTAGGGAACGACAACGACAACATATTACACGCATAAAAAACAAACCGACACCAAGACTAAACGACCTCAAGTCACTTGCCCTCACAATATTTGGACATAACAAAGAAACTACTACCACCGTATACAAACAATATATACGTTCAGTGATGGAATATGCTAGCCCTGCTTTGGCCTCCAACCTCTCTGAAGCACATCACCACACCCTACAGACCATGCAGAACAAAGCCCTCAAAATAATCACTGGGAGCACAGCTACCCCACCTACACCATGAAACCAAAGTCCTCAAAATTAAGGATCATCTTGATATGAGAAGCCAACAATTTCTCGCTGCAGCCTCCTCACACCAACACCACCCACTACACTACATGGCAGAACATCCACACAAACCAAGAAACATTAAAACAACACCTAGCACTTGTTATCATGCACAAAAACTGTCTTCACTCCCCCCTTGCCCAACCCAAGCCAGCCTCCAGAAACATATCCTTACTCAAATCATCCACCAATCCATCCTGTCACTCAAAGACAACACTCGGCTACATGCACAGCCCCCTGGAGTTCATCCCTCAGAAACCCTCCTTTCCCGTGAGCACAGAGTCCACCTGACTAGGCTGCGATGTGAGCACCATCCAGCCCTTCTGAGTTATCAGAAGAGGCTGGATGACTCCGTCCAGGACACCTGTCTGGGCTGTAACACAACACCGCACACTATCAAACACATTATGGTAAGACTGCATAACACACAACCACTTACATCAACAACACAACACACACTTCTTGAGAACTTTGTGGGAAAGCCCAGTCTCGGCCGTGGCCTTCCTTAGGAGCTCGGGGTTGTTCGGCCAGGCAGCCTAGGGAACAACTACCACTATTATTACTACACATTATGCAACCATACTCATAAATTATATGCATGATCAGATGAAACGTGGGTATAACTAAAATGACCAGAGGTAACGCTGAAATGAAATAGAAAACTCAGGGTGAACAAGAGCGAAAGCGAAAGGGAATGAAAACAAAAACAAAAACAAAAAAATAGGGAGAAAGAATACAATAGCGAGAACACATGACGGGCCTGGAAATGACTATGGTAAAGAGAGAGAGAGAGAGAGAGAGAGAGAGAGAGAGAGAGAGAGAGAGAGAGAGGAGAGAGAGAGAGAGAGAGAGAGAGAGAGAGAGAGAGAGAGAGAGAGGAGAGAGAGAGAGAGAGAGAGAGAGAGAGAGAGAGAGAGAGAGAGAGAGGAGAGAGAGAGAGAGAGACCAATAGACAAACAGACAGACAGCCGCCGATACCCACACCCACAGACTTCTACGCCTTCCTTCCATCGTAAACCGTCTTGCTTTAAGTTTGACCTGGGAAGCCAAAGGTCACTGCCACGAAAGGTCAGGGTCAGGCTTGAGTAAGAGCAGTGACACGCGAACGCTTTTTTTAGCAACTATCGATAAGCAAATTTTCTGGCAACCTTTCGTGCCTAATCTGGTTCTAGTTTCGGGAACAAGACTGAATATCAATTACTAAAGAAGACTGAATTGATAGCAACTTTAATAAATAATGGGCCACTTGACAATTTCCGAAAATAATTGACGCTAAAAAAAGTATTGGTGTGTTTCTGCCGGGAAGTTAGGTCATATATAGAGTCAAAGTTTCATGGAAGGTCAGCATCGTGCTTTCCTTCGGCCTCAGGTTATTGGAAATATATTGAATTAACTTTTCCCATGACACTCGTATACATTTTTTACAGAGCTTTCCAGAGTCTCGCTTGGGATAGATATTAGCCTTGAATTTTAGTTTTAACCCATTCAGTACCGGTGCCGTCTGTTCTACTTTATGCTGGCTACTATTAGACGATTGTATTCAGTTTAATAAGAGCCTGCAGCAATAATTAACAGGCTTTGAACAATCTCACTTAACCCTCTAACTACCGCAGATTCTTGTTATAATGTACACAATCGTCTAAATATAGCTAGAATATAATTTAAGATACGTCGCTGGTATAGAAAAGGTTAATTAGGTGACTCAAACAAAATTCTAAAATTAGATAATGTTACCAAAGTGCTACTAAATATATTTTGGGATATATTTTCATCGGCCTGATTAATTTATGAGGATATTTGTAATTACTGAAATACCACCTTGAAATTTGGCAAACATGTACTGTTTATGTAACCTACCACTGGTCGCATTTATTTATCTATTTATTTATATTTTTGTGCGACAAACTAAAAGCAGTATTTAACCTTCTGAAGCAAACTCATCAACACACATTTGAACAAGCCAAAGTTGTAAAGAGGAAGGACACCCGCTTATCAAAAAGTATAGAGAAAGCATACTCCTTTTTTATATACTTCGGATATATATAAATATTCTCTCTCTCTCTGTCTCTCTCCCTCACTCACACACACAACTGAATTAAATGCAGCCGCAAGGTGAGCAATGAATAAAGGAAGGCATTTATCAATGTATCGTCATTATATAAGGATGAGGCTCTGACTGGAACTTTTGAAGAGACAAGCATACAGACGTACAGACATTCAGTCATATAGTTCAATAGATATAATGCAGGAGAGAGAGAGAGAGAGAGAGAGAGAGAGAGAGAGAGAGAGAGAGAGAGAGAGAGAGAGAGAGAGAGAGAGAGAGAGAGAGAGAGGAGAGAGAGGAGAGAGAGAGAGAGAGAGAGAGAGAGAGAGAGAGAGAGAGAGAGAGAGAGAGAGAGAGAGAGAGAGAGATATGAGAGAGAGAGAGAGAGAGAGAGAGAGAGAGAGAGAGAGAGAGAGAGAGAGAGAGAGAGAGAGAGAGAGAGAGGATAACTGTATTTGCAACGCCACAGGATGGACATGGTAAAATCATTTCGGTATTCTAAATTTAACGTGACCTAACCAAATACTGTAAAAATGCGTTTGAATGCGTTTGAATGTGTGAGAATGTGTGGTGTGTGTGTGTGTGTGTGTGCTATTTATGGGTGCCGTGCAGTGTATTATACATACAGTATGGCTTGCTTTGTTTGTGTTTAACTGAGTGTGTGTGTGCGTGGTGTGCGGATGGCATAATTATGTATACATGCGTGTCAGTGTATGTAATTATGTATCAGTGTTAGTTACCAAGGACGACCTGGGCCTGATAGCCATTATAATCAAGGACCTGAATAGACTTGCCCCATATACCCTTCCCTCCCACATACACACACGTTAGCCAGGCCACTCTCTAGCAAGATATCTCCCTTCTGCCCAGGTTCACATCCACATCACCTCTGTAAGTAATGATGGCAGGTTGAGTGGCCTGGCAGAGGTGTGAGAGAGAGAGAGAGAGAGGGGGGGAAGGAGGGGTTGAATTATATTTTGGGGGTTCGATTTCCGGTGTATTTAGGCGATATGTTGTTGGGTGTCAGTTCGTGCTGTATTTTATGTTTATAATGTATACCCATATATTCTACAAATGTGCAAACGGCTTCAGTATGAGTGTGTTGTTTCATGTCATGTAATAGTTTAGGCTCTTATTCCAAGACAAACTACATCGTTGTAGGTGGTATGCTTAGCTACTATAGTTTTGCTGCATTCCTGTCCAAGTCACTATGGTATGTTTGTTCTAATAATTGTAATGAGCAGAATACTGGAAAGCTATTACAGTACTGCTCATTACAATTACACAAACTAGCGTATCCAATTAAATGGCTAGGAATACGACAACATGACAATAATGAGTTTGTTTATTATACGGGCCATAGTATGAATGAGGTAGTTTGTCGTCGCGTGTGGAATTGTGTACCATCTACATTCTACAGTGTATGAATATATAATGGGAACGAGCGAAATACAAGCATCATCTATCACTTACTCTTCTGCATTCTTTGCCCTCAAGGAATCAAATCTACAGGTTAGAGTCTAAATGTTTGAAGGGCTGACTTATAGATAATAATATACGGAGAGAAAAAAACAAAACAAACAGAGGAAGGATATAAAGGAGAAAGCACAGAGAAGGAAAAGTTAGAGTCAGTGAGGAAAGACGATAGAGATAATAAAGGGGAGTTGATTAATTAGGGAGTTACCGAAAGAGGAGGAGAGAGGGATGGAAGAATAGAAGCGGAGAATAACATGGCTGAGGAGGAAGAGGAGAGAGTGATTAGAATAGGATCTGTAACGATACAAAAGGAGAGAAGAGACAAGAATGAAGGAATATAAGGTGGATAGAGGACAGATGAATGAAGGAATAGAACCGGTGAAGGAGAAACGAAGGCTGAAATAGAGGAGGGAAGAGAAGAGTAATACAAACAATGCAGGACAAATAGAAGGAGAGTGCTAACGAAAATTGGGAAGAGATGAGAAACCGGGGTATTAGTGAAAGAGGCGATAGGAAGAGGGAAGGATGCAGGTATAGAAGCAGAGGGTGAGAGAGTTGAGAAGGAAGAGGAGAGAATACAAGAAGACGCGAAAAGGGGGATATAGGATACGGGAATGAGGGAAGAGAAACCAAGGATGAGAGGGTTAAGGAATAATAGGAGAAGGGAAAGGCAAGATAAAGCACAAAAGACTCAAGGAATATAAACGGAGAAGGAGAAGTGAAAGAAGAGGTAGCAAGGGGGGGGGGGGGGTTGCAGGAATAGATGCAGAGGAGGAGAGGGCTGAGAAGGAAGAGGAGAGTGTGTCGAAAACAGGTAGGTAAGCGAAAGGGGAGGATACAGGAATATATGCAGAAGAGGAGAAGGCCGAGAAGGAAGAGGAGAGAAATTCGAAAACAAGAAGGTAAGCGACAGATGAGATAGGAGAAACAAAGAATTAAGGAGTAGGAACGAAGGAGTAGGAGCAAAAGAGGAAGGAAGGATGAAGAAATGTGATCATTGTAAAATAATCAAACGGAAAATACTAAGGAGAAAGACAGCAAAGATTAGAAACAGGAAAAACAGCGAAAGAGGAGGTAGGAAGAGGGAAGGATGCAGGGGATGAGAGAGTTGAGGAAGAGAAGAGAGTGAAGGAAGAAGCGAAAGAGGAGGAAGTAAGGGTGTAGGGATAGATGCAGAGGGATGAGAGAGTTGAGAAGGAAAACGAGAAAGTACAGGAAGAAGAGAAATAGGGGATAAGAGGAAGGAAGAATGCAGGAATAGATGCAGAGGGATGAGAGAGTTGACAGGGAAGAGGAGAGAATACAAGAAGAAGCGAAAGAGGATATAGGAGGGGGGAAAAATAATGCAAGGACAGATGCAGGGGATGAGAGAGTTGAGAAGGAAGATAAGAGTGAAAGAAGAACCGAATAGATACAAGAGATGAAAGAGTTGACAGTGAAGAGGAGAGAATACAGAAAGAAGCGAAAGAGGAGATAGGAGGAAGGAAGGATGCAATAATAGATGCAGAGGAATGAGATAGTTGAGGAGGAAGATAAGAGAGTGAAGGAAGAAGCGAACGAGGAGACAGGACGAAGGAAGGAGATGCAGAGGGATGAGAGAGTTGAGAAGGAAGAGGAGATAATGCAGAAAGATGCGAAAGAGGATATAGGAGGAAGGAAGGAGATGCAGAGGGCTGAGGAGGAGGAGGGTCTGCCTGCTGTACCTCCTAATCCAGTCTATGAGGGGTGAAGATGGCTGGTCACGCATCAAAGGACCCCTCTGATCATGGCTCTATGCTGCCAAGGTGGTCCTCTATACCCATCCCACTATCTCTCTCTCTAACTCACTCACTCACTCTCTCCCGAGCTCTCTCTCACACACGTACTCCTACTCTCACAAACACGTTATCTCACTCTCTCCCACACATACTCTCACAAACGCTCTCTCACACACGCTCTCTCAGACACGTTATCTCGCTCTCTAACACACGTAGCCTACTCTCACTCACTCACACACGTACTCTCACTCTCACCCTAACTCTCTCCCTAACTCACTCACTCACTCTCTCACACACACTCTCACTTTCTCACACACACATACTCTCACTCTCACACACACTTTCTCACACACATACTCTCACTCTCACACACACTATCTCACTTTCTCACACACACATACTCTCACTCTCTCACACACGCTCTCTCACTCTTTCACACACGATCTCTCACTCTCTCAGACACCTACGATCACTCTTTCACACACATACTCTCCCTTTCACACACTGACTCTCACTCTCTCACACACGCTATCTCACTCTCTCACACATACACACTCTCTCTTTCTGGCTATAATGAGGGTGTTAGAGGACAAGGCAGGGGTTAGAGCGGGACTGAACAAAGGCTGAAGCTAAAATTAGTAGTAAAGAGAAACATATTAATGTGCTCTCTCTCTCTCTCTCTCTCTCTCTCTCTCTCTCTCTCTCTCTCTCTCTCTCTCTCTCTCTCTCTCTCTCTCTCTCTCCTCTCTCTCTCTCTCTCTCTCTCTCTCTCTCTCTCTCTCTCTCTCTCTCTCTCTCTCTCTCTCTCTCTCTCTCTCTCTCTCTCTCTCTCTCTAATAAATTAATATGAGGTAGGGTTTAGGGCCAGAAAGTTGTGCCTACTAGAATTTGTCAATAAAATATTTATTCTTAATGAATCAACTAAGATGCTAGACAAAATCTACTTACACTTTCAAAAGGTGTTCGACAAGGTACACCACAACAAAACATTAGAACAAGTAGAAATACTCGGGATAAACGGTCATATATGTCAAAGGATCAACATTTGGTTTATAGACAGAAGGCAAAGTCTTGTTTATCAAAGGAATATAATCCAGATAGGTTCTTGTTACCAGCAGTGTGCCTCAAGGGTCGGTCCTTATTATGGCTTTGTTTATTATCTACATAAATGCCATTAATGTAAGTCTAAATAGCTTTGTCTCCATATCTGCTGACGACACAAAAGTAGCATACATAGTCTTAAGTGAGGAAGATAAGAATAGCCTAAAAACCGACGTAAGAACAATAGGAAAATACTCAGAAAAGTGGCAAATGCCCTTTAATATTGATAAATGTCAAAGTTTGCACGTTGGTACGAAAACAGTATGTATGATTACTAAATGATAGGCCGATCAATAATAGCAAACTCTAATATCTGAACATGTAAAACCCTCATAGCAATATGTTGCTTCGGCGAATAAGGCCAGCAGAGCCTTGGAATATATCAAAAGAAATTGTATCTTTAAAAATTAAAACATTAATGTGCCGTTACTGAAAAGCATTGTAAGACCCCATCTTGAATATGGCGTTCAGTTCTGGTCACCGTAGCTCAACAAAAACAATGAACAGTGGAATGCATGCAGCGTAGAGCAATAAAGGTTGTCCTCTCTCTGAGAAACCAAACAAGCCATATTGTGAAAGATTACTGGTACATAAAATATATTTGTTCTTGCTGAAGAAATGAAGGATACCTTGGCCAACTAATCAAGTGCTTTAAAATACTCAATTGATTTGACATATTAGATATTTATGCACAGTTCGCGATAAATAAAAAAGCTGCAACCCGTGGTAATGGAATTAAACCAAATACAAATAATGTCTAGATGTCACACAACATTTCTCTCCATACAATTTGGTCAATGAGTGGAATAGTTTACCAAAGGAGGTAGTCAAAAGTATTACAATTGACAATTATGTTCAGGAAGAAACTGGAAAATCATGTGATGAATTTCGGATTAGTTTGAGCGTCTATGTTTAAAATGAAGAAAATTAATTAAAAAATATAAATACATTTGCATAAAATCAGTAGGTATGTAACTGTACATGTCCTTTCAGACTACTTTCTTTCTATCCTATATACAATCTTTCTTTCTATCCTATATACAATCTTTCTTTCTATCCTATATACAATCTTTCCTTCTATCCTATATACAATCTTTCTTTCTATCCTATATACAATCTTTCTTTCTATCCTATATACAATCTTTCTTTCTATCCTATATACAATCTTTCTTTCTATCCTATATACAATCTTTCTTTCTATCCTATATACAATCTTTCTTTCTATCCTATATACAATCTTTCTTTCTATCCATATACAATCTTTCTTTCTATCCTATATACAATCTTTCTTTCTATCCTTATACAATCTTTCTTTCTATCCTATATACAATCTTTCTTTCTATCCTATATACAATCTTTCTTTCTATCCTATATACAATCTTTCTTTCTATCCTATATACAATCTTTCTTTCTATCCTATATACAATCTTTCTTTCTATCCTATATACAATCTTTCTTTCTATCCTATATACAATCTTTCTTTCTATCCTATATACAATCTTTCTTTCTATCCTATATACAATCTTTCTTTCTATCCTATATACAATCTTTCTTTCTATCCTATATACAATCTTTCTTTCTATCCTATATACAATCTTTCTTTCTATCCTATATACAATCTTTCTTTCTATCCTATATACAATCTTTCTTTCTATCCTATATACAATCTTTCTTTCTATCCTATATACAATCTTTCTTTTCTATCCTATACAATCTTTCTTTCTATCCTATATACAATCTTTTCTTCTATCTATATACAATCTTTCTTTCTATCCTATATACAATCTTTCTTTCTATCCTATATACAATCTTTCTTTCTATCCTATATACAATCTTTCTTTCTATCCTATATACAATCTTTCTTGCCGATATACAATCATCCTATATACAATCTTTCTTTCTATCCTATATACAATCTTCTTTCATCCTATATACAATCTTTCTTTCTATCCTATATACAATCTTTCTTTCTATCCTATATACAATCTTTCTTTCTATCCTAGATACAATCTTTCTTTCTATCCTATATACAATCTTTCTTTCTATCCTATATACAATCTTTCTATCCTATATACAATCTTTCTCTCTATCCTATATACAATCTTTCTTTCTATCCTATATACAATCTTTCTTTCTATCCTATATACAATCTTTCTTTCTATCCTATATACAATCTTCTCTATCCTATATACAATCTTTCTTTCTATCCTATATACAATCTTTCTTTCTATCCTATATACAATCTTTCTTTCTATCCTATATACAATCTTTCTTTCTCTCTATCCTATATACAATCTTTCTTTCTATCCTATATACAATCTTTCTTTCTATCCTATATACAATCTTTCTTTCTATCCTATATACAATCTTTCTTTCTATCCTATATACAATTCTTTCTTCTATCCGTACATCTTTCTCTCTATCCTATAGACAATTTTCTTTTCTATATACAATCTTTCTTTCTATCCTATATACAATCTTTCTTTCTATCCTATATACAATCTTTCTTTCTATCCTATATACAATCTTTCTTTCTATCCTATATACAATCTTTCCTTACCCATAAGATTATACTTCCTCATTTTCCTGTACGGATTTTTGCCCGGAGGGAGAGGAGAGCGCCTTCTACTTTGCTGTCCCATTCTTCTACAATAAACTGTACTTTTCTCTAGTATTATTGAGGCCGGACCACCTAGTAGGGATCGCAAGGCCTATGTGGTCTGAGTATCTGTGTAACTCTCCTGTGTGCTCGCCCTTATTTTGTCTGCATCGTATTAAGGGGAGATGGGCCGTTTTCTTTTGGTCTATTAATTCATGTATCCCTATATTTCTTAATTTCCTCGCTAGACCTTCATCAAACTTAGAAAAACGCCCCCTAGACTCCCCTTCAAGATAAATTTGTACTTTTTCGGTATAAAAATGTCCCAGTCGAAGGTCGTTTCCTCTTAAAATTCGCTATTGCTCGCCAGGAAAAATATCGACATCTAAATGGCACGAAGTGTCTTAAAATTGACAACGAAATGGGGCAAAAGGTTATAAAATCGCCAAACTAATGGGCCGAACGTCTTATAATCTCAAAATAAATGGGGCTTAACACGAGGGAGAAAAGAATCTAGAAAAACGGACCACCTAGTAGGGATCGCAAGTTCTTTGTGGTCTGAGTATCTGTGTAACTCTCCTGTGTGCTCGCCCTTATTTTGCCTGCATGGTATTCACACCTGAGTCTATTTTCTCTTCTCCGCCCTTCACTGCATATCTGTCTTTGTCGTCTGTTTCTCTTCATTCCTCCCCTTGTTCTGCATACCAACTTTCATCTCTCACGTTAACTTCTATTTCCCAGTCTTTTACACTATGCATGGATTCCAGTCAAAACGGCCACACATAGAACGGCCACAGTGTATTACCTTCACCCTACTTTATTTGACCTAACCATACCTAACCTAACCTAACGAAGTCAGACTAAACCTAATCTGATCTAGGTTGCTTAGAATTGTGGCCGGTTGAGGTGTGGCCAATTCGAAGTGTGGCCGTTTAGAAGCTTGGCCCATTTGACCCGCTCCTCGATATTAGCCGTCTGTCACCCACGGCGTAAGTTCCTCCTCCTCCTCCTCTTTTATGTTTTCTCTATTCTCTATTTACTCATGCCGTGGGTCACTTCCACCATATTTGTTGATATTTCTTTGTCTTCTTGTACTTCCTCTATTACTTCTCCTTCTTCTCCTCTTCCTCTTCCTCTTCCTCCCCCTCCCCCTCCTCCTCCTACTAATACAACTACTTTGAGGCTGAACCTTGAAATAAAAATTTCACATTTTTTGTTTGTTTCTAAAATGCTTCTTTCAACATAGGAGAATAGCATAGGAAGGCAAAAAAACAAACATATCGCATCCATAACCCCCCCGAACGGGGGTTCAACCACACCCCCCAATCAACGATTTTTTTTCCCTTCAGCCCAATTTTTTGTTGTGTGTTGTTTGTCTAAAAGGTTTCTGTAAACAATAGAAACTATCATTATCATATGAGGGCATAAACACCCATATGACAACCCTAACCCCCCCCCCCCCCATGGCCCCCAATATCATGGATTTATATAAAACCCTTTGGTAATAAATATGTAGAGCCTATATTGCAAGATTTTTTACATTAGTATCCCATATAACTTTGTTTTCTCTAACAGCTTAGTAATAGAAAACGTCTCTTGAAGGAGAAACTTAGTTATTTCCCCCAAATGTTTTCACCCAGGGTATTATTTTAAACGTTTTGCAATTTCCAGAGATCATAAATATTGGCAACTCCAAGTGCCACTACATTTTTGTATATTGCTCTGCTTCGTTTCCCTTCTACACACTATATGTAGGACTATATAGCAATGGTAATATGATTAGATAATGGCCGCATCTCCGATATTTTCCAAGATTTGAAATTTTTCATGTCGAATTTTGCGCTACCAAAAAAATATAAATATATTATATATATTTTTCAGCACCTTCTATTATTCAATATGGGAAAACTAGATCATATAGTTGTAGGGGATGCTTGTAGGATAAGCCAGAAAAAAATTGCGGGAAATTTGAACAATTTTCAATGACTAGTTGATTTTTCATATAGTCCAATGAAATTCTGTGCTCGTGCGCGCACATAGAGAGCTGATTTTTTTCAGCGAGTCTTAGTATTTCCATTGGTATTAAGATGGTATAATGCCAGATACAAAATCTCTTATACAGGGTGAATTGGGGTTGTAAGGTTCTGCCTCCCCTTGGGTAAGGGGAGGCGGGGGTAGTTTTTTCCATAAATCTGTATCAAGCTTAAAAAATACCCTCAAGACCCCCTTCGAGATAAGTTTGTACATTTTTCGGTAGAAAGTGGCCAGGCCGAAGGCCGATTCTTCCTAAATAACAGGTTCGTTATCACTCGCCAGATATAATCGACACCTAATGGCATGCTCGGTTTAAATATTGACACATAAGGTAAATGGGGTGAGAGGTGTTAAAATCGCAAACTACCTCGGAAAACTTCTTAAAATCTCAAAACTAATGTGGATAACCATGAGGGAGAAGATACAGTGTTGAGACGATACTTATTAAACAAGAAGCAATTGGCCATATTTGTATAACGATACCTACTCAAAAATACATAATAATTTTTCCTTTATATACATTAAGATTTTAGCAAATACATTATTGATAAACAATAAGTCTACCTAGTCTTTGTGTCTCCAGAAAGTAAGCAAGAAAATATTCCTGCAAAAGCCTTTCACGGTGAAGTAAATTATGCAACGAATTATTCCAAGTTTATTGCACTATAAACAATTTCAAACGCTCATTCAGCGGGAAAAATTCCGTGCCCCCAGCCAGCCGTTGGGAAACATTCATGTCTACCTTGGCATATAAATGTTACTGGCATGCATTGTTTTCACTTTATTGCAGGTATTCATAAACTGTGTTTGTGGTGTAATGATGGCTTAGATGCTTATGTTCTGGGTGTGGTGTCCCGAGTTCGAATCCCAGGAGCGTCATGTACTTTCATTAGTTTATTCAAGTGCATCGGGGTTTGTAATGGATGATTAATGTTAAGAACGGGGTCTTCCTAAATTCATACCCAGTGATTCCTTGCGCATGTCGCAAGTAGACAAATGGAATATTGTAAGCTGCTTGTTTTAGCTATGTATATGCCTGAATTGCTTACATTCTACCATAGTTACCGTTGCTTCGTGGATAAACAATATCTGTGTTACTAGAGGCCTTAATCTCCGAGGGGGAGGCCACGAATGACTCGCTTCCATATTGAGTGGGTGAGGCGCATCTATAATGTCATCGTACTGGTTGTAAAGGGAGATGGGTCGTTTTTCTGGACCCCTTTCTCCCTCGTGTCAAGCCCCATTAGTTTTGAAATTTTAGGACGTTCGGCCCATTAGTTTGACTATTTTAACACCTTTAGCTCCATTTCGCTGTCAATTTTATGACCTATCGTGCCATTTAGGTCGAGTTTTTCCTGGCGAGCGATAGTGAGCCTGTTATTATAAGAGCCACAGGCCTTTGGCTGGGACATTTTTCTACCAAAAAATAAAAAAAAGGTAAAATATTTTTCTACCGAAAAATGGTCTAGGGGGTGTTTATCTAAGTTTGAGGGAGGTCTAGTGAGGAAGCTTAACAATAATGAATACATTAATTAATAGACCAACAAAACAGCCACTAGCCCCTTAAAACATAAATTCCTGAAATCATCTACCGCTAGCCTGAGTACAAAGTAAAAGGTGGCGTCGTACTAAAAGGGCATAACACAGAAGATAGAATTGTGCACTTCTGAAAACCACTTAGCTGACGAAACACGATTTTTATCGTGGGATATAATTATATAAAATGTTCGGAGACTTTTTGTTTTGTTTTGCATAGCCAGTCTTATCTTTAACTGACTATTGTATGATAGTTGCTACTGTATTTTTGTATCTCAATTCTATGTTCATGCCTATGGGCTCGTGTGTGTGTGTGTGTGTGTGTGTGTGTGTGTGTGTGTGTGTGTGTGTGTGTGTGTGTGTGTGTGTTCATCTTGTACCACTCTCAAATATGGAAACATATGACCTGAGCAAGAAATCTATAGATGGATAGAAATATATAGTTATAGATATAGACAGTAGATTGATAGATATACTGTACAGTAGATACAGTAGAGCGATAGACAGAGATAGAATGATAGATACTGCAGAGAGACAATGTAGATAGATAGCTAGATAGGTGTAATTTTCTGTCATTTCCACCAAGACTTACTATAAATTTCCGGCCGATTCTCGTTTTTCATAGTTATTTTCTCGTAATCTGGACCACATTCATTTTTCAGGCCGGACTGCACCATTTGTCACGCTCCTTGTTGCCGTGGGGTATGTTTCGGTCTTCAGTGGTAATCAGAAAAGAAGAAATATAAATAAATATATAAATATTTAAATAAATAAAAAAATATATATAACATATATATATATATATATATATATATAACATATATATATATATATCAATAAATTCAAAAATATATATTAATATACAGTAGATATT
This sequence comes from Paralithodes platypus, assembly GCA_032716605.1. Lineage (NCBI taxonomy): Eukaryota > Metazoa > Arthropoda > Malacostraca > Decapoda > Lithodidae > Paralithodes > Paralithodes platypus. Next base: position 67,290,957 of record CM064482.1, read on the forward strand.
GATTTTTTGGATATTGTTAATTAAATGGAAGATGGAGTGACACGAGTATGATATACATCAAGCTCTTTGCCCTGCCATGCTAATCTATCGGTATATTATCGTCTTTATACCTAGTTTAAGGGGGGATTTTCTGGACCCTCTTCTCTCTCATGTTTAGCCCCATGAGTTTCGAGATTTTGAAACATTCGTCCCAATAGTTTGGCGACTATATATATTTCTAAATATTAAGAACTTTCGTGCCAGTGTCGAGTTTTTCTTGGCAAGCGGTAGCGAGCCTGTAATTTAGGAGGAACCGGCCTTCGACGGAACATTATCCTACCGAATAATGTTCAAATGAATCTCGAAGGTGGGTCTTGGAGTTTTCTTCTTCTTCTGTTGTTTTTTCTTAAAAGTTAGATGAGGATCTAGGGAACAAACTAAAACTCGCATTAACAGGCTCCTCAACATTCGTTTTAATTTCCGATATTTCTTCTACAACCCATTGTTCATATCTCCGAAAGATTAATAATTGCTCTCTCTCTCTCTCTCTCTCTCGGAGAGAGCAAACTATTCGATGAATGGCACTCAGCTTAAGAGTGTAGACAGAGAAACCGATCTGGGAGTAACAATATCGAGTAACCTAAAACCGAGTCAACAATGTTCAGAAGTTGTTAAGAAGGCAAACAAAATAATTGGCTTTATAGGCATTTGAGCATAAATCCAAAGAAGTTATCCTAACTCTTTACAATTCCTTAGTCCGCCCTCTTCTGGAATACTGCGTTCAATTATGGTGCCCTTATTATCAAAAAGATATAGAAAAGCTAGAACGAATTCAACGTAGAGTTACCAAAATGATACATAGCCTAAAGAACAAACCATACGAAGAGCGTCTTAGATAATTAAATCTATTTCCTGTAACCCAACGCAGATTAAGAGGTGACTTAATTCAAGTGTTCAAAATCATCAAAGGCATCGACAATATGAACTGTAGTAAGTCCTTCACTATCGACCAATGTAATTACACGCTGGGAAACGGTTGCAAAATTATTGGTAAATCTTTTAACTCTCACGAATCTAATAATTTCTTCTTCAATCGAGTTGTCTACTTGTGGAATGGGCTTCCCCGAGACGTTATAGACTGCAGCACCGTTGATTCATTTAAACTCCGCCTAGACAAATAGCTTGTATCAAACCTGACTGTATTTGTAAATGAATAACTTTATTATATTTCTCCCTCAGATTCATCAAGGATTATTGCGCATATATATTACTAAGACGTTACTCTCTTTTTCCCAGATATACGAAAGATCACTTATAACTGTGTTATGTTACTAACCCTTCTGTCCCCTACTAACTTCCCAATCCTGCCACGGACGTTAGTTCCAGGCAGTAGTTCCCTTTCCAATTTTCCCTTAGCCACTCTAAACCACTGTTTGGACACTTGATCCTCAGTGTTTTGGAGGATAAGCAGCCTAGAGAAGTCACTAGGACTGTTGTTGTTTGATTTCCTTTGTACTCCATTGTACGTACTCTCTCTCTCTCACACACAGCCACCTACACATTATTCATCTTCTTTGATAGGCCATCTTAAAGCCCAGTCATAATTCATCAGTAACCTACATCCTCGTCATCCCTTTCACTCTACCACAACCATTTACAAATACGTCACCGCCACGCATTCAGGAAATATTCATTGCATCCTCCCTCTCTCTCTCTCTCTTGTTAATCCTATCTACCTAAACACTTTAAAAGGATATTTATACCCAATATACATTTGTTCACAATACAGTACAGTCGCACGTGCAATACTCCATCGTTGTCAACACAATACTATATATAAGTTCAATTCATTAGGGGACACGTATAGCGGCGTTTTTTTGGTAGCATATAGACAGAAGGTTTAAGGGGGGATGGGCCGGGTTTCTGCCCCTCCCCCTCCCCTTCCCCCTCGTGTTTAGCCCCATTAGTATTGAAACATTATGAGGTTCGGCCCATTAGTTTGGCGATTTTAACACCTTTAGTTCCATTTCGTTGTCAATTTTAAGACCTACCGTGCCATTTAGGTGTCGATTTTCTTTTGGCAAGTATTAGTGAGCCTGTAATTATAAGAGGAACTGGCCTTCGGCCGGGACATTTTTCTACCGAAAACTGTACAAATTTATCTTGAGGGAGGGTCTAGGGGGTGTTTTTCTAAGTTTGAGGGAGGACTAGCGAGGAAAATTAAAATTAAATTAATACATGAATTAATAGACCAAGAAACGGCCCATATCTCCTTTTAATCAATTAGGTAATATTAGAATATGACAGTTTAGATTAGGCTACGTTAGATGAGTTTAGGTTAGATGAGGTTAGCGTAGGCTAGGTTAGGTAGGCTAGGTTAGATGAGGTTAGGTTAGATGAGGTTAGGGTATAGGTAAGGTTAGGTTAGTATAGAATAGGTTAAGTTGCATAAGGTTAGATTAATTAAGGTTAGCTTCGATTAGCTTAGTTTTGATTAAGTTATATTATGCTAGGTTAGGCTTTGAAAGATTGGGTTAAAGTTAGGCTGGATTGGGTTGTGTGTGGACAAATCGAATCGTGAGCGAAATTACTAGTGACTAATCCATTATCAAACAATTTCCCACATCATAATTATTTCGGTTCCACAATTCCCATATTCGTCCAAACACCTCCCACAATAAATCATCATAATTCTCCTTTTCAGCTAATTCCAAATTCAGAATCCCCGCGGATCTCCCAATTAATAATTCACGGCTATACATCCGAGACTCCTATTCCCCACTTGACAATAAATCCTCTGGCATTTCGAAATCCATATATCATTTCCGGGGATTCCAATTCTTGTATTCCATCATTCCTGCTTCCATGTGAAAGCCATCCATGCTCCTCAATTTCTAGTATCTTTTAAAGCTGAGACTATTACTTGAGGGGGTGTTCTTTCTGGACCCCCTTCTCCCTCATGTTTAGCCCCATTAGTTTTCAGATTTTAAGATGTTTGCCCAATTAGTGTGTCGATTTTAAGATGCCGCTCCCTTTCCATTATATTCTGGCAACTATTAGACGATGATATTCAGCTTATAAAGTAAGTCTACCCATTAAAAGGCTACAAACTATCTGTCGATCCTACTTTAGCTACCCTATATCCATCCTAAGCTTTATCAAACCTAAAATCTAAATATAGCTGAAATCCAATAAAAAAGACGTCACCGGTACTGAAAGGGTTAAGGGGAGATGGGCTGTTATTTTGGTCTATAACTTCATTTAATCATATATTTCTTAGTTTCCTCGATAGACCTCCATCAAACTTAGAAGAAAAAAAGCTCTAAAACCCACTTCAAAAGCTCTAAAACCCCCTTCAAAAGCTCTAAATCCCCTTCAAAAGCTCTAAAAAAAAATCAAAAGCTCTAAAAACCCCTTCAAAAGCTCTAAAACCCCCTTCAAAATAAATTTGTACATTTTCGGTAGAGAAATATCCCGGCCGAAGGCAGATTTCTCTTACATTTTCAGGCTCGCTATTGCTCGCCAGGAAAAATTCGACACCTAAATGGCACGAAAGGTCTTAAATTTGACAACGAAATGGGGCGAAAGGTGTTAAAATCGCCAAACTAATGGGCCGAATGTCTTATAATCTCAAAACGAATGGGCTTAACACGAGGGAGAAAGCGGACAAGAAAAACGACCCATCTTCCTTTAATCCCCCTCCCCGTTCTTCCTCCTCCACCTCCATCTCTTCCTCCTCCATCTCCTCCTCTCCGTTCTTCTTACTCCTCCTCCACCTTCTCTTCCTCCCAGTTCTTCTTCTTCATCCTCTTCCTCTTCTTCTTCCTCTTCTTCCTCTTTCTCCTCCTCCTTTTCAACTCCTGTCAAATGCCTCCCAGCGGAACCCAGTAATAATTCCTAGCCATTTCCCATTCCACCATATCCTTTTCCCTACCAGTCAGTTCACCACCAGGTTCTTTTCCCTACCACTCAGTTCACCACCATGTCCTTTTCCCTACCAGTCAGTTCACCACCAGGTCCTTTTCCCTACCAGTCAGTTCACCACCAGGTCCTTTTCCCTACCGGTCAGTTCACCACCAGGTTCTTTTCCCTACCACTCAGTTCACCACCATGTCCTTTTCCCTACCAGTCAGTTCACCACCAGGTCCTTTTCCCTATCAGTCAGTTCACCACCAGGTCCTTTTCCCTATCAGTCAGTTCACCACCATGTCCTTTTCCCTACCAGTCAGTTCACCACCATGTCCTTTTCCCTACCAGTCAGTTCACCACCATGACCTTTTCCCTACCAGTTACTTCACCACTATGTCCTTTTCCCTACCAGTCAGTTCATCACCATGTCCTTTTCCCTACCAGTCAGTTCACCACCAGGTCCTTTTCCTTACCAGTCAGTTCACCACCAGGTCCTTTTCCCTACCAGTCAGTTCACCACCAGGTCCTTTTCCATACCAGTCAGTTCACCACCAGGTCCTTTTCCCTACCAGTTACTTCACCACCATGTCCTTTTCCCTACCAGTCAGTTCACCACCAGGTCCTTTTCCCTAACAGTCAGTTCACCACCAGGTCCTTTTCCCTACCAGTCAGTTCACCACCATGTCCTTTTCCCTACCAGTTACTTCACCACCATGTCCTTTTCCCTACCAGTCAGTTCACCACCAGGTCCTTTTCCCTACCAGTCAGTTCACCACCATGTCCTTTTCCCTACCAGTCAGTTCACCATCAGGTCCTTTTCCACTTCACCCGGTAATCGGTTCGCCACCAGGTCCTTTTCCCTACCGGTCAGTTCACCACCATGTCCTTTTCCACTTCACCCGGTAATCGGTTCGCCCATACTAGCGCTGTTTAGTCACCATTTTGAATTGCATAGTCCCTTAATTAAAGAGTATGACGGGTTTTGACAATTTATTCTGGCTATCAATAGACGATTTTATTTAAATTAGGAAGGGTATATGGAAGTCTGAGGGTTCATTGAGACGGTGTTTACCCTTTCAATTCCCACAGATCCTTCCTAAGCTGCATAAAATCGTCTAATGATAGCCAGAAAACCATCAAAACGAGTCACGATCCTCAGAGGGTTAAGTTAAAGCCACAGTAATTAATGCCGCCCCTACATTTATGAAGCTATATGAGGCTGGCTCGAAACTCCTTATTAACCCTTTCAAGATCCAATACGCATTTCTTTTTCCGTTTTCTGGTAATTATTCGACGATTTTGTTCAGATTAGGGAGGGTATATGAAAGTCAAGAGGGTTGTTTGAGGTAGACTTTACCCTATAAATACCCACAGATCCTTCCTAAGCTGCATAAAATCGTCTAATGATAGCCAAATATATACTGCTAAAACGCGTCAGAGTTAATTCCTGACCTGATGTTTACATTTTGGAGGTTTATTTAGTAATTTCGAAGCCTACTAATATTATGACCGCAACTGTACGTACGATATGATGAGGTTGGCTTATTTAAGGTTATGGCTTGTTAATGGTTAGGACACGGTATATAATATAGGTCCGGTTAGGTTATGGTTTGGTCATGGTTACGATACGGGTAGATCAGCTCCGGTTAGGTTATAGTTAGGATATGGCCAGATCAGGTCCGGTTAGGATACGGTTATATTAGGGCCAGTTATGTTATGGTTATAATACGGTTAGATCAGGTCCGGTTAGGTTATGGTTATAATACGGTTAGATCAGGTCCGGTTAGGTTATGGTTATAATACGGTTAGATCAGGTCCGGTTAGGTTATGGTTATAATACGGTTAGATCAGGTCCGGTTAGGTTATGGTTATAATACGGTTAGATCAGGTCCGGTTAGGTTATGGTTATAATACGGTTAGATCAGGTCCGGTTAGGTTATGGTTATAATACGGTTAGATTAGGGCCGGTTAGGTTATGGTTATAATACGGTTAGATCAGCTCCGGTTAGGTTATAGTTAGGATATGGTCAGATCAGGTCCGGTTAGGATACGGTTATATTAGGGCCAGTTAGGTTATGGTTAGCATACGATTAGACCAGGTCCGGTTAGGTAATAGTCAGGATACGGTTAGATCAGGTACGGTTATGTTATGTTTTGATAATGATCAGGATACGGTTAGATCAGGTCCAGGTAGTTATGCTAAGTTTGGTTAGGTTGTTTTAAGTATGCTAGGTTAGGTTAGGTTTGGTTTGGTTAATCCTTTGAAAAT
>CM064482.1:67299613-67306518 GCA_032716605.1 Paralithodes platypus
ATTTAGGTTTAAAAATCGAAAAATGTACTCGTAAGCATGCACAAAATTGATATGTACCGATAAACGCCAACCGCTCGGGTGTGTGTGTGTGTGTGTGTGTGTGTGTGTGTGTGTGTGTGTGTGTGTGTGTGTGTGTGTGTGTGTATGCATGTGTATGTGCATATTGTATCGGGGGCTCAGTGTTTGCTTGTGTGTGCATTTTTCATGGTGTGGGGGGTTCTGCCGTCCCAAAGTTAGTGTTTGTGTATCAACGAGTTAGCCATCGGTTGTTGTAGTTACATGGATCTGTACAGACAAAACCAATAGTCCGGCCATAACCTTGCTGATAAAGTATGTGAAACCAATAGTCCGGCCATAACCTTGCTGATAAAGTATGTAAAACCAATAGTCCGGCCATAACCTTGCTGATAAAGTATGTGAAACCAATAGTCCGGCCATAACCTTGCTGATAAAGTATGTAAAACCAATAGTCCGGCCATAACCTTGCTGATAAAGTATGTAAAACTTATAGTCCGGCCATAACCTTGCTGATAAACCAATAGTACGGCCATAACCTTGCTGATAAACCAATAGCCCGGCTATAACCTTGCTGATAAACCAATAGTCCGGCCATAACCTTGCTGATAAACCAATAGTCTGGCCATAACCTTGCTGATAAACCAATAGTCCAGCCATAACCTTGCTGATAAACCAATAGTCCGGCCATAACCTTGCTGATAAACCAATAGTCCGGCCATAACCTTGCTGATAAACCAATAGTCCGGCCATAACCTTGCTGATAAACCAATAGTCCGGCCATAACCTTGCTGATAAACCAATAGTCCGGCCATAACCTTGCTGATAAACCAATAGTCCGGCCATAACCTTGCTGATAAACCAATAGTCCGGCCATAACCTTGCTGATAAACCAATAGTCCGGCCATAAACCTTGCTGATAAACCAATAGTCCGGCCATAACCTTGCTGATAAACCAATAGTCCGGCCATAACCTTGCTGATAAACCAATAGTCCGACCATAACCTTGCTGATAAACCAATAGTCCGGCCATAACCTAGCTGATAAACCAATAGTCCGACCATAACCTTGCTGATAAACCAATAGTCCGGCCATAACCTTGCTGATAAAACAATAGTCCGGCCATAACCTTGCTGATAAACCAATAGTCCGGCCATAACCTTGCTGATAAACCAATAGTCCGACCATAACCTTGCTGATAAGCCAATAGTCCGGCCATAACCTTGCTGATAAACCAATAGTCCCGGCCATAACCTTGCTGATAAACCAATAGTCCGACCATAACCTTGCTGATAAACCAATAGTCCGGCCATAACCTTGCTGATAAACCAATAGTCCGACCATAACCTTGCTGATAAACCAATAGTCCGGCCATAACCTTGCTGATAAACCAATAGTCCGGCCATAACCTTGCTGATAAAACCAATAGTCCGACCATAACCTTGCTGATAAACCAATAGTCCGGCCATAACCTTGCTGATAAACCAATAGTCCGACCATAACCTTGCTGATAAACCAATAGTCCGACCATAACCTTGCTGATAAACCAATAGTCCGCAATAACCTTGCTGATAAACCAATAGTCCGGCCATAACCTGTGCTGATAAACCAATAGTCCGACCATAACCTTGCTGATAAACCAATAGTCCGGCCATAACCTTGCTGATAAACCAATAGTCCGGCCATAACCTTGCTGATAAACCAATAGTCCGACCATAACCTTGCTGATAAACCAATAGTCCGGCCATAACCTTGCTGATAAACCAATAGTCCGGCCATAACCTTGCTGATAAACCAATAGTCCGGCCATAACCTTGCTGATAAACCAATAGTCCGGCCATAACCTTGCTGATAAACCAATAGTCCGACCATAACCTGCTGATAAACCAATAGTCCGACCATAACCTTGCTGATAAACCAATAGTCCCGACCATAACCTTGCTGATAAACCAATAGTCCCGGCCATAACCTTGCTGATAAACCAATAGTCCGGCCATAACCTTGCTGATAAAACCAATAGTCCCGGCCATAACCTTGCTGATAAACCAATAGTCCGGCAATAACCTTGCTGATAAACCAATAGTCCGGCCATAACCTTGCTGATAAACCAATAGTCCGGCCATAACCTTGCTGATAAACCAATAGTCCGGCCATAACCTTGCTGATAAACCAATAGTCCCGGCCATAACCTTGGTGATAAACCAATAGTCCGGCCATAACCTTGCTGATAAACCAATAGTCCGGCCATAACCTTGCTGATAAACCAATAGTCCGGCCATAACCTTGCTGATAAACCAATATTCCGACCATAACCTTGCTGATAAACCAATAGTCCGACCATAACCTTGCGATAAACCAATAGTCCGACCCTAACCTTGCTGATAAACCAATAGTCCGACCATAACCTTGCTGATAAACCAATAGTCCCCGGCCATAAACTTGCTGATAAACCACAATAGTCCGACCATAAACCTTGCTGATAAACCAATAGTCCGACCATAAACTTGCTGATAAACCAATAGTCCGACCATAACCTTGCTGCTGACCCAATAGTCCGACCATAACCTTGCTGATAAACCAATAGTCCGACCATAACCTTGCTGATAAACCAATAGTCCGACCATAACCTTGCTGATAAACCAATAGTCCGACCATAACCTTGCTGATAAAGTATGGGAACTTTCGAGTGAGGGACGTTAAGGGGGTCACCGGCTGTTTTAATCTTTCCCTCCTTTTCTCTCTTTCACTGGCTTGTATCCATTCGGCCCCATGCAGCCAACTGTTTTTAGACGTTTATCCCCATCCAGGTGTCGATTTCTTGCTGGCGAGCGATAGCGAGCCAGCATTACATGGAGAAGCCGGAGACATTTTGCTATCGAAAAATTTACAAATTTAGCTTGCTGTCAAAACAAAAATATATACTGTATATGCTGGCTCGCTACCGCTCACCAGGAAAATATTGACACCTGGATGGGGGTAAACGTCATAAAACAGTTGGCTGAATGGGGCCGAATGGACACAAGCCAGCCGAGAGGAAAAAGGATAAAAAAAAAAAACTGAACACTTCTACAACGTAAATATATAGCACTAGTCAACGGCTATTTAAGGGGAGATATGCACTTGAGGGAGTTTTTTCTTGACTCCTTTCTCCCTCATGTTTAGCCCCATTGTTTTTTTCTAATTTTAAGACGTTCGCCCCATTATTTTGATGATTTTAAGAACTTTCAACCCATTTCTGTCAATTTTAAGACCTTTCGTGCAATTTAGGTGTCGATTTTATCCTGGCGAGCGATAGCGAGCCTGTAATTTAAGAGGAACCGGCTTTGAGCCGGGACATTTTTCTACCGAAAAATGTAAACATTTATCTTGAAAGGGGCTCAAGGGGGTGTAATCTTAAGCTTGATGGAGGTCTAGGGAACAAACTAAATACCTCCCCTTAAGGGGAGATCATTCACTTTTTGTCAATTATTTTATTTATTTATTATGTTTCAAGTTTTCTCGCTAGACCTCCATCAAGCTTAAAATGAAGCCCCTAGACCCCCTTTCAAGATGAATTTGTACATTTTTCGGTAGAAAAATTAATGTCCTGGCCGAAGGCCGACTCCTCTTAATAAATTACAGGCTCGCTATCGCTCGCCAGGAAAAAATCGAGACCTAATTGACAGGAAAGGTCTTAAAATAGACAGCAATGGGGCGAAAGTTCATAAAATCGCCAAACTAATGGGTCTAAAGATGAGGGAGAAGGTGGTCTAGAAAAGCGACTCGTCTCCCTTTAAGCTATTACACCTTAACATTACACAGTTTATTAAAAAGGTTGTATAATATAAACTAAAGTGTATTATTACTGTACAACCAGCCATACCATATTGTCAACAAAGGCCCTTTGTTGACATTCATTATCAGAAGAAATAAATCGAGTTTTTCATTTGAATAAGTAATTTTTCCTTGTGCCATCTACTTGCTAAAATAGAGGTTGTGGTATAAATATATATACTTAAGGGGAGATTTCCACTGGAGGGATTTTTTTCTGGACCCCTTTCTCCCTCATGTTTAGCCCCATTGCTTTTGAGATTTTAAGACGTTCGCCCTATTAGTTTGGATATTTTAAGACATTTTGCCCCATTTCTGTCAATTTTAAGACCTTTCGTGCAATTAAGGTGTCAATTTTTTCCTGGCGAGCGATAGCGAGCCTGTAATTTAAGGGCAATCGGCCTGCGGCCGGGACATTTTTCTACCGAAAAATGTAAAAATTTATCTTGAAAGGGGGTCTAGGGGGTGTAATTTTAAGCTTGATGAAAACGTAGGAAACAAACTAAATACCTCCCCTACCTTAACACTGCGACCGATGAAAATAAATAATACATTTAAATCAAGCATTGGTACCTCTATTGAATGAAAACCTACCTCTTTTACATAGTTGAAGTAATGGAACTTACTACGGGGGAATTGTTATGGACCATGTTATGCAAAGCTGGAGAATAATAGTATACGACTATAACAGATATCAGTTATAATCAATGTATTACTTTGTAAGAGTTAAACATCATTAGTTCAATGTTCAAATTATTCCGTTGTCTTTTACGGTGTCAGGACAGGCAGCCGTGTTGCCAACTTAATACTGTAACTTTAAGGGGGTAAGTACTTGTTTTTTGGTCTATATATTTATGTTTTAACTTTATTTTTGAGTTTCCTCGCTATACCTCCATCAAGCTTAACAAAAACACCCCCTAGAACCCCTTTCAAGATAAATTTGTAAATTTGTCGTTACAAAAATGTCAAGGCCGAAGGCCGGTTCCTTCTAAAATTGAAGGCTCGCTATCGCTCGCCAGGAAAAAAATAGACACCTAAATGGCACGAAAGGTCTTAATATTGTCAAAGAAATGAGGCGAAAGGTAAAAAAATCACCAAACTAACGGAACGAACGTCTTAAAATCTCATTGCTCATATGCTAAACATGAGGGAGAAAGGGGTCCAGAAAAAAGACCCATCTCCCCTTAACGATTACAGGCATACCAAACCATCAACATTTAATCCTTACTGTTTTATTACCGTAATAATTGAGAGCCATAATACAATTTAGAAACTGAAATATTGAACACACATTTCGAACGTCATAATATGCTGATAATTTTACAGATACTTTTTACAATGTAGACCATATGTATTTAGAAGTAGATGTTGTAAAGCGTAGATACTTAGGTATTAATTAAGGATTATTGTAAACGGCAAGCTGAGAATATTACCTCTTTCAAAAGTATTATATGCAATTCCATTCTGGTGGCTATCATTAGACGATTGTATTTACATATTGAAGAGAGTATGAAAGTCATGTAATTAAGATAGTCTTTAGCCTTATAGTTCCCACAGATCCTTCCTAAACTGTATAGAATCTTCTAATGATAACCATAATAAACTGCCAACATGCTTCATAATCTTCAAAGGATATGTTTAATATTGATCGGCCGTGGAAGAAGGGGAGAGCAGTAACACACGCCCAGCTGTAGGGGAAACATAGCCAGTATTTCCCGAAGCGGATCACAACAACCGGTCATGCATATTTCATGACTAGGGACGGAAAATAATGCTGTTAGAGAGAACGTGTACCTGTGTGTGTGTGTGTGTGTGTGTGTGTGTGTGTATGTGTGTATGTGTGTATGTGTCTGTGTGTGTGTGTGTGTGTGTGTGTGTGTGTGTGTGTGTGTGTGTGTGTGTGTCTGTGTCTTGTGTTGTGTGTGTGTGTGTGTGTGTGTGTGTGTGTGTGTGTGTGTGTGTGTGTGGGATAGAGAGAGAAGACAATGTGTGCGTGTCTGTGTGTGTGTGTGTGTGTGTGTGTGTGTGTGTGTGTGTGTGTGTGTGTGTGTGATAGAGAGAGAAGACAATGTGTGCGTGTGTGTAATAATAATAATAATACTAATACAAATATTAATATTAATATTAATAATAATAACAAGATATGAATAATGATTGGTTTAGCATAAGTTGCTAAAAGCAGTGAAGAGCATGTATGAGGGTGCAGAGGCAGCAGGGTGTGTGGAGAATGAACAGAACGAGTTTATTTATCTGAATGTTGGATTAAAGTAAGGGTGCTTGATGTCCCCATGGTTGTTCAATATTCATGTTGATGGAGTCATAAAGAAATTAAAGGAATAGCAGTGTATGTTGATGTACTGCTGATAAGGGAATGAAATAAGTGGAAATTGCCTGTACTGCTGTTTGCTGACGAAACAGTTTAGATGAGTAATAATGAGTGGGAGTTATAGGTCTTGTAAATATGTTTGAAACTCTATGTGAGAAGAAAAAAAACTGAGGGCAAATTCAGGGACAAGTAAGGTTATGGTCTTTGAAAAGGGTGCAGTTACAGTGTGTGAGGTGAGGTTGAACAGAATATTAGCTCATTCAAGTATTTGGGCAGGGTGATCAGTAAAGATGGGAGTATGGAGGATGGAGTGCAGTTGAGGGTGCACTAGGGGAAGAGGGTTGTAGGAACGCTGAAAGCAGTTACAAGGTGGTCTGCATGAAAGTAAAAACATCATTGCAGGATAGTGTGGTAATCCCGACATTGACATACAGTAGTGAAGCATGGACATTGTTGGAGAGGCACAAACCAAGAGTGAGAGAGGTGGAAATGAGTTACTTGAGAAGTGAATGTGAAGTTACGTGGAGGGATAGACATACGAATGAGAAAGTAAGAACGTGGTGTGGGTGTGGATGTGCTGGAAAGTGTAAAGAGGAATACCTTCAGATGGTTCGGCCATGTGGAACGTATGGGAAGCAAGAGAATGACTAAGAGAATGTAAAAGAGTGGGGTGGAAGGACAGAGAGGGGGAGAAACAGACCGAAAATGTGGTGGAAGGATGGAGTTGAGAGGTATATAAGTTGGTTGGGAGGAG
>CM064482.1:67306618-67339118 GCA_032716605.1 Paralithodes platypus
GTGCACCCACCGCAAATATGTTTACCGTTGAGGGACATGTCCACCGAAATTATTCGGATTTCATCGTATGGTAATGAGGAATATGGAATGAGTTTGAAAGGGAGCAGAGAAGGGGTGAAAAAGGGTGAGGATAGGGAGGTGAAAGAGGGGAAGAGAGGATGGAAAAGAAGAAAAGGGAGGTGAGTCGACAGGGCACTAAGAGGAGAATAGGGGAGGAGAGAGGGATATGAGATCGAACGAGGGATGTAGAATCGAAAGAAGGATATGGGATCAAAAGAGGGATATGTAGAGTCTAAAGAAGGATATGGGATCAAAAGAGGGATATATGATCGAAAGACGGATATGGCATCGAAACAGGGATGTAGAATCGAAACAAGGATAAGAGATCACAAGATGGATTTAGGATCGAAAACAGGATATAGGATCAAAACAGGGATTGGGGACGATAGAGGGATGTAGAATCGAAACAAGGATATGTGATACAAAGAGGGATTCAGGATCGAAAGAATGATATGGGATAGAAAAATGGATATTCAAAATAAACAAGGATATGGGATTGAATGAGGAATGTAGGGTCGAGAGAAGGATAAGGGATTGAACGAAGGATGGAGAATCCAAAGAAGGATATGGGATCATAAGTGGGATTTAAGGTCAAAATAAGGATATGGGATCGAAAGAGGCGTTCATGGTCGAGGGGGAGAGGGAGAAAAGTGGGATGAGGAGGAAGATAGAGGGATGAGGTAGGGAAAGAGGAGGGGGAGGAGAGGGGGAGGGGGAGGAGAGGGGGAGGAAATAGGTGGGAGGGGAGGAAAGAAGACAAGGGGGGGGGGGGGACCGATGGAGGGTGCTATGGGGGGTTACTCACGGGTTTGTCAGTGTGCCCCTGCTCGTTTTAGCGCATTTATTTAAGCTGATAATCGTCGGGGTTCGCCAGTTTACGACGCCGTTCGATGTTCGGAGGGGGTTGCATTTCTTGCTTGTCTGTTTTAGAACGGGTTTTAATTACCTGGATGTGTAGTGTGTGTGTGTGTGTGTGTGTGTGTGTGTGTGTGTGTGTGTGTGTGTGTGTGTATTTACCTATTTGTATTTACCTATTTGTAGTTTACAGGAATTGAGCAGGAGCGAAGCGTTTTCGTGTTGTCCTGTCTTAGTTTACTTCATCTAACAATCACCATTTTCTTACATGACAAAATGGATATGTACAGCTAGTGTGTGTGTGTGTGTGTGTGTGGTGTGTGTGTGTGTGTGTGTGTTTGTGTGTGTGGCGTGTGTGACGAGCGGTTGTGTGTTTATTGGTACAAATCTCTGGATATTGTAGGTTTTACAGGTACATGAGGTTTGGAGCGACAGTTAATCGGTACACACCTCTTTAAAATACGTTGAAATGGAGTGTTTTCGGTTAGGTTAGGTTAGGTTAGTGTAATTTAGGTTTAAAAATCGAAAAATGTACTGGTAACCATGCAGCAAATCGATATGTACCGCCACACGCCAACCGCTCGGGTGTGTGTGTGTCGCCGTGTGTGCTGGTGTGTGTGTGTGTGTGTGTGTGGTGTGTGTGTGTGTGTGTGTAGGCATGTGTATGTGCATATTGTATCGGGGGCTCAGTGTTTGCTTGTGTGTGCATTTTTCATGGTGTGGGGGGTTCTGCCGTCCCAAAGTTAGTGTTTGTGTATCAACGGGTTAGCCATCGGTTGTTGTAGTTACATGGTATGTACAGACAAAACCAATAGTCGGCCATAACCTTGCTGATACAGTATGTGAAACCAATAGTCAGGCCATAACCTTGCTGATAAAGTATGTGAAACCAATAGTCCGGCCATAACCTTGCTGATAAAGTAGTCCGGAGTGAAAACCAATAGTCCGGCCATAACCTTGCTGATAAAGTATGTAAAACCAATAGTCCGGCCATAACCTTGCTGATAACCATAGTCCGGCCATAAACTTGCTGATAACTTATAGTCCGGCCATAACCTTGCTGATCACCAATAGTCCAGCCATAACCTTGCTGATAAACCAATAGCCCGGCCATAACCTTGCTGAGAAACCAATAGTCCGGCCATAACCTTGCTGATAAACCAATAGTCTGGCCATAACCTTGCTGATAAACCAATAGTCCAGCCATAACCTTGCTGATAAACCAATAGTCCGGCCATAACCTTGCTGATAAACCAATAGTCCGGCCATAACCTTGCTGATAAACCAATAGTCCGGCCATAACCTTGCTGATAAACCAATAGTCCGACCATAACCTTGCTGATAAACCAATAGTCCGACCATAACCTTGCTGATAAACCAATAGTCCGGCCATAACCTTGCTGATAAACCAATAGTCCGACCATAACCTTGCTGATAAACCAATAGTCCGACCATAACCTTGCTGATAAACCAATAGTCGACCATAACCTTGCTGATAAACCAATAGTCCGGCCATAACCTTGCTGATAAACCAATAGTCCGACCATAACCTTGCTGATAAACCAATAGTCCGGCCATAACCTTGCTGATAAACCAATAGTCCGGCCATAACCTTGCTGATAAACCAAGTAGTCCGACCATAACCTTGCTGATAAACCAATAGTCCGGCCATAACCTTGCTGATAAACCAATAGTCCGGCCATAACCTTGCTGATAAACCAATAGTCCGGCCATAACCTTGCTGATAAACCAATAGTCCGGCCATAACCTTGCTGATAAACCAATAGTCCGACCATAACCTTGCTGATAAACCAATAGTCCGGCCATAACCTTGCTGATAAACCAATAGTCCGACCATAACCTTGCTGATAAACCAATAGTCCGGCCATAACCTTGCTGATAAACCAATAGTCCGACCATAACCTTGCTGATAAACCAATAGTCCGACCATAACCTTGCTGATAAACCAATAGTCCGACCATAACCTTGCTGATAAACCAATAGTCCGGCCATAACCTTGCTGATAAACCAATAGTCCGGCCATAACCTTGCTGATAAACCAATAGTCCGACCATAACCTTGCTGATAAACCAATAGTCCGACCATAACCTTGTTGATAAACCAATAGTCCGACCATAACCTTGCTGATAAACCAATAGTCCGACCATAACCTTGCTGATAAACCAATAGTCCGACCATAACCTTGCTGATAAACCAATAGTCCGACCATAACCTTGCTGATAAACCAATAGTCCGACCATAACCTTGCTGATAAACCAATAGTCCGACCATAACCTTGCTGATAAACCAATAGTCCGACCATAACCTTGCTGATAAAACTTTCGATGAGGGACGTTAAGGGGGCACCGGCTGTTTTAATCTTTCCTCCTTTTCTCTCTTTCACTGGCTGATCCATTCGGCGCCTCAGCCAACTGTTTTTAGACGTTTGTCCATCCAGGTGCGATTTCTTGCTGGCGAGCGATAAGCCAGCTTACATGGAGAAGCCGGAGACATTTGCTATCGAAAAATGTACAATTTTAGCTTGCTGACAAAACAAAAATATATATATATGCTGGCCCGCTCCCCCCCGCCAGAAAAATATTGCCCCCTGGAGGGGGGTAAACGTCTTAAAACAGTAGGCTGAATGGGGCCGAATGGATACAAGCCAAAGAGAGAGGGAAAAAGGATAGGAAAAAAAAGCGAGGTGGGCTCCCTTAAGTGCAATGCCTGGTGAGTTATCTGCTCAACAGGTGGCGTTGTGTGTGTGTAAGTGAGAGTCCGAGTGTAGTGGGTGAGACAGTGAAACACGGGAACGAGATAGCTTCAGAGCTAGGGTCATTTCGGGTCATGAGTGAGCACCGTGCCTCATGTGAAGGCAAGATGGCAGGTGCTCGTTGTGCTCTACGTGCTTCACATGTCTCACTCCCTAGACTGGAACAAGACCTCACGGGCTTCACTGTTCATTGTAAAGCGGTGAATGTTAAGGCTCTCAGCCTATGCCCGAGAGGAAGTAAGTTGGAATATAGAAAAAAAAAAAAAAAAAAAAAAAAAAAAGTGAACACTTCTACAACGTAAATATATAGTACTAGTCAACGGCTATTTAAGGGGAGATATCCACTTGAGGGACTTTTTTCTTGACTCCTTTCTCCCTCATGTTTAGCCCCATTGTTTTTTTCTAATTTTAAGACGTTCGCCCCATTATTTTGATGATTTTAAGAACTTTCAACCCATTTCTGTCAATTTTAAGACCTTTCGTGCAATTTAGGTGTCGATGTTATCCTGGCGAGCGATAGCGAGCCTGTAATTTAAGAGGAACCGGCTTTCAGCCGGGACATTTTTCTACCGAAAAATTTAAACATTTATCTTGAAAGGGGCTCAAGGGGGTGTAATCTTAAGCTTGATGGAGGTCTAGGGAACAAACTGAATACCTCCCCTTAAGGGGAGATCATTCACTTTTTGTCAATTTTTGTATTTATTTATTATGTTTCAAGTTTTCTCGCTAGACCTCCATCAAGCTTAAAATGAAGCCACTAGACCCCCTTTCAAGATGAATTTGTACATTTTTCGTTAGAAAAATTAATGTCCTGGCCGAAGGCCGATTCCTCTTAATAAATTACAGGCTCGCTATCGCTCGCCAGGAAAAAATCGAGACCTAATTGACAGGAAAGGTCTTAAAATAGACAGCAATGGGGCGAAAGTTCATAAAATCGCCAAACTAATGGGTCTAAAGATGAGGGAGAAGGTGGTCTAGAAAAGCGACTCGTCTCCCTTTAAGCTATTACCCTCTAAATTACACAGTTTATTAAAAAGGTTGTATAATATAAACTAAAGTGTATTATTACTGTACAACCAGCCATACCATATTGTCAACAAAGACCCTTTGTTGACATTCATTATCAGAAGAAATAAATCGAGTTTTTCATTTGAATAAGTAATTTTTCCTTGTGCCATCTACTTGCTAAAATAGAGGTTGTGGTATAAATATATATACTTCAGGGGAGATTTCCACTGGAGGGATTTTTTTCTGGACCCCTTTCTCCCTCATGTTTAGCCCCATTGCTTTTGAGATTTTAAGACGTTCGCCCTATTAGTTTGGACATTTTAAGACATTTTGCCCCATTTCTGTCAATTTTAAGACCTTTCGTGCAATTAAGGTGTCAATTTTTTTCCTGGCGAGCGATAGCGAGCCTGTAATTTAAGAGGACCCGGCCTTTGGCCGGGACATTTTCTACCGAAAAATGTAAAAAAATAATCTTGTAAGGGGGGTCTATGGGGTGTAATGTTGAGCTTGATGAAAACGTAGGAAACAAACTAAATACCTCCCCTACCTTAACACTGCGACCGATGAAAATAAATAATACATTTAAATCAAGCATTGGTACCTCTATTGAATGAAAACCTACTGTTTACATAGTTGAAGTAATGGAACTTACTACGGGGGAATTGTTATGGACCATGTTATGCAAAGCTGGAGAATAATAGTATACGACTATAACAGATATCAGTTATAATCAATGTATTACTTTGTCAGAGTTAAACTTCATTAGTTCAATGTTCAAATTATTCCGTTGTCTTTTACGGTGTCAGGACAGGCAGCCGTGTTGCCAACATAATACTGTAACTTTAAGGGGGTAGTACTTGTTTTTTGGTCTATATATTTATGTTTTAACTTTATTTTTGAGTTTCCTCGCTATACCTCCATCAAGCTTAACAGAAACACCCCCTAGAACCCCTTTCAAGATAAATTTTTAAATTTGTCGGTACAAAAATGTCAAGGCCGAAGGCCGGTTCCTTCTAAAATTGAAGGCTCGACACCTAAATGGCACGAAAGGTCTTAATATTGTCAAAGAAATGAGGCGAAAGGTCAAAAAATCACCAAACTAACGGAACGAACGTCTTAAAATCTCATTGCTCATATGCTAAACATGAGAGAGAAAGGAGTCCAGAAAAAAGACCCATCTCCCCTTAACGATTACAGGCATACCAAACCATCAACATTTAATCCTTACTGTTTTATTACCGTAATAATTGAGAGCCATAATACAATTTAGAAACTGAAATATTGAACACACATTTCGAACGTCATAATATGCTGATAATTTTACAGATACTTTTTACAATGTAGACCATATGTATTTAGAAGTAGATGTTGTAAAGCGTAGATACTTAGGTATTAATTAAGGATTATTGTAAACGGCAAGCTGAGAATATTACCTCTTTCAAAAGTATTATATGCAATTCCATTCTGGTGGCTATCATTAGACGATTGTATTTACATATTGAAGAGAGTATGAAAGTCATGTAATTGAGATAGTCTTTAGCCTTATAGTTCCCACAGATCCTTCCTAAACTGTATAGAATCTTCTAATGATAACCATAATAAAACTGCCAACATGCTTCATAATCTTCAAAGGATATGTTTAATATTGATCGGCCGTGGAAGAAGGGGAGAGCAGTAACACACGCCCAGCTGTAGGGGAAACATAGCCAGTATTTCCCGAAGCGGATCACAACAACCGGTCATGCATATTTCATGACTAGGGACGGAAAATAATGCTGTTAGAGAGAACGTGTACCTGTGTGTGTGTGTGTGTGTGTGTGTGTGTGTGTGTGTGTGTGTGTGTATGTGTCTGTGTGTGTGTGTGTGTGTGTGTGTGTGTGTGTGTGTGTCTGTGTGTGTCTGTGTCTGTGTGTGTGGTGTGTGAGTGTCTGTGGTGTGTGTGTGTGTGTGTGGTGTGTGTGTGATAGAGAGAGAAGACAATGTTGTGCGTGTTGTGTGCTGTGTGTGTGTGGTGTGTGTGTGTGTGTGTGTGTGTGGTGATAGAGAGAGAAGACAATGTGTGCGTGTGTAATAATAATAATAATACTAATATATAATATTAAGATTAATATTAAGAAAAACAAGATATGAATAATGATTGGTTTAGCATAGTTGCTAAAAGCAGTGAAGAGCATGTATGAGGGTGCAGAGGCAGCAGGGTGTGTGGAGAATGAACAGAACGAGTTTATTTATCTGAATGTTGGATTAAAGTAAGGGTGCTTGATGTCCCCATGGTTGTTCAATATTCATGTTGATGGAGTCATAAAGAAATTAAAGGAATAGCAGTCTGTTGATGTACTGATAAGGGAATGAAATAAGTGGAAATTGCCTGTACTGCTGTTTGCTGACGAAACAGTTTAGATGAGTAATAATGAGTGGGAGTTATAGGTCTTGTAAATATGTTTGAAACTCTATGTGAGAAGAAAAAAAACTGAGGGCAAATTCAGGGACAAGTAAGGTTATGGTCTTTGAAAAGGGTGCAGTTACAGTGTGTGAGGTGAGGTGAAACAGAAATTAGCTCATTCAAGTATTGGGCAGGGTGATCAGTAAAGAGGGGAGTATGGAGGATGAAGTGCAGTTGAGGGTGCACTAGGGGAAGAGGGTTGTAGGACGCTGAAAGCAGTTACAAGGTGGTCTGCATGAAAGTAAACATCATTGCAGGATAGTGTGGTAATCCCGACATTGACATACAGTAGTGAAGCATGGACATTGTTGGAGAGGCACAAACCAAGAGTGAGAGAGGTGGAAATGAGTTACTTGAGAAGTGAATGTGAAGTTACGTGGAGGGATAGACATACGAATGAGAAAGTAAGAACGTGGTGTGGGTGTGGATGTGCTGGAAAGTGTAAAGAGGAATACCTTCAGATGGTTCGGCCATGTGGAACGTATGGGAAGCAAGAGAATGACTAAGAGAATGTAAAAGAGTGGGGTGGAAGGACAGAGAGGGGGAGAAACAGACCGAAAATGTGGTGGAAGGATGGAGTTGAGAGGTATATAAGTTGGTTGGGAGGAGTTGGCCGACAGAACAGAGGTGCTTGGGGTGATTCATTTGTGGCCACCCCTTCAGGGATCATGACGTCTGGCAATAGATTGAAGTCGTTCACTCCATTAGTTAGGCAATTTTAAGACCTTCCGCCTCATCTACTTTTATGGTTGAGTATTTTCTGGCAGAATTTCTAGGCTTTATGGTACTGATTTCGGCAACTATACTGTATACTATAGGGAGAGCTTTTGTTTGGCTCATGCATAACATTATATGAACTATATATCAAACTCTGTAACATTGAGAATGACGGAAAATAATTGCCGAACAAAGGCGATTTTGTGACTTCTAAGAGAGAGAGAGAGAGAGAGAGAGAGAGAGAGAGAGAGAGAGAGAGAGAGAGAGAGAGAGAGAGACCACACACACACACACACACACACACACACACACACACACACACACACACACACACACACACACACACACACACACACACACACACACACACACACACCCGTAGCCTAGTAGGTAGAGCTCTCGTCTCACACACGAGGGGTCGGGGGTTCAATCCCCGGCCGGGCGGAGACAAATTGGGCTTGTCTCCTTCATGTGTTAGCCTCAGTTCACCTAGCTGTAAATAGGTACCTGGAATAAGTGGACGACGTTGTGACGTCCCATCTAGGGTTGGCAAAAATGGTACAAGGCGAGATGGGTATCATATGGTTCACCTAAGCTGATGGCTACCTAAGCCTTCGGGCGAGATGGTACTGTCTATAGTGAGAATGGTACCATACAGATCCACCCTAAGCCTTAGTTTCCGATGTCGCCAATTGGCTAAAAATACAGACTACACACACATCCACAGCCATTCCAACGATACATATAACACCTACACATATAGGAGGCGGGAAATAACGAGCATACTCACTCCCGCAATACAACTAGAGTAAGTACACACACACACCCCCCCCCAATGGAGCTCGTTGGTAGCTTCCTCTTCCTGGTACCATAAAAGTATTTACCGCATTATTTAATGGGGTAGTGCTTTATTTTTGGTCGATGTATATACAGTATATATTAATATTTTTTTAGTTTCCTCCCTAGACCTTCATCAAGCTTGAAAAAACACCTCCTAGTCCCCCTTTAAAAACACCCCCTAGTCCCCCTTTAAAAACACCCCCTAGTACCCCTTTAAAACACCCCCTAGTACCCCTTTAAAACACCCCCTAGTACCCCTTTAAAACACCCCCTAGTCCCCCTTTCAAGATATATTTGTAAATGTATCGGCATACAAATGTTCCGGCCGAAGACCGCTTCCTTCTAATATCGGCACCTTAATAGCGTGAAAGGTCTTAATATTGACAACAAAATGGGGCCAAAGTTGTCAAAATCGCCAAACTAATGGAACGAACGTCTTAAAATCTCAAAACTAATATGCTAAACATGAGGGAGAAGGGGGTCCAGAAAAAAGCAACTACTACCCCCTTAACCCTTACCCAATCCCGAATAATTGCATCCCATCGATACGGGCAGATAAACGGGTAGCGACGTAGTGCTTTGGTAAGGCATTAAGAGTGGGGATGAAGAGGAGTTGTCATATCCACGCAGAAGAGCCGATTGTTTGATGACATGATAATAAGAATAATCTATCTATACTCTGTTTCATTTCATCTGACGGTAAATT
The DNA here is from genome assembly GCA_032716605.1 of Paralithodes platypus. NCBI lineage: Eukaryota > Metazoa > Arthropoda > Malacostraca > Decapoda > Lithodidae > Paralithodes > Paralithodes platypus. The sequence continues at coordinate 67,316,021 of CM064482.1, forward strand.
GAGTCCCTTAGCAGCAAATTTCTCTATACTTAATGGGAAAATTATGAAACCACTATGTGTCTGCATCATGTTAAGACCAAGTTTATACAATTAGCACCAAATTTCACTACACAATCTTCAAAATAACTGAGACATCTTGATGGGGACTTTGTAATATACGGTCAGTTTAAAAAAAAAAATAAAAAATAAAAAAAATGAGAGCAACACAGAATAACACAAGAACGCAAGTGACTGTGGTGGTCGACCTACAGAATTGCTGTTAATGAATCTGTAGGCAGTGTTATGCATCTTATGAAGGATTGATTTATTAATAGACTCGAATATAGAACACTTTAGCTATGGCCACTAGCTTAACTAGTGAATCCCAGTAACATGATCATTGTGGCTCAAGTGGTTTATCAAATAGTACGACAATGTGCCATAACTCCGCTTCTAAATATTGTAAAGAAATTCTCAACAACGACTTGCTTGCTCCCTACACCTCAATAAAGCTTAAAAAACACCTTTAAGACTCCCTTTCGAGATGAATTTGTAAATTTTTCGGTAGAAAAATTGTGTTTCCTCCGTAATTACTGGCTTGCTATCGCTCACCAGGGAACAATTGACCCCTAAATGACTCGAACATTCTTAATATTGACAAATAAATGAGGCGAAAGGTCCTATAATCGCCAAACTATTGGGACAAACGTCTTAAAATCTTAAACATGAATGGGGCTATGGATGGAGGAGATGGGGGTGCAGAAAAATACAAGTGTGTTTCTTTTCACAGTGTATACATTGAAACACCGAAGCAGGAAGGGTGCTGATTGTAGCGGCCAGAGGAGGGGTTGTGTGGCGACTTAAAAGGGACATGGTCGACCTATTACCATTAACCCTTTGAAGATTATGACGCATTTTGGCTATTATTAGACAATTTTGTTCAGATTAGGAAGAGTTTGGAAGTCAGGGGTTTAATAATTGAGATAATCTTCACATTTCAAACTCCCACATATCATTCCTAAGCTGTATAAAATCGTCGAATGATAACCAGACTATATTGTCAAAATGTTTCATAATCCTCAAGTTGCTAATGTGTGTGCTGGCGCTTAGTAGGATGTTGGGTGATGAGTGGGTGATGAGTGGGTGATGAGTGGGTGGTGGACGAGGGGATGGGGAGGATGGTGTGAAGGGCGAGGATGAGACATAGGGAGGGTAGGGTAGGCGGAGGAGGGAATTAAGGGGAGGTTTCTAGTTTGTTTCCTACTCCTCCAGCAATCTTAAAATGTCACCCCCTTGACCCCCTTTCAAGATAAATTTGTACATTTTTCGGTAGAAAAATGTCCCGGCCGGAGGTCGGTTGCTCTTAAATTACAGGCTCGCTATCGCTCGCCAGGAAAAAGTCGACACCTTAACGGCACGAAAGGTCTTAAAATTGACAGATATGGGGCTAAATGTCTTAAAATATCCAAATTACTAGGGCGAAGGTCTTAAAATCTCAAAAAGCAATGGGGCTAAACATGAGGGAGAAAGGGGTCCAGAAAAAAAAGTCCCTCCAGTGGATATCTCCCCTTAATGAATGTACTGCCTGAAGCACTGTTTCGTCAATCACACTTCCATTATGCATAACATAACATAAATATATAGTGCTTGGCATGAGTTATATATACACACACATAATATAGCATAACACATGCCAGGAATGGAACTCGAACATCACTCAGACTATCGTAACCTATACCCATCTATACCCATCTATACCCATCTCAAAAAAAAAAAAAAATAAAAAAAAAAATACCAAAATTAATACATAAATATATGAATAAATTAATGCATAAAACAATTCATCATCAGTCATTCGTTACATATATACTGGAGGGCGCGAACAAACTCACTTAAGGGGAGGTTTTTAGTTTGGTCTCTAGATATCCATCAAGCTTAAGATTACACCCCCTTGAGCCCCTTTCAAGATAAATTTGTAATTTTTTCGGTAGAAAAATGTCCCGGCTGAAAGCCGGTTCTTCTTAAATTACAGGCTCGCTATCGCTCGCCAGGATAAAGTCGACACCTAAATGGCACGAAAGGTCTTAAAATTGACAGATGTGGGTCGAAAGTTCTTAAAATCGTCAAAATAATGGGGCGAACGTCTTAAAATCTCAAAAGCAATGGGGCTAAACATGAGGGAGAAAGGGATAATGAAAAAAATCCCTCAAGTGGAAATCTCTCCTTAAACAATGGAGCAACTTAATGAATCCAAATACTTTTTATCTTTTACCGTACCTCTCATTTCTCAAGTTATTCTTCCTCTATCCAAATTTCTCTACTCTCCTAGTTTACTCTAGCCATCAGATCAGATCCTGCAGGGTGGTGATTGTATTGGCCAGAGAGGAGGGCGAAGGGGTGAAGGGGTGAAGGGGGTGGAGGTTATATACGAGTGACTGTAATGGTCGACCTATTGCCATGAGTGTGTCTGTAGGACGGTGGGTGATGAGTGGGCGTGGGGAGGGAGGAGGGGAGGTGTGGGGGAGGGAAGGGAAGGATAGGATGGCTGAAGGGGGCAGGGAGAGGAGAAGGAGAGGGGAAGGAATGGTATGGATGGGGAATGAAAGGCTGGTGGGCGGGTTGGGCGGGGGTACAAAGGAGTACAAAGGAGTACAAAGGAAATCAAGCAACAACAGATCTAGTGACCCTTCTAGGTTGCTTGTCCTCCAAAACACTGAGGATCAAGTGTCCAAACAGTGATTTAGAGTGGGTAAGGGAACATTGGAAAGGGAATTACTGCCCTGGAACTAATGTCCGTGGCAGGATTAGGAAGTTAGTAGGGGACAGATGGGTTAGTAACTGAGGGGGGGATAAAATTAAGTTATTCATTTACAAACGCAGTCAGTCGCGGGTTTGATGCGAGATATTTGTCTAGGCGGAGTTTAAATTAATCAACGGTGATGCAGTCTATAACGTTTCGTTTCGGGGAAGCCCATTCCACAAGTTGACAACTCGATTGAAGAAGAAATTCTTAGATTCGTGTGAGTTAAAAAAAAATCCAATAATTTTGCAACCGTTTCCCCGCGTGTAATTAGATTGGTCGATAGTGAAGTACTTACTAGAGTTCATATTGTCGATGCCTTTGATGATTTTGAACACTTGAATTAAGTCACCTCTTAATCTGCGCTGGGTTAAATGAAATAGATTGAATTCTCTAAGACGCTCTTCGTATGGTTTGTTCTTTAGGCTAGGTATAATTTTGGTAACTCTACGTTGAACTCGTTCTAGCTTGTTTATATCTTTTTGGTAATAAGGGCACCAGGATTGAACGCAGTATTCCAGAAGAGGGCGGACTAAGGAATTGTAAAGGGTTAGGATAACTTCTTTGGATTTATGCTCAAATGACCTGCCTATAAAGCCAATTATTTTGTTTGCCTTCTTAACAACTTCTGAACATTGTTGACTCGGTTTTAGGTTACTCGATATTGTTACTCCCAGATCGGTTTCTCTGTTTACATTCTTAAGCTGAGTGCCATTCATCGAATAGTTTGCTTTCTCATTTAGGTATCCGATATGTAGTACTTTACATTTATCCGCATTGAAACTCATTTGCCAAATTTGGGCCCAACATGACAATTTATCTAGATTGTGTTGCATATCGTCAACTTGTTCTTTTGAGAGTACGCTATTTGCAATTTTTGTATCGTCAGCAAATTTTGAGATTGTACAGGTGAGACCCTCATCTATGTCGTTGATGTAAATTAGAAAGATAATTGGTCCTAGTACCGATCCCTGGGGTACCCCGCTACTTACATTGGTCCATTTAGATGCCTTACCGTTTATGACTAATCTTTGCTTTCTGTCGCTGAGCCAATTTTCTATCCATTTCAACACACCGTCTTGTATTCCATGCGCTTTTAGTTTTAGCAGTAAACGTTTGTGGGGAACTTTGTCAAAGGCCTTTTGAAAATCAAGGTATATAATATCTACAGCTTTACTCTCATCGTAGAGGTTGAGGATATCGTGGAAGAAGTCTAAGAGGTTTGTTAAACAGGAACGTTTTTTTACGAAAGCCGTGTTGAGTATCTTTAAGTATGTTATTTTCCTCTAAGTGATTTACGAGTCGATCTCGTATGACCGTTTCTAGCATTTTACATACAACTGAGGTTAAGCTAATTGGACGATAGTTACTGGGTAGGGATTTGCTGCCTTTTTTGAATATCGGTGTAACGTTGGCTAGCTTCCACTGATCGGGCATAGTTCCAGACTGCAAGGATTTATTGAATAGCAATGTCAGTGGTTTGGAGAGCTCATCCTTAGCTTCCTTTAGAACTCTAGGCGAGATTGTATCAGGTCCAGGCGTTTTATTTACCTTGAGTTTATCTAAACAATTCAATACTTCTCTCTCTGTAACGGTGATATTGCTTAGAACATCTGAATTATCAATCTGAATCGGCGATGGTGTAGGGATATCACTGAGGTCTTCTGTTGTAAAAACTGATGCAAAGAAGGTATTGAGGGCATTACTCATTTGTACTTCGTCTTTGGTGTATTCTCCATTTTCATCGACTAACGGTCCAACAGTTGAAGTAACTACTTTTTTCTTTCTGATATAACTATAGAATTCTTTCGGGTTTGTTTTACTTTGATTCGCAATGTGTAACTCTAAGGTCTTTTTACTTTGCTTAATTAACTTTTTGGCTTTGCGTCGTAGCTCTACAAATTTCAGCCGTTCTTCGTCATTTTGTGAGGATTTTAATCTATCATTAGCCAATTTTTTAGCAAGCAGGCAGTTTGAAATATCTTTATTCCACCATTTGGGCTTATTATTATGGCTTGGACGCCGTATTTTCGATGGTATGCAGTCTTGCACTGCTTTTAGGTAAGTGGCTTCGAATAACTTCCAAGATGTATTTATGTCGTTATTGTGAATTAAAAAGCTCCAGTCAGTTTCTTTAAACATAGCTCTAAGTTTATGGAAGTTTGCTTTCTTGAAATTAGGGACTTTTTCGATGCTACTATTTGGTTCGTTACTAGTAAACTTTAAAGTGAAAGTTATCGTACGATGGTCGCTGTTACTGAATTCATCACCAACATTCAAATTCTCGATTAATTCTTCTTTTGTTGCAAGTACAATGTCAAGAACGTTATTACCACGGGTTGGCGTTCGAACAAATTGATAAAGCGAACTCTCTTGCAAGTTCGTATACAAGTCATGTCCGGAGGGTGAAGTAAGAGTATCGCCCCACTTGGTCACAGGTAAATTAAAGTCGCCAAAAATTACGGTATCTTGTGAGTTACTTACATCTGCAATTTGTTCGTAAATTTCTCGGTCAGTTTGCACTGATTGAGCTGGAGGTCTGTATATTAATGCAAGTATTATTTTTGTACCTTTATTATTCTTTATTAGCACAAAAGATGCGTCGACGTTCACAATTTGAGAGTAATAGTATGGAAAGGATGGGTAAAGGAAGGAGAGATAATTATGGAAGGAATAAGGTGGAAGGAAAGGAAGAAGAATAGGTGGGAAAAAAGGAATTCAGAGGGTAGGGAAAGGGTAGGATAGGTGGAGGGGGCACGGGGAGGAGAAGGAATGGTACGGATGGGAAGTGAAAGGCTGGTGGGCGGGTTGGGCGTGGGGAGGGGGAGGTGTAGGATGGGTGGAGGGGGCAGAGGATGGAGATAGGGGGGAGGGAAAAGCAATGTCAGGAGAGAGTAACAGAACACACGGAAGGGGAGGGAGGGAGGGATAGGTAAGGGAAGGGAAGGAACAGAAGAGTAATAGAAGGCATGAACAGGTATGAGAGAAGAGGGGGGGGGGGGGGGAGGGATAATGCAGGATGGGGATTGTATTAGCCAGAGAGGATGGAGGTGGGGGGGGGTGGGGCTTGGATTAACGAGGGACTCTAATGGTCGATCTATTGGGGGGGAAGTACAGCAGTTGCTTTGTCTGGCCTCCCTTCTCCCTTATGCTTATCCTCGTTAATTTAGCGATTTTAAGACGTTCGCCCCATTAGTTTGTCGATGTTAAGACCTTTCGCCCCATTGTTTTTTTGTTTTTTTGCTACAATGAAGCCTATTCGTGCCATTTAGATGTTGATATTGTCATGGCGATTGATAGCGAGCCTGTAATTTGGGAGGAAACTGCTTTCGGACGGGACATTATCTACCGAAAAATGTACAAGCTAATTTTAAAGAGGATCTTGAGGATGTTATTTTAAGCTTGATGGAGGCCTAAGGCAGAAACTAAGATTATAATAAATAAATAGATAAATCCACCAATAAATATTATCCACCCCCTTAATGCATCCTCTGGCGATAAGTTGGACAGCGCAGGTGATGAGCTGGTGAGGGTGGGTGGTGGGTGGCGGGTGGGATGGGTGTGGGTGATGACCTGGTGAGGGTGGGTGGTGGGTGGAATGGGCGTGGATGATGAGCAGGTGAGGGTGGGTGGTGGGTGGGATGGGCGTGGGTGTTGAGCTGGTGAGGGTGGGTGGGATGGGCGTGGGTGTTGAGCTGGTGGGTGGTGGGTGGTATGGGCGTAGGTGATGAGCTGGTGAGGGTGGGTGGTGGGCGGGATGGGCGTGGGGAGAGAAAAATGGTTATGGATAATTATTGTAGGAAGAGTTAGGAAAAGGAAGGGAAGGGACGGGGAATGAAGGGTAATAGTATGGAAAGGATGGGTAAGGGAAGGAGAGATAATTATGGAAGGAATAAGGTGGAAGGAAAGGAAGAAGAATAGGTGGGAAAAAAGGAATTCAGAGGGTGGATAAGAACGAGGACAAACAAATGATATACAATGAGGACATGGAGGAAAGGAAGGGAGTAGCTAAGGGGAGCATGATAAAATGGGGAGGGAAGACAAATGAAGAATATAAATAAATACATAGATAAAGAATAACACGAACACGAACACAGGAAGTGGGGATGACAGAAACCAGGAGGGAGAGAGAATGAAAATTGGGACATAAATAAAGCGAAACGAAAAAGCGAACCCGAGAGAGAGGGGGAGAGGAAAAATAGAGAGACAGGTAATAAAGGGGGAGTGAGGAAGGGGAGAGGAGAGGAGGAGGGAAGGGTGGGGAAAATGAGACAGGGGAACGGGACGGTCCAGTTGTCAAGGTCCTATTTTTCACTCAACCTGGGAGACTAGGGTGGAGATTCTTTGTTGTTGTTATTGGGGTTTTTTCTTGTATATATATATCGTCTGTGGGGTATGCATGCGTATATATATATCGTCTGTGGGGTATGCATGCGTATATATATATCGTCTGTAGGGTATGCATGCGTATACGTATTTCATAAATGGTGGGCTTTTATTTGACCTTGTGTTCCTGATAAATAGGTGGTGATATATGGCGGAAAGAAAATAGCCCTAATTAAAAAATCGTTGTATTTATCATTTGGACCATATTATATCGTTATCTAACTATTTTTACAGCAAATTTAAGTTCAACTTGAGACAGATCAATTTGTTTTGTACTTATAATGAGCACAAATAAAATACAAGACCCCCGGATGCAGAACGAGAAACCTTGAGTGACTATTCGTGACTCCCCACGCAAATCAAAGGCAATGATTCATAATATTCTGTAAAACTAAGACATTTACCATCCCATACTTCTACTTTGTCTGTGTAATGTATTGTATATGTGCATTGTATTTCTCAAACCTTCATATTAATACAATCACAATGATTTCGTTGTTGAATATTCTTTGGCTAATTTTAAGCGGTTTTTAATATCTGAAATGATCTATAATCTATTGCAACGATTATAATAGGTAAACAGTTAATGTTATGCATTGCAATACTTGCCAATATTAAGGAGAGATATCCACTTGAGGGATTTTTTTCTTGACTCCTTTCTCCCTCATGATTAGCCCCATTGTTTTTTCTATTTTAAGACGTTCGCCCCATTATTTTGACGATTTTAAGAACTTTCAACCCATTTCTGTCAATTTTAAGACCTTTCGTGCCATTTAGGTGTCGATTTTATCCTGGCGAGCGATAGCGAGCCTGTAATTTAAGAGGAACCGGCTTTCAGCCGGGACATTTTTCTACCGAAAAATGTACACATTTATCTTGAAAGGGGCTCAAGGGGGTGTAATCTTAAGCTTGAAGGATATCTAGGGACCAAACTAAAAACCTCCCCTTAATCTGACTAGGACAAGAGTACATTTATTTCAACTGACGGTAAATGTAATCAGTTAACACCTGAAATATCGATACTAATTGAAAGTGTATGAAATTGTTATATCTATGTGTTATATGAACGTCAATCTTTCTTAATTAAACAACACATTTTGCTACATAACCTTGACCAGGGCCAATAACCAAGATGGGGAACATGAGAGTCTACCGAAAACAAGAACACGAGAACAGACTATAAGTGATGTTATGAGGTCATAAGTTAGTGATGTTAAGGGGGGTGACCTGTTTTTGTTTTGTCCTTTTCTATCTTTTTCTGGCTTGTATCCATTTGGCCCCATTCAGCCTACTGTTTTAAGACGTTTATCCCCATCCAGGTGTAATTTACTGGTGAGCAGTAGAGAGCCAGCATATTTTTATTTTTTGTTTGACAGCAGGCTAAATTTGTAAATTTTTCGATAGAAAAATGTCCCCGGCGATGCCGGATTTCTTCATATAATGCTGGCTCGCTATCGCTCGCCAGGAAGAAATCAACAACTAGATGGGGATAAACGTCTTAAAATAGTTGGCTGAATGGGGCCGAATGGATACAAGCCAGAGAAAGAGAGAAAAGGACAGAAATAACAAAAAGCAGGTCACCCCCCTTAAGCTTAGAAAATGCATTATCTCTTTTAGAGGTTGAAGAAGAGAGAGAGAGAGAGAGAGAGAGGGCTGGTATATGAACAGGTGCTGATGTAAGGAATGTGTATAGCAAGACCAACTAGACCGTAATTATTAATATGAGCTGAAGGCAACACGTGAAAAACAAAAGGTCGACATACAACGGGATACTTTCTATTATAATAAGGCAAGTTATAATGTACGCTATATAATTGCAACTCAATCACTGGCATAATAACACTCACACACACACACACACATACCCAAATGAAATAAATAAATATCTTAATATCTAAATAAATATAGACTCATCACTACCCAGGATTCAGGTAACGAAAATCAATACATAAATAATTCTACCCTCATCATTGTTTTGTCCGGTCCATGTTAAGGGGAGGTTTTTAGTTTGGTCCCTAGATATCCATCAAGCTTAAGATTACATCCCCTTGAGCCCCTTTCAAGAAAAATGTGTACATTTTTCGGTAGAAAAATGTCCCGGCTGAAAGCCGGTTCCTCTTAAATTACAGGCTCGCTATCGCTCGCCAGGATAAAATCGACACCTAAATTGCACGAAAGGTCTTAAAATTGACGGAAATGGGGCGAAAGTTCTTAAAATCGCCAAACTAATCTGGCGACTGTCTTAAAAACTCAAAAGCAATGGGGCTAAACATGAGGGAGAAAGGGGTCCAGAAAAAAAATCCCTCAAGTCGATATCTCCCCTTAATTAAGCAATGGTGTGTACGGTAAAAGACCAGCCGCACGAAAAAGTAAATAGCCTCCAGTTGGGTAATTATCGATAGTAATTTACCTATGGCTAGTTGCTGTGCCTGTCTCTCCTTATAGATCATAGATTATAGTATAGATCATCCCCCTCAGCATCTCACAGGATAACAGTAAAGAAAACCGTATATAGATAATAACTCATTGTCACCTCCCCATGATTATATATTGCACATGCACAATTGAAGGGGAGGTATTTAGTTTCTTCCCTAGAACTCCATCAAGCTTAAAAATACACCCCCTAGACCCCCTTTCAGGATAAATTTTTACATTTTTCGGTAGAAAAATGTCCCGGCCGAAGGCCGGTTCCTCTCAAATTACAGGCTCGCTGTCGCCAGGAAAAAATCGTCACCTAAATGGTACGAAAGTTCTTAAAATTGACAGAAATGGGGCGAAAGTTCTTAAAATTGCCAAAATAATGGGGCAAACTTCTTAAAATTAGAAAAAAAACAATGGGGCTAAACATGAGGGAGAAAGGAGTCCAGACAAAAAATCCCTCAAGTGGAGATCTATCTCCCCTTAAAACACATCGCTATCACCACGTCAACACCAAAACAATGTAAGTACCAGGTCACCTAAATATCGCCTCAGAGGATCTCGAAGTATAAAGGCAAATACATACATGATTCCTTGATCCCCCCCCCCCCCCCCTACCACCGACACAAATCCGGGCAAATATATCGCCAAAAGGTTCAGCTACCCGGCGGAAATTCTGCCGAGCCGACTGTGTTGTGTTTTCTGGACGAGTTGAGCCAGTGTAATGAGATTCTTTAAGGGGAGGTTTTTAGTTTGGTCCCTAGATATCCTTCAAGCTTAAGATTACATCCCCTTGAGCCCGTTTCAAGAGAAATTTGTACATTTTCGGTAGAAAAATGTCCCGGCTGAAAGCCGGTTCCTCTTAAATTACAGGCTCGCTATCGCTCGCCAGGATAAAATCGACCCCTAAATGGCACGAAAGGTCTTAAAATTTACAGAAATGGGTCGAAAGTTCTTAAAATAGTCAAAATAATGAGGCGAACGTCTTAAAACTAGAAAAGCAATGGGGCTAAACATGTGGGAGAAAGGGGTCAAACAAATATTCCCTCAAGTGGAAATCTCCCCTTAACCCCTTCAGCACGATAACGCCTTTTTTACTTTTGATTCTGGCTAAAAATTAAACGACTTTGTACAGTTAAAGAAAACCCTGAGTTACGCCTGGGGTTTATTGAGGTCGAACTTACCTTCCTTGAATCCTAGAGGTAGATTATAAGCTAAATAAAATGATCTAATGTTAACCAGAAAACGATTAAAATTACGTCATCGTGCTGAAGGGGATAAGCTTTAAATGTTATAGTATGCTTGATTGGCATTTAGCATGTCTAATTCTTTTGGAATGTAACCTTATGCTGAACCAATAAGAAAAGTTAAATGAGGTTTAAATGGCTGATGGGAATTATACATATATTACTGACGTGGCTTGCATATTAATGCTGACCTTCTGGTAAGAGTTGTCCCATTGTAATGAGATTCATTAATGCAGGACTCTTGCCGGCCCTCGTCTAATAGTAATCAGAGTATATTTTAAACGACCCCACCGGTACAGAAAGGGTTAAGAATATTATGCCGTTTTGGAACAGAGTTCTTCTTAATTGTTGTAAATTCTAAAAGAGACGCAAAAGCAATGTTGGGAAAAGAGCTAGCAACGTACCATAGTCCAAAGGGTTTAAACTCGCAACAGCACAATATCCCAAACACTATAAAAAGTTGCACAATAACCCAAACACTATCAAAACAATGGCTGGGAGGGCAGGGAGGAGCGGGCCAACACCAGATAACAAGGACACTTATTCGGCTTTTCCCCTCATGATAAAGCCATGTGGAGAAATGTGATCTGGTAAATGCAAAGAACAGAGAAGAAGGGAAGGCAGCAGTGTGTGTGTGTGTGTGTGTGTGTGTGTGTGTGTGTGTGTGTGTGTGTGTGTGTGTGTACTTACTCTAGTTGTACTTACTCTAGTTGTATTGCGGGAGTGAGCATGCTCGTTATTTCCCGCCTCCTATATGTGTAGGTGTTATATGTATCGTTGGAATGGCTGTGGATGTGTGTGTGTAGTCTGTATTTTTAGCCAATTGGCGACATCGGAAACGAAGGCTTAGGGTGGATCTGTATGGTACCATTCTCACTATAGACGGTACCATCTCGCCCGAAGGCTTAGGTAGCCATCAGCTTAGGTGAACCATATGATACCCATCTCGCCTTGTACCATTTTTGCCAACCCCAGATGGGACGTCACAACGTCGTCCACTTATTCCAGGTACCTATTTACAGCTAGGTGAACTGAGGCTAACACATGAAAGGAGACAAGCCCAATTTGTCTCCGCCCGGCCGGGGATTGAACCCCCGACCCCTCGTGTGTGAGACGAGAGCTCTACCTACTAGGCTACGGGCTGTGTGTGTGTGTGTGTGTGTGTGTGTGTGTGTGTGTGTGTGTGTGTGTGTGTGTGTTGAAAGGGGGTGGAGGAGGCGTAATTTTTGCAGACCCTACTCCTGCAACATGCATGGGTTGTCTCCCAGAATAGAGGCAAGCAAGCAAGCAAAACAAAAACAATGCAAGCAAGTATGCAAGCAAGTAAGAAACAAATACAGAAGACAATTAAGAATAAATAAAACAACAAAGTAAGCAAGGAAGGACAAATAAAGCAAGCAAGCAAACAAATATAGGAAGTAAGCCATAACTAAATATAGCAAGAAACAAAACAAGCGAGCAAACAATATAATAAGTAATCAAGCAAGCAAGCAAATAAGCAAGAGCAAGCAAGCGGGCAAAGTAGAGACCCTATAGAGTAACAGAGATCGGCCAACTTCCGACTTATTGGCCCCTTCATTAATTAACTCGTTCAGAATCGGTGACGTCTCTATGTATTTGATATCCGCAACATTTAGACGATTTTATGAAGCTGAGGAAGGATATATGGTAGCTAAAAGGATTAATTGAAATAGCTGGGGGCCATTAAATCGGTAGACGTCCTTCCTAAGCTGAATCAAATCGCCTGATAGTTGTCCGATTCTAATGAAAAGGATGACACCGGTACTGAATGGGTTAAGTTTGGTCGCTGGATCTACACATTGTTCATGATAACCATAACTGAAATTGTATCCCCTGGTTGCATAATTATTAGGTTATCAATATGGCACCCAAGGAAACAGGGAGCCAATCTCGCTCTCGCTCTCTCTCTCTCTTTGTCTGTCTCTCTTTCTCTCTCTCTAAGTTTACCTATCTATCCGTCTCTCTCTCTCTCTCTCTCTCTCTTCAGTATCTTAGGGTAAAATTGGGTGAGAGAGGCAAGCAGGACCGGATCGAGGGAAGTGTGCATCCGAGTGGTGTGAAATAGTAATTGGCGGAAGTTGGTCGGACGGGGTACCTGAGAGTGAATAAGACAACGGAACACGCCCACCACCACACCTTGACGCAGGGGCAGACACACATACATACACCTGTAAACGCACATAATCACATTTACATACACACGCAGATACGCACGGACACAAACACACAAGCATATGCAGTATCTCTGTCATGCACACACAAACCCACCAACACAAATAAGTAAGCACACTATCATGTTTACACACACACACACACACACACACACACACACACACACACACACACACACACACACACACACACACACACACACACACACACACACACACACACACACACACACACACACACACACACACACACACACACACACACACACACACACACACACACACACACACACACACACACACACACACACACATATATATACGAAGTATAAGGTTAACTATTCTGAAAGAGGTAATAGTAGTGAGAAAAAAATACTCAGCCACATTTTCAATTATGTACTTTATACATTGTCTATATTAATCGATTATAAATAAATGCCAATAAATACAAGATTTTGGTTCAGAACTACCATAGAAATATTTAACTGAACTACTAAGATACGGAGGAGAGTGGGGCAGCAGGAACAATTCTCGGCCCGAGTGGGCAGAAGGGTGCTGAACTGATATGGTCATGTTGAACGAATGGAAGATGAAAGGCTTACAAAGAGAATGCGTGAGTCGGATACAAGGGGAGATAGAAGGGCGGGAAGACCCCAATTAAGATGGAGAGACTGTGTAAGACTAGCTTTGGATGATGGAGGAATGACTATAGATCGGGCAAGGGAAGTGGTAATAAACAGGAATTAATGGAGAATGCTTGTGAATAGATGAGCGAACACGTGGTCATTTGGGGAAAGTGGTCGGGCGTAAGTTGGACTAGATTATAGTCCATCAGGCGTCTGGCCCGGGGAGACGATTTATATGAAGGGTGCGCCTGGAAGTGTGGTGGGCGGGCTTGTGGTGGTAGTGCTTCGCTACATGTCTGCCTGCCGAGGTCGGAACCTCTCCGGGTGGTCGGGGGCCGGGGAAGTGCTGGAGGGACCTTGGTGACCCTGGTCTCTGGGTCTTCTCCTGGATGATCTAGATGTGTGTAACTATGTATTTTGTTTGTGTGTGTTTATTGTTTTTTGTTGTGTTGTCCCTATTCTGGCTCTGTCTTGAGTCCCCCTCCCCCCCCAAAAAAAAGGAAAAGTGGGGATTGGGACCGAGTATATAGAATACATAGAATAGAACTAAATTCTTAAATTGCGTAATAGTGTAGTATTGCAAAATCAGAATATATTGCAAAGTATGTATTCCAAAATGACATGTTTGAAATAAATTAAACACAGTGTCAGGAGAGAGGTAAAGTGTCAGGAGAGAGGTACTGTGTCAGGAGAGAGGTACTGTGTCAGGAGAGAAGTACAGTGTCAGGAGAGAGGTACAGTGTCAGGAGAGAGGTACTGTGTCAGGAGAGAGGTACTGTGTCAGGAGAGAGGTACTGTGTCAGGAAAGAGGTACTGTGTCAGGAGAGGTACAGTGTCGAGAGAGGTACAGTGTCAGGAGAGAGGTACAGCGTCAAGAGAGAGGTACAGTGTCAGGAGAGAAGTACAGTGTCAGGAGAGAAGTACAGTGTCAGAAGAGAAGCAAAGTGTCAGGTGATAAGTACAGTGTCAGGAGAGAGGTACAGCGTCAAGAGAGAGGTACAGTTTCAGGAGAGAGGTACAGTGTCAGAGAGGTACAGTGTCAGGAGAGAGGTACAGTGTCAGGAGAGAGGTACAGCGTCAAGAGAGAGGTACAGTTTCAGGAGAGAGGTACAGTGTCAGGAGAGAGGAACAGTGTCAGGAGAGAGGTACAGTGTCAGGAGAGAGGTACAGTGTCAGGAGAGAGGTACAGTGTCAGGAGAGAGGTACAGTGTCAGGAGAGAGGTACAGTGTCAGGAGAGAGGTACAGTGTCAGGAGAGAGGTACAGTGTCAGGAGAGAGGTACAGTGTCAGGAGAGAGGTACAGTGTCAGGAGAGAGGTACAGTGTCAGGAGAGGTACAGTGTCAGGAGAGGTACAGTGTCAGGAGAGAGGTACAGTGTCAGGAGAGAGGTACAGTGTCAGGAGAGAGGTACAGTGTCAGGAGAGAGGTACAGTGTCAGGCGAGAGGTACAGTGTCAGGAGAGAGGTACAGTGTCAGGAGAGAGGTACAGTGTCAGGAGAGAGGTACAGTGTCAGGAGAGAGGTACAGTGTCAGGAGAGAGGTACAGTGTCAGGAGAGAGGTACAGTGTCAGGAGAGAGGTACAGTGTCAGGAGAGAGGTACAGTGTCAGGAGAGGTACAGTGTCAGGAGAGAGGTACAGTGTCAGGAGAGAGGTACAGTGTCAGGAGAGAGGTACAGTGTCAGGAGAGAGGTACAGTGTCAGGAGAGAGGTACAGTGTCAGGAGAGAGGTACAGTGTCAGGAGAGAGGTACAGTGTCAGGAGAGGTACAGTGTCAGGAGAGAGGTACAGTGTCAGGAGAGAGGTACAGTGTCAGGAGAGAGGTACAGTGTCAGGAGAGAGGTATAGTGTCAGGAGAGAGGTACAGTTTCAGGAGAGAGGTACAGTGTCAGGAGAGAGGTACAGTGTCAGGAGAGAGGTACAGTGTCAGGAGAGAGGTACAGTGTCAGGAGAGAGGTACAGTGTCAGGAGAGAGGTACAGTGTCAGGAGAGAGGTACAGTGTCAGGAGAGAGGTACAGTGTCAGGAGAGAGGTACAGTGTCAGGAGAGAGGTACAGTGTCAGGAGAGAGGTACAGTGTCAGGAGAGGTATAGTGTCAGGAGAGAGGTACAGTGTCAGGAGAGAGGTACAGTGTCAGGAGAGAGGTACAGTGTCAGGAGAGAGGTACAGTGTCAGGAGAGAGGTACAGTGTCAGGGCAGAACCTACACAACGACAACATCCTGCTCATCTAAGTTGCAGGAAGCAGATACATGGGAAGGGAAGGGAATATACCAGCTGTTAAATCCAATCTGACAAACCACCGACCGAAATACAACCAGTCTTACAAACGCAAAATTACATGAATCATTAACCAATAGCATTTGATTTCACTTGCAAAATATGATTACAACTCCGGCATGAAGAACTAATTTACTTTAATATTATTATCTCTCTCTCTCTCTCTCTCTCTCTCTCTCTCTCTCTCTCTCTCTCATATATATATATATATATATATATATATATATATATATATAGAGGTGTCGATTTTTTCCTGGCGACCAAGAACGAGCCTATAATTTTAGAAAGCCGGGACATATTTTTTACCGAAAATTTTACAAAGTTACCTTGAAACGGGGTCTAGTTTTTGTTTGTTTAAGCTTGATGGTGGTCTAGCGAGGACACTCAACAATAAAATATAAATACATATGAAGAAAAAAACAAGCAAACACTACCCCTTTAACTCATTTGATACGATTTATGTGGCGTAGTAAAATTGTCGATGTAAATCGTCAGTACATTATAATATATTGTGCTTTTAAGGATTATACAGATATTTCTGTTTATGACTGAAAATTTCATGAACAAATAATCATACCAGCAAATAATAATGTGAAACAAAACAAAAGCAAACTATTAACATGTACCTTCATTAGCCAAAGCAACGTAAACAATATAAACAAGAAGATAACATCATATTTGTTTTCACCAACCAACAAATTAATTTACAAATAAACCTAACTATTGAAATAAATGAAAGTAATGAATACATGTGGTACTCCAAGGACTCGAACCTAGGATACTCATACCGAAATTCCGCACACTAAGCATTACGGTATAAAAACACACACAGGATAATTTGTTCATGGATTACACAAGCTTAATTGAAGAACAAAAAAGTGTCTATAGTTGTTGTTCTTTTAGCTATTTATAAATGACCAAGGAAATATATGTATAATGAATGTGCTTTAAATACTTTATTAATATTTGTACATCAAAGAAACCCGAAATTTGTATTGTAGGAGCAAACACGGAAATAGCCCACTAAAACAATGTCAAGAAAGACAGAAAACAAACAAACGCTCCACACAAGCAGAAGCACAGGCAAAGGTCAGCATAACAAGAAGCCCAAACCCAGCTGGTCCTAGTTGAACCCCCGGGGGGATGGTTCAATTATTGGTCGATATTTTAATTTATTTATTATTATTCTAGTTTCCTCCATAGACCTCCACCAAACTTTAAAAAACAAGCCCTCGACTCTCTTTTAAAATAAATTTGTACATTTTTATCCGAAAAATGTCCTGGTCGAAGGTCGGAAAACTACAGGCTCGCTATCATTCGCCATGAAAAAATCGACACCGAAATGGCACGAAAGGTCTTAATATTGACAAAGACATGGGAAAAAAGTTCTGAAAATCGCCAAACTAATGGAACGAACGTCTTATAATCTCAATACAAATGGAGCCTAAAAGAAGGAGAAAGGGGACCAGAAAAACGGGCCAACTCCCCATAGGTCGCGCCGCAGGAAACATCCCTTTAGACGGAGAGAAAAGAGGAAGAATCTCATGTTTGGGCCTTCGTGGGAGCGGAAAATAATCCACATTAGGAATTTGTGGAGGGTGTGGAGGAATAGCAGAGCAGCCCTGTGTATGTTTGGGGACTCCAGGTCATGGGCAGTGTTGCCAATTTAGCTACTTTTCCGTTAGATCTAGACCCTTCTTGGATCTAGAGGCAAGTTTTTACATCTGGCGGCATGAATTCTAGCGATAATGTGGAGATTTGAGCCATTGTAGTGTGATGTTCATGGAGAATGTGACATTATTCGAGCGATTTTCAGCAATGATTTACTATCTAGCGGACTTGATTTGGTAACCCTGGTTATGGGCCGCTTACTCACACATTTATGTTACGTAAGACTATTAGGAGTAGTCAAATGTATTCATAGGGTTAACTCCAGGTAGGAATATTAGGACGTTTTGAGTTACGATCCTATATTTATGATAAGGGTTAACTGTTGACTCTATATAAGGCTGACTGAAGGTGTCGATGGCCTTAAGAGATGTAGATATTATATTTTAGTTATAGGTTGATTGTAGATGTTGATCTCAGCTCTCGTTCTCTGCTCGTTGATTATAGATTAATCGATTGATATATAGAAGTAGTTATAATGCTGCCACCACCGATTACCATATATACTGTATATATTATATTGATAGATATAGCAAAAGGGAATATAATTAAAGATCTCTGGTCCAAAACCACTTTGATATAATTATATTCAAGTATAAACTGAAATAATATACAGCGTACTAAAACTTAAGTAAGTGAGATAGCCTTCCCTATATTGAGAGGGAACTCTAAAAGGCGACTGGACTGGCCTGTGGTTATAATTTATCTGCCTCCTCTCAATACCTTCTCACCTATCACCACCCTGGGCCACACCTTCTGGATACAAGATGGCTACCCGTGTTGAGTTACAAGATGGTGGTTGAGAATGCATGAATTAGCGGCATGTTAGCCAGTGTACAGAATCTGAATCATGACAAATCTGACAAGGAGTTACAATGGATGATCCTGTTGACCTCTGAAATGTACAGTTCTTCACACAAATACAGACACAATAACTAAAACGTCTTAAAATAATATGATAGTTGGATATAATGAATCCATAATAAATAGTATAATCTTGAGATGTAATATATACGGCGCCGTATCTTCCCTTAGTCGCATATCCTAAATGACAACATCGTAATTCCAGCACCATTAATGATCAAAAGTCATAAGTGAATAATATAACATATGATATTCATATTTTCCTAGTATATGTTAACTATAACGTTGTGGGCAAGGACTAAACTGTTAATTTATGAATTCGTAGTGCCTCTCACCTTGCCGTATCATATGGCATTTTTCAGTATCCAGGAGCATAATTCCAGGTAAAATTTTGATGGTGAAATATGAAAATTGTGCCGACTAACATTAGACGATTTAGGTAAGGAAGTATCTCCATGAATCAAAGGGGTATACATCATTATTATCTCGATAGGTGTGCCCAAAATTGAAACAATCTGGTTCGGATCTGGTGATTAATGGATAAATACGAGGCACACATGTGCATTGAGGACATTCAAAATTTTCCCCTCATCGAGGAAGTCCAAGATGATAAGGATTTGAAATGTCCCATATGGGTCTTAGCAAAACATTTTAACAGGTGAACGTTTGACTGAATCATTTGTATGTAAAGGATTGTCGGATTTGGGTAATAATATGTGTTGAAATGGTGCAGCTGATTTAAACGGTTATCCATATATTCAGCCCATTTCATAAGAGGATTAGTATTTGAATGGTAATTCTACTGGACTAATGAAGGTATTTGATGGGGTATATGCTATTATAATCATTCTCATAATTACTTTTAACACGATATTACCCTTCATCCATCCTGCATAGTACCCAAAGGAATTAATTCGCTAATGTATTTTGGGCAAAACAAATATTCAGTACATGCGATCATGCAGTTAATCTCTCCTATTAATTGTAAATAATATATAATTATATGAACTTGTGTTTTCGGATATTTATCTCACAGACACTCTCATCAATTTAGAGTATACATAAATATACGTCAACATGTTTTTCTCCCAAACTAAGAGGATTGTGCTGCGTTCAGTTAATTAACCCCTTGAAGCTCTGACGCGTTTCAGCAGTATATTTTGGCTATCATTAGACGATGTTATGGAGCTTAGGAAGGATCTGTGGGTATTTAAAGGGTAAAGGCTCTCTCAATCAACCCCTGACTTCCATATACCCTTCCTAATCTGAATAAAATCGTCTAATAATTACCAGAAAACAAAACAGAAATGCGTATTGGAGCTTGAAAGGGTTAACGTCAAGCATTATCGTAACACTTACAACTGAATTAACCCTCTTAAAATGTCTTACCGTAATAGCACGATATTTAATCTTAATATACGTGTACTACCATTAGAAAATAGTAGTTGAGAGTAGCCAGAAACATCCTAGTCAATAGGTCACGATAACCATTGGTGTCATCAGTCGAGGGTATTTAGCTATAATAATTAACTACTACTTATTGTTGTGGATATGTTAGTTTAATATGGCAACCTTTGTCACCGTGTTCTTACTATCACTCAACTGCCGTAAATTAGAGATCGTGCTGCAGTTGTACCTCCTTTGATGTGTGTGATATTGTGATTGTGGCAAATCAATTATATATATATATATATATATGATACAGTACTTACTGATGTATTTACTTGTTGGCATTTGAGGTGTGACTCGAATCATACAGGTCTCCCAGATTTCCTTACAATTATACATTGAAGTGTGAGTTAACATATTTTCTTAATGCTCTTATTAGTCTATGGTTACCATCCACTCAAATAATACCAGAAAATATCCATTGCAGTGGTGTCCATTATAGCGAGGTCTTAGAAGCGTGTGCAAATCGCCATTGATCAATTACCATCCAAACCCGCCATTTCTGTGAAGTCTTATTTTGTATATACTGTAAATTGAGGGGCCTTGTCCCGAAATCACTCAAACCAATACCATACTTGGGGGGGGGGGGGGAAAGAGGGGCAAACTTCAGCATTATCTCCAATCAACGGCTATTAATTGATATGGGAGCTGATTGATCAAGGTTATTATATCAAAATAACATCTCCACATAAATAACATCTCCACATAAATAACATCTCCACATAAATAAGACAAATGTCTTGTAGGTCATATATTTATCTAAAAACTCTCTGTGATTGGACCGACTTTCAACTTGGCCCGCATGACTAGAGTATATCCAATAGATACAAAGGGATAGAAAGGAAGACAAGCAACAATAGGCCTCTTGGTCCTAACTAGGCTGCTTGTAAATTAAAAAGATTGCCAAAAACATCAACTGGAGAGCTTCAACTCAAGAAAGATTTTTGTCCAGAAACAAAAATGATAGTACTATGTACGGTTTTGATACGGTCATATTGCTTGGCCACAAACGCAGTCAGTCGGGGATAAATGGCAAGATATCTATCAAGTCGGTATTGAAATGCCTGCACTGTATGGCACTCCACAACATATTTACTTGCCTGCACTGTATGGCACTCCACAACATATTTACTTGCCTGCACTGTATGGCACTCCACAACATTTCTAAGCAATGCCTGGACTGTATGGCACTCTACAACATTTCTAAGCAATGCCTGGACTGTATGGCACTCTACAACATTTCTAAGCAATGCCTGGACTGTATGGCACTCTACAACATTTCTAAGCAATGCCTGGACTGTATGGCACTCTACAACATTTCTAAGCAATGCCTTGACTATATGGCACTCTACAACATTTCTAAGCAATGCCTGGACTGTATGGCACTCTACAACATTTCTAAGCAATCTACTTCATAAGTTGACCACTCTGTTGAAAAAGAAGTGCTTCGCTTCTTGTGAATGAAACGTACACATCATGTAGATGTTTACGCCTGCAAACAGATGCAGTTACAGACACGTTTTCCCTCGCCAGGGACAAAAATCGACACCTAAATGGCATGGAAGGTCTTAACATTGACAGAACTGGAGCGAAAGGTCTTATAATTGCCAAACTAATGAGGCGAATGACTTAATATCCCCAAACTAATGGGGCGAATGTCTTAATATCTCTAAACTAATGAGGCATAAACATTAGGGAGAAGAATGGCCAAAAGAAAAACAAATAAATAAAATGTGCCCTTAAGGGGAGGTTTTTAGTGTGTTTCCTAGACTACCATCAAGCTTGAAATTACACCCCCAGGACCCCCTTTCAAGATAAATTTGTACATTTTTCGGTAGAAAAATTTCCCGGCCAAAGGCCGGTTCCTCTTAAATTACAGGCTCGCTGTCGCTCGCCAGGAAAAAATCGACACCTAAATGGGACGAAAGGTCTTAAAAGTGACATAAATGGGGTGCCAGTTCTTAAAATCGCCAAACTAATGGGGCGAACGTCTTAAAATCTCAAAAGCAATGGAGCTAAACATGAGGGAGAAAGGGGTCCAGAAAAAAATCCCTCAAGTGGAAATCTCCCCTTAAGCTGCATGCCGAGAGTAATAATACAATAGGTCCTCGTACAGCATAACATATTTGGCCCGTGCGGCACCATAACAAAAGTTGAGGCCCTAATCTGATTTACTAACACAATTTGCATATTACATCAGTCATGGCGTGCTCAATGAAGCTATAGTATATTTGTATTGCGATCATAAGCCACATTATATGCTACTGAATGGGATTACTGGCTTTCATGGTAGCATTAACCCCTTGTGTACCGGCGACGTCTTTTCTATTTTATTCTACCTGCATTTGGACGATTTTATGAAGCTTAGGAAGGATACATGGCAGCTAAACAGATGATTGAGATAGTCTGTTGTCGTTTAATTGGTCACATCCGTCCTAAGCTGAATGGAACCCTCTAGTAGTTACCTGAATATAATGACAAGGATGTCACCGGTACAGAAAAGGTTAACATTATTTATGCAATTCAATACTTTCAACTATACAGAGATAGTTGCAGTTTTGACTACAATGGTTTTACTCATTTTAGTATATATTTAGAATAGTTAACCGTGAAAATAATACAAGAGGAATTATTCAAAACAATTAAACCCCCAATCAATAAATAACAATGATCATGGAACACAGAATCATCCAATACAATCTATAAAAACTTGACTTTAAATTCATCTCGCTGTAGGGATTACGTTAAGCTGTATTATCAGATATGCCAGCTTTATTCAAACATTAAAATTGTCAAAATATAATAGCCAGCACTTCGGATTATTCGATGTATTAAGAATTTGTATGTCTAAGTAATGGAGTTGATAAGTTGTGGAATTGACTGAGTTGAGAGCTGACTGAATTGTGCAGGTGTTTCAAATGGTAAACTCAAACTAACGGATTTGATGGGGTTGACTGATTTGAGGGAATTGTTTCAGGTAGAGAAGTTGACTGAATTAATGAAGTGATTGAAATAATGCCGTAGACTGAGATAACAAAATTGGTATAATTGATAAGTAGGCTTAACTGAGTTGGTGGAGTTAGCTGTTATTAAAATGGTTAGTTGACTGAGTTGGTGGATTTGGCTGAGTTGGTGGAGATGACTGAGTTGGTGGAGATGACTGAGTTGGTGGAGATGACTGAGTTGGTGGAGC
>CM064482.1:67344118-67373984 GCA_032716605.1 Paralithodes platypus
ACCACTGTCTTATCCTTCATCGTCAACATCCGTTTCCACGTGTACCTGTGGATCATTCTGTGTCGGAAGAAGGTGTTGGCTATCCACAGCCTCCTCCCCACACATACGTCCACAAGTGCACTACCATTCCCATTCACCTCTGATGGTACCCCCCACCCTCCCACCACTCCCTCAACTTTCCTATCACCCACCTTACCATTCATATCCCCAATCAGGGGATATATATATATACATACTGTATATATATATTTTTTTTCTATGTGGCTGAGGGAGACAAAAGGCAAAACTGCCTGTGACGAGTGCCTCCCTCAGAGTTGAAAGAGTGACAGAGCTAAAATCAAAGAATGTTTGAGCCAAAATGTCTGGACACACCGAGTTTGAAGCAAGAAAAGTCATAGGATGAGGGAAATATGGATTCAGGTAGCGAGTTCCAGAGCTCAGGTGTTAAATAGAAGAAAGATTGGGAGTATCGTTTCACTCGTGGGTTAGAGAGTTGCACTGAGTAGGGGTGGGATTGTGTTGCAAAACAGGTACTACATACCCTACGTAGAGGAGATGGTATACACTGAGAGAGCTCTGAGGAACACTGATTATTGTAATAGCGATAGAATAGTGAGAGAGATGCAACATTGCGGCGAAAAGCGAGATATTGCAGACAAATAGTGAGTAAAAGGGAATTAATGAGACTAAAGGCTTTCTTTTCTACTTTGTTTAGAAGGTGCTGTGTGAGAGGAACCTTCCCACACATGCGAACAATACTCAATACAAGGGTGCACTGTGCCCCTGTACAGAGCAAGAAGCTGCGCAGGGGTAAAGAACCCCTTGAGGCGGTTGAACACACCCAGCTTCTGGGAAGCCGCCTTAGCAAGAGTGGTGATATGGTCTTTCCAAGAGAGATCAGAAGAAAAAGATACACCGAGAATACTGAGAAAAGATGAAAGGTTGATTTTTGTATTGTTGAAGTATATGGGATAGTCCATTGGGAGTTCTTGACGGGTAGATAAATGGATAAATTGTGTTTTGAAAGCATTAAAATCAACAAGGTTTTCTCTACCGCACAATTGGAAATGGTAGTTAGATCAGAACATAAGTGTTCTATGGCTTCATCACATTTGTTTTTGAGGAATTGCTTCCTGGGGCATTTTGGAAAACTACTTGAATAGTGTAAGGTAGAGTCGTCAGCATATGAGCGGATAGGACTGGAGGTACAGTTGACAAGGTCATATATAAATATTAGAAAGAGAATTGGAGACAGGACAGAACCCAGAGGAACACCAGAGTTGATAGGATGAGAAAGTGAACGATGGCCGTCCACAACCGCAGCTATGGAACAGCCTGAAAGGAAATTAGAGATAAAGGCATATATGGAGGAATAGAAACCGAAGGAGGGTAGTTTAGCAATTAGAGATTTGTGCCAGCCTCTATCGAAGGCCTTCAATATGTCTAGTGCAATAGGAAAGGTCTCTCCGAAGTCCCGAAAGGAGGATGACTAAGAGTTAATAAAATGTGAAAAAGATCACCAGTAGAGCGAAAGCTAAGGAATCCATACTGACAATCTGAGAGTATATTATGAGAAGAGAAATGCCTAAATAATAGTTTAACAAAACTTTAGAGATGCAAGAAATGAGAGCAATTTGACAATAGTTGGAGGGTTGAGAGCGGTCACACTTCTTTGGGACTGGTTGAATGAGAGCAAACTTCCAGCAAGAAGAGAAGACGTTAGAGGAGAGACAGAGATGGGACAGTTTGCCTAGGCAAGGAGTCAGCACGGAAGCACAGTTTTTGAGTACAACAGGAGATACATAAAGAGCAAGAGAGAGAGAGAGAGAGAGAGAGAGAGAGAGAGAGAGAGAGAGAGAGAGAGAGAGAGAGAGAGAGATGGATAGATAGATTTAGATAAAATAATATGGATAGATAGATAAATAGACCGATAAATACTTTGAATTCCATTTGTGACATAATTTATAAAAGGGAGATTGGTATATGTTAATACGAGTGCAGTAATTACTACCAATAGGATTCAGCCCACCAAACAAGTGCATTATACTCGTATGTCTAATATAATACATTGTAAATTATTCCTGATAATTGTATTGCCCCAGCTCATGCAATACGGTTGAAACGGGATAAGTATGTAGTTTTATTTCCCTAACCGATTGAAGTGAACCTCTCTGGGTGTCTGTCTGTACAGTCGTGGACAAGAATATATGGGAAAAGTATGTAGAAAAAATAACGATGGAATGACAAACACTTTTGAAAAACGGCTTGTGACACACAAATGTTTTTACTAGAATTCACAAGTTAATGTTCGCCGTGTTGGTTTTTATTATTCGGAAGTGTTCAAGTGATACCGACTGCGACCGTACACTCTAAGAAATAAACCGTGGCCCAATATGAATCCTTTAACAGCAAACCAAACCCTCCCCGACATGTATTTATTAGGTAAAACATTCATGAGAAAATTCAATTCAGTTTGGGATAGTTTCGAGTAATATGACTGAGATACCAACCTCTATTGTGAAGCGTACAAGTAATATGGAAATATGTTAAGTCTTGATAACTAGGTTGGTTGTAAAAATGCGTATACTGTATACACAGTTTCAACAAGCCAGGAGAATAACCTATGCGAGCAGGAAGGGTGGAGCTGTTCAGAGCAAGACAAATGAGAAGGGAGGGGCAGAATACCATAAATAACGGTGAGGGTAGACGGTAATGAGGCGTGCTTCTTATAGGTGGAGGGAACATAATTATATAGTAGTAGCATTAATCTTTGTAGGGAAATAGTAGTAACAGAATGACGGAATTAAACAGATACAAATGTGCTGAATTCAACAAGCTCTCGCTCTCTCGCTCTCTCTCTCTCTCTCTCTCTCTCTCTCTCTCTCTCTCTCTCTGTGTAAATTAATACATGAAGCTTAATGTATGATCAATCCCTTCAGACAGGCAAACAGCAGCGAACGAGCATCCCTTATAGAACCCACGTCAAAAGCAGGGAAGGGGAAACAGTAGCGTAGCGCCGCAATACAAGGCAGTCGGCACAGCTCATCGTCTTTTTCATCTCCGTCTGTTTGTATTCGTTTCCATATCTTTGTATTCGTTTCCATATCTTTGTTTTCGTCTCATTATCTTTGTTATCGTTTCCAAATCTTTGTTTTCGCTTAAATATCTTTGTTTTCGTCTCCTTCTCTTTGTTATCGTATCCATATCTTTGTGTTCGTTCCATATCTTTGTGTTCGTTCCATATCTTTGTGTTCGTTCCATATCTTTGTGTTCGTTCCATATCTTTGTTTTCGTTTAAGGGGGGCGACCTGTTTCTGTTCTGTCCTTTCCTATCTTTCTCTGGCTTGTATCCATTTGGCCCGATTCAGCCTACTGTTTTAAGACGTTTATCCCCATCCAGGTGTCAATTTTTTACTGGTGAGCGGTAGCGAGCCAGCATATTTTTTATTTTTGTTTGACAGCAGGCTAAATTTGTACATTTTTCGATAGAAAAATGTCTCCGGCGAAGCCGGATTTCTTCATATAATGCTGGCTCGCTATCGCTCGCCAGGAAGAAATCGAGACCTAGATGGGGATAAACATCTTAAAATAGTTGGCTGAATGGGGCCGAACGGATACAAGCCAGAGAAAGAGAGAAAAGGACAGAAATAACAAAAAACAGGTCACCCCCCTTAAATATTTTGTTTTCGTCTCCTTCCCTTTGTTATCGTATCATTCTCTTTGTTTTGTTACGTTGTAATTTTGTGCTTGATTGAGATGCATGGGAAAGAGAATGTGAGAAACTCGTTAATAAATGGGCATAGTACTGTTGGTGTCTCGAAGTTTGTGGTAAAGATGTGCGTTGGTGCATTTTGGTGTGTATGTGTGTTTTGGTGTGTATGTGTGTTTTGGTGTGTATGTGTAATTTGGTGTGTATGTGTGTTTTGGTGTGTATGTGTGTTTTGGTGTGTATGTGTGTGTTGGTGTGTATGTGTGTTTTGGTGTGTATGAGTGTTTTGGTGTGTATGTGTGTTTTGGTGTGTATGTGTGTTTTGGTGTGTATGTGTGTTTTGGTGTGTATGAGTGTTTTGGTGTGTATGTGTGTTTTGGTGTGTATGTGTGTTTTGGTGTGTATGAGTGTTTTGGTGTGTATGAGTGTTTTGGTGTGTATGTGTGTTTTGGTGTGTATGTGTGTTTTTGTATATGTTTGCTTGTATGTGTTACTGAGTGTTTGATTGTGAGAAGGGGGATGTATGCGTATATAAGTGGATATAATATTATATTTGTGGACGTTTCTGTATTCCTAAGAGTGTAAGACAGCCATACAAAAGTAGCTCTGTAGTTATCAGACCTGTGGTCAACCGAACAGTCAGAATCAATAGTTCGTTAAAATCTGGCTGGGAATTAAGTATATAAAAGAGAAAAACGCATTAATACAAAACTACCATGAAAGTAAGTTGAAGTGTAATACTCGGAGGGTGATTAGATAGTATACAATAAGACTGTCAAAAGATAAACTAATACTTCCGAAAATTCCGTTCTTCCTTAAGGTTGCCTACAGACTTTTCATTCAACTGTACAAAGCTCATCCTTTAGGGAGGGTTGCGGTTAGGTGACGTGGACAGACTTCCGGATTTGCCAGTCCGGCGCGCTGGGTGTAACAAGATCCGGCCCCACCCTTGACTGTCGCCGCGGGCCGGAAGTGGTGACGTGAGGGGAGGGGGGGGGGGGGATATTTGGGGCACTGATGGGATACAGGTGAGGGGATAGCCGACGAGCGAGACATATATTAGCGAGGTAATTGAGTAGTGCTGATTAACATATACATACACACACACACGCGCATGCATACATAAACACACATTCACGCATATCATGTCTTTCAGTTTTACTTGTTTTTATTAACTCTTCCGAACTTAAATTTTAACAGGTTATCTTACATTTAGATCGGTTAATGAAGACACAAGCAATCTATAAAGGATCTGTTGTTGTTTCCTATACTATATACTCCTTTGTACACACACACACACACACACACACACACACACACACACACACACACACACACACACACACACACACACACACACACACACAGCCCGTAGCCTAGTAGGTAGAGCTCTCGTCTCACACACGAGGGGTCGGGGGTTCAATCCCCGGCCGGGCGGAGACAAATTGGGCTTGTCTCCTTTCATGTGTTAGCCTCAGTTCACCTAGCTGTAAATAGGTACCTGGAATAAGTGGACGACGTTGTGACGTCCCATCTGGGGTTGGCAAAAATGGTACAAGACGAGATGGGTATCATATGGTTCACCTAAGCTGATGGCTACCTAAGCCTTCGGGCGAGACGGTACCGTCTATAGTGAGAATGGTACCATACAGATCCACCCTAAGCCTTCGTTTCCGATGTCGCCAATTGGCTAAAAATACAGACTACACACACATCCACAGCCATTCCAACGATACATATAACACCTACACATATAGGAGGCGGGAAATAACGAGCAATGCTCACTCCCGCAATACAACTAGAGTAAGTACAACTAGAGTAAGTACACACACACACACACACACATTAAGATAGATAAACTCTACAGATTTTCAGCCTCACGGTTGCAAGTGAGAAAAAAACTGACACATACATTTATTACACACATACGAGGAAAGTAGAGTGCTACTGTACATGCGTTGAAGCAGCACAAGAATACAGTAGAAGTTAAGCACAAAAGGACAGCTGGCAAACGTTTGGATTCGAACAAGACTATGGCCAATAGGGGACAATTGGTAAAGATGGATTGTGCTTTTGGCTGAGAGTAAATAATATCATAAAACACAGTTGAGCTATGAAAATTAATCGCGTATCAATGGAGTTTGATATGGTGTTTTTATTTAAGGAAAACGAATAATTAGTTTGTAGGTCCATTCCACGAATGAGCCAACTAGTACATTATTTCCATCCACTTCCATTAACACAAATTAATGTCAAATATTATTTCCCTTGGGGAAACTACAAAATGATTTACTGTTGTCTGTCATCAACAAAACAACAAAATGATTTACTGTTGTCTGTCATCAACAACCATTAATTTATTATAATTAACCTCTACAGTCAGCGGGTACTTATTCAGACTAATTTCAACTGATTCATGAAGTTTTTAATCTGTATTTGAGTAGATATAGAGGGAGGAATGGATTAATGTATACCTAGATTAACATTTGAGACCGTGTGGGCCCTTCAAAAGTTAATACAAATCGCCTGCAGGTAGCTAAAATGAAATAAAATAAAGTCGTGAGGTTGAAAGGGTTACAGTCAACAACAAACATAATATGGCTACAGGTTTTCAGTCATTAACCCTTTCAGTGTAGTAAGGCGCCATTATTCCTAATAAGCAGGCTATCAGTGAAAAACAAAATCAGCTTAGGAAGGAAATGTGGGGATAATTGAGATAGCTATTACCGCTCCGATTACTAGAGTTCCTTTCTAAGCTAAATACAAATGTGCTAATGCTGTAAGACCTACACTAAATTTAATGAATGCGTCATAATATGTTGAAAGGGTTAATTAATTACGAGGTAAGAGTCACGATTTATTCTATTAAATGCCATTTTACTGTTCGCAATAAGCACCGACATATTAACAGTTCTGTCATTAAGGGAAGGGTTGGTTTTACTGGACTACCTTCTCCATCATGTTTTTATCCTCGTTATTTTGGCGATTTTAATACCGTTTGTACAATTTAGGTGTCGATTTTTTCCTGGCGAGCGATAGCGATCCTGTAATCTAGAAGGAACCGGCCTTCGGCAGGGAAACTTTTCTACCGAAATATTTTCAAACTGATCTTGAAGGGTGGTCATAGGGAAACATGTGTAAATATTGATGGAGGTCTTGGGAGAAAACTAAAAATAATAAATAAATTACGTTTGAGCTTCACCGACATAGACATTACCCCGGCTCGCATTTATCACTCTGCATATTCTGATATCAGGATTGTGCAATAACCTGGTCGTAAACTCTCTAACATGTTCACAGGATATTCAGGAAAACTAATGCGTCTGATATCAATAATTCCTGTCCGCCCAGGGCTCCTCAAGGATATTCTACTGGCAAGAATTGTATTATGATGTTCTCTCTCTCTCTCTCTCTCTCTCTCTCTCTCTCTCTCTCTCTCTCTCTCTCTCTCTCTCTCTCTCTCTCTCTCTCTCTCTCTCTCTCTCTCTCTCTCTCTCTCTCTCTCTCTCTCTCTCTCTCTCTCTCTCTCTCTCTCTCTCTCTCTCTCTCTCTCTCTCTCTCTCTCTCTCTCTCTCTCTCTCTCTCTCTCTCTCTCTCTCTCTCTCGCTCTCCTGTGAATGAAGTTTATTTCTTGGAATGTTATTTCAAGAAATTGCAATGTTTGCATTCATGTTATGTTTAGTAAAATAGGCCCATGTGGCAAATGGCTGAAACATTGATATTACATGCCTAATTGCAACTGAAATTTTCTGTCCCAGTATTGATGTTATGATTAGTAAAATATACACTTATTGCAACTGACCTATTGTACCACAAACAGTTATTACATCTATTCTGTGGGGCGCTAAATAAAGTCATTAAATCAAGTCTCTCCCTCTCTTTCTCTCTCTCTCTCTCTCTAGTTATATGTTCTAACTCATGTTTCATACATGTACTTTCACCCACATGCCTCCTTTATATCTTAATACTCCTTTAATTTTGTCCTACTCTTTTACCTTCCTTCCTTCCTGCCTTCTTTTTTTCCTTCCTTCCTTCATTCATTCATTCGTTAATTCCTTCCTTCCTGATTTCCTGCCTTCCTTCCTTCCCATCATCCATCACAATCTTCTGTCATCACCATCCATTCTCACCCATACCATTACGCTCTTCCGGATTTCTTTACTACCCCCTTTCATCTCCCATTCCTTCTATCCTTCCCTCCCTCCCTCCTCCATTTCTTGTCTATACTCCTTTCATATCTCTCTCTCTCTCTTTCTCTTTTTTTTCATTCCTTCCTGCCCTCCTTCCTCCCATCACAATACACCTTTCATCCCTCCCTCTCTCTCCTTTCATCCCTCCCTCTCTCCTTATGACTTTTCCTGATTCCTTTGCCTCTAATCATCTCTCATTCCTTCTTTCCTTCCCTCCCTCCTCCCTTTTTTCTATCTGAGCTCTCCGGTCATTTCTCACTTTCTCCTCCTACCTCCTTTGCTTTAATTTTCTCCTCCCTTTCTTTCAATACTTCTTTTATCCCTCTCTCTCTCTCCTCCATTCATCACATCTTTTTGCCATTCTCGTCTATTATCATCCTTATCATAACAACCTTCCTTATTTCTTTACCCCTCTTATCTAACAATCCTTCTCCCTTTCCCTTTCTTCTTCCTTCCTTCCCTTCCTGCCTCCTTCCTTCATTTAATCTTCATACTCTGTCAATCTCTTTATCCTCCTTACTTCCTTCCTTCCCTACTTCCACCCTCCGCTCCCATCTTCCTTTCTTGGCTCTCAACACTCTTTTCACATCTCCCTTCCCTCCTTCCTCCCTCCATCCCACATTTCTGTCATCCTCATCCATTCTCACCCTTACTATTACTTTCTTCCTGCTTTATTATCCCCTTTCCTCCCTCCTCTCTCACTCCCATCCCCATTCTTTATTCCTGCATGCCTATTTCTTTCCATCCTTCAATCCTTCTTTCCTTCCACCCTCGCTCCCATCTTCCATCCTTTGCTCTCGGTACTCCTCTCATCCCTCCTTCTCTCATCCCTCCTTCTCTCTTTCCTTCCTTCCTTTCCCTCATCATCCATCACACCCTTCTTTAATACTCATCCATTCTCACCCTTAACATTATAGTTTTCCAAATGTCTTTGCCACTTTTCCCTGCACTACTTATTATTTTATCATGTTTGTTTTACTGTGTGTACACTCCGATGCGATACTCCTTCCCATTAATCTCCACATCCTTTCAGGCCCACCACCTTTATTCTAATTTTTCTTTAATATACGTTCTACCTCATATACTATATATACAGTATATATATATATATATATATATATATATATATATATATATATATATATATACGATTATATCTTTGACACCAAATGTATAGTGGTCTTCTCTAGATTTTTGTTCTCTCACACACACACACACACACACACACACACACACACACACACACACACACACACACACACACACACACACACACACACACACACACACACACACACACACACACACACACACACACACACAAATCACAAATCTTGAGAAGAGAAAGACTTCCCTCGCCCTTGCCTTTATTGACTTCAGGAAAGCATTTGACCTTGTTGACCACAACATCATCATCAACAAAGCCATAAAGTTGGGGCTACATCCTACCCTGGTTGCGTGGTTGACCGACTTCCTTAGTGACAGACGACAAGCAATGCGATACCAAGGCTTCATCTCCACCTTCCTAGACATCACATGTGGAGTCCCACAGGGCACAAAGATGGGGCCTCTATTGTTCCTCATCTTGATTAATGATGCCCTAAAGGACACCCCATTCCACTGGAAGTACGTGGACGACTCGACAGTCGGCATTACTGTCGATAACACCTCCCCTAACTATGACCCCCTACAAGACATCCTCGACCGTCTTCAAGCCTGGACCACAGACAATCATGTGACTATCAATCATGACAAGACAGTGGTCATGCACATCAACACTTCCGTTACCGACCTTCCTCCACCCACTGTCACAATTGGTCCTCATCCCCTTCAGCTTGTTGAGTCCACCAAACTCCTCGGAATCACTGTGGACAACAAACTGAACTGGAAGAAACATGTAACTACCACAGTCAGGACCGCCACTTACAAGTTATTTATGCTAAGGCGGTTGAGATCCCTGGGGGCGCCAGAGAATGAGCTGAAGAGTATATATAACACCTTTATACTCCCTAAGCTCACCTACGCCTCTCCCGCCTGGTCCTCCTCTCTAACCCTAACACAACAACGTCAACTGGAGAGAGTTCAGAGGAGGGCATGCAGGATCATCCTGGGTGGCACATATCCAGGGTACGAGGAAGCTCTCACCACCCTTAGCATACCTGCACTTTCAACCCACCACTACAACACACTCAAACAGTTTGCATCTAAGCTGCTTGTTCACCCACGACACAGAAACTTACTTCCACCAGACGCCCCTAGACCTACACGTGCAGCTCGTCATTTCAACACACTCCAACCAATAAGAGCAAGAACTGACAGATATAAAAATAGTCCTATCCCAACCATTGTTAATATTATTAATAATGTGTAATAACGGTCTGTCACACCATATATACGCGCCCACCTTTAATAATATGCATAAGTGTGTGTGCGTGTGTGTATTAGAATATAATTATGTATGTATTTGCTTGAGTTTGTTTATGTATATGTGTATATATGTATCTATGTATGTGCAGTATATGTGTATGTATGTGTGCGTATATGTGTATGTATGTATGCGTTATTTATGTATATATATGTGTATAGTGTATACTGTTTGTGGTTCGAGCCCGGCTGAGAGTATCAGGTAGGATAAGAGAAGAGCATATATGCATGTAATGTGCATATATTTATGTATATGTATGTCTGTGTGTACATGCTGTCAATGGTTCGAGCCCGGTTGAGAATATAAGGTATATAATATATATATGTACTGTACGTGTATTTATATTTATATGGTCATATGCACATATGTATGTAAATATACGTACATATGAGCGAGAACATATTGCTCACTAGCGCAACTTCTGATTATAAATCTATGCATAAGCATTATC
The DNA here is from genome assembly GCA_032716605.1 of Paralithodes platypus. NCBI lineage: Eukaryota > Metazoa > Arthropoda > Malacostraca > Decapoda > Lithodidae > Paralithodes > Paralithodes platypus. Next base: position 67,354,894 of record CM064482.1, read on the forward strand.
TATTATTAAGTGTTCGCGTATCTTCATCCATGTATTTCCACCCTTAACAATAGAACGCCCAGCTCTTCCATATTTCGCCTTCTGTCTCACACACACACACACACACACACACACACACACACACACACACACACACACACACACACACACACACACACACACACACACACACACACACACACACACACCACACACACACACACACACACACACACACACACACACACACACACACACACACACACACACACACACACACACACACACACACACACACACACACACACACCTGCACTACCGAGGATTAACCTCCCATTGTAGTACCCGCACCCTCTTTACCTCACTTACCAAAACAGTTTCTGTATGTATGTATGCATACGTGAGCGTTTGTGTATACGGACATGTGCACACTTACTGCATGTTCTTATGTTCCTATATATGTATGTATATGTATGTGCGCACGTACGTGTATATACGTATGTTCTGTATATGAGTAAGTTAATAAATGTGTAAATGTACTGTATATCACTTACTCTCATGGTTATTTTATGATAATTTGTATTCTGCACATGCATCATTATTGTATTTATTTATTTTGTTTGTAAACTAAGCTTACCATCCTGATATCTGTACATCTCATGTTCATCCACTAAATTGTAAAATGTGTATTTTCAGCTCATGAGGCTGCCATTCTTTAATAAACCGTTTATTATTATTATTATTATTATTATTATTATTATTATTATTATTATCACACACACACACACACACACACACACACACACACACACACACACACACACACACACACACACACACACACACACACACACACACACACACACACACACAAAACACACACACACACACACACACACACACACACACACACACACACACACACACACACACACACACACAGCCCTCCACCCCACCCCACACCCACCCCAGTGCCACCGCCAAATCGTGATTAATTACCCTTTTCCCCCTAGGCCCCTGGGAAAAGAAGCCCGTCACTGTTACTGCCACCCGCAAAAACCTGGGAGTGGTCAGTTAGGGCGGCTGTGGGCGTGTGGGTGGGCATGGTTGTGGGTGTGGGTGTGGTGAGTGTGGGTGTTGGTAGAGTTGCGTAGGAGTGTGGGTGGAGGATTGGTGCTGTAGGTTGAACTAGGGTGTGGGAGAGTAGAATGAAAGTGTGAGAGGGTTAGAGGGAGTGTCCGTGAGATGAGGGAGAGTGTAGGAGGGAGAGTGTAGGAGAGAGAGAGAGAGAGAGAGAGAGAGAGAGAGAGAGAGAGAGAGAGAGAGTGAGAGAGAGTGAGAGAGAGAGAGAGAGAGAAATGTGATTGAAACAAGGGAATCATATGAAATGAAAACGGAATTTGAGATACTTAGAAGGATTTTTGAAATATAATTAGGCAAATCTCTCATATACACGCACACATCCCTTCAGCCCCCACCCCTTAAATCCCCCCTCCCCCCACCTTCTCTTCGTGATTATTGACCTTCTCCACCTTCCCCCCACGGCCTCATCTTCGTGATTATTGACCTTCTCCCCCTTCCCCCCACGGCCTCATCTTCGTGATTATTGACCTTCTCCCCCTTCCCCCCACGGCCTCATCTTCGTGATTATTGACCTTCTCCCCCTTCCCCCCACGGCCTCATCTTCGTGATTATTGACCTTCTCCCCCCTCCCCCCACGCCCTCATCTCCGTTATTATTGACCCCCCCACGGCCTCATCTTCGTGATTATTGACCTTCTCCCCCTTCCCCCCACGGCCTCATCTTCGTGATTATTGACCTTCTCCCACTTCCCCCCACGGCCTCATCTTCACATGCCTATTTTAGCTTCTCAAATAATACAAGCAACAGATAAAGAAATACGCAAGAAAGCCCGCAAGCAGCCTCGTAAGGATCAGTACACTCTAAGACGTAATATATCATGACTCCCATGTGAACCCTCGAACAACAATGTGAACCTCTGAATTGTATATATTAGGTAAACAATTAGTGAGAAGATTCAATTCAGTTCGGGATAGCTTCGAAAACTAAAGACATTTCTCCCTCATCTTTAGTCCCATTAATTGAGAGATTGTAAGACGTTCGTTCCATTAGTTTGGCGATTTCAAGATCTTTCGCTCCATTTTTTTGCCAATTAATAAACCTTTCGTGATATTTAGGTGTGTATTTGTTTTTCTCCTGATAAGCGATGGACAGCCTCTAGGAATCGACCTTCGGCCGAGACATTTTTCTACTGAAAAGTGTAGACATTTATCTCGATGAGGGGTCTTGTGGGTTTTTCGTCAAAGCTTGATGGAGGTCTAGGGAGCAAACTACAGACCTCCCCTTAAGGGCACGACTTATGTCCTTAAATGTACATCTGCTGTTACTTGCTGTTTTTCTGTATTCCTTTGTGTTCCCTTATATAAACTATTCCTGGAACCAAAACAAGGAAGAGAGGAGGGAGAAATATGAAATAAGAAGCAATCACTGGATAGAGAAAAGTAGAGTGGAATATCAGGAAGCGAAAACAACATTCATTCCTGCCAGTTAATTTCTCCTCAAATTACAAAGGAATCACAGGGGCGTCGGAGGGAGGGAAGGGTCGCTGCTTTGTGTGGGATGCATTGATTTACATAGATTTACAAAGATACACTGGCCTAACAGACCTTACTAGCCCAGCGAGGTGGTCAGGACTGAATTCTAGTAGAGATAGCTAGCCTGTGAGTAAGGGAAAGTGGAAGGAATGGATAGCAAAGAAGAAGGCTCTCTCCCCACCCTTCGTTCCCTCCGGCAATTACCGTACATGAAGTCATTTGGAAGTTAATAACCATGCACATCTTGGAAATGGCTTGAAGGAATTTATAGAAAGTTAAAAATGGGCAGATTTTTGTTTTACTCCGTATGCTCTCTTCAACTGGAAGCAGTGTTCGTTACTACCACATCGTTCGTTCATTGGTTTTGTAGAACTCTCTTTGGCTATCTTAAATAGTTTATCGTGGTTATTGTTACTGAATCCTATTAGAATCTTAAAACGCTCTATCAGTTGTCCTCTTATCCTCCGTTTCTTAAGTGAAAATAGATCGAGTTCTCTTATGTCTCTCATTATATGGTTTCTTTCTTAGAGTAATAATCCTCTAAGGGTTATACAGTATATCAAGAGTAAGTAACTGTATTATGTGGCATGCCAGTTGATAAATGTGAGTATAATCGTGCTACCTAGATTATGAATGACCTACTTTAAATGATAATGCAAGCATCTCAACCAAAAAGGTTGAAAATAATAAACAAAAGTATATAAAAGGGAGGTTTTAATATGAAACAATATAAGTACGGCAGACCAACGGGTAGTAGGGAGAGAAAGGGGGACTGTGGCAGTGAGGGTAAAAACATAAACAATGCCCCTAAATGGAGAGGAAAGGAGCTCCACCCACCCCCCCCTTGGGACAAGAAGCCAGGGTCACCTCCGGACGACAAGTTAGTGGAGTAGGGGGCAACAGGGACAATGGAGGGAGTCATTGTTCTTTGGAAAGAAAAAATATACTGTTATTGATACGTCCCCCAATACAGTTTGCCAGACAGAACATGCAAATAAATACAGGACTCTCACTCTCTCAAACACACACGCACCTCTCTCTCTCTCTCTCTCTCTCTCTCTCTCGCTTGACCATGAATAGGCTCGGACCGACTGTACATAGACTAGTGTACAAACAAAGCTGCTGGACATGATTCACCCTATCGAAAAGAAGACATTGATGAAGCTCCAGAACGTGAAACAAAAATTAGTGATAACATTGAGAGCATTTGTTTTTCCTTTTATTGTTCATCTTTTCCTTCAGACGTAGGCTGTATATTACCTGTAGATTCGATCGTTCAACACAGTGAAGTCTGAAGGTCTTACTTCAGATGACGAGGTTTTGCAACCGGCTCGATGTAGTCTGACGTCTTAGTTTAGCTAGGTCAGTTCAGCAACCCGAACTTGCATTGCCACTGCCTGGTCATCTTGAGTCGTCATCCAAGACGTTGCACACACTCACACCACCTGTAGTTTCTCATTCACTAGGTACTATCATCCATTGCATATTTAGATAAAGGGAATTGTCATGCAAAGCTATTGTGATATAAATATCTAGGTTTGTTAATGGAATATGGGCGGGCTTAGTGGTAATGTACTGAAATATATACAAAACAAATTCAATCCCATTATTTTCTTCCCTCAAAACATCAGATTATAACTCGAAATCTTAGGATTACCAGGTCAGTATGAAGACTTCTTCATCACCCACTCTAATGGCTTAGAGAGTTGGATTGCGTTGGAAATGAGGCCTTAAGATAGGAATCAACCCCTTAAACTCTCCCCTTCTCAGAGAGGAATCGAACCTCTGCTGCTGCCACACAACAGGCCGACATTCGCTGAACTAATGTACAACGCACGATAACCACCCAACTAGCAAGTCACCTCTATCTTTCTCTCTGCCGCTCTCACTCTCGCTCTCCCTTTCTCTCTCTCAACTTGGAATCTTATTTCAAGAACTGCACTGTCAGTATTGATGTTATGATTAGTAAAATATGATCATATGTTGCACGGCCAAGACATTAACATTTTGTGCCAATTATAATTGAATTACTGAATCACAAAATGTTACGTATTGTATCTAAATGTATTATAGTGTGCCCACATCCACTTTGTGGGACGGTAATATATAGTTATGAAGTCAAGTCTCTCTAAAGTAAGGAATAGAGTAAGTTAGGCATAACCACACCATAATAGTGTATGTATTCACTTCACTCACTTGTTCGTCAAGGGGAATCCACGCAATGCGAGCTAAGCTCATTATTATCGCGCCTCCTTAACTGGGAATGTATTGCGTGAAATGCATGCTAAGTGTTTATGTATCGTTGAATGCTGTGGATGGCTGTGGATGTAGTGTATGCCAATTTTAGCAATTGGCGACATCTGGAAACGAAGGCTTAGGGTTAATCTGTACGGTACCATTCTCACTACGGTACCAGTCTCACCCGAAGGCTTAGGTTGACCAGTAGCTTAGGTTGACCAGTACGATACCCATCTCACCTTGTAACCGATCACCAACCCCAGATGGGACGTCACAACTTCGTCCACTTATTCCAGGTTCCTATTTATACTGCTAGGTGAACAGAGGCTACACCGTTAGGAGACTTGCCCAAATGTCTCTTTCCCCGCCCGGGTCTCGAACTCGGGACCTTCTGGTTGTGAGCCAGACGCGCTATCTGTTAAGCCACGGGGAGGTGTAATGTGTGTAAATGTGTGTAAATGTGTGTATGTGTGTGTATGTGTTTGTGGTAAGAGGGTAATGAACTGAGCCTGACCATTACCCCAGACTATCATCTAAGATCCCCTATCTGTGCCCGACCCTCTCTTCTTTATGATCTTTCTTATATTCTCTCTCTCTCTAAGATTACGGTGAAAGAAAGCTCGTTGATTGATGAAGGGGAGGAGGAAGGAGGAGAAGGCCTAACACATTTGGTGTGTCCTATCGTGACCGACTGGCAATAATATTAATCATAGATGTCTAGAATATGATAGATAGACAACCTATATATCTTGGTTCGAACCCTGCCGAAGTCAATTCCCGCTTAGTCCGTACAAACAAATAATAATATATAATAATAAGATAACTAAATAAATAATATATATATATATATATATATATATATATATATATATATCGGGGTATTTCTCTTATGCTCTCATATTCTCCTGTCTTTTCCATTTACTTTCTTACCTTCCATGTTAACCTTCATCTTCCTTTCATATCTTTTCAGTTCTCTCTCTCTCTCTCTCTCTCTCTCTCTCTCTCTCTCTCTCTCTCTCTCTCTCTCTCTCTCTCTCTCTCTCTTTTCTCTCTCTCTCTCTCTCTCTCTCTCTCTCTCTCTCTCTCTCTCTCTCTCTCTCTCTCTCTCTCTCTCTCTCTCTCTCTCTCTCTCTCTCTCTCTCTCAGGTAACGATCAGTGTATCTTGTTTATTGCTACATCATATAGTTTTTACTCAAGATTAATGACGTCCCACTGACCATTACGGTGCCCTAACCCATCATCGACGCGCCTCTTGCCTTACTCTCTATACACATAACCCAGAGCTTCGCAACAGGGACAGGGATGGTTTTGTCTTAATATTGTACAAGTAACAATCTATCAGTCATGTGTTCAAACTTCCCATACGGAAACTTGAGAAGATACAGGTTGGTACATAATATTCACACCAATGTAACTGCGCATATATATACTGTAATTATTTCAAATGTTATCTATTTTCGTCGATAACTAAATCAATTATATGCAAACGTATTATTGCCAGAACAGTGATCCAGATGGAGTCCTTAAATAATTGTGGCATTAAGGGGAGATTAGTAGTATTTCTAGATTCCCCTCTCCCTCATGTTTAGCGCCATTAGTTTTCAGATTTGAAGATGTTTCCCCCATTAATTTGTAGATTATAAGACCTTTCATTCCATTTTTTTGTAAATATCAAGACCTTTCGTGCTATTTAGGTGTAATTTTTTTCTCCTGGCGAACGATAGTGAGCCTGTAATTTTAGAAGAACCAGCCTTCGGCCGGGACATTTTTCAACCAAGAAATGTACAAATTAATCTAGAAGGGGGATCTAATGATTTTTTTTTTTAAAGCTTGATGAAGGTCTACAGTAGGGAGGAAACTAAGTAAATGATAAACACATATATATATACTGTATATGAGGACATAAATACGCCCATCCCCCCTTAATAAGCGTTAGTGGAGTGTCTTGGTATAATAACTTGCATTATTAAAAACCAATCATACGAATACAAGCATAGTATACTAATGATAAATGTACATACACAATAACAAATTTACGTTCACCCCTACAAGGCAACAGGATCTCAAAATACAGCAATAGAGGTATATTATATAATTATACTATTAAAAAAGAAGCACTTCACACCACTAACAATCTCCTCCCTTTAACTCCTGGAATCAAGCAGGGAACGAGGGGAAAACAAACAAACAAACAAAACATTTGATATCTAAAGCGTCCTATCTAAATTATTTCCTCCGTCTCCTTTTGTCTCCCCTGTTCTTACCCAACTTCCCTTTTCGACTTTCCCTTCCTTTTAACTTCCCCTCATAAATTAGCCAGACAAACCAGAGGAAATTGTGGGAAGAGGGGAGAAGGGAGGGAGGGAGGAAGGGAGGGAGGAGTAAAGAGTGGGTGGAGGAAATGGAAGGGGGTGAGAGGGGAGGAGGTAGGAAATGGAGCAAGACTAGTTTGGGAGGAGGAGAAAGAGAAGGAGAAAAGTGGGAAGAGAAAGAGGAGGGGGAGAGAGAAGAAGGAGACGGATGAGGAGGAGGAAGAGAAGGGTGAGATGGAGGGAAAACGAAGATGCGGAAGGGGAGGAGGAAGAGGTGGGGGAGGAGGAGGAAGAGTTGAAGGAGGAGGAGAGGAAGGTAGGAGAGAAAATGGAGAGCAATGACACAGACGATGAGAGAGAATGGGAATGTACAGTTTCGTATGTATGGATCCACTCTTGTTATTTTATGTAAGGAAGAAAACATAGGACACTCGACTTATATGACCAATAGATTACAGAATCATTTATTTACAGTTTGAATTAACTACTGCAAACAAAATACTCATAATTGTTCATTCCAATTATTATTCATTATCCAATGCATAAACCCAAAGGAGTAAGTGCAAATTCATGTAGGCAATCGTACCTACAATAATTAATGCAAAAATAATTTAGTGGAACATGTGAGTTTAAATGATCGTACCCAATTCAGTACAATTATGTCATTTATTTTGAGTATCACAATTATTCGAATATCATGCGGATTACGGAATTGTTATGGCTTTTAAGGAACCTCTAATCGTCAGTCTCATATATCTCTCACCCCCCCCCCCTCTCTCTCTCTCTCTCTTGAAGTTTGAAGTAATTTAAGTCATATGATGAGGCAGTTACTCACACCCAGCTTCTGGGAAGCTGTTTTAGCAAGAGTGGTAACATGGTCTTTCCAAGAGAGATCCGAAGAAAAAGAGATACCGAGAATATGTGAGGTTTATTTGTGTATTGTTGAAGTATAAGGAATAGACCTGTGGGACTTCTTGACATGTAGGCTACAGTAGATAAATGGAAAAATTGGGTTTTGAAAGCATTGAAAGCAACAATATGTATTTTCCCTGCTCCAATTGGAAATGCTTGATAGATCAAAGGATAAGTGTTCTATGGCTTCATCACATGAGTTTTTGAATGATTGCTTGTTGGGATGTTTGAACAAAAATACTTGAGTAGTGTAAGGTCGAGTCATCAGTCTATGAAAAGAGAGGACTGGAGATACAGTTGAGAAGATCATTAATCAAAATTAGAAAGATAAGTGGAAAATGGACAGAACCCTGAGGAACTCCGGAGTTGATAGGTTAAGGAAGTTAGCGATGGCTGTCCACTACCTCCACTACCGCAGCTTTGGAATGGCCAGAAAGGAAATTAGAGATAAAGGCACAGATGGCGGGATATAAACCGAAGTAGGGTAGTTTAGAAATTAGATATTTGTGCCAGACTCTATCGAAGGATTTCGATATGTCTAGCACAATAAAAACATTCTCATTAAAGTCCCAAAGGAGCATGACCAAGAGTTAGTAAGATATGAAAGTAGAGCGATCCTTAAGGAAGACATACTGGTGATCTGAGAGTAGATTTTGAGAAGAGACACTTTAATTTTGAAGCAAGAAGAATTTCAAAAACTTTGGAGATGCAAGAAATGAGAGCAATTGAAAGAGAGTTGGAGGGTTGAGAGTGGTCACCCTTCTTTGGGACAGGTTGAATGAGAGCAAACTTCCAGCAAGTAGTGAAGATGTTAGAGGAGAGACATAGATGGAAGAGTCTGCCTAGGTAGGGAGTCAGCACATAAGCACAGTTTTTGAGTAAAACAGGAGGGACACCATCTGGTCCGTATGCCTTTTAGTATAAAGCCCAGAGAGGGTAGAAAGTACATATTTAGAAGAGATTAAGATATTAGGTATAAATAGGAGAGAGGGACGTAGAGAGGGAGGAATAGCACCGAAATCATCCAAGGTGGAGTTTTTAGCAAAAGTTTGGGCAAAGAGTTCAGCTTTGTCAGAGGAAAAAGTTATGGTTGTGCCATCAGAGTGGAAAAGGGAGGGAAAGACAAGGAAGAAAAATTATTGGAGAAGTTTTTGGCAAGATGCCAGAAAGCTTGGGAAGAGCTAGAACTGGATAGTTCAGTTTACTAAATATTGATGAAAGAGTACTTGGCGAGTCAAATAACAGATTTGGCTTGATTCTGGGCAGAAACCTAGGAAGAATGAGATTCTTTAATTTGAAGGCATCAGTACTGTTTGAATGCTTCAACTTATTGCGGACAACAGTAGAACAAGCGTGAGTAAACCAAGATTTGTTTGCATTGGTCTAGGAGAAAGAAATTTGAATGCATGCCTCCATGCTTGAGAGGACTACCTTGGGTATGCGTTCAGCACTCTCTGAGGGTCTCCGGCCATGGAAGCAAAAATTATTCCATGGAAAATCAAAGAAGAGCCTCTCAGTCGGCAGCGCCAAAGTGCCACAAGCGCTGCCAGCTGGGAGGAAGGGGTGGCCGTACTGGAGAGATAGGACAGGTGACAGAGATAAGTTTATCGTCGGAGGAGCCCGAAGGAGAGAAAAGATCGACAGTATAAGAGGAAGGGTTAGAAGTTAGAAACAATTGAAGAATGTTGCGCCGATCTCCGAAGCGATCTGGGATATGGGTGGGTTGCTGAACCAACTGCTCTAGTTCATTTAGGATAGAAAAGATGTAGGCTTGTTCACCAGGATGGTCAGTGGAATGAGAGGAGAGCCATTGGGGGTGGTGAACTTTGAAATCTCCTTAGATGGAGATTTCTGAGAAAGGAGAGATGGATAGGATGTGTTCAACTTTGGAAATTAGATAGTCAAAGCATTTGGGAAAGTCAGAGTTAGGAGAAAGACAGACAGCACAGAAATATTTAGTATGATAGTGACAGCAAATTTCAGCCATAAAGTTGAGAATACAGAGGCGTAGAAGTCGGAAACATGAGAGCAAGTGAGTTTGATGTGTAATTATATACAACATCCGCCTTTGGCTTTGAAACTAGGATAGAGCAAGTAGGAGGATACAGAGAAGTGGCTGTTGGTAGTTGCTTCAAACACCTGAGTTGCTGTGAGGAAAAGAAGATCAGGTATCTAGGAGGAGAGATGGTATTCGACAGAGGAAAAACTAGTGCAAAGGCCACGAATATTGCAGAATATATATATGCACACACATATATATATATATATATATATATATATATATATATTTTCTTTAATACATACGAGGTTGAAAGAAATGGCAATTTCTGCGTTGGAAATTTTATTATTCAAAGTTTCCAGGTCTCTGATGAGTTTTCGCTGGGTGGCAGGAAGTAGATGAAGGAGATGAGCAAAATTCATGGTGGTACAGGGTTACATTAAAGTACATGAAGATACAGGATATACGACGCGTTTCACTGGACAACCAGCATTATCAAGTAAGGAAGGAATGATATAAAGGGTAAACAGGAAGGGTATATATAGAGGGTGGAGGATCAGAGGAGGCGGAAAACAGGGGGCAAAAGTCTGCTATTGGTGGAAGGGTAAACTAGGAGAGAAAGGGGGTAACCGCTTCACGCATGCGCACTGGATGCGGGATGGTGGTCAGTAGGTGGGGTCGAAGCTGATTGGCTGCGTGTCGAGGGGCGTGGCCTAAGTTGTGTGGCGCCTGCAGAAGACGAAGCTGAAGGAGGTAGCGCGGGGGGCTGCGTCAAGGGCACCGGGGGGCGAGGAGGGGTGTTAGGTCCTGTAGGGTAGTGCCTTTTGGCAGAAGGAAGGATCTGAAGGTCCAGAGCTTGGTTGTTGATGTTGGGATGTAAGGCTTGGATATATAAAGCTTCGAGTATAGGTAATCTCCTTGGGTCACTTTCTTTATCGAGTATGGTGGTGTGTTTCTCTAACTCGTTGCGTGTGAGGTGAGGGTGGTTAGGGGTGAGATAGATGGTCTTTGATGGCTCCAGCCTGAAGGTGAAGAGTTAACCGACGTGAAAGACGAGTCTGCGTCATACCAATATAGGAATGAGGTCCACAGTCCTCATAATTACAGGTATGTTGGTAAATGACGTGATCGTCTGTCATCGGGCTCTTTATCTTGGTGGAGGCTGGTTTGTTGCAGAGAACGAGGTTGGAGGTCTTGGGGGATTTGTAATAAATTATTAATTTGATTTTGTTTTCCGGGTTGGTTGGGTGGACATGCTTGGAGATTATTTCTTTTAAGACGGCCTCGTCATTTTTGTGTTCAGAGGACATGTAATTGCGGTAGAAGATCTTAATTTCATTGGGGGGGTCAATGTTGGGAGGGCTTTGGGGTGTACCATTTTTCAAGATGGTGGTTGATGGTGCTGGAGATGTCGGAGTTGGAGTATCCGTTATTTACTAAAACTTGGGATAGTCTTTCTAGTTCCTGGTGGGTGTCGGCCCAGGTAGAGCAGTGCGTGAGGGCTCTCCTAACATAGGCGGAGATGGAGGATAGAAGATAACGGCGGGGGCATTCACTATCGCCGTTGAGGCATTGTCCTGTGTTAATTGGTTTAATGTAGACGGTGGTTTTGAACCCATGGTCGTTCAGAGCTACGAGGATGTCGAGGAAGGGGAGTTTCCATTGTTAGATTTTTCAAAGGTGAAGTTAAGTCCGGAGGAGGTCATGAAGCGACGCTGGAGTTCCTGTAGTTCGTGGAGGTCCTTGATTTGCACGAAGATGTCATCCACGTATCTACAGTAGACGGCGGGTCGTTGGGCAGCTAGGAGCTCTTCCTCGATGGTACCCATGAAAAAGTTCGCAAAAAGAACTCCTAGGGGGCTGCCCATCGCCACACCGTCTATCTGCTTGTACATGTTGCCCTGGGGGCAAAGGAAGGGGGCCTCCTTGGTACATAGCTCCAGTAGTGTTTTCAGGGCCTTCTCATTTACCAACATACCTGTAATTATGAGGACTGTGGACCTCATTCCTATATTGGTATGACGCAGACTCGTCTTTCACGTCGGTTAACTCTTCACCTTCAGGCTGGAGCCATCAAAGACCACTATCTCACCCCTAACCACCCTCACCTCACACGCAACGAGTTAGAGAAACACACCACCATACTCGATAAAGAAAGTGACCCAAGGAGATTACCTATACTCGAAGCTTTATATATCCAAGCCTTACATCCCAACATCAACAACCAAACTCTGGACCTTCAGATCCTTCCTTCTGCCAAAAGGCACTACCCTACAGGACCTAACACCCCTCCTCGCCCCCCGGTGCCCTTGACGCAGCCCCCCGCGCTACCTCCTTCAGCTTCGTCTTCTGCAGGCGCCACACAACTTAGGCCACGCCCCTCGACACGCAGCCAATCAGCTTCGACCCCACCTACTGACCACCATCCCGCATCCAGTGCGCATGCGTGAAGCGGTTACCCCCTTTCTCTCTCCTAGTTTACCCTTCCACCAATAGCAGACTTTTGCCCCCTGTTTTCCGCCTCCTCTGATCCTCCACCCTCTATATATACCCTTCCTGTTTACCTTTTATATCATTCCTTCCTTACTTGATAATGCTGGTTGTCCAGTGAAACGCGTCGTATATCCTGTATCTTCATGTACTTTAATGTAACCCTGTACCACCATGAATTTTGCTCATCTCCTTCATCTACTTCCTGCCACCCAGCGAAAACTCATCAGAGACCTGGAAACTTTGAATAATAAAATTTCCAACGCAGAAATTGCCATTTCTTTCAACCTCGTATGTATTAAAGATTTTTTTTTACCTGGCTTTACTATTTATTCATAAGGCATTAACTAGAGAAGAATAGAACATAATAAATTATATAGAAGTAACAAAGGGACACAGTTAAAAATAGCAAGGGAGACGACCGGAAGGGCAGTGTTGTGGTTGTGTCTGAAAGTAGCTGCTAAGGGATTCAACTTACCAGCAGTTGAAAAGAAACAGAGTATAGGCTAACTAATCAGAAGAGTAATTGGGGTAAACCTAGCGAATGACAGCTATGGTAATCAGGATAATGCAGTCGCCTCTCTAATGGGTTTATCCTACAGGCTCCAAAAGGGGATGGTTCACTTTTTGGTCGATGTTTTCATATATTTATAATTTTTCAAGTTTCCTCCCTAGACCTGCATCAAATGTTAAAAAACAACCCCAGGATCCCCCTTCAAGATAAATGTGTACTTTTTCTGTAGAAAAATGTGCCTGCTGAAGGCCGGTTACTCCTATAATTACAGGCTCGCTTTTGCTCGCCAGGAAAAAAAGACACCTAAATGGCACTAAAAAAGGTCCTAATATTGAGAACGATATGGGGTGAAAAGTCTTAAAATAACCAAACTAATGGGCCAGACGTCTTAAAATCACAAAACTAATGGGGATAAACACACGGGGGGAAAAGGGGAGCCAAAAAACCGGCCCAACCCTCTTAAGACGCAGAGATGAGCACCCCGACAAAGCGCAGCCAACTGTATATTGCTCCATCCCTCCCTCCTGCCCCTCTTTCTCTCTCCCACCATATTATCTTTTATCAGTTGCATTTTGCTCAACTATGCATGTGGGTATAACAGAGAAGCAGGGTAGGCATAAAGTATAGATCTTTCCTCACAACGCTCTTTTCTTTATAGACTGGCTCTCTCTCTCTCTCTCTCTCTCTTTCCCTGTATTTGTGTGCCTGTCGATTGATGTCTATATATTTCCAGCTGAAACACACACACAAACACACACACACACACACACACACACACACATACACACAAACACACACACACGCAACCAAACCATGCAGAATAATCTTACAATATTCGCCAATAACACTAAGAACACAATAGAGCTTACGATTACTTGAGAGTTAACACCTTACGAGCGGCCTAGGCGGTAATTTATATGTACCACCCAGCGGGGTGTTTTTACCCTAAATAGGGTTGTTTACGTGATCATTTTCATGCCTAAATAAGACCCAGAGCATAAAACAAGTATCTATCCCTGAAAGGGCATAAACAGAGCTTTCCAATGACACCCCAACCATCCTTGTACGACCACTGGTTCTCTTGCAACGATCGCGCAACACGAGTGCAAAAACCATGTAATTAGGTACTTTCCCTACATAATTCCCTGTGTAGCGAGTGCGAGAGGGTGAGGGAGGGTGGGATTCATGTCAGTAGGTCCGCCGCGGTGGTCTGGAGCAGTCATACGCTTGCTCCGCTCCTCCCACCACTCATCTCGCTCTCTCAGCAACATTACGTGGTGAAAATGGCACACGACATAAGTTGTGAACCGCCACTTAGTCCATATTAATTTCACACGACATAAGTTGCGCGCCGCCAAAGATGATACAGTGTAATGAGTCAAGCCAGAGCTTAAATCCTGTAATTCTAAATTCAGAACACGGGGTAATTTGTGCAAAGCAGCCGAAATCCGGAAATCAAAGGTCAATAGTTAATTAGCAAGGAGATAATTGGTCACTGGACATTTGTTGATATATTATATATATACTGTATACAGTATATATACTCCCAGCCGGGCTCGAACCACCGACAGTCAGGACGATTATCCATGCAAAAACTAACACAAAATTAACATGATACTACCTACACAAGGTTGACAACACACACACACACACACGTGGATTCCTGGATTCCTGGATTGTAGTTTAGGACCGAAGTCCTGGGCCACGCTGGTGCGCCGGCCTCAGTAGTTCCTCGCTCTGGTTTGATGTAGCAGGCTGTTTCCGTCGGACGTTTGGTAATAGTGTGGCAGCGATGGTTTGTCGGGTTTTGTAAGTAGGAATTTGTCCAATCCAGTCTTGAAACTTAAGAGAGAGCTTGTGAGTTCTCTTAGTTGCTTGTGGAGACAGTTATATATCCTTGGACCATGTACAGCCATTGAATTCTCTTTCAAGGTTTGTAAGCTCATCCTTGTTCTCACTAAACGCGGAATAGTGCACAATTTTCCTCTTCTACTGTTGTATGTCATCCTGATTTCATCTTCGTTTTCCAGATTTGGTATAATTTCGTTAATTATTTTCCACACTTACATTGCTACATATCTCTCCCTTCTTCTCTCCAATGAGTACATCTCTAAATGCTGTAGTCTCTGCCAGTAGTCCATGTTGTTCAGTTCAGTTCTCTCTCACACTCACACACATCACTCACCCGCCGGCTTTAGCATCGCCAACAGCTCCGCATCGCCACTGAGAAAACTCGATCATAATTTGAGTATTTCATATCCCAATTCCCTTTATTCATTGCATGAACAGTAGTTAAGTGCTTGTTTAACCTCCACATAGTTCTGTAGTTGCCGTGCATGTTATTTTATTGCTTTTCTGACTGATAAACATTGTTGTTTACATTTGTTATCCTAGCTTGTAGCAGACGACGGACGCGCACCTCTAATCGACCTAGCTTTGTATTTTCTTATTAACTCTAGTAGTTATCGTATTCAGTATCCTACTGTAGCTATATATATCTGTAATTTTAGTTGTTGCTCGCATGATCTTGTACTGTAGTAACCTTTGACTGATAACTTTGTTTATCTAAATATAATCCTGCTTGACTAGCCTACAGTGACACCAGCGCCATCTGTTGATACAGTATATTAACCCCTTGTGTGCAGTTACACTTTATTTTTATATAATCTCTATTTGGTGAATTGTATATTTAGTTACATATTCTATTATATATATATATATTTGTTTTGCTTTTTTAGGTAGGTTATCACCCCTGGTAGCCTACGTCTGCATATTTCATACTTTTTTGTTTTTGGTTATTTTTGTTTTCGGTTAGTCTAGGCTATCATCCCTGGTGGCCTATTTCTGCGTATGGTACTTCAATTTTTAAATTTTCAGTTAGGCTATCACCGCTGGTGGCCTATTTCTGCGTACCGGTATTTCATAATTTTTGTTTTCGGTTAGTCTAGGCTATCATCTCTGGTGGCCTATTTCTGCGTCCTTCAATTTTTAAATTTTCAGTTAGGCTATCACCGCTGGTGGCCTATTTCTGCGTACCAGTATTTCATAATTTTTGTTTTCGGCTATTTTGGTTTTCGGGTAGTCTAGGCTATCACCGCTGGCGGGCTATTTCTGCGTACCGGTATTTCATAATGTTTGTTGTCGTTTATTTTTGTTTTCGGTTAGTCTAGGCAATATCCCTGGTGGCCTATTTCTGCGTACTTCAATTTTTAAATTTTCAGTTAAGCTATCACCGCTGGTGGCCTATTTCTGCGTACCGGTAGTTCATAATTTTTGTTTTCGGTTAGGATAGGCTATAACCCCTGGTGGCCTATTTCTGTTTAAATAAACATAAAATTGTTTTCGGTTCGGCTATCACTGCGTATTCAAATTTAATTTTGTTTTGTTTTAATTTTTGGTTAGGCTATCACCGCTGATAACCTGATAACCTATTTGTGTGTATTTCAACATTTTTGTTTTCGGTTAGGCCTATTTAAGTAAGTGAAGCGACCTGAAGGGAGTGAGTGACGTGTTTTAAAGTGAGTTTAGTGTTTTTAAAGTGAGTTAAGTGTTTTTAAGTGAGTGAAGTGAACTGAAGAAAGTGATCGTCACCATGCCTCGTGCCTGGACGAACTGCGCCGGTAAGTTGGTGCTTCCATGTTTGCTCCTGCCGATCCACAAGTCTGCCGACTCTGCCAGCAACGAGAGGATTTGACAGCAAAATTGGATGAAGCCCTCAACAAGATCAACGCCCTCACCAGGAAGCTGGAATCACTCCAAGAGTTTGTAACACTCAACGTTGGAGTATCACTAACTCAAATTGTTTCAACTCCAGCATCCACCACCGCCCCAACGTCATCTGCCAACAATCCAACACCTGCAGTAGCCACTGCAGCAGATGCTTCTGACGAACCTGAGCCGACATCAAACCAGGACAGCCGCCCTGTTCACCTTAGTCTCTCCCCTCTCCTCGTGCAAGAAGCCTTGCTAGCACGAACAGTACCAACCCCTCGCCCCCGTTCTAACCACTCCTCTCCCTGACCTGTACGTAGAGTCCCGCCACCACAGGTTTCCGGATTTACACCAGTGAGGAACGGTGCACGGCCAACGCAGAAAAGGTCTCATCTACCAGTCACAATGTCAAACAGATTTGAGATATTGGTAGAGATGGAAGACGAACCAGAAGAGACCAGGCTCGTTTGGGATTCCATCCTACGAGGACAGGTCGAAGAGTTCTGCGACAGAGTCCCAAATCACCGAAAAAGATTTTGCATCCCAGGAGCTGGACTGGACGACATTGTGGAAGCCTTCGAAGATACCACAAAGGATGCATTGAAAATACCCTTTTGTCATCCATGCTGGTTCAAATGACGTCATGCGCACCAGATCCGAAGAGTTGATGGAGAAATATCGCAAGATGATCCAGCACTACAAAAACAAGTCAAGGAATATCATCATCTCAGGCATTCTCCCCAAGATCGACGCACTGACAAATTCTACGACAAGGCCTTCAGCACAAATAGCCGACTAAAACATTTGTGTCTGAGGGAAGAAGTTGAATTCATCAACCTCTGGGACAACTTCTACAACCAGCCTACTCTGTTCCGCAAGGATGGCACTCATCTAAACCCTGTGGGTTCAGCACGCATGGGTCGTCTCCTACACGAAGCAGTCCGCAGCCATGGATCAAAAAACGCCATCCGAGAAGAAGCAGCAGTGACATAAATCATCCAACGCCAAGAAAAAAAACAGAGGCAACCGAGGACCACCAGCGATAAGGACCGGAGACAGCGAGGACCGAGGACAGCCATGAACATAAATGTAGATCCGACAAGAACCAAAAATATTATTAAAGCGCGTTCCGTGAGTTCTAAAATAACAAATTTAAAGGTTTTCTATGCAAACGCTCGTAGCATACGCAATAAATTTTCAGATTTAGAGGAGCTAGTGTTTACAGAAAATTATGATGTGATTGGCATAACAGAATACAGAAGATAGAGACTTTTTAGCAGAGTATTCACTTCCCGGTTATGTAATGTTTGAGAAAAGCCGAATAAATCGAAATGGAGGTGGCGTTTTACTTTATATCAAAGAAAGTCTTAACCCTACCCTCTTGTCAAAACCTCAAATTGTGAACGTAGACGCATCTTTTGTGCTAATAAAGAATAATAAAGGTACCAAAATAATACTTGCATTAATATACAGACCTCCAGCTCAATCAGTGCAAACTGACCGAGAAATTTACGAACAAATTGCAGATGTAAGTAACTCACAAGATACCGTTATTTTTGGTGACTTTAATTTACCTGTGACCAAGTGGGGCGATACTCTTACTTCACACTCCGGATATGACTTGTATACGAACTTGCAAGAGAGTTCGCTTTATCAATTTGTTGGAACGCCGACCCGTGGTAATAACGTTCTTGACATTGTACTTGCAACAAAAGAAGAATTAATAGAGAATTTGAATGTTGGTGATGAATTCAGTAACAGCGACCATCATACGATAACTTTCACTTTAAAGTTTACTAGTACCGAAACCAAATAGTAGCCATTCGAAAAAAGTCCCTAATTTCCCAAGAAAGCAAACTTCCATAAACTTAGATCTATGTTTAAAGAAACTGACTGGAGCTTTTTAATTCCACAATAAACGACAAAAATACATTTATTTTGGGGGAAGTTATTCGAAGCCCCTGACCTAAAAGCAGTGCAAGACTGGATACCATCGAAAACGCGGCGTGGAGGCCATAATAATAAGCCCAAATGGGGAATAAAGATATTTCAAACGGCCTGCTTGCTAAAAAAACTTGCTAATGATTAGATTAAAATCATCACAAAATGACGTAAGAACGGCCTGAACTGATTTGTAGAGCTACGACGGGCAAAGCCAAAAAGTTAATTAAAGCAAAGTAAAAAAGACCTTAGAGTTACATATTGCGAATCAAAGTAAAACAAACCCGAAAGGAAATTCTATAGTTATATCCAGAAAAGAAAAAAAGTAGTTACTTCAACTGTTGGACCGTTAGTCGAGAAAATGGAGAATACACCAAAG
>CM064482.1:67374084-67446584 GCA_032716605.1 Paralithodes platypus
CCCCACAAAAACCAGGGTTGTGATAATCAAGATGGGTTGAGATTTGTGCTGCAGTTTATTCTGGTATAACTTTGGGCCCATGGTTGTAGCATAGTCACGACATTGTTCATCTAGTACACACACATTCATCCCTTTTACGAGATGCATGGCAATAATTGCTAAACTAGAACAATTAGTCAACTATTCATTTTCAACGTAAGGAAACACATGAACTAGCTCAGCACTCTTCTTGATAATAAACACCCTAAATGACATAAGTCTGAATGAGGTCAGTAACGTTTATTAGAGTATTTATATATATATATTTATTGCTCAATGTACAGTATATATATTGTATATTTAACTGGGCATGCCTGTTTGCTCAGAGACATTTCCCTAAAAATCCAGGAAGCATTGTAACACAGACGATGTTCACACGTACACTGTACAGTGCCTCTTTCACCAGAACATAATACCTCACCCTTCCCTCCTGCCTGCCTGCCTGCCTCCCACCCTTTGTACTCACCCCCACCCCTGTACTCCTGCCTATCATACCCCTCTTACTCCCAGCCTCATGTCCAATAGGCCCATCTGCCAACACAAGGAATGGACAACTTTTTACAACAACATTGCCATTTTGGAACATCAGACGCTGAATATTGGCTATTACAGAGTAAGTTATGTTCTTATAGTTTTGTCATCTTTATTAAACCTCAAAGTTGTCTGAATTTAAGAAATGGTACGCAAAACTTAGGTCCATCTTTTTTGATACTGGAAAAAATAGGAAAATCTCTCGGGAGAGTCCTAACCCGGTTTAGCAATGGGTCTCTTAAGGGGAGATTTCCACTTGAGGGATTTTTTTCTTGACCCCTTTCTCCCTCATGTCTAGCCCGATTGATTTTGAGATTTTAAGACGTTTGCCCCATTAGTTTGGTGATTTTAAGAATGTCCGCCCCATTCTGTCAATTTTAAGATTTTTCGTGCCATTTAGGTGTCGATTTTATCCTGGCGAGCGATAGCGAGCCTGTAATTTAAGAGTAACCGGCCTTCGGCCGGGACATTTTTCTACCGAAAAATTTACAAATTTATCTTGAAAAGGGGTCAAGGGGGTGACATTTTAAGATTGTTGGAGGAGTAGGAAACATACTTAATACCTCCCCTTAATCTGCCACAGCCCGCACCTGCCACACACTCACACATCTGTTACACTTGTTCCAGGTTCTTTGTTCCAGTGCTTCCCATCTGCCCCCCCCCCCCCCCCCTCGCTCTCTCTCTTTCTCTCTGCACGACTACACACTAAGCTTATAACAACACCGTTCTATCCTCCCTTCATTCTTTCGGGGAACAAATATAACACAATCCAATGACAAATACATTAAACATCAATTATATGTCCCACTACCTCGTGATGATCTAGTATGTCCCACTACCTCGTGATGATCCAGTATGCATGACGTTTTTCACATTCCTCAAGTCATTCATTTTAATTGGTTATTATAAATTAATTACACGTATTTTGTTTCACTCTGCACATAAAATTGTTTTACGTATACTAAAGTCCTCATTAATTTTCAGCTTCATTGCCTACTCCAATGAATATATAATTATCCTTCTTTGTTCTACTTTTCAATTCAGTACTGACATTTTGTCTACTCCTTCATAATAATATCTCCTCTAATTGAATATATTGTTTTTCTTGACGCTCCCTATTACCATATTCTTCGCTCTTTGTATTACCTCCGCTCTCGCTCTCGCTCTCTCTCTCACTCTCAATTAGAATGAATCAAACTTGGGCTGAGAGTGTTGTCCTATCAATTCCATGAGAGTCCTTTATCCCAGTCTTACTTATCAACGAATATCCTAGTCAAGGTATGTCACCCCTTGCATGTTTGTGTAGTTCTCTGTATTCCTCTGATTATTAGACTGAGCTGTCTGTGTCTCTCCTCATCGGAAACTTATATGATAATACTGGTACGTTAATTGACATGAACAAAATTATGTTTGATATTGTTGGTAATTGCAACATATTTAGTCTCACGTTTAATGCATTCCTACATTTTATTCTGGATCTGGGTTCCAGGATATGGTCCGGATCGACTTCTAAATTGAATCACTTCTTTCTTAGCGAATACCCTATCTGCTAATCAAATTTCGAGAACATTGGTACGTAACTATACCCTGTCTGCCCACCAAATTTCGTGCATATCCCTTGATCGCCTCCTAAATTGAATCACTTCCTCCTTGGCCCATATCCTATCTGACCACCAAATTTCGTGAAAATCGACCAATAGCTTTGTGAGACAGACAAACAAACAGAGGAAAAACCATAACTGCCATTTAACTTCGTTTGGTGGAAGTGATTAAGGGGAGAAGGGCTCGTCTTTCTGGCACCCCTTCTCCCTCGTGTTTTATATTTTAAGACGTTCGGCCCAGTAGCTTGGCGATTTTAAGACTTTACGCCCCATTTCTTTGTCAATTTTAAAACCTTTCCTGCCATTTAGGTATCGATTTTTTTCTGGCGAGCGATAGAGAGCCTGTATATTCTATAAAGGCCGGGAAATTTTTCTACCGAAAAATTTTACAAATTTAGCTTGAAGGTGGGTATAAGGGGTGTGTTTTACAGCTTGATGGAGGTCTAGGGAGGAAACTAACAAATATTAAAACTCCAAACACTAAGCAAATAAACTAGCCCATCTCCCCTTAAGGCTGGTCGTATGGAGCTAAACAAATGTTTATAATTAGTGTACGGGGAAGTTTTTTCATATAAGATGTCTTTTGCCTGGATTAAATTACTATCGAAGATTAAAAGCAATTCTTCGGTAGATAATTTCAAGAAGGCTATAAGTATTTTAGCAAACTGTTCAACAAAAACATTACAGTGATGCAATCTCTCTTTGTCATCGATCTTACGTCCTTTAAGTGATGTCCATAAACGTTTGCTAACAAATGGGTGTGGGTAATGCAGCATAAAATGTGATGTGTTCTGTTCTCTTTTGAATGATGATTTATTTTTCATAAACATTTGCAGAACTATAAAGCTAACATCTTGATAATTATTGGATTTAATATACATAATTCGAGCTAGTCTTACACCGCCCTTCTTGTGTATTTTGTATTAAGGGGAAAGGGTATATTGTGTGGTCGATTATTTCATATATGTATTATTATTTTAATTTCCTCCCTAGACTTCCATCAAACTTTAAAAAAAACATCCATTATATTCCCCTTCTAGAATAATTTGTAAATTTGTCGGTAGCAAAATATCCCGGCCAAAGGTCAGCTCTTCAAAAATCAAAGGCTCACTATCGTTCACCAGGAAAAAAATCGACAACTAAATAGCAGGAAAGGTCTTAATATTGACAAAGAAATGAGGCGAAAGGTCTTAAAATCTCCCCTTAAGTGATACATACAACATTTTATATCTCAATACTATAACTAGTGATATTATTGAAACACCGAATCAACTATAAATATGTAAACTATGTACTTGCATTTTTGGGAATTGTATAAAAACATATACAGTATGTAGATGTTACCGATAGGGCTGCCACTACATTATTTTTGTTTATTTTTTTAAGGTATACAACTAACGTTTACACTGTTTTGTAGCACCATATGCTTGTTTGTAATGTAAGTAGCTGCCTGCTGAAAAACTTTACGCTTAGTGGGCTCAGCTCATTTGTATTCCTGTGTGATTTATAACATTTACATATTAGTAGGATCTAAATAAATATATAAATACATAATTAATAAATATATCACTATTTCTGTCTATCTCTACCTATGTCTGTTTAAACGTGAGGACCTGCAAATTGCTCGCTGCTGTATGCATGTTCCTTTCCAACCACCAATTCGTCCGCCTCCTGGACATCCCACTGTCATTATCTTCATGTAATTTATTATGTATTATCTGGTCTATCCACTTATCTATCTGTCTGTTTGTGTTTCTGTCTCCAAGTAGGGACCTGCAAATAGCTCTCTCCTGTATGCATGTTCCCTTTCACTCACCATTCCTTTTCCTGTTCTTCCTCAACATCCTACCATCACTTTCTTCATACTGTTTAATATTGGTTGACACCTCTTCTGGTCTGCCTTTCTATTGGTCTGTCTGCTTGTCTGTCTGTCTCCACTTGAGGACCTCCAAATAGCTCACCATTTCCTCCTCCCCCTCTTTCTCCACCTGCTCTCCCTCCTCCTCTTCCTCTCCCTTTTACTCCTCTTCCTTCTACTCCTTTCCATTCTACTCCTCTCCCTCCTGCTCTTCCTCCTCCTCCTCTTCCTCTTCCTTCTACTCCTCTCCCTCCTGCTCTTCCTCCTCCTCTTCTTACTTTACTTCTCTCCCTCCTGCTCTTCCTCCTCCTCTTCTTACTTTACTTCTCTCCCTCCTGCTCTTCTTCCTACTGCACTTACTCCTGCTCTCCCTTCTACGCTCTCTTCTACTCCTCTCCCCTCCTGCTCTTCCTCCTCCTCCTCTTCTCCCTCTTGCTCTTCCTCCTCCTACCTCGACATCTCACTGCCACTGTCTTCATTTCCAAAGTGGCCCTCAAAATGCCGCCTCTAATCTCCTCAGCGCCCTCCTACACGTCTCCTGATCTTTATTCGCCCATCTCCCTCCTCCTCCCGATCTCTCTGGACTAGTGACTTGGGGTCATATTCTTGAGCCTCTTTAAACCCTTTTAATCCTTTCACTTGCGTCTTTCTTCACTTATTCCGGCTTGCATTAGTCGATTTTACTAAGCTTAGGATAACCCAGCACACTGGCTATAATGATATGATTGTTTGCAGTTTAGGACCAACCTTATATAAATTAGAGGATTTATAGAGAATGTTTTACCGAATGCATTTATATACGAACCTTCTAATGAGACCCCGATACATCATTTAATGTTAGCCAGATTACAGATAGTGAATTTTTCTAACTTATTCTCAATCCGACCTTACTCTAGACCTTTATCAGTACGGTAAAAGGAAAATCTCACTGGTGTGATCATAGAAATGGGAGATAAAACCCGTATGTACACTCTGATACCATAGTCTCTAGCCCACTCATAAGTATTCGTGACCCTACCATGTTTTTCTGTATGCAATTCTAACTAGCAGGATTAATTTTTGGTTACAACTTGCTTATCAATAAATAGTAGTATATAGTTTCGTAGTTGATGTATAGAATATATTTTTCATAAATTAGTTTCCAGAGATATACCTCCTTAATTAGAAATAGGTGAAGTCCAGGAATATATATGAGTGGGCTAGATATTATAGCACCCAAGTGTACTGTACTTTCAGGCGATCTTATTACCCCAAACGGTTCTGGTGTCAAGTTTTATGATTATTCAGAGCGGATTCCTGACACTACAAATTAGCTAAAAAAATACCAAGACGATACTGGCTTTGTTAACCCTTTCAGTACCGGTGCCGTAATTTTAACTTTATTTTGGCTAATATTTGACGATCTTTATTTAGTTTAACAAGGACCTCCAGCAATTTACAGGCTTGGAACTGTCCTACTTAACCACTTTTACTACCACATATCTTTTTTTAAACTGCACAAAATCACCTACATTAGCTAGAATAAAATTAAAAAGACGTCGCCGGTACAGAATGGGTCAAGTGTTTGATGGGCGTCGCTTTAACGTTCCTACTTTGAACAATATATACCATATATATACTTAAGCTTTCTCGTACTGACAACCTTTACCTCAAGAAAAAGAGACAAGTAACCAATTCTTAATGCTTAATATTATGGCCCATTGTATTTAGCGAAGACTATTCTATTCATTATGACGAGACTAAAAATATAATTCCCAACTTTGCGTACCCCCAAAACAACTAGAGAAAACGATATGATAATCTACTATATAAGGGCACTTTCTGTGAGTCTGTCGTCTGTCTGCCTGTCTGTTCACGAACTACTCCCTCAGTTTTCAAGATGGAGAGCCCATGCTTGGCATGCACACTATGGGGGTGCCACAATAGGTATTGGGGGGGGGGGACCCCCAACTCTCTGTTTTCAAGATGGAGAGCCCATATTTGGTATCCACACTAGGGGGGGGGGGGGGGTGCAAGAATAGGTTTTAAGCGGGGGGGGGGGGGGGACCCTCCTCCTACCCCAACTCCCTGAATGTTCAAAATGAAGAGCTCATACTTGGCATGTATACTAAGGGGGTGCCAGAGTAAGTTTTAAGCAAAACAAAAGATTGTCCCCTATCCCCCCGGGGGGGTCTCTTGGCTAGTTCTACCATGGGGGAAAAGCCTACAATTAAATAGGAGTTGGAATTACAGCCTGCTCGTTCCACCCCTCCCGGAGTCACATGTGGCTATTGGTCATATTTTCTAGACTCTCCATACAAAAAAAAACTATATAAATCTTTAATTGAAAAGCATTTTATTATAAAGATAACAGATTCGCCAACCAAAACTGTTGTGTTTCTATACTAAAATTTGTCTTCAATATCTGGGTTTAGTCGTTCCATTCTTCTGTTTGCGGTACTGAGATATTTTCACTCGGACATCTTTCAAATTTATTAACATAGACCTGGACTATCTAATGCAAATTAATATATAATCATTATTTTGGTCATGTAGGTAGTAACCGTAATTTTGTGTTGTGTTCTGCGCAATTATTTGAAAATTTATTTACAAAATAGACGATTAGAAGTATATGTTATATTGGGGTCTTAATTTTACTCTCTTCCATCTAAATAAATTATTGCCATGATGATTTACACTTGTATACTGTGGAAAACCTCTTTTAGAATCATCCTACCAACCCCAACCCATTTTTAATCGGACCATTTGTTACTGTGCAAGGAAGTAATGATGGTATATTCTCTCTCTCTCTCTCTCTCTCTCTCTCTCTCTCTCTCTCTCTCTCTCTCTCTCTCTCTCTCTCTCTCTCTCTCTCTCTCTCTCTCTCTCTTCTCTCTCTCTCTCTCTTCTCTCTCTCTCTCCTCTCTCTCTCTCTCTCTCTCTCTCTCTCTCTCTCTCTCTCTCTCACAAGCCCACCCAATCAAACTCCACCCGCACAGCTAAGAGAAATAAACAACCCCGCCCAACCCTTCCAAAGTCCATCACAACCATTTAAACGAAACCGTCAACCCCAATGGCCCACAAGTTGCGAAAACTTACCTACCTGAACCACAAAACAAACTAAACAACCCCACCCAACCCCATCCAAGCCAACCCAACCAACTGAATGAATTTGACAACCCGCCGCGGCTTCAAGTCACATCCCCAAACCCATCCTCACCAATAAGAAAAACAAATCCAGCGCATGCTGAGAGAAATGATATAAAAATAATATCCATAAATGCCTGCTCAATAAGAAACAAAATAGACGAACTCAAATGTCTGTTATTAAATGAGAAAGTTGACGTTTTTTGTATAACGGAAACACATCTGAACCTTAAAAATAAAGATCTACTTCATGAATATCACATAGAGCCATATCAATTTTGTCATAAAGACCGTAACAATGGAAAACAAAGAGGGCGGGTTGCAATGTACATTGCAACCTACTTAAACCCAGTCGAGGTGACTCTCCCCGAAAGTAATGCAGAAATAGTGTGCGTCAAAATAAATACAAAAAACATGAACTTAAATATCACTACAGCGTACCGACCACCGAGACTAACTGTTGCCGATGATACAATTTTTTATGAAATACTAGAGAAAACCCTTAATTCCGACGAAACAGTTTTACTAGGTGACTATAACCTCCCCCTAATTGACTGGAATACCCTGACCGGAAAAAAATTGCTGAGTCACGCCTAATGACAACCTTCATCCAGGACAATTTTTTTGACTCAACACGTAAAACAGCCGACGCGAGACAGGAATATATTAGACCTCGTAATCACTACCCAAGAAAATTTATTATCAAACCTGGATGTAGGTGAACATCTGGCAACGTCCGATCATAAAATCTTAAGAATCAACGTTATAAGCAAATATTCCTCAGTAAAAACAACAGGAATGGTTTCGGACTTCAAAAACGCAAATTATGACGGACTTAAGGAATCGCTATCAAACATACACTCAAACCTCATAAATATAAACGAAGTAAATGAACTATGGGGACATTTTAAGTCTACAATTACAGAAGCGCATAAAACAATTTGTACCCATGAAACCAAAACGTAATACGAAATCAAGTATGCCCCCTTGGTACAGTAGAGACATTGGCAAGGCAATAAGGAAAGGAAGGAATCAACTCCACAAACTTGTAAAAAATAACACAAACACTGAAGTAATTAAAAACTTGTACAAAATTAGTAGAAGGGAAGTGAAACAAATAATTAGGGCGAACAAACAAAATTACGAAATGACTATTGCCAGAGAAAGTGCCACAAACCCCCAAAAATTCTACAGTTACGTAAACAAAAATAAACAGATCAAAAGCGGAATCGGACCGCTAATAGAAGATGGCCAGACAATAATCAGGTGACACAAACACGGCAAATCTGCTCAACAAATATTTTGGCTCAGTTTTCACAGAAGAAATTATCGATCATACCCTTGAAAATAACACCTCAACTCATGTGATAGGAGATTTCACCATCAGTGTTACCGAAGTACAAAGCAAATTGAGTAATTTAAATGTAAATAAGACCCCGGGACCCGACATGCTCCACCCGAAAATAATTAAGAATGTCAAGGACGAAATAGCAAAACCCCTGACACAACTATTTAACTTATCACTACTACAGGGGATTGTACCGAGTGATTGGAAAGATGCGAACATTACGCCGATATACAAGAAGGGTAGCAAGGCCAAAGCGAGTAATTACAGACCAATTAGACTAACTTCAATTGTAGGAAAAATCATGGAAAAAATCATTAGAGATAAGATAGTAGATTACCTCGAATCAAACAACCTAATCAAAAATAGTCAACACGGCTTTAGATCAAATAAGTCATGCCTAACAAATTTGATTGAATTTTATAACAAAGTATTCACATATAACGACATGACGAAATCACTAGATATAATCTTCTTGGACTTTCAAAAAGCTTTCGACAAGGTGCCTCACCGAAAAAACTATTGGCTAAACTGGAGAGGATAGGTATCAAAGGTGAAATTCATTCTTGGATAAAAAATTGGCTTACAGACAGAAGACAGAGAGTGGTGATAAATGGAGTGGAATCGGAGTGGGAGCCTGTCACTAGTGGAGTTCCACAGGGTTCAGTCCTTGGACCGGTCCTGTTTCTCATTTACATTAACGATATCGATGTAGGGGTAAACAACACCATTTCCAAATTCGCCGACGATACAAAAATAGGAAATACAGTCCTGAACGAAGATGATAGAAATGCGTTGCAATCTGATTTAAACAAGATATCAGAGTGGTCGAAAAAATGGCAGATGCCCTTCAATGTCGATAAATGTCAGGTGCTGCAGGTTGGTAGCAGAAATATGAAATACAAATACGAAACGAATGGCAAACAAATAAAAACCGCAACGGTAGTAAAAGACCTAGGGGTACTAATATCTGAAAACCTAAAAACTTCCGACCAATGTATAGCAGCTGCAAATAAGGCAAACATAGCATTGGGCTTTAT
This sequence comes from Paralithodes platypus, assembly GCA_032716605.1. Classification (NCBI taxonomy): domain Eukaryota; kingdom Metazoa; phylum Arthropoda; class Malacostraca; order Decapoda; family Lithodidae; genus Paralithodes; species Paralithodes platypus. The sequence goes on from CM064482.1 coordinate 67,383,625, forward strand.
TAAACGAAAATTTACATATAAACATGAAAACGTAATAGTGCCACTGTTCAAAAGTATGGAGAGGCCCCACCTTGAATATGGTGCGCAGTTCTGGTCACCTTATCTGATCAAGGACATTGTAAGACTCGAGTCAGTACAGCGTAGAGCGACGAAGATGATACCCTCATTAAGAAATAAACCATATGAAGAAAGACTTAAACGATTGAACCTGTTCTCATTAAAAAAGTGGAGGTTGAGGGGTCAGCTTATTGAGTGCTTTAAGATACTAAAAGGTTTCGACAAAGTCGATGTAAATGCACTATTCACATTAAACAATACTAATCAAACTCGTGGAAATGGAATGAAATTAAAAACCAAAAAGGCAAACCTAGATGTCACAAAGAGTTTCTTCACCTACAGTGTGGCGACAGAGTGGAATAAACTACCAGCGAGAGTGGTGGAGAGCGACACAATAAACGCTTTCAAGGGAAGGCTTGACCTCTATCTGCAGAGGGCTGGGATGATATGAAAAAACAAAACAAAAAAACAAAAAATGTATGTATATGTATGTGTGTGCACTGTACAGTATGTATATATATACTGTATATATATGTGTGTATGTATGTATGTGTATATGTATGTGTATATATATGTATATATATATGTATATGTATGTATGTGTATGTGTGTATGTGTGTATGTGTATATATGCATATATAGTTTGTAAGGCCAGACTGCCTAGTAAGGACCTTGAGGTCTGTGTGGTCTGTGTATCTATGTAGCTCTATGTAGCTGTATGTAGCTCTCTCTCTCTCTCTCTCTCTCTCTCTCTCTCAGTGGCCTTGATCCCTACAGCCCTCATTTGGCCTGTCTCGAAACCGAGACTCTCCTCTTCCCTTCATTTTGCGGAACACTTAACAGCTCCTCTAAGCCTCTCTCTCTCTCTCTCTCTCTCTCTCTCTCTCTCTCTCTCTCTCTCTCTCTCTCTCTCTCTCTCTCTCTCTCTCTCTCTCTCTCTCTCTCTCTCTCTCTCTCTCTCTCTCTCTCTCTCTCTCTCTCTCTCTCTCTCTCTCATAATTGTGTAATGCACATTTAATTTGTAAATGCAGTTTTATAAGCTGATGTTAAGCCCTGTTATATACCAACACTATAATGAGGAGACCTAGTACCTGCATATATTATGTGCTTGTTAAGGTTTTCTTTGACACATAAGTCTATTATTCTGTTTTTTTTTTTAATATATTTACCATTATATTATCTTATATTCTCTCCCTTCTTCCTATTTAAACTATAACATGTATTTTCTGATTGGTACATTCATTAGTGTGTTGGCTTTTTTTTTTTTTTTTTTTTTTTTTTTTTTTTTTTTTTTTTTTTTTTTTTTTTTTTTTAATATGTTCAATTGTGTCTCTCTGGCATGTGATCTAATATATTTATTTCACTCCCAGCACCAAACACCTCTTAAGGGGAGGTTTCTAGTTTGTTCCCTAGACCTCCATCAAGCTTAAAATTACACCTTCTAGACTCTTTCAAGCTAAATTTGTACATTTTTCGGTAGAAAAATGTCTCGGCCGAAGGCCGGTTCCTAATAAATTACAGGCTCGCTATCGCTCGCCAGGAAAAAAAATGACACGAAAGATCTTAAAATTGACAGAAATGGGGCGAAAGTTCCTAAAATCGCCAAACTAATGGGGCGAACGTCTTAAAATCTCAAAATCAATTGGGCTAAACCTGAATGAGAAAGGAGTTCAGTAAAACATCCCTCAAGTGGAAATCTCCCCTTAATGAAATTAATATTATGTGTGTATACTGTATATTATGTGTGTATACTGTATATTATGTGGGTATACTGTATATTATGTGGGTATACTGTATATTATGTGGGTATACTGTATATTATGTGGGTATACTGTATATTATGTGGGTATACTGTATATTATGTGGGTATACTGTATATTATGTGTGTATACTGTATATTATGTGGGTATACTGTATATTATGTGGGTATACTGTATATTATGTGGGTCTACTGTATATTATGTGGGTATACTGTATATTATGTGGGTATACTGTATATTATGTGGGTATACTGTATATTATGTGGGTATACTGTATATTATGTGTGTATACTGTATATTATGTGGGTATACTGTATATTATGTGGGTATACTGTATATTATGTGGGTATACTGTATATTATGTGGGTATACTGTATATGATGTGGGTATACTGTATATTATGTGGGTATACTGTATATTATGGAATATAGGGTGGTATACTGTATATTATGGAATATAGGGTGGTATACTGTATATTATGGAATATAGGGTGGTATACTGTATATTATGTGGGTATACTGTATATTATGTGGGTATACTGTATATTATGTGGGTATACTGTATATTATGTGGGTATACTGTACATAATGTATGTAATTTCGTTTGTATGTAACACGACATTCATTTACATTTGTTTTTGTTTGGCCTTTAAACATGTTCTATATCAATGTACTTTTATAACCCTCAATCCACGGTGCTAGTTAATTAATAAACAGTGAATACCATATGTTCAGTCCACACTTACTGATTACACGGATTATAAGACGGTAAGATGTTCTAAAGTATGTATTGCATTTTTTAGCAATGTACTTTTCATGAGTAACTACATTTCATCTTCCGGTGGTGCAATGGTTAGAGTGTATACAAATCTGTGTGTGATTACCCAGGTTCGAATCTCGGTGGATCACATAATATATGCTTTCATTAATTTCAATGGAGGTGTTGGGTGTTGTGGTGAAATTAATAAAAATATAGATTACCGGTACATAATATTGGCTTTTGCAACCTCTTTCCCATATCTCACTGGCACAGAGAATGTTTCTCTCTCGGACTAGCTTTCATTAATATACAACACCTTTCATTTTTATTTTAACCCTTTGATGCTCTGACGCGTTTTAGCAGTTTATTTTGGCTATCATTAGACGATTTTATGCAGCTTAGGAAGTATCTGTGGGTATTAAAAGGGTAAATACTATCTCAATCAACCCTTTGACTTCCATATACCGTTACTAATCTGAATACAATCGTCTAATAGTAGCCAGAAACAAAACAGAAACGCGTATTGGAGCTTGAAAGGGTTAATATATGTCTAAGTGTCAGTAAATACGGTATCGGTTTAGTTTAATATTGCACCTTACAATTATCTTAACAGCATACATTGCAAAACAACTTGAAATCCGAAATAAATCCAAAGAGAGAACACAAAACAGATGCAGCTGTATTAATTCAGGAATTATGTAGTAGGAATAATACTTAAGGAGGAAGTAGTCGTATTTTATGGACCCCCTTCTCCCTCATGTTAAGCATATTAGTTTTGAGATTTTAAGACGTTTGTTCCATTAGTTTAGCGGTTTTGAGACCTTTCACCCCATTTATTTGTCAATATTAAGACCTTTCGTGCCATTTAAGTGTCGTTTTTTTCCTGGCGAGCGAAAGCGAGCCTGTAATTTAAGAAGGAAGTGGCCTTCGGCCGTGACATTTTTCTACCGAAAATTGTACAAATTGATCTTGAAAGGGAGTCTAGGATATGTATTTTTAAACTTGATGGAGGTCTAGCAAGGAAACTCAAAAATATATTAATAAACAAAAACATAGACCAACAAACAAGTACTACCCCCTTAAGCAACGGGTGAGTGTTGCAGTAAAAAAAATATGTGGAATTGTCAGTTTTAGGAAATGGTGAACGAGTCAAAAAAAAAAAAAAAAACCCCACCCCCCCACCCCTTAGCACGATAATCCATAACGTGACGAGTTCGTGGTAAGATAATGCACTGGTCTTTGTAAGTGTCGATTTTAAGACCTTTCGGCTTATTTCTTTGTCAATATTAAGACCTTTCGAGCTCTTTGGGTGCCGATTTTTTTCCTGGCGAACGAGAGTGAACCTGTAATTTAGGAAGAACCAGGTTGGTCATCTGGACTAGTAAGAAATAATTTATCTCCAAATAGATATATGGAAAAGAGAGCAAAGCAACACACAAGAGTAAAATACAGCAATACAAATATTATACTGAAATAATTAGCATATATTGTAAAAATTTATGCAATTTGTTTGTCCCAGAAATATTTCACGGTATGCACTGGAGGTAAATAGCTTGGAATACCACTCAATCCAAAGGAGATATGAGGAACTGTGGTTAGCAGAAGACAATACTTTTAAAAGGAACTCTAGGATACAAGACAATATAGTAAGATGACTTTCATTAGCATACTGTAATATGAAAATACATATGGAAGAAATCAAGGGAAGCATTCATATTTGAACACAATTCACTGAAATTCTCTTAATATTTAGAGAATAGTTATATATGTATATTTTGAAACATAAATGCTATTCGTAGACATGAATACTGTTAATGGTTGACGTATGACAGCATTATACGTTGCTACATACAAGCCTATCAACATTATAGGACGATACACATTCAAGGTGGGTGACCTGTTTTGGTTATGTCCTTTTCTATCTTTCTCTGGCTTGTCTCCATTTGGCCCCATTCAGCCTACTGTTTTAAGACGTTTATCCCCATCCAGGTGTCAATTGTTTACTGGTGAGCGGTAGCGAGCCAGCATATTTTTTATTTTTGTTTGACAGCAGGCTAAATTTGTACATTTTTCGATAGAAAAATTTCTCCGGCGAAGCCGGATTTCTTCATATAATGCTGGCTCGCTATCGCTCGCCAGGAAGAAATCGACACCTAGATGGGGATAACGTCTTAAAATAGTTGGCTGAATGGGGCCGAATGGATACAAGCCAGAGAATGAGAGAAATGGAGAGAAATAAAAAAAAAACAGGTCACCCCCGTTAAAACAAGGTACGATATTTGCCGTTATATTTAATTGTGAAAAGTGTTATAGTATCTCTCTTCCCCCCTCTCTCTCTCTCTCTCTCTCTCTCTCTCTCTCTCTCTCTCTCTCTCGTGCAAAAACTTATTCCAAGAAAACCATGATCTTATAGAGCGTAGGAAGCCAGCCAAAGAATCCACTTTAAAGTTAGAACTATGAATGCCCTCGTACTGCACTGTACTGCACTGTATGTCTTGATTTTCTTCGACACTCTCTATAGCAGCCTCTCTGTTTCCATAAATGCTTGCCAAAACTGACTAAATCGTGCAATGATAGCCACACAATAAAGGCGGTGTCATACGAGCGGTTTTTCCGTCAATTTTTACGCGCAATTGTTGTCTAGCAGGCTTTAGGAAGAAATGCGTAATAGTATGGATTAAGTGGAAAGGGTATCTTTTATTGGTCGATTATTTCATATATTAATTATATTTTTTAGCTTCATCGCTTGACCTCCATCAAGCATAACACAACATCCATTAGATCCCCTTTCTATCGTTCGCCAGGAAAAAAAATCGACACCTAAGTAGCACCAAAGGTTTTATAATTAATATTGATAAAGAAATGGGGCGAAATGTCTTAAAATAGACAAACTAATGGGGCGAACATCTTAAAATCTGAAAATAATGGGGCTAAACATTAGAAAGAAGGGGGACCAGAAAAAATGGCCCATTCCCCCCTTAACTCTCAGCTTGCACGAACACTTCCTTTGGCGCTAGGCAATGGAGAAGGAGAGAGGGGACGGGTAGGGGAGAGAAGGAAGAGAGGGAAGGGGTGGAAGGGAGGGGAGGAGAGGGAATGGAGGGGAGGGAAGGAAGGGAGGGGAGGAGAGGGAATGGAGGGGAGGGAAGGAACGGGAGGGGAGGAGAGGGAAGGAAGGGATGATAGAGAAGGGGAGGGGAGTGAGGGGAAAGAAAGGGGATAACTAGAAGAGGGAAGGATGGGAGGGGGAGGAGGGGGGGGAGGAAAGAGAAGGGACGGGAAAGGGAGAGAGAGGAGAGAAGGGAGAGGTAAGGGGAGGGAAAGAGAGAGGGCAGGGAAAAAGAAGGGGAGGGAAAGGAAAGGGAGGGAAGGAGAGGGATAGAAGGGGGAGAGCTAGAGGAGGGAAGGGATGGGAGAGGAGTGGAGGGAGAAAGGGGAAAAGGGAAGAAAAGGAAAGGAAGAGAAGGAGAGGGAAGGGAACGGAAGTGGAAGGGAGGGGAGATAGGAGAGGAGGGGGGTAGGGGTGGGTTAATTGCAGAGAGTAGGGGAATACCAAACTTTGTAATTGATGACGTGATGATTACAGATGCTCAGAAAGAGAAGATCTGGCTGTTTTAGGGTTGGGTTTTTAAATAAGGGTGGGGAGGGTGGGAATGGAGGGAGGAAAGGGGAGGGGGGGATAGGAGAGGAGAGTAAGGGAGGGAAGGGGAGGAGAGGGGAAGGGAGGGGAGGGTAGGGAAAGGGAGGGAAGGGAAGAGGAAGGTAAGGGTGGAGGGGTTAACTACAGACAGTAGGGGAATAAGGAACTTTGTAATTGATGACGTGATGATTATAGAAGGTTAGGAGGAGAAGGTCTGGGTGTTGTTCAATTTTAACTCTATGTCGACCTACTTTGTTTCACTCCATTAGTTTGGAAACTTTGAGATGCTTCACCCCATTAGTATAGAGATAACAAGACGCTTCTCCCCATTCAGTTGTCGATTTTTTTCTGGGCGAATGATAGCGAGCCTGAAACTTAAAAGAAATCGGCCGGGACACTTTGCCATCGAAACATTTAAAAAATTAGCTTGAAGAGGATCTGGGTGGGAATTTTTAAGTTTGAATTAAGTCTGGGAAAACAATTTTATGAGCCTAGGGGACAAACTAAAATACATTGCTCGAAAATGGCAAACGCAAATAAAATCCTCAATACTAATAAAGTAGGTGTGCAGTTTTCGCACTACCAAAAAAAGAAAAAAAAATGCATACGCAACTCTGCGACCTAGAATTATTCTGCAAATAGCATTGAATCTCTTAGGTAAAATCGGTTCATATACTGTACAGTATATATATAGATATATATATATATACTAAATGTTTTTTATGCTCTCAGCCGGACTTGAACCACCGACAGTCAGAACAACCCATACTTTAATCCACTATACCACAGCGTGATAGAGGATACTTGTGTATAGTGGATTAAAGTATGGACACTCGTCCTGAATGTTGGTGGTTCATGTCCGACTGGAAGTATATATATATATAATATATTATATATATATATATATAATTACATTTAAGATCACATTGAATCTTAACCATTGGAATATTTATCTATAATAAGGTCAGCGAAACACTATTTTGTAGCATTTTGAATATGGTGTAATTCAAATTTAAAATATAAATAAGAGAGAAATAGTGACCATAATCTGTGACCTTCAACATTCACCTTGACCTTTGAATAACAAAAACACAAAATTTGGACAATCGCAACGTTGCATTGACCAACCAAATTTGCCAGCAAAATTTGGTGACGATACGTAACCCGTTCATTACAGTTCTGTCAGTTTCATTTCATACTGGATATTAGGACGATTTGATTTAGTTTATGAAGGGCCTCCATACAATTAGCAGGCTTTCAACTATCCTAATTAACCATTTTTACTACCACAGATCCTTCATAAGCTCCACAAAATCGTCTAATTATAGCTAGACTACAATACAAATGACGTCACCGGTACACAAAGGGTTAAACAGTTTAGGAAGAGTTTAAAGACAATTATTAACACTCTTCTTTTGTTCTTTGACCTTGACCGTTAACCTTAAGTATTATATATATATATATATATATATATATATATATATACGTATATACATATATTATATATGATTGAAATATAAGTCGGTAGGTGGGTGTGGATGTCGGTGGGCGGGTGTGGATGTCTGGGGGGGTGTGGATGTCGGTGGGCGGGTGTGGATGTCGGTGGGCGGGTGGATGTCGGTGGGCGGGTGTGGATGTCGGTGGATGGGTGTGGATGTCGGTGGGGGTGTGGATGTCGGTGGGTGGGTGTGGATGTCGGTGGGTGGGTGGGTGTGGATGTCGGTGGGTGGGTGGGTGTGGATGTCGGTGGGTGGGTGGGTGTGGATGTCGGTGGTGGGTGGGTGTGGATGTCGGTGGGTGGTTGGGTGTGGATGTCGGTGGGTGGGTGTGGATGTCGGTGGGTGGGTGTGGATGTCGGTGGGTGGGTGGATGGGGGGGTGTGGATGTCGATGGGTGGGTGGGTGTGGATGTCGATGGGTGGGTGGGTGTGGATGTCGATGGGTGGGTGGGTGTGGATGTCGGTGGGTGGGTGGGTGTGGATGTCGGTGGGACGGTGGGTGTGTATGTCGGTGGGTGGTTGGGTGGGTGTGGATGTCGGTGGTTGGGTGGGTGTGGATGTCGGTGGGTGGGTGTGGATGTCAGTGGGTGGGTGTGGATGTCAGTGGGGGGGTGGGTGTGGATGTCAGTGGGGGGGTGGGTGTGGATGTCAGTGGGTGGGTGTGGATGTCGGTGGGTGGGGTGGGTGTGTGGATGGGTGGTGTGGATGTCGGTGGGTGGGGGGGTGTGGATGTGGGGGGGAGGGGGGGTGTGGATGGGGGGGGGTGGGTGGGTGTGGATGTCGGTGGGGGGGTGGGTGTGGATGTCGGTGGGTGGGTGTGGATGTCGGTGGGTGGGTGTGGATGTCGGTGGGTGGGTGTGGATGTCGGTGGGTGGATGTCGGTGGGTGGGTGTGGATGTCGGTGGGGGGGTGTGGATGTCGGTGGGCGGGTGTGGATGTCGGTGGGCGGGTGTGTATGTCGGTGGGCGGGTGTGGATGTCGGTGGGTGGGTGTGGAAGTCGGTGGGTGGGTGTGGAAGTCGGTGGGTGGGTGTGGATGTCGGTGGGTGGGTGTGGATGTAGGGGGGGGGGTGTGGATGTGGGCGGGTGGGTGTGGATGTCGGTGGGTGGGTGGATGTCGGTGGGGTGGGTGGATGTCGGTGGGGGGGTGGGAGGGTGGGTGTGGATGTCGGTGGGTGGGTGGGTGTGGATGTCGGTGGATGTCGGTGGGTGTGGATGTCGGTGGGTGGGTTGGTGTGGATGTCGGAGGGTAGGTGGGTGGGTGTGGATGTCGTTGGGTGGGTGGGTGGGTGTGGATGTCGGTGGGTGGGTGTGGATGTCGGTGGGTTGGTGGGTGGGTGTGGATGTCGGTGGGTGGGGGGGTGTAGATGTAGGTGGATGGTTGGGTGTGGATGTCGGTGGGTGGGTGGGTGTGGATGTCGGTGGGTGTGGATGTCGGTGGGTGGATGGGTGTGGATGTTGGTGGGTGGATGGGTGTGATTGTCGGTGGGTGGATGGGTGTGGATGTCGGTGGGTGGATGTCGGTGGGTGGGTGTAGATGTCGGTGGGTTGGTGTGGATGTCGGTGGGTGGGTGGGTGTGGATGTTGGTGGGTGGGTGGGTGTGGATGTCGGTGGGTGGGTGTGGATGTCGGTGGGTGGGTGTGGATGTCGGTGGATGTTGGTGTGTGAGTGTGGCTGTTGGTGGGTGGGTGTGGCTGTCGGTGGGTGGGTGTGGATGTCGGTGGATGTCGGTGGATGGGTGTGGATGTCGGTGGGTGGGTGTGGATGTCGGTGGGTGGGTGTGGATTTCGGTGGGTGGGTGTGGATTTTGGTGGGTGGGTGTGGATGTCGGTGGGTGGGTGTGGATGTCGGTGGGTGGGTGTGGATGTCGGTGGGTGGGTGTGGATGTCGGTGTATGGTTGGGTGTGGATGTCGGTGGATGGTTGGGTGTGGATGTCGGTGGATGGTTGGGTGTGGATGTCGGTGGGTGGGTGGGTGGGTGTGGATGTCGGTGGGTGGGTGTGGATGTCGGTGGGTGGGTGTGGACGTCGGTGGGTGGGTGTGGACGTCGGTGGGTGAGTGGGTGTGGATGTCGGTGGGTGAGTGGGTGTGGGTGAGTGGGTGTGGATGTCGGTGGGTGAGTGGGTGTGGATATCGGTGGGTGGGTGGGTGTGGATGTCGGTGGGTGGGTGGGTGTGGATGTCGGTGGGTGGGTGGGTGGGTGGGTGTGGATGTTGGTGGGTGGGTGGGTGTGGATGTCGGTGGGTGGGTGGGTGTTGATGTTGGTGGGTGGGTGTGGATGTCAGTGGGTGGGTGTGGATGTCGGTGGGGGGGGGTGGATGTCGTTGGGTGGGTGGGTGTGGATGTCAGTGGGTGGGTGGGTGTGGATGTCGGTGGGTGGGTGGGTGTGGATGTCGGTGGGTGGGTGGGTGTGGATGTCGGTGGGTGGGTGGGTGTGGATGTCGGTGGGTGGGTGGGTGTGGATGTTGGTGGGTGGGTGGGTGTGGATGTTGGTGGGTGGGTGGGTGTGGATGTTGGTGGGTGGGTGTGGATGTCGGTGGGCGGGTGCAGATGTCGGTTGGCGGGTGCAGATGTCGGTGGGCGGGTGCAGATGTCGGTGGGCGGGTGCAGATGTCGGTGGGCGGGTGTGGATGTCGGTTGGTGGGTGTGGATGTTGGGGGGGGGGGGGGTGTGGATGTTGGTGGGTGGGAGGGTGTGGATGTTGGGGGGTGGGAGGGTGTGGATGGTGGTGGGTGGGAGGGTGTGGATGGTGGGTGGGAGGGTGTGGATGGTGGTGGGTGGGAGGGTGTGGATGTCGGTGAGAGGGTGTGGATGTCGGTGGGAGGGTGTGGATGTCGGTGGGTGGGTGTGGATGTCGGTGGATGTTGGTGGGTGAGTGTGGCTGTTGGTGGGTGGGTGTGGCTGTCGGTGGGTGGGTGTGGATGTCGGTGGGTGGGTGTGGAAGTCGGTGGGTGGGTGTGGATGTCGGTGGGTGGGTATGGATGTCGGTGGGTGGGTGTGGATGTCGGTGGATGGGTGTGGATGTCAGTGGGTGGGTGTGGATGTCGGTGGGTGGGGGGGTGTGGATGTCGGTGTATGGTTGGGTGTGGATGTCGGTGGATGGTTGGGTGTGGATGTCGGTGGATGGTTGGGTGTGGATGTCGGTGGGTGGGTGGTTGGGTGTGGATGTCGGTGGGTGGGTGTGGATGTCGGTGGGTGGGTGTGGACGTCGGTGGGGGGGTGTGGATGTCGGTGGGTGAGTGGGTGTGGATGTCGGTGGGTGGGTGGGTGTGGATGTCGGTGGGTGGGTGGGTGTGGATGTCGGTGGGTGGGGGGGTTGGTGTGGATGTCGGTGGGTGGGTGTGGATGTCGGTGGGTGGGTGGGTGTGGATGTCGGTGGGTGGGTGAGTGTGGGTGTCGGTGGGTGGGTGGGTGTGGATGTCGGTGGGTGGGTGGGTGTGGATGTCGGTGGGTGGGTTGTTGTGGATGTCGGTGGGTGGGTGGGTGTGGATGTCGGTGGGTGGGGGTGTGGATGTCGGTGGGTGGGTGGGTGTGGATGTTGGTGGGTGGGTGGGTGTGGATGTCGGTGGTGGGTGGGTGTGGATGTTGGTGGTGGGTGGGTGTGGATGTCGGTGGGTGGGTGTGGATGTCGGTGGGTGGGTGTGGATGTCGGTGGGCGGGTGCAGATGTCGGAGGGCGGGTGCAGATGTCGGTGGGCGGGTGCAGATGTCGGTGGGCGGGTGTGGATGTCGGGGGGTGGTGGGTGTGGATGTGGTGGGTGGGTGTGGATGTGGTGGGTGGGAGGGTGTGGATGGTGGTGGGTGGGAGGGTGTGGTGGGTGGGAGGGTGTGGATGGTGGTGGGTGGGAGGGTGTGGATGTCGGTGAGAGGGTGTGGTGGATGGTGGTGGGTGGGAGGGTGTGGTGGATGGTGGTGGGAGGGTGTGGTGGGTGGGGGTGGGTGGGTGTGGATGCCAGTGGATTGATGTGGATGAGCTTAGGTGGGTACGGATGGGTATGAAATAGACAAATACAAAATCACAAAAAAACATAGAAAGGAAAATGAGTCCAATGCCAGAAAGAAAAAAAAACATTTAACGCAAGAAATAAACTCCAAAACAACAACCTACCTTACGGAAGTCAGGGAGGCAGCCAACTCGGAAGTCCAGTCAGTACAGGGCAATCTCACCGCCGCCATCACCACCTACGAAGAACGGAAGAGTCGAGCCTTAGTCCAGAACGGTCACTTCACTAGTTACTCTGCTACAGTCACGCACACGTACATGGAGAACACACGTAACCTAGTATCCGGATGACCCACACGCAAGCTAGTATCCAGGTGAGGTTGCAAGCCATTAAACGCACACGCAAACAAATAAAGCACACAAATTCTAAGAGACACACGAGGCACGGCCCGGGGAAACATGAGAGTGAGAGGAGGTGAGGCAGGGAGGGTGGAGCTTCCGGTCTGCCAACCATTCACGGGAGACGCAATGAAATACACACACATTAGTCTTCACGTGAATTAATATTTTCCATCAGTTAAATATAAAACTAATATTACTCTTGTTTTTACTCTCATACGTGGGTACTAAATATGGAACAACGTAGAGGTTATGGTACAAATGACTACGGTAGGTAAGAGGTGACTACCATACGTTCAGTTGGTACCCGTGCTTGCCCGATCATGCGCACATCAACAACCCCACCTTATGTTGCTACTTCATCTAATCTGGGACCGATTTAAATGGATACCGGGCATATAAACTAAACCTACGAACGCTAATTATCGTCTATAGAAAACTTTATACTACATTTAGGTTTTAAAAGAACGATTTCTCAAGGCTAAAAGGGTTAGTATTTAAACTGGCCATTCAATAGGGTAAGAACAGAGAGAATACCAAAAGTGAGATGAGACATACGGCTTATGCAGACGGGACAAGGAATAGTATAATCATAATTATACAAGAACATTTAAGTAAAATACGCTACGGGTATATACATTAACACATATATAGACTTACCTAAATTAATTACACCGAACGTGAGATTATAAACGTAAAATAGCAATACGCTACACTACGGATAAATACAATTACATGTATTGGCTCAAGTGAAAGATGGAGAAAGCGAAAATATATAGAAAATGTGGAGGAACACGTTATTGACACTGCGACAAGGCATGCAAGCATTTACACATGAGTACAGATACGTCTTTTTAATTTTATCCCAGCTATATTTAGACAAATGCATGTAGCTTAGGAAGGATATATGGTAGCTATAAGGATTAATCATATTTATCTATTTCACTCCCAACACCAAGCACTTCCCAATGAAATTAATGAAAGCATGTGGACCTATAGTCTGCAGCCTGTTAATGTGTAGATGTCCTTCCTAAGCTGAACAAATTCGTCTACTAGCAGCCAGAATATAATAAAAACAATGTCACCGGTACCGTACTGCATGGATTAACTAACAATGTCACCGGTACCGTACTGCATGGATTAACTAACAATGTCACCGGTACCGTACTGCATGGATTAACTAACAATGTCACCGGTACCGTACTGCATGGATTAACTAACAATGTCACCAGTACCGTACTGCATGGATTAACTAACAATGTCACCGGTACCGTACTGCATGGATTAACTAACAATGTCACCGGTACCGTACTGCATGGATTAATTAACAATGTCACCGGTACCGTACTGCATGGATTAACTAACAATGTCACCGGTACCGTACTGCATGGATTAATTAACAATGTCACCGGTACCGTACTGCATGGATTAACTAACAATGTCACCGGTACCGTACTGCATGGATTAACTAACAATGTCACCGGTACCGTACTGCATGGATTAATTAACAATGTCACCGGTACCGTACTGCATGGATTAACTAACAATGTCACCGGTACCGTACTGCATGGATTAACTAACAATGTCACCGGTACCGTACTGCATGGATTAACTAACAATGTCACCGGTACCGTACTGCATGGATTAACTAACAATGTCACCGGTACCGTACTGCATGGATTAACTAACAATGTCACCGGTACCGTACTGCATGGATTAACTAACAATGTCACCGGTACCGTACTGCATGGATTAACTAACAATGTCACCGGTACCGTACTGCATGGATTAACTAACAATGTCACCGGTACCGTACTGCATGGATTAACTAACAATGTCACCGGTACCGTACTGCATGGATTAACTAACAATGTCACCGGTACCGTACTGCATGGATTAACTAACAAATCGAAGTAAATGTGATCTAAATGTCTCAAGCAGTTTTCCAAAATAGTTCGACCGTGCGTCCTTACTGTGTCTCTAAAAAAAATCTAGAATGTCTTGATCACGATTGTACAGTCACGAGCATAAATACTGCGACATCAACCAGATAACGCCAACTCCTTCATCACGAGAGGTTTATACTAAGCTGAATAAAATCGTTTGGCGGTAGCTAGAATGATATATAGAAATCATTGTGAGTTTGAATACAAAGTTTCGCAATACCTTTGGAGACGAAGGGGCGAATATCATCTGGTTGGTGTCGCAGTATTTATGCTCGTGACTGTACCTGTATAAGACAAAATACTAAAGTTATTGATGCCGTTCTTATAACCCCACGTTCTCTTTGATAGTAAAAAGTGAGAGAAAACTGATTGAAGTTCAAGCCTAATGTTTCGAAGCAGTTTCAATTAGTGATTGAACCGGATCCACGGCTTACAAATGGTAATACTTACCCAACATCCAGTGGATAACATTATATATTTACCCTTTGAGTACCAGCGACGTCTTGTTAAAATTTATTCTAGCTATATTTAGACGCTATAATGCAGCTTAAGAAGGATTTGTGGTAGTTAAAAGGGTTGGTTGAGATTGTTTGAAGCCTTATTATTGCTAGAGATCCTTCCTAAGCTGAATAAAATCGTCTAATCATTGCCAGAATATAATTAAAAGGATGTCACCGGTACTGAACTGGTTAACCCTATAGTATATAGGCTATAACTAACACACATATTTGTAAAGTATAATAATATACTATAATTAATTTTGCTTAACAATTATCCCATTCTGTACCAGCGACGTCCTTTTAACTTTATTCTAGCTATATTTAGACGATTTGATGCAGTTTAAGTTGGATCTGTGGTAGTCAGAAGAGAAGGGTTAAGTGAGATAGTTTGAAGCATTGCTAGAGGTCCTGTATAAACTTAATAAAATCGTCTAATAATAGCCAGAATATAATAAGAAAGACATTGCCGGTACAGTAGGGGTTAATCAAGAGCTCATACTTAATTTAACCTACATAATATTTGTTCGCGGTTTTGTCTTGTGTTTTGTGTTGTCCTGTTCTTGCTCTGTCTTGAGTCGGCCACCCCCAATAAAAAATAAAAAAAATAAAAAAATAGGAATACACCGTGCCGTTTCGCCCAAAATCAAAACGGCATACCCAACTCTGCGATGGGTCACCATCATCACTTCTAGTCACTATCACCATTACTATCATCAACACTACTACTATTATAGTCATCACTACTCTTACCATCATCACTACTACTCTCACCATCACTACTACTGTCATCATCACTACAACTTTCACCATCATCACTACTACTCACCATCATCACTACTACTGTCACCATCATCACTAATGTCATCATTATCACTACAACTATCATCATTACTTGTCACCATCATCACTACTATCATGACCATCATCACTACTACCAGTAGTCACCATCATATCTATTACTGTCATCATCATCTCTACCATCATCATCACTGCTGTCATCATCACTACAACTACAACCATCATCACTACTATTATCACCATTATCACTACAATTACCATCATCACCAATATTATCACCATTATCACTACAATCACCATCATCCCCACTATTACTACCATAACTTCTAATGTCAACTAAACTAACTTAACCTAACAAATCCGGGGCGAGATGTTTCCGCCCCCAGAACGAAGGCGTTCTGTGTGTGAGCCCCTACGGGGGACACACACACAGAACGCCATCATAGCAGAGGGGGGGGGGGGGGGGGGGGGCCAAAACCATTTTTAGGACCTAAGATTATAACTATTGCACAAATTCAAAAAAGAAAAAATAATTACTGTCTAATTCACGCACCGAAGGTTCGTGTGAAGTTTGGTGAAAATCCGTCAAACGGTCTAGGAGGAGTTCTCGGACAGACAGACGGACAGACAGACAGACAGACATTTCGGTTAGCATGTACCACTATACGGGGGCGATACCACTCTGCTTACGCAGATCATCAGAATATGCTGGAGATGTAGAAATGGTTGTCGCTCATTGGATAACTGAGAGATATATCGGGCTGTGTTTTGAGTGGTATGGATAGATTTGCCGGCAGGAAAATAGGAGATGCATATAGCTCTTTATTCTCTTATTAATTCTTGTTCATTTATCTGTATCGGAGAGAGAGAGAGAGAGAGAGAGAGAGAGAGAGAGAGAGAGAGAGAGAGAGAGAGAGAGAGAGAGAGAGATTTATTCCAGGCGAGTGAGAGCGAGCCTGAAATTTTAAGAGGAACCTGCCTTCAGCCTGGACATTTTTCTACCGAAAAATGTACACATTTATCTTGAAGGTGTCTTTCTAAGCTTGATGGAGGTCTAGCGAGGAAACTAAGAAATATAGAAATACATGAATTTACAGCTCTTTAATTGCACTTTACATAATTATCTCCATGCCACTAGTTTTTTGGATGCATGTATTTTTATAAAACAATTATCACATTCTGTTTATTTTATTTTCAAATCTTACTTTCCAGTCTCTAAACTTAAAGATGCCCTTAAATTCCTCTTTTGCAATACTTATGTTAGATTCGGGCCTTACACTTTCAAACCAAATTTAGGAATTCCTATTGGTGGAAATGCTAGCCCTTTAATTGCAGATTTATTCTTGCTTGCTTTAGAATGTAAATATATAAAAGACTTAGTTTACAGTAGCAAGACAAATCAAATCCCAGAAAAATTAGCACTTGCTAAATTGTAAAAGTAATAATAGTAGAAATATTGATGATATTCTCGTTTGCAATTTGTTATATAATAATCAAGTTGCTAAACTTATTTATCCTAATTCCATTCCCCTCACACAAGGTAACACGTAAATGATAAAGTTGAAAATGTTCTTGATATAAGTATAGAGATTGTTAATGAACCGTGCTTACTTAAAGTATATCACAAAGTTGATGATTTTAATTTTAACGTAATAAACATTCCTTTCCCTAGTAGTAATATCGATAGTAAAAAACTTATAATTGTTTTTATTCCCAGTTAATAAGATTTTGTAAAATTTGCACTAAAGTAGATGAATTTTGGGCTATAGCTAGGTTACTATACAGACTCTTAGTAGACAGAGGTTATGAGGCAAGTAAATTGTTACATAAATTTAACCTTTTTAGGGTCAATTATTGTGACAGTATTCTAAAATTTGACATCAATAATTTTAGTCAAACATTTTTAACTTGAAGTTTCTTGTAAAACCTCTGCTTACTTTTTGTCTGTTTTGTATTTATGTTTTTTTCTTTTCTATGATTATTATTGATTTTTGTTTAAATAATTGTTTTTGTTAAAAGAGTACTCTTTGTTTAAATCTGTCGTTATTTTGCAATTATTTGTCTTTATTATATTATATATTTATTAGTGACGATTATTGACGATTATGCCAATTACAAAAGGCACCCTCTTCAAACACTCATCCGCCGTGGTTTGAATCTACCGCGCAGAGCATAAAAAATTGAGGAGCCTTCATCATGAGCGCACGCAACCTCACTCATGGTTCAGTCATTATGAAATTGGGTTCTCACTACGAAAAAACTTCGTAAAAAATAAAAACAAAAACAAAATAAGAATAACTATTCAATAAGCTTTCCATATAATCGTGGATGTACTTGTGTGGATCTTTGACCAGACGCTGACTCAGGCGTCATTCTTCCTTCTCTGCTCTGCGCTCAACCTACCCGGACGTGCCTCCCCACGCTCCGCTGGTTCCGCATTTGTTGCGTCCCTAGTGAGTTTTTTCTCATTTGTTTACTCCGGGATGTATCGAGTAAGGTTAGGATATGCGCAGCAGGAGTGTCCTGGGTGGGTTGCCCGCAGTGCAGTGTATTTTGGGTCGTGTGTTTGGGGCATCTATTTCGGGTGTACCCTCGTGGTCCCGTTGTGGACATGTGAACTTTTTCATGGTTAGCTAGCTTTGTGATGTAGGCGGCTTTCATTACGCGTTATTATTGCTTCCTTTTATCTTTCTGATGAGGTAGCTGTTTATTCTCTGACGTTCCCAGCGTATTTTTCTTCACTTAGTGAAGTTTTTTCTGGGTCCCGAGTCAGTTCTTCCCTTTGCCGGGAAGTTTTTGCTACAGTGGTGTGTTGATGGTGGTTCCTGTTGTGATATAATTCAGTGCTTTTTGTTTATATTACGACATGATTACTTTTTATGTCCGTCTGCCTAGGCCTAGCCAGCCTCTCGTAGCTTTGCCACATGTACAAGTGTTATTGATTTATATTATAAATATGTACTACTGTGTCATGTGTGTCCTGGTTTAGTTGTGTATTGGCTATTCCACGGACTATTTGTGTCCTGGATTAGTTGTGTATTGTCTAATTCCACGGACTATTTGTGTGTCCTGGGTTAGTTGTGCTTTGGCTACTTCCACGGTCTATTGGGTGCGTTCAGATTGAATCTGAACGGGGTGGGTTGCCTTTTTCGGCGGGTTTTCTCGGTTACACCATGAAAACCCGGCTGGTTGCCGAGTTTAAATCACGCGTGGTTAAAAAAGGCTTGTTTTCCCCGGCGAGTGGTGGCCTGAGGCTCTCCAGGACTGCGTCTCTGTGGTGGTGCCTGTGTTCAGGCTTACTGTGTTTCCCGGCAGGATGGCTTTACCCATTTAACTAAGTGATCATACGGACACTTGTTGAGTTGAGTTGAGTTTTTCCCGGTTTTTGCAAAGCCAGTAAAACTAGGCTGTTTGTTGATTGGTCTTTCCTCCCCGGCGATCTTTTGCAAAGAAGTGGGGATAGGAATAATTGGGGTTAACGTTAAAACTTAAATTCACACCCGGCGGTTGCACCTTGGGAGGGTGGGATTAACGAATTTGCAAAATTCAGTGTAGTTAACCAGACAATTGAGGGATACGATAAGTATCGCCACCATTCAATATACGGCGATCTAGAACGCTTCGGGAGAAGCCAGATCTAGAATTTAAGACAGGCTTCCCAGTTTTGATCTGCGAGATAATACGGGGGCTGGCGTCTTTTAGGAGTTTTCCAGTAAACTTAACAAACACCACTGGGAAGACTGCGTCATTTATAAAAAGCCATGCTGGTCTTTATATCATGTCAGAGGATATTCATAAATCTTTTGGACAGGTTAAGATATTCTGAAATCTTTATACATGAACCTCCCGCGTAGCGAGCCGTGATAGTTGTGTATTACGTCTCGTTACCCGGCGGGTTATTTAACACTTGTGTTCGAACATGTTGGTGTAGCCTTATGAGCATTAATTCCTGGAAATTTTCTTTTTTCCAGGGCTGAGTTCCGGCGGGTCTATAGAGAACCTGGAGTAAACCGGGGGTGGGTTCGTTTTCCACCAGTCTCTGTCATGGCTACCCTAGACCCTGTTTTTGCCTTGTGTATTGCTCCCTCCTGTTCAGATATCCCTATCTTTGCACACACCCTTTGCATTAGATGTGTTAAATGTTTAGATCGCTCAAGGGGTTTGTGGGTAACGGGGAACTGTACCTTCTGTACTCAATTGAGTGTCAAAGTATTGCGGGACAATAATAGATCCGCAGCGGTCGCTTTGAGGGAGGTCAGGTAGCAGTTGTCTAGTTATGCTACCACAGTGGCTCATAAAGCGCTGCAATGTGATAATGTAATTCTTTGGGATAAATTACTGATTGAGCACCCCCCTATTAAACGTACCTCTAGAGTAACTGTACGAAAGTCGGCAGAGACTGGGCAGGGTACAGCACATTCTCTGGTCCCTAGCTCTAAGAGACCTCGTGAACCCACGCCCCCGGTGACAGCCTCCACGTCACGGGCGCGGTCCAGGTCCAGGTCGCCTCTCAGACAACAGCCGCCTAGTCATTCTTCTTCACCAGCAAGAAAGAAGACCAAAGAGGAAATGTCCAAGGACAGCTCTAGTGAAAGATCGGAAAAGTCTAAGAGCAGTGAAAGATCTAAGTCACACCGCAGCCACAAATCTTCCAGGAAAGATTCTAAGGAACGAAAGGCCTCTCGGCGTTCGCCGGAGCCTCGTGCCTCACTTTCTGCCTCTACTCCCGACTTATCTAGTGTCCAACCTGATGGGGCGGGAGTGGAGTCAGAGACTGTGGTGGGGGTATTACCGGCGGACAGGTTACCAATGGATATTATACACTTAGAGTTAGAGAGTTCTGTAGGCAGTCATTGCCCTTTAGAAGAGTCTAGTGGGGGCTCAGTGGTTGATGGTGTATCTGACTCCCAAGGGAGTTCGGGCCAAGGCCTGGGTGTATGGCGGTATTCCCAACCAGGGCATGAACGCCCACGTCTAGTTCAGGAGCCACAGGTACGGACGGACGTACACCGGGACGCTGTGATCCCATCATCCATTCCTGACTTAACTTGGCACCACGATGGGGTTCCGGCTTCGGCGGAATCCTCTCATGATGGGCCAGATGACAAGGATGAGGTGTCAATAATCTCTGACATGGAAGTGCAAGAGTCGGGTTCAGTTCTAGACGACTCGCAAGATAGGAATGATTCACCTCTGAGTTCTTCATCTGCTAAATTTGTCACGGCGGAGGAAATAGATGGGTTATTAGTTACTGCTCTAACAAAAAAAATTGGCCAACAGCCGGAGACTCCTACAGTGGAACTGGGAGCTTCCATGACAAATTCAAGTGTTCGGCCTCTGATCGCTTCTATTGCTTTGACCAAGATTCCGCACCCTCCCTCTATATCACCTACTATGGTCACTAGGCCTGCTTCGGCGGCACTGGCTACTTCTAGCGTAAGGGTGGTAGCAGATGTAAATCCTCCCCCTTTAGATAGAGCACCGTTAAGAAAGGTAGCTATGCCCCTGTTATACGGTCCAGATGATTCATGGGTTCAAATGATCCCAACTAAGCCAGAGGCGGCGCAGCCCACTTTGTCAGGGGAACTTCCAGTGCCACGTGAGTGGGTAATCCAAGGAAATAAATCTAGAAAGTTACGAGCTTTGGATATTGCGGGTAATGTACTTGATGTTAATATTAAGGCCGTTCCGAACCATTATCACCATGACTATTTTGTGTATACAGCTACACCTGCACTGCCCCCTGCCTCGGCTTCAAACTGTTTTCTGACTGGACCAAGCATGACGGTTTTAATGATATAAAAGCACTGTCAGCTCTCACTCCAGAATTAGATTTACAAACGGTCACAGACACAGCCGCTAACCCAGTATTGAAGGTGGGGCAGTTGGGTCCAGGACCTTGGGTGGAATGGGAGGGAGAGGCTCAGAACTTTGCGACCACCTTCACCTCAAAATCTTCGCACCAGATTCCTCAGGACAGCCATTCTTGGTTCTCTCTGCCAGTCTTTTCAGCCGGCGGAGTTCCATCTGCTTTGTTTTGTTTTTTTTAGCTGCCCCCAAAATCAATCTATGCGAACTTAAAGATCCTTTCACTACACCTTCCCCAGCTCACCTAGACCGGGAGTTTAGGCTATGGGGGAAGGCGTATAGACTTTTCTCCCAATACATTGTTACGCACCAGGTGGCGAAATCTATGCTAAGATCTACTCAGGCAATCGCGGACGCGGAGGCCAGAAGATCAGTTGAACTATCTCGGCGGTTACTCCTTCAGACTTCTATTCAGTCGTTGGGGATATCCGCACAGCCTTGCTCGAGGCGGTGCGGGCGAGACAGGATCTTAGGATGTCCCTGGTGAAGAAACTTCCTGATAGAATTGCAAACCAGGTGGTCATGTCGCCGGTGCTAACTCCCTCTTTAATGTCCCCTGATGTGTGGAGAACTGTTTTCAACATGGCTCAGGCCTTTAAGCACAGTCCCACCCCTTCTAAGAAACCTGCTTTTAACTTTCCCAAACCCAAGCCAGTCGCAAAAGCTCAGCCGGGTGGGTCAAAGCCCTTTCAGATACCTAAGTCCGCTTCCCATTCAAGGTCAGTACAGGTATAAACAAGGTAAGTTTGCAGGTCATAAAGGACGAAACTATAACAGACCGGGCCAGGGCCCGTCTTCTGCCAATTCCGGCCAGTCGGCTAAGCGTCCACCACCACCACCACCACCACCACCACCACCATCAAAAAACTAAAGTCTCTCTCACTCCCAGGTCCGGTCTCACGGCGGGTGGATCAGAGGGTAGTACAGCCGGCGAACCCTTGTCTGCTAACTGGGTCGTTCCGGACGTGTCACCGCGCATGGCCAGTAAATACTTGGGCGAGAATGGTGGCACGCAAGGGCATCACCTGGCAGTGGGTCCGGCGACCTCGTTTACGTCAGCCGACAAAGGCACATTTAGTTTCATTAGAGGTGGAGTCACTGATCCAGGAAATGATCGCCAAGAATGTCATCATTCTGGTCCCTCAAAATTACCCAGTTTTTACATCCAAACTATTTCTAGTGCCCAAAAGGGACAGTGTTCAGATGAGACCAGTCGTAGACCTGTCTTATCTGAACCTCCATATTCACAATGTGTCATTCAGGATGTTAACAGTAAACCAGATCAGGCTACCACTTCCGCCGGGAGGATGGATGTGTTCTTTAGACCTGACAGACGCGTATTGGCACGTCTCGGTAAACAAAAGATTTCAACGGTTTCTGGCCTTAAGAATAAAGCATCAGACTTATGTCTTTCAGAGGATGCCGTTTGGATTGAACCTAGCACCTCGCTTATTCACGAAATTAGTCCGGCAAGCCCTGATGCCCTTGTTAGAGCAAGGGATCAGGATTTTATGGTATCTAGACGACTGGCTAGTGGTGGCAGAGACGGAACAAGTATGCATAAATCATGTCAACATAACATTAAAACATGTCAAAACTCTAGGGTTCAAGGTCAACCTGGTAAAGTCAAACCTTGTTCCCTCAAGAGTAGTTCAGTGGATAGGGCTTGTCTGGGACACAGCTACTCTCACTCTGAGTCAGAGTGTGGACAATCGCAACAGATTTCGCAGGAAATTGTTTCTGTTCCTTCACAGTCTGACTACGACATGGAGAATCTGGGAGTCTCTGGTCGGCTCTCTCAACTGGATTCAACTAACTGTAAGGTTGGGCCGGTTAAGAGTCAAACGTTTAATATTGGAGGGCAACAAATATTTTCCGCTATTGCCGGCGAAAAAATTATGGCCCATACCAAAATAAATCCACAACTTGCTAGCGGTCTGGGTGAAGAGGGAAACGTTACACTCAGTCATGTCATGGACCTCTCCTCCGCCGACGGTATGGGTAGACACGGATGCGTCAGGAACGATAGGTTGGGGCTTTCAGTCAAACCAAGGGCACCAGGGTCAAGGGCTTTGGTCCCATTTAGAAATCTCCCACATCAATGTCAAAAATTACTAGTCCCCTTATATTTCCTTCAGGCTCACGGCTCTTCTTTACAGGGCAAGTCGGTGGCCTTCAGAATGGACAATCTGAATGCGGTTCACTGTATTCAGAAACAAGGGTCGACGAGATCTCGGAAGTTGCTAAACGTGTCAGAAAAGATTTATATTTTAGCCAACAGGCTGGACATTCATCTTCACGCATCTTATCTCCCAGGCGTAGCAAACGTCTGGGCAGACGCTCTGTCTCGGAGACAGAGCACGACAGTAGAATGGGCGCTCAAGCAAACCATTTTCGACCAAATGATTGCGGAGCCTTACCATCCACAAGTGGATTTGTTTGCGTCAGAGGAGACTCACAAACTCCCACTGTACCTCACCCGCCGGACGATAACGCCGGCGGGCGGGCCAGACGCACTGGTGACAGACTGGAACAGGTGGAGTTCCATTTATCGGTTTCCGCCACCAGACGCGTCTCTAATGTGCCACGTAGTAAACAAACTACAGGATTATTGGGGCGTAGTCTCGCTAATCGCGCCCCTGTGGCCGGCGCAGTTGTGGTACCAGCAATTGAAAACGTGGTGCCCGCACCCGGTGTCACTCCCGGTCGGGTTTTTCCACTTAGACACAATTGGCAACCTAGAGACCTCGCTGACTTTTGCATTATGGACATTCAGGAGGCCAAGTGGCTAGCACCATATGGTAGAGACGTGACCAATAAATTCATGAATCAATATACCCAGTCTACAAGGCGACAGTATCAATCGCATTGGCAGGCCTTTACTTCCTGGATTCTTAGAACAGAACAAACGGTGCCCTCGGTGGCTTTGGTTTTTAATTATTTAAATTATCTGTTCGAGCAGAAACGTTTATCTGTAGTAACGTTAAAAAATCACTTAACAGCGATTAGGATGCCATTTTTGGACCTTACCGGTCTCACCATACCAGTCGCGGAGGAAACAGGTTTTATGAGGGCATGTTTTAAACTCCGCCCACCTCCCCGTCAGCTCATGCCTACCTGGTCTCTGGACAAAGCATTGTCGTTACTTCATTCCCGTCTGTACCAATATACTGCAGATTTTACATTACTCTTAAAAAAGGCAGTATTCCTTATGGCTTTGGCGACCGGGAACAGAGTATCTGAGCTGGCGGCGATGAGCAACACACCTAATTGCCTCAGGTTTGGTAGGCTTAATGAATGTGTTCAGATTGCACTTTCCCCAGGGTTCATAGCCAAGAATGAGCACAGTGAACACGTGTTTTCAGAATTCACGGTGCCGGCGTTGAAAAGGGGAAAGGTGCACCATAATTTATGTCCAGTGCAAGCTCTAACCAAATATTTAAGAGTGGCACCTCTAAATCACCAGGGTGCTTTATGGGTAGCAAGTACGGGTAAACGCTTGATGAAACGTAAACTGGCTTCTCTCTTGGTCGAGATCATTAAAGAGAGTAATCCCGGCGTTGTGGGTAGGGCCCACGATTTACGCAAGTGGGCAGCATCTTTACGTTTCCTTAAGAATTTTTCGGTTGAAGATATTACGTCCACACAGTTGTGGGCCTCTAATCATACGTTTTTGACTCGATACCTTTCAGTTGCTCTAGACAAACCTTCCTTACCATGTATAGCTTTAAGGCAGAGGGTCTAGGTGGCCCCTAGGTCACTTAATGTTTAATTTCATGAAAAGGGGGGGGGGGGGGGGTGCAGTCAGTGTAACATAGGACGCCCTAGACCCCGCCGGAATATGTGAGCTGTGATACTGTTTTATGGGTGTTGTGATATGAAAATTTCTCTGTACTATTCATTACAGGAAATTGTGCTAGTACAATTGTAGTACAAACAACAGTGTTGTTGTAAATAGTTTTGTGCTGTGAAGCAATCTAATTTTAAGCATTGGGAATATTTTGCAAGATATCTCCACTAGTTTATGGGGTTTATATGTGCACATGTAAACTTAGAAGTTTTTATTTTTTCACCACTTAATTTAAGTGGGGTGCCTTTTTAACTGGCGGATCTGTTCTCAGAATCTCAGAGTTAACCCTTTTTTATCAAGCAGGCTTCTTTGAAGCACGCTCCTGCTTGTACCCCTTTTTGTATATATGTGCTGCGCCAAAATATATATCTTTTCGAAGTAAGAATACTATGTGGTTGTTTGATTTTCTGCTTTTGCTAGAGTTATGATATGAGTACGAATGTCCCCCTCCAGTCTTAGATATCAGGCATAATCGTCAATGATGGAAGGTCCACTAATAAATTATAGGTTTGACTCCTGCAAGGAGATAAAAAAAAAACTAATATTTAGTAGTGGCCCCTTAATCATTGACGACTGGGGCCCTCCCGACCATCCCCTTCCCATTCGTTGATGTATTAAGGATTTTGGTTTACTTGATATGTCAGTGAAGGAAGAATGACGCCTGAGTCAGCGTCTGGTCAAAGATCCACACAAGTACATCCACGATTATATGGAAGGTTATTGAATAGTTATTCTTATTTTCTTTTTGTTTTTAACGAAGTTTTTTCGTAGTGAGAACCCAATTTCATAATGACTGAACCATGAGTGAGGTTGCGTGCGCTCATGATGAAGGCTCCTCAATTTTTTATGCTCTGCGCTGTAGATTCAAACTACGGCGGATGAGTGTTTGAAGAGGGTGCCTTATGTAATAGGAATAATCGTCAATGATTACGGGGAACTACTAAATATTAGGGGTTCTTTATCTCCTTGCAAGAGTCAAACCTATAATATTCATTGTCGATAGGATCAATTGTTTGCTTTTGCGATTTCCTTAGTTTATTTGTACGATAAATGTAGGTTTTTTGTAGGGTAGTTATTGATAGGGGTCACTTGAGGCATGCTATGCTTACAGGTACCTACCTGATAGCACTATCGTTAGTGAGTGCTGTATGTTTTTTGTAATATTATAGATATCTTATCAATATTTGTACGTTGTACTATTGTTAATGTCTTGTCAGGTTGCAAATTTGATTTTAATAGAACATTTTGACACTAATTGTAGTTTCTTTATTCATGCAGAGTTTAGTAAAAATCTACCAGAACGTCCCGGACTTCCCAAATTGACTAATTCCTTGAACGTCACGGTAGTGCATTGTTATGTGTGCGATTAGTTTCCTTGGGAAACAAATTAATTTGCTCATGTAGTAATGTACACCCTATGTGGTGGATTGTGTTATTTTATTTCATAAATTTTATTTTAGTAAGTGTTGTTTCCACATAGCGATTTTGATTAGTTATTTTTCCTTTATGTTGTTTTTGTCTTAGTTTTGGTTTGTTTAGTTAGCAAGTTTTACATCTTAATTCTATAAGTTTCTCCATTCTCATTTCATTTTTCTTCGTCTATAATTGTAGTTTATGTTGTTTAATTCTACATTTCCCAAGTTCCTTCCACACTCTCACTCTCTCTCTCTCTCTCTCTCTCTCTCTCTCTCTCTCTCTCTCTTAGGCTATTCAACGCTGGTAGCCTATTATTGAGTATTTCAATTTAAAAAAAAAACTTTTGGTTAGGCTATCGCCCCTGGAAGCCTAATTCTGCGTATCTCAACATTTTTGTTTTCGGTTAGGCTATCACCCCTGATAACCTATTTCTGCGTATTTCAGCATATTTGTTTTCGGTTGAAGTGATTGAAGTGTTTTTAAAGTGAGTGAAGTGTTGTAAAGTGAGTTAATTGTTTTTTAAGTGAGTGAAGTGATCTGAAGAAAGTGACTGTCACCATGCCTCGCGCTTGTGCGAACTGCGCCGGTAGGTTTGGTGAGTCCATGTTTGCTACTATCGATCTTCAAGTCTGCCGGCTCTGCCAGCAACGAGAGAATTTTACAGTGAAATTAGATGAAGCCTACAACAAGATCAACGTCCTCACCATGAAGCTGGAATCACTCCAAGAGTTTGTAACACTCAACGTTGGAGTGCCACAAACTTCAATTGTCACCGCAACTCCAGCAGCCACCAACGCCCCAACGTCAACTGCCAACAATTCAACGCCTACAGTAGCCATTTCAGCTGATGGTTCCGATACTCAAGATACAAATAGCGACTCTCTTCCCCCTCAAGACAACTTCCGTGTCGTGAGGAACAACGTTTGCCCCAAGACCAGGAAACACATACCGATTACCGAGTGTCAAAACCGTTTCCAGATACTCGCAGACTCAGATGACGAAGAGGAAATAGAAGAAGTCCGGCTCGTGGGAGACTCGATGATACGTGGTCAGCTCACAGAGTTTTGCGCCAGGGCACCTAAGACCAGGAAGCGTTTTTGTATCCCTGGTGGTGGTGTGGATGACGTAGTTGCAGCAGTTGACGAAGTATCAAAGCTGGCCCCTGCTAATACAATGTACGTCATCCACGTTGGATCCAACGATGTACAGCGAACCCGGTCGGAAGATTTGCTTTTAAAGTACCAGCAGCTGATCAAGTCGTTTAAGGAGAAGTCATCAAGGATCATCGTCTCAGGAATCGTCCCCCGGCTCGGTGTAGAGAGCCGATTTTACAACATAGCCACCAGCACAAATCGTTGTCTAGCAAACCTCTGCAGGAAGGAGAACGTGGGATTCATCGACACCTGGGACAATTTCTACTACGATGACTATTTGTTTTCGGACGATGGAGTTCATCTGAACCAGGTGGGAGCAGCGCGTTTTGGGCGTCTTCTCAACGATGCGGTGAAGGATTTTCGGAGAAGAAATCGACTCAGCACAGGACAACCAGGAAGGAGGACCGTAGACAGCGAGGACGGCAATCTACAAAGGAATTAAATACTAATCCGTCAAGAACCGCGAATTTGGATAAAGCTCCACCAACACGACCCAAATTCAAAACCGTCAGGGATAACGACCGAGGACCGAGGACAGCCATGAATGTAAATGTAGATCCGACCAGAACCAAAAATTCGATGAAAGAACGATCTGCGAGTTCTAAAACCGCAACTTTAAAGGTTTTCTATGCAAACGCTCGTAGCATACGCAATAAATTTTCAGATTTAGAGGAACTAGTGTTTACAGAAAATTATGATGTGATTGGCATAACAGAATCTTGGCTCAATACACAAGATAGAGACTTTTTAGCAGAGTATTCACTTCCCGGTTATGTAATGTTTGAGAACAGCCGAATAAATAAAAATGGAGGTGGCGTTTTATTTTATATCAAAGAAAGTCTTAACCCGACCCTCGTGTCAAAACCTCAAATTGTGAACGTCGACACATCTTTTGTGCTAATAAAGAATAATAAAGGTACAAAAATAATACTTGCGTTAATATACAGACCTCCAGCTCAATCAGTGCAAACCGACCGAGAAATTTACAAACAAATTGCAGATGTAAGTAACTCACAAGATACCGTAATTTTTGGCGACTTTAATTTACCTGTGACCAAGTGGGGCGATACTCTTACTTCACACTCCGGACATGACTTGTATACGAACTTGCAAGAGAGTTCGCTTTATCAATTTGTTCGAATGCCGACCCGTGGTAATAACGTTCTTGACATTGTACTTGCAACAAAAGAAGAATTGATAGAGAATTTGAATGTTGGTGATGAATTCAGTAACAGCGACCATCGTACGATAACTTTCACTTTAAACTTTACTAGTAACGAACCAAATAGTAGCATCGAAAAAGTCCCTAATTTCAAGAAAGCAAACTTCCATAAACTTAGAGCTATGTTTAAAGAAACTGACTGGAGCTTTTTAATTAACAATAACGACATAAATACATCTTGGAAGTTATTCGAAACCACTTACCTAAAAGCAGTGCAAGACTGCATACCATCGAAAATACGGCGTCCAGGCCATAATAATAAGCCCAAATGGTGGAATAAAGATATTTCAAACTGCCTGCTTGCTAAAAAATTTGCTAATGATAGATTAAAATCCTCACAAAATGACGAAGAACGGGTGAAATTTGTAGAGCTACGACGCAAAGCCAAAAAGTTAATTAAGCAAAGTAAAAAGACCTTAGAGTTACATATTGCGAATCAAAGTAAAACAAACCCGAAAGAATTCTATAGTTATATCAGAAAGAAAAAAGTAGTTACTTCAACTGTTGGACCGTTAGTCGATGAAAAAGGAGAATACACCAAAGACGAAGTACAAATGAGTAATGCCCTCAATACCTTCTTTGCATCAGTTTTTACAACAGAAGACCTCAGTGATATCCCTACACCATCGCCGATTCAGATTGATAATTCAGATGTTCTAAGCAATATCACCGTTACAGAGAGAGAAGTATTGAATTGTTTAGATAAACTCAAGGTAAATAAAACGCCAGGACCTGATACAATCTCGCCTAGAGTTCTAAAGGAAGCTAAGAATGAGCTCTCCAAACCACTGACATTACTATTCAATAAATCCTTGCAGTCTGGAACTATGCCTGATCAGTGGAAGCTAGCCAACGTAACACCGATATTCAAAAAAGGCAGCAAATCCCTACCCAGTAACTATCGTCCAATTAGCTTAACCTCAGTTGTATGTAAAATGCTAGAAACGGTCATACGAGACAGACTCGTAAATCACTTAGAGGAAAATAACATACTTAAAGATACTCAACACGGCTTTCGTAAAAAACGTTCCTGTTTAACAAACCTCTTAGACTTCTTCCACGATATCCTCAACCTCTACGATGAGAGTAAAGCTGTAGATATTATATACCTTGATTTTCAAAAGGCCTTTGACAAAGTTCCCCACAAACGTTTACTGCTAAAACGAAAAGCGCATGGAATACAAGACGGTGTGTTGAAATAGATAGAAAATTGGCTCAGCAACAGAAAGCAAAGTGTAGTCATAAACGGTAAGGCATCTAAATGGTACTATGTAAGTAGCGGTGTACCCCAGGGATCGGTACTAGGACCAATTCTCTTTCTAATTTACATCAACGACATAGATGAGGGTCTCACCTGCACAATCTCAAAATTTGCTGACGATACAAAAATTGCAAATAGCGTACTCTCAAAAGAACAAGTTGACGATATGCAACACAATCTAGATAAATTGTCATGTTGGGCCCAAATTTGGCAAATGAGTTTCAATGCGGATAAATGTAAAGTACTACATGTCGGATACCTAAATGAGAAAGCAAACTATTCGATGAATGGCACTCCGCTTAAGAATGTAAACAGAGAAACTGATCTGGGAGTAACAATATCGAGTAACCTAAAACCGAGTCAACAATGTTCAGAAGTTGTTAAGAAGGCAAACAAAATAATTGGCTTTATAGGCAGGTCATTTGAGCATAAATCCAAAGAAGTTATCCTAACCCTTTACAATTCCTTAGTCCGCCCTCTTCTGGAATACTGCGTTCAATCCTGGTGCCCTTATTACCAAAAAGATATAAACAAGCTAGAACGAGTTCAACGTAGAGTTACCAAAATGATACCTAGCCTAAAGAACAAACCATACGAAGAGCGTCTTAGAGAATTAAATCTATTTCCTTTAACCCAGCGCAGATTAAGAGGCGACTTAATTCAAGTGTTCAAAATCATCAAAGGCATCGACAATATGAACTGTAGTAAGTACTTCACTATCGACCAATCTAATAACACGCGGGGAAACGGTTGCAAAATTATTGGTAAATCTTTTAACTCGCACGAATCTAAGAATTTCTTCTTCAATCGAGTTGTCAACTTGTGGAATGGGCTTCCCCGAGACGTTATAGACTGCAGCACCGTTGATTAATTTAAATTCCGCCTAGACAAATATCTCGCATCAAACCCGCGACTGACTGCGTTTGTAAATGAATAACTTTATCCTCCCCTCAGTTACTAACCCATATGTCCCCTACTAACTTCCTAGTCCTGCCACGTTAGTGGCAGGGCAGTAGTTCCCTTTCCAATGTTCCCTTACCCACTCTAAACCACTGTTTGGACACTTGATCCTCAGTGTTTTGGAGGACAAGCAACCTAGAAGGGTCACTAGACCTGTTGTTGCTTGATTTACTTTGTACTTTGTACTCTCTCTCTCTCTCTCTCTCTCTCTCTCTCTCTCTCTCTCTCTTTGCATTTATCTGAGAATTTAGTGAATTTCCCTTCGCTCCCCTGAATCTTATACTCTCTTTCCTCCTTAATTAAACTTCCTCTTCCATTTACTTCTACTTTTTTTTCTTTTGATACCCGGGATTTACTCTTAGCCTACTATTAATTCTCTCTCTCTCTCTGTCTTACACACATACACACACACATATACAGTACACTCAGCCTTATCCTCTCTCCCCCCCCCTTCCCCCACACACACACACTTTCACTCTCTTTCTCTCTCTCTCTCTTTATATATATATATATATAATCACACACACACATTCACATACACACACAGAGTTGGATAATATAGATAGATAGAGTTTCATTAACGGTGCAGAACCAAATTGGGCCAATGTAACCAGTGGTGTAGGTCAGGGCTCAATCATTGGTCCGATATTGTTCCCAACATTTATGACATCGATGATGGACGAGATTGCCTAATTTCAAAATATCCAGATGCCACTACGATAGGATACATGATTTAACACAAAAACGAGCAAGATCAAAATAACCTGCGGTCACATACACTGTTAATATATGAAGCGAGTGGTCAGACAAATGACAAATTCCTGTCAATGTTATTTAATGATAGATTTCCATTGTGAAAAGAAACAAATCATAAAAACAATAATGAAATACATGTCCGAAAAATTGAAAATACTCTTGATCAGTCACGAAAACCTTAAAGCACCAGATAAGCAATCTGCAACAGTTAATGAAGCAAATAGATCATAGAGATATATTTTTAAAAGGTACTTTTACAGTTCTACTTTCCCTTCTGGGGTTGGGTGGCTAGAAATCTTCCTCCCCTTGTAAAATTTACCTACTAGACGAGACAGAGAAAGGGGCGAGGGAACGCGAAAGTGGTCCCGGACCCTAATAGTTGGAACATTAAATGTTGTTTTTGTTCGGTCTCTGTCTCGCGTCGGCCACCCCCGCCTATGGGGAATGTGCCTGAGTATAATTATATATACATACATGCATTAATGTTTTTTTTATACGAGTACATCATACTACCATTATTATTATAAGAACGTTGCTAAGCCACTTTTGAAATATGCACTATAATCGTGGGCCCTCTATCTATATAATCGTGGGCCCTCTATCTATATAATCGTGGGACCTCTATTATCGTGGGCCCTCTATCTATATAATCGTGGGCCCCTCTATCTATATAATCGTGGGCCCTCTATCTATATAATCGTGGGCCCTCTATCTATATAATCGTGGGCCCTCTATCTATATAATCGTGGGCCCTCTATCTCTATAATGACAAACTGTAGAACAGCTAGAAGCACTTCAACACAGAACGACTAAGCTAATCATAACACTTGGAACAAAAGGATATGATAAAAGCCTAAAAAAACAAAATACAAAACAATCAAAGGATTTAATAATAATAATTCAAATGAGCTGTCTTTATTGATTAATAAACTCATCAACCCTGTGGTAATGGATTGAAAGTGAAGGTTAAAAGGCGGCTCCTAACGCTATTAAACATTCTTCTCATATTCTGTGGTGCATCATTAGAATAAGTTGTCAGAGGAAGTAGTTGAAAACAACTCGATACTACCTTTAATGAGTAACTAGACATTGGTCGGCATTAAGGGGAGATATCCACTTGAGGGATTATTTTCTTGGCCCCTTTCTCCCTCATGTTTAGCCCCATTGCTTTTGAGATTTTAAGACGTTTGCCCCATTATTTTGGCGATTTTAAGAACTTTCGCCCCATTGCTGTCAATTTTAAGACCATTTGTGCCATTTAGGTGTCGATTTTATCCTGGCGAGCGATAGCGAGCCTGTAATTTAAGAGGAACCGGCCTTCGGCCGGGAAATGTCCCGGCTGAAATGTCCCGGCTGAAAGCCGGTTCCTCTTAAATTACAGGCTCGCTATCGCTCGCCAGGATAAAATCGACACCTAAATGGCACGAAAGGTCTTAAAATTTACAGAAATGGGTCGAAAGTTCTTAAAATCGTCAAAATAATGGGGCGAACGTCTTAAAAATAGAAAAGCAATGGGGCTAAACATGAGGGAGAAAGGAGTCAAGAAAAAAATCCCTCAAGTGGAAATCCCCCCTTAAGTAACAACTTCAGCTCAATGTCCCCTTCGACTATATAACCCTTCTATTGTGATTCCTTACTGGCTTGTGTCCTTCTCGGTGACAAATTCCTGCCTTTGGCGATTTATTGTGAAAAGAGAGGAGCGTAAATGTACCTACAACGAATCTTCTAACATCTTCAGCATTTACTATACTGTATATACCCCAGCAGTATTTCCCTATGAGCTAACTGTGCACGATTGTCTCGCTCTATAATTCAATGCCGGCCATATAGTCGGAGGGATCAGTGGGTAGGGAAAGAGCCTTCTATTTTATTATCCAGATCCTTCACTCAGCATTCATTATAATTTTATAATTAAATCACAACTGCCTGTCAGGAACCACAGGGTCAGTGTAGTGCGTATATCTATGTAACTATAACTCATTCAACGTTTAATTGCTTGTTCATAAATACCCATGGTCAAATTTTGTACCTATATTTTTGTCTACCCGATTCACTTATTTTTCGTCAACCTCCCTCATGTAATCAAAAGTTTTACCATTATTTCTTCATATTTTCCCCAGGTCCAATAATGTCTATTACTGAATCCATTTCCGTTTTTGTATAGTTTTATATTAAATCACATTCGTGTCGCCATTTTATATATAAAATTATCTTTGTAACCTAAATTGCCAAAATATAATATCTGCCTATCGTTTTGTTTGGTTGGAATAAGCTGAGTAATTATACTCGAAATTGGCTTCGTATATTTTGCATCTCTCTTATATTTTTGTTTTCGGCTGTTCTTATTTAGTACACTTCTCTACCTACCTGTGTTTGTTTTGACTGGATTATAATATAAAAACACATTTTGTATTACGCCGTCAAATTGTATTATATTCTTTCGCACATTCTACCCATTATTTATGAGATATTCTTTCAATTTGTTTTAATACCATGTAACTCATGCAATGGTTAGTTTTATTGTTTGTTTTGCCATTAAAGTTACCAATTTTACCAAAGAACAGATGTAAGTAAACGAGACTAAACATCAAAGATATATATGATAGGTATATTAATGTTTATTACTTTAACTCCACACACCAAACACCTCCCAACGAAATAGCATTATCTCATGGGACCCTTTTACCTCCATTCACCCAGTCCCTATTTACCTAATCACTGACTCACTCACTCTCCTTTCCCTCCACTTTCCCTCACTATCAGGTTTGCAATCTCTACTAGAATTGAATCCTGTTCACCTTGCTAGGATCGTAAGGTCTGTGTTGCCCGTGTACCAATGTAAATATATGTAAAACTCTCTCTCTCTCTCCCTCTCTAATACAGATACACTCTCATCTTCGCTCTTCAATCTCAAACACACACTCTCTCTCTCTCTCTCTCTCTCTCTCTCTCTCTCTCTCACTCTCATAAGTTAGCCAGGTGAACATTGGGCCCGGGTCGTCATTAGCTCCTTGCATGATCTAAGCCGGGATCAATAGAGGGAGTGTGTGTGTGTGTGTGTGTGTGTGTGTGTGTGTGTGTGCGTGCGTGTGCGTGTGAAAGATAGAGAGAGAGAGAGAGAGAGAGAGAGAGAGAGAGAGAGAGAGAGAGAGAGAGAGAGAGAGAGAGAGAGAGAGAGAGAGAGAGAGAGAGAGAGAGATAACCCTCATTAACTCTTGAATAGTTCCAAATGAAAAGGTTACTCTCACTCATATATGAACGGAGTTTTTAATTATTCTTCAGAACAAGAATAATGATCTAATATCTAGTTATCTCGGCGTAGTATAGAAATACACAGTCGCGATCATTAATCCTGAGACATACATTTTCGAAGCTGTTTCGGGTTGACTAATTGTAACTCCTGATACATTTTCTGCCATATATTTACTTCTAAGGGGTTCGTTAAATCATTATAAGACGAGTTTATTCAGATTAACAAGGGTATAATTATGGAAGTCAGAGCGTTGATTGAGATACTCTTTGCTCTTTTAATTCCCACAGATCGTTCCTAGGCTGTATAAAATCATCCAATGATAGCCAGAATGAACTGACCATACGCGGCATAATCCTCAAGGGGTTAATCACTTCAATATGTATAAGAATTACTGACCGTGACTGTACCCTCGCCACTGCTATCGGAGGGGATCGAGCTTTATATGATTTATGTTTGAAACTTTTAGAAACACATTAAAAAATATCCAATTTAAGGGGAGACACCGTTTTTTGTTTGTCTTCTTGGTCTATAAATTCATATATTCCTTAGTTTCCTCGCTAGACCTCCATCAAGCTTAGAAAAACACCCCCTAGACTCCCCTTCAAGATAAATTTGTACATTTTTCGGTAGAAAAATGTCCCGGCCGAAGGCCGTTTCCTCTTAAAATATCAGGCTCGCTATCGCTCGCCAGGAAATAATCGACACCTAAATGGTACGAACAGTTTTAAAATTGACAACGAAATGGGGCGAAAGGTGTTAAAATCGCCAAACTAATGGGCCGAACGTATTATAATCTAAAAAATTGGGGCTAAACATGAGGGAGAAGGAGGTCCAGAAAAACGGTCTGCCTCCCCTTAAAAGAAAAGTTAGTTCATGATTTGTGGCACATATACAATTTTTTGACCTTCTCGAAATCGTTATAGAGAAAAACTATAAGTGTATAACTTTTTTGAAGTTATTTTTGTGGTTTTAGTCCATGGGCTTATTCTGTGTGAGTGCCTTTATATAGAACGTCTTAAAATCTAAAAAACAATGGGGCTAAACACGAGGGAGAAGGGGGCCAGAAAAAAAACGTTTACCCATTCCCAAAAAGTCCATCCTCCCCTTAAACATTTACCCATTCCCAAAAAGTCCATCCCCCCTTAAACGTTTACCCATTCCCAAAAAGTCCATGCCCCCTTAAACGTTTACCTATTCCCAAAAAGTCCATCCCCCCTTAAACATTTACCCATTCCCCCAAAGTACTGAGGGTATTAGTGTATAGAGTATCCCTCGCTTTGTCTACTTATCCCCTTCGGGATTATGACGCACTTTGGCAGGATATTCAGGCTATCATTAGACGATATTATTTAAATTAGGAAGGGTATAATTGAAGTCAGAGGGTTTATTGAGATCGCTTAAACCCTCTTTATTTGCGAAGATCCTCCCTAAGCTGTATAAAATCGTCTCTTGATAGCCAGAATAAACTGTCAACACGCGTCACATGAATCTGAATAACCTACTTTCATTCCCGCTGGTTATTTAGTATAGTCTATTCACAATAATACGGCCAGGAATCTTTACCAGTAATCCCTTTCTTCACGATAACGTATTGTATTATATTCTGGCTATCATAGATGATTTTGTGCAGGTTAGGAAGGACCTTTAGGCATTACAGGGTACAAACTGTCTCAAATAACCAATATACTCCCACAGATCTTCACAAGGCCAAATACAAATGTTAGTCCAGAGAGAGAGAGAGAGAGAAAGAGAGAAAGAGAGAGAGAGAGAGAGAGAGAGAGAGACAGAGACAGAGACAGAGACAGAGACAGAGAGAGAGAGAGAGAGAGAGAGAGAGAGAGAGAAAGAGAGAGAGAGAGAGAGAGAGAGAGGAGAGAGAGAAGAGGAGAGGAGAGGAGAGAGGGAGAGAGAGAGAGAGAGAGAGAGAGAGAGAGAGAGACAGAGAGAGACAGAGAGAGAGAGAGAGAGATAGAGAGATAGATAGAGAGAGAGAGAGATAGAGAGATAGATAGAGAGAGAGAGAGATAGAGAGATAGATAGAGAGATAGATAGAGAGAGAGAGAGAGAGAGTATCCACAACCTTTACAGTCTAGGGTGGAGGAACTGAAATAACCAAAACACAAAATATCCCGACGTAAGGAAAGAAGGCTTAACACTATCTGGTCCGACCTCATGTGGGTTATTATGATAGTTTGTTGGATTATTATTGTTGATTTTGATTGTTTTTGCCATTTTTGAGCAATGTGTTTTGGTTTGTGTCCGAATACTAACAATAAACGCCTTCTCAGACTTCCTATAAACTAAAGGAACATTACCACGCAGACCCCATTCTAGCCAAATGTGTACTTTTTCCAATATATACAGTATATGTTCCAGCCAAAGGCCGATTTCTTTTAAGCTACAGGTTCGCTATCGCTCCCCCCCCCCCCCCCTTCTCTCTCTCTCTCCCCCCTAAACAAAAAGAGAGAGTGAGAAAGAGAGAGAACATGTGTGTGTGTGTGTGTGTGTGTGTGTGTGTGTGTGTGTGTGTGTGTGTGTGTGTTATTATGTGTTTAGTGTAGTGGTCAAGCCGTGTGCTATTAAAATAACAATAAACATAATGATAATTCAACTCATTATACAATTCAGAAAGTTACAAGGAGTGAAAACGTATATAGTATAAGTACTTCATTGATGTTGCATATCTTATTTGAATAGTATCTTTCCGGCATCTTCGGGCTAACACTAGGTTTTTTTCCGAGTGGGATAAGAGGGTGGAGTGGTATTTGTTGTGTCTGTATTTGGTTGTGTGTGTGTGGGTGTGGGTGTGGGTGTGTGGGTGGGGGGGTGGGGGGGGGGGTAATTCATAGCTAGCTAAGAACCCTCAAGAAAAGTAATAGCATTCCCAATTTGCATTTATATATATTATGTATATGAACCACCTCTGAGCGTAAAATCTTATATTGGCAATATATAACATTTGAACAAATGGAATATTATGCTGTTTAAAGCAAAGGTAGTATACACAATGTACACAAGATCATCGGGTGAATTGATATTGATAAATATTTCTATCTTTATCTGAGACGAGTTTATTACCACCTATACTGTATACCATTAATTGGGTAGATTGTTATGGGCACTTCAAGTTACCCTTGCTATGCCCATATTATTTTTACAGTGTACAGTCAAAAACAAAGATTCGTGATAGGATTGCTCGTATACATTAAAATTGAAAGGGAGCCTTACGTTTGCTCCCTAGACCTCCACCAAGCTTAACATAATAACCCCAACATCCGTTTTCGAGATGAATTTGTACATTTCTCGGTAGAAGAATGTCTCAACGTAAGGCCTCTTCCTCCTAAACAAACACAAAAGTTGACACCTAAATGGCACGAAACGCCTTAAAATTGACGAAGAAATGGGCAGACAGCTCTTAAAATCGCCATAAAAATGGGTGAAAGTCTATAAATCTCGACACTATTGGGGTTAACCATAAAGGAGAAGGGAGTCCAGAAAAACACCCCTTAAGTGAAAATCTCCCCTTAACCTACTGTGCATTGTCCTGAACAGTCGTCACGTGTTTTTAGTAGCCCGTGACTATAGTCCGTTCATTCTAGGTTAGGCAGAAATGGTAACCTCTAACCTCTGTAACTCAAAAAGGACTAGCGTAATCGAGGTAATTGTCTACCAATTTGGAAGACTTGTCCAGGGAATAGGTGTGGAAATTGACAGCTCATTTGCTCTAGCCCTTTTTGAGTTACAGAAGTTATAGGTTACGAGTTCTGCCCAACCTAGAATGAACGGGCTATAGTACTATTTATTTCACGTCATAATTGTGTACAGTTAACCCTTTGAAGATTTTGACGCTTTATTCGGGCTATTATTTGACGATTTTATTCAGATTAGAAAAGGTAAAGGGAAGTCAAGGGGGTTAATTGATATAATCTTTACCCATATAATTCCAACACGTCCTTCCTAAGTTGTATACAGTCGTCTAATGATAACCAGAATTACCTGTCAAAATGCATCATAATCTTCCCTCTGTCTAGATTTCACAAACCATCATACAGGTTGTCAGCATAAATGGCGACGCAACCATTTGAATCACAATGTTGAACGCAAACTACACAATACATTCTGTATTATAGAATATATGCTTCGAGTTTGGCTTTAAAGGTTCAAAGATTCCAACTGGTGTAACTTTGTAAATAATTAAGAATGTGCAGTCGTGGACATATGTTCCGCACCACCCTATGATTTTCATTGTGCAATTAAGACATATATTCAATTTTCGAATAAAATGTCTTTTGCATACATTTACAAATTGAACATTGTTTTATTATATACCTATTTATATATAAATTGGTCGTTTCAATATGTATGAATATATATAACTTGTATAATGAAAATCACAGGGTGGTTAACCCTTACAGTACCAGCGACGTCAATTATATTTTATTATAGTTATATTTAGACGATTTTATTCAGCTTAGGAAGGACGTCTACTCATTAAAAGACTACAAACTATCTCATGTAATCCTTTTAGCTACCGTATATCGTTCCTAAGCTTCATAACATCGTCTAAGTGTAGCCAAATTCAAATGAAAAAGATGTCGCCGGTATAGAAGGGGTTAAGAACATGTCCCCGACTGTACCGATGGCCCTCAACTATGCCCCTCATTGATTGGAATACTGTCTTCGTAACCCACACCCACTAATGCAGTAACTGTTTAGGTAGTCCCTTTCATGCTTTATATCTATGCACAACTATATTAATATAGTTAACAACTATAACAACACCTCGCTTTTTATCTCTTTCTCTCCCTCTCTCTTTGTCTTGTATCCATTTGGCCCCATTCAGCCTACTGTTTTAAGATGTTTACCCCCATTCAGGTGTCAATATTTTTCTGGCGAGCGGTAGCAAACCAGCATATATATATTTTTGTTTTGACAGCAAGCTAAATTTGTACATTTTTCGATAGAAAAATTTCTCCGGCGAAGCCGGATTTCTCCATACAATGCTGGCTCGCTATCGCTCGCCAGGAAGAAATTGACACCTGGATTGGGATAAACGTCTGAAAACAGTTGGCTGAATGGAGCCGCATGGATACAAGCCAGAGAAAGAGAGAAAAGGAGAGAAAGAGAAGAAAATCAGTTGACCCCCCTCAATGTTTTCTCAAAGCTTTCAAATATACTGCGGTACTGCTATTGTCATTCATTTTATAAGTTTTGTTTTTCTCAATCTTCCAATCATTCAGCGGTATATCTGTTGCCGTTCATAATGTATTGTTTTTATCAAGGCTTCCAAATGTATAGTGTCTTTTTCCTTGTCGTTTATAATATAAGTTGTTGTTTTGTTCGCAAGCTTCAAAATGTACTACAGTACTTTTCTTATATTGTGTATATATATTTATATTCTCAAACTCTCAAATATCTGCGGTACTGTAATCGTCGTTCATAATATGCATTGGGGTATGACAAATAGTCGCATACTTAAACTGTGAATGGTATTGTGATACGATCACATACTGAAACTATTATTATTATTAATATTGTTATTATTATTATTACTATTATTAATATTAATATTATTATTATTATTATTTTTAGTATTAATATTTGTATTATTATTATTATTGTTATTATTATTATTATTATGCATAAGTTTCCTGATGATAACTACCATCAAGACTATTAACATGTACTAACCTTGGCCTTCCCAGCAGAGAATTACAAGGTGAGAATAATACAACATAACAGCTGTACGTTTGTCGTCCCAAATGGACAAGTAACAAAACACTGTAATTGTCTTAACCCAATTCGGTTAGAGCGAGGTCTTTCTGTGCCTCCACTGGGTAAGATTTATGATTTATGGGTATGATTTATGACTGGGTAGTACTGATTTATCTTTCTATATAAATAAAAGTGTTATTTATTACAACCAATGTGCCTTTATAGGAGTAAATTATGGACACTATAACTACCCCTTCCATACTTTATTTAAGCCCATAATTTTAACAGTGTATTTCTAAAGCATAAGCCAATTGAACACTTGCGAGTTTCAAACTTATAGGGCAGATTTCCACTTGGGGGATTTTTTTCTGGACCCCTTCCTCCCTCATGTTTAGACCCATTGCTTTTAAGACGTTCGCCCCATTAGTTTGGCGATTTATGAGAACTTTCGCCCCATTTCTGTCAACTGTTAAGACCTTTCGTGCCATTTAGATGTCTATTATTTTCCTGGCCAGCGATAGTGAGCCTGTAATTTAAGGGGAACCGGCCTTCGGCTGGGACATTTAAACAAAAATGTACAAATTTATCTTGAAAGGGGGTCTAGGGGGTGTAATTTATCTTGAAAGGGGGTCTAGGGGGTGTAATTTTAAGCTTGATGGAGGTCTAGGGAACAAACTTAAAACCTCCCATTAAAGAAGTTGGCACCATACTCATCCATATTTAGCAGAACTATAAACGTTATGTAACTGTATAGATAAATAATATATACTTAATTTGTTGTTATGTATCCATATATGCAATACAACCCTACTTTAGCTCGTAACTCTGCTAAATGTTGACATGCAATACTCCAACTTCCTTATAGCCATGAATCTCGCAAGTGGTCAGTTGAACATGGCTTCAGGTTTCATTGAAGCTTGACGAGGTAATCCAGCATAAAGGTTCAAGATAATTACATTGTCGATTGTACTGCTCACGAACTTTTGCACCGACTGTACTCCCTCTATCCCACACAGCAGTACATTACAAGGCGAGAGAACATGTAACACTCGTAACTTAGCACGGTTATGTCGGCTATTTGTACACCTGTAATTCTCAACACCTCTTTGCTGGACATTACATACAGTGCAGTTAATAATTATAATAGTAAGTTGTCAGAAATAATGGTACATTATAATTAAAAGATTTTGTTTACAATAGTAAAAATCTTGAAAGAATATAAAGAAAGCAGATAATTACTTAATTAGGTTTAATTTCAAGAATGGCCGTGTTACAAAATTGTACGTGATCTCACACAATACGTATTATTAACGAATTCGGAAACATATATATGACAAAGAAAAGAACACAAGTGCGTGCACGCACACACAGTCACTCATGCACACACACTCAAACAAACACACATTGGGTAATTTATATATATATATACAGATATATATATATATATATATATATATATATATATATATATATATATATATACAGTATATATATATATATATATATATATATATATATATAAAATACATATATATATATATATACAGTATATATATATAGGCTATGTTTTAGTTGGTGTGGCTTAATTAGGTCATATGCAGTTAATTATATTTTGCAATTGCTATCATAAAGTAAATATATTGCAGAGCTCATAGTTTAGCATAATTGAGACCTTACCCTTTATCTTTTCCAAACAGATTTGTCTTTTTTCTAGTCATTTACAGGTGATTTTGTTTAATTAACTTAGGAAGGTCTTGCCACATTAATTCCTAGATCCTATCCTAGTTTGCAAAACTCGTTTGGCACTCACATTAATACGAAAAGATGTTATTTCCTGACAGAAGGGGTTAAAGAAACTATATGTCTAGTCTGACCATTTTTAGTCTTCATAGATGCAAGTTTAAGAAATAATTATAGTTTCTAATTGAGAGACAAAACTGTAATTTATAAAAAGATGCTGGAAGGATAATGCAAAACAAGAATTTGACATATTTCTGACTCAGCGATTACCAGAACAATGAAAACATGGCGAAGAAATGAACAAACAAACACACACACACACACACACTTACGGTACGTTTTTGCTTTCATTATTTTGTTTAGGTTCTTGGCCCAATTAACAAAATGTATAGTAGAAGGATATAATGTTAGATACTGAAGACTCATTAGCCATATCATAACTGCAGACTTCTTAAATTAGCAGAATATTACATATGTCGAGATTTAAATAAAAATGAACATTGAATGAATAATAACAGTAATAATATAACTATTTAACCCTTTCAATATCAGATTATGCATTTATTTTGTGTGTTGGTTATTATTAGACGATTTTATTCAGATACGGAAGTCGAGGCTTAACTGAGACAGTCTGTACCCTTATAATTCCCACAGATCCTTCCTAAACTGTCTAAAATCGTCTGTTGATAGCCATAATAAACTGTCAAAATGCGCACTAATCTTCAAAAGGTTGAGCGCTCTAGAGTTATTTGGATTATACGAGACAAACATAAATACAAAATAATGACTTACTGCAAATTAACAAGTGGGACATTGTCAGGTATCACATAAGTAACCGAAGAAAAGGGGAAAACGTAAATTTGTCGGTAAATTGTTACGGGCAATTGTGGTCTGGCATCTTATTAGGTAATGTTATATACTATTTCAGCCCCTTAAAATAATATACATCCAGTCTACTTGTCAATTCCAATGCGAAAATACCAAGACATATTATGAGAAAAAACTTGCTCATCGACAATTTACGGAAAAAACGCTCGTGTGACACCGCCTTAATCTACAACATTTCCCGGGCGTTTCTGCACCCTCCTCAGCTTCCCCAGCTCCCCGCCATGGAGTGGCTTCGGTCACCCAGGCTTTATTGTGGTCGACAGGGAGGGTTCTGAGGGGGCGCTCGGTTATGGCCTTGGCCTTGCTAGGGGCCTTGGGGCTGTTCGGCCAGGCAGCTTGGGGAACAACAACATGGACAAATGAATCCCTTTGTAATCCATAGACCTTGCAATTATCAACACAGACAATATAATTATAACCGAGACACAAAGGCGTGGATAATTAGGACACGAACCAAAACAACACTTCACATCCTGTATATTTATCTGGCTATATTCTTTCTTTAAAGGGAGGGTTTTGGTTGTTCTGGCCCCCCTTCTCCTGGGCTGTGTTTTCTTAAGCCTGACCGAAAACAACAATATTACAGTGATAATTTAGAATACATACAGGGTATATATATATATATATATATATATATATATATATATATATATATATATAAGATGGGGTTAATTGAAACATGAACTGATAAAAAAAAACTTAATTATATTTCTGTGTATCTTGTTCTAGCAATTTTCCTTCATTTAATTACTAGTTTTGGAATTCATTTAACTAATAATTATACGGTAAATTGTAAACTGCCAGAACAAACCCCTGAAGGATAAGGTGAACACATACATATGACGCGTTTTGACAGTTTATTTGGCTACTATTAGGAAAATATATTTAGGTTAGAAAGGGTATATGGAATAATCTAATTAATTAATGTCACTCTCAACACCAAACACCTCCCAATGAAATTAATGAAAGCATGTAATCCTCCCGGTATTCGAACCTGGGATACCACGTACAGATCGTAAACACTTTAAGCATTCCACCACCAAGACAGTCAGAGGGTTAAT
Organism: Paralithodes platypus; assembly: GCA_032716605.1. Taxonomy (NCBI): domain Eukaryota; kingdom Metazoa; phylum Arthropoda; class Malacostraca; order Decapoda; family Lithodidae; genus Paralithodes; species Paralithodes platypus. The sequence continues at coordinate 67,428,068 of CM064482.1, forward strand.
TAAGACGGTATTTACCCATTTCATGCCCACAGATCCTTCCTAAGCTATATAAAATCGTCTAATTAATGCGCCATTGTCCTCAAGGGATCAACTATCATATATTTCAACAGTGTGAATTTTGACCTTTTGCGGAACCCTGAAACTCTAGGTATCAATGACCGAAATGTTTGATGTTGTTCTTTTTCCTCTTGTTGGGGATCAGAGGTGGTGGTTGGATGAGACAAATTACGGTTTGAGATAGTGTAAGCAGATATATATCATCTATCGAAACACCTGGAGGTCCTGTGCCATGTGAAAGCAAAAACAGCACACCTAACACTGATAAACCACCCCTGACGCAGGTTTAGTGCGTAATCGCTCTTAGTCAAGTTTCCAGTGATAATACAAAAAAATACATGAATTAATAATATAACCAGTACAATAATACATACATAAATACATAAACAAACAAATAGTAAAAAAAGGAACAAAATATAACACATAAATTAAAATACTCACAACGAGTCCGATCTTTCAATTACTACCGCAAAAGAATATAACCAAGACAGAAGTGGGCGTAATTGACACAACTCAATTATCCTTTTTATTTAACTTTCTCTGGCCACTTTCCGCTTCTAATTACCAGCTTCGGAGGACTTTTTTTATATTTACTCATGTTAACGATATATCATTTTGGTTAGCTTAGGAATAAAGTATCTGTGTTGTGTGAACTTATATAACCTCCTTAGTTCCATCATGTCTTGCATTTTGGTTAGCAATTGACGATTTTATTTCGCCAATGAAAGGTCTGCCGTAGTCAAAGGGTTCTTCCACATTTACAGGTACACTATTATTACATGTTATATTCAGTAATTATTATAGGAATCATTATTACAACTCTCATATAATTTTATGATGATTTACTTACAGTGTACTGTGTATTTAAGCGAGGGACTGCACAATTTGAAGGTTAAATCATTGTAACTTCCTGCTTCTAGTTCTACCTATGTCAGACTTTGCTATTCCTTACTCACGCACTTTTGAACTCACCCAGGCACTGCTCATGTGATCGGAAGTAGTCATGAGATTTTCCATCAGCTGAGTAGGGGTGTGTGGGGAGGTAAGAAGATAGGTAGGAGAGAGGTTTTGAGAGACTTTAACACGAGACATGGGCAAGATCACAGCCCGGAGTTATTCCTCCCAACTTAGGGGAAAACTCCTTGTAATATTTAACTCTACACTTGTTCCTGAATAAATCAACGTGGCTGGACAAGATAGTTTAAATCACCTTTACCTATAAGTATAAATATTATATTTATTGGGTATAAGGATTACGGTGGCAGCATTTACTATTACTTAATAAGAATAGAACAACATGGGAGAATAACAACCTACACGCAACCAGAAAATCAGGCAAGAATCTACCAGAGAATCCACCCATCTTCAATCAACCAACCTAACAAACTATAATAAATCGAATCTATAAACCCATAAGGAAACCTCACAAACGTTTTATCCTGACATTACCTAACATAAAGAACGCCAACCAAACGTCATCCTAACATGGTGTCAACGTCTTCCTAACACTACCGTTCGCGAGGAATGAAAATCGACACCTACAGTAAATGGCACGAAAGGTCTTAATATTGATTAGCTAAAAAATGGGGCTAAAGGTCTTAAAATTGACAAACTAATGGGGCAAACATCTTAAAATCTGAACACTAACGGGGCTAAACATGAGTACGAATGGGGACCAGAAAAACGACCCATCTTCCCCCAAACAATTCTGGACACACCCGAAATCATGAATATTTAGCGAACTTTAATTCCAAGAAGAACACATTAATCAAGTATCTAGGTCACCGAAAATATGTAATGATACAATATATTACAATTAAGGTTTTCTGCAACGAAATTGATTGTTGTTTTGTTTTCAGTTACTAACCTACAAAGGATATGACCGACATTACAGGTAGGTTTCATCTAAAAAAAAAAAAAAAAAAAAAAAAAAAAAAAAAAAAAAAAATCTCTGCCAATTTTGTTTTCTTATGAATTATTCTGAAAAAAATGGCACTTAATACAACTCAAATTGCAGAAAGCCAGAAAAGTAATGGAAGAATAAGACGAGGATAACAAAATAATACATTTTTAACTATCTTTCATGGAAATTAGTGGATATGTTTTCAAGTTTCTAAGTGACCCAAGTAAATATTGTAATATATAAAGTCATAAATAAAATAAGACCTTTTCACTGAATTACATTTTCAACTACTGATACGAAAAAAAAAAAATATATATATATACTGTATATTTACGTGAACCATTATAAGAACTCAATTACTTCTCTCTTGCTAACTTTATTACTCTAGTTACAGGACCTCGTCATATATTTTAGTGAAATTATGTTTTTTTTTATAATTTTGGTTAATATTACACAATTTTAATCAGCTTAGGAAATACTACTCACAATCCAGAGAATTTAAGTTACCCAATGCCATATATTACCATCTTCTCTTGTATTATGGCTAACAATACGCGATTTTACTAACGGCTAACTACAGACCTTCCCGCAATACAAAACGTAATTTCACCGGACCCTCTAATTTTGGCTCACTTCCCCCTATTTGTAATATCTTGCCTTATAATTCTCAGCCCCTTTCTCCCGTCCTTTGGTCCTGCTTTCCTCTCTTCCTTCCTTGTTATTAAGGGGAGGAAGACCGTTTTTCTGGACCCCCTTCTCCCTAATGTTTAGCCCCACTAGTTTTGAGATTATAAGACGTTGTTGTTGTTGTTGTTGTTTTTCCCCAAGCTGCCTGGCCGAACGGCCCCAAGGCCCCGAGCAAGGCCAAGGCCATAACCGAGCGCCCCCACAGAACCCTCCCTGCCGACCACAATAAAGCCTGGGTGACCGAAGCCACTCCATGGCGGGGAGCTGAGGAGGGTGCGGAAACGCCCGGAAACCAAAGCCCCACCCAGGGCCCTGTGCCCCTCAGCAATTATGAAGAGAAAGTTGAGGGGCAAAGGAAAGATGTGACGCTTTGGCTTCCAATCTTGGTAGATTAGGAGGTCAATCCACGCAAGAGACGCCGTCACTTGAGATCTAGAAAATATATAAGTAAAAGGAACAGTCAGAGTAAGCTATGGGTATGGCAGAGATCGCTCCGTTCTCACTCTGATAGACCAGCCCATCACCACATGACTAGAACCCAATCCTCTAAGCATCAGCTAGGAAAGGCCCTAGAAAGCCGCCTTTGGCGGGGGGATAGCTCCCCTATTTCAACCCTTTTCGGGGTTGGGCACCCGCCCATTATAAGACGTTCGGCCCATTAGTTTGGCGATTTTAACATCTTTTGCCACATTCCGTTGTCAGTTTTAAGACCTTTCGTGCCATTTAGGTGTCGATTATTTCCTGGCGAGCGATAGCGAGCCTGCAATTTCAAGAGGAACCGGCCTTCGGCCGGGAAATTTTTCTACCGAAAAATGTACAAATTTGTCTTGAAGGGGGATCTAAGTTTTTTTTCTTCTAAGCTTGATGGAGGTCTAGGGAGGAAACTTAATAAAATATATGAATAAATGAATTAATAGACCAAACAAACGGTCAGTCTCCCCTTAACTTATTGCCCCTTTGAATTTTCTCTGGATTTAGTGGGTCAAATTTCTTCATCTTACTTGATTGCGTGGCTTACAGCGGAACATTATCTCACTCATTTACACTTACTCTCTCTCTTACTCTCTCTCTTTATCAGAGGTTGGGATAAAACCCTTCTTATTCTTCTATGTAAACTGCCCCTGCCTCTAGTAGCATTAAAGCCGAACCACCTAGTAGGGACTGCAAGGTCTTCGTGGTCTGAGTATCTGCGTAACTCTCTCTCTCTCTCTCTCCAACCGGAAAACAATAAAACTCCCAGACAACAATACCGAAATAAACAATAAAACTCCCAGACAACAATACCGAAATCATAAGCGTGCAAATAACCACCAAGAAAGATAAAATTAACTTGACAACCTTTTATAGACCACACAACTATAGTGAAAATGAAGATAAACATCTATATGCAATTCTACAGTTAACTATTAACAGCTACGATAGCATCATCCTAGGAGACGCAAATCTACCAAATATCAATTGGGAACTGGTCCACTCCAACAACATAGCTTCTAATCTTGCTGTCGGAGAACATCTAGCAGCATCAGATAATAATATCATCCGCTGTAGTATCGATCTCCCACATACAATAGTCACCTCTAAACTAAGGATACCTAACTAAAAAAAAAAAAAATCTCCCAGGACTAAAACAAGCTCTACAAAATGCATTATCTCAATTAGACGCACATACACATATTAGACGCACATACACATATTTAGACGCACATACAGTACACATATTGATGTCGCCTGGAAATAATTCAGCTCGATTCTACTAGCAGCCCAATCTAAATACGTCCCCCTGAAGAGTAGTCTCTCTCGAAACAGTAGCAGAAAACCATGGTATAGCAGTACAATAGCCAATGCTATCAAAGACAGAGATGAACTTCACAAACCGACCAAATATCCTGGTTGCAGCAATGAAACGAGAGAAGAGTATAAAACAGTAGAAAAGAAATCAAGAAACTGATTAAGGGCAGATTTCCACTTGAGGGATTATTTTCTTTACCCCTTTTTCCCTCATGTTTAGCCCCATTGTTTTAGAGATTTTAAGACGTTCGCCCCATTAGTCTGGCGATTTTAAGAACTTTCGCCCAATTTATGTCACTTTTAAGACCTTTCGTGCCATTTAGGTGTCGATTTTTTCCTGACGAGCGATAGCGAGCCTGTAATTTAAGAGGAATCGGCCTTCGGCTGGGACATTTTTCTACCGAAAAATGTACAAATCTATCTTGAAAGGGGGTCAAGGGGGTGTAATTTCAAACTTGATGGAAGTCTAAGAAACACACTAAAAACCTCCCCTTAAGACCAGTTAAAAAAACGATGAGAAAGGAGTAGCCGAGACAAGCCGCACTCACCATAAGAGCTTCTTCAAATACGCCAACGGTAACAAATACGTCACAAGCGGCATTGGGCCCCTATTACTCAAAGGTCAATTAACATCAGAGGACATGGAAATAACAAAACAATTAATTCTTTCTTCAGCTCAGTATTCACTCGAGAACAAACAGATTCGGCCCCCTAACCACTTATCACAAGTCATCTTCAAATCAACAACTTCTACATCTTGGCAAATGACTAAGCGAGTAGAATAAACAACCTGGACCCTAATAAATCGCCAGGCCCAGATAAACTCCACCCTAAAATACTAAAATGTGTTAAGGAGGAAATCGCGGAACCACTAAGCCAGATCTTCAATGCATCCCTACAACAGTCCCAACTAGCCTGGAAAGAAGCAAATATAACCCCTATTTTCAAAAAGGGAGATAAGTCTCTGGCGAACAACTACAGACCGATTAACTTAACCTTAATTATAGGCAAAATCTTAGAATCAATCCTGAGGGATAAAATAGTAGACTATCTAGAAGGCAACAATCAAATTAAAAATAGTCAACACGGCTCCAGATCAAATCAATCATGCTGACTAACCTAATAGAATTTTACAACAGGCTCCTAATTATAAAGATAAATTACGTGACCAAATCTCTCGATATTATCTTCCTGGACTTCGAAAAGGCATTCGACAAAGTCCCCCATAAGAAACTGCTAACCAAAATGAAGGCCCTAGGCATAACAGGATCGATTTTCAACTGGATCAAGGACTGGCTGACGAACAGACGACAGAGAGTAGTTATAAATGGAACAGAATCCGACTGGACACCAGTGACCAGTGGTGTACCACAGGGATCGGTGCTGGGCCCCGTCCTTTTCATAATTTACATAAATGACCTAGACGTCAGGATCAATAATTACATCTCCAAATTTGCCGATGACACCAAAATAGGAAACACCATATTAAACGAAGAAGATCGCATAAACTTGCAAGCAGATCTCAAAAAAATTGAAGAATGGTCTGTGAATTGGCAAATACCTTTCAATATTAATAAATGCCAGTTAATTCAATGTGGAAACTCAAACAAGAACTATGAATACAGACTCTTTGATCAAAATATGAGAAAAGTTCCAAAGGCCAAAGATCTCGGAATAATCATTACAGACAACATGCAATTATCAGACCAATGCGCAGCAGCAACGAACAAGGCCAATAGAATGCTAGATTACATCAAGAGGACCTTCAAATATGAGTGAAGATATAATGATACCCTCTACAAGAGCCTAGAAAGACCGCACCTTGTATACAGTGTGCAGTTCTGGTCGCCAAACCTAGTAATAGACCTTGAAATGATGGAAATAGTACAGAGAAGAGCGACCAAACTAACCCCAACTCTGAAAAACAAAACAAACGATAAAAGACTGAACAAAATTTACATATTCTCACACAAGCAGAGAAGATTAAGGGGCCAACTTATTGAATGTTTCAAAATCTTAAAAGACTTTGACACAGTAGAAACAAATGCATTGTTCTCTTTGAATTATCTTCCCATTCGAAATAACGGCATGAAGATGTTAACCAGAAGAGCTAACCTAGACGTCACTAAGAACTTCTTTAGCTATAGTATAATAGATGAGTGGAACAAGCTACCAAATACTGTAATTGCCAGTTCATCTATCAATATGTTTTAGAACCGACTCGATGTCCACCTGAGAATAACAGGAGGTTTTGTAAGTGATTAGTATGCCCCTCACCCCACACACCGGATCACCTGGAGGTTCTGCGAGATTCCTGAGAGTCTATGTGGAGGCTTCAGCCAGGGCCTGCTAGCCCATACAGTCCGGAGGTCTATGGTAACACTCACTCACTCACTCTCACTCTTTCCCTCTCACTCGCTCTCCCTCCCTCTCTCTCTCACACACACACCCACACATACTTAGACACCCACGACAAACACCACTTAACTCTCTCTGCCTTTTCTCGCTATCTGTTAAATGTTTAACAAGAAGTCTTTGTTATGACCCCCTTCATATCATGCCTGTCTGTAATGAGAAGCCAGCCCGACACTACTGATGTATTACCAAGATGACCAGGGTGGGGGGGGGGGGGGGAGAGAGAGAGAGAGAGAGAGAGAGAGAGAGAGAGAGAGAGAGAGAGAGAGAGAGAGAGAGAGAGAGAGAGAGAGAGAGAGAGAGAGAGAGAGAGAGAGAGAGAGAGAGAGAGAGAGAGAGAGAGAGAGAGAGAGAGAGAGAGAGAGAGAGAGAGAGAGAGAGAGAGAGAGAGAGAGAGAGAGAGAGATACATAGAGAGTCGTTTAGAGACAGATAAACACACAGGTAGACAGTGAGAGAGTTGCTAAGAGAGATAAACTAGATACAGAAAGAACCAGACCCAGAGGCAGTAAAAGTCTTAGAACTGATGACAGGGGGTCGGGAGTATAAGTGGCCGACCATTGAAGTGCCAACGGTATAATCAGCTAGCAGTCGGAAACATGTATTATATTTGTCCTTTTCAATTACTCCGGGGAACGACAGGTCTCTCTCTGTTATTACTCGGGGTGTTTATGTCGAATCGAAGGTCGGGGCTGACTTTATACATAATAAGAGTATCATTGAAGGTATGTATTTAGAAGAGTACTCCTAATTTCAACTTTTCGATGCTTATGACCTTCAGTTTTGTTCCGCAGTTCTCTGTAGTTCGCGGGATATTATAGGACTGCTCTAAAATAAATCATATTAATTGTGCAGTGGTGTGATGGATGCCTGTGATATTTCATTCACTTTAATATTAAATTACAATAACCTCTAACAACTTTCAGTCCGGTATCCATATTAAATGATGATCAGTGATAAATCACAGGAGATTTCCTTAACTGTTACTTTTTTTAAACATATATATATATATATATATATATATATATATATATATATATACAAAATGAGGTATTCGGTATACATCTGAACACCTTAAAACAGAAACTGCAATTAGCTTGTTGAGTATAATCTGTAATTATTTGTGCCTTACCCTTATAGATACGAGAAGTCTTTCTGACCTGCATACAATTAACTTATGCTAACAAAAAAGATTAACATTAAATGGTCATTCTACTGAAGGAGTTACTCGAGGCACTTTTCACTTCTTGATTTCTAAATAGTACACCAGGTTAGGAGTACTGGACATATATTTGCAACAATAACAAAAAACTCATAAATGTCTTTCAACAGTCTTCAACATGTCAGAATATATGGTATAAAGAGTCAATTCTTAAGTACAATAGAACACATGTGATGAGTTAATTTATATATATTTATATAATTTATATAATTTATATAATTTATATAATTTTGGGGTGCGAAGATACCTACTAGATAACACATTAAATAATAGTTTGCTTGATCTGATTTGGCTGGGTTTTAAGGTAATCAAATATTCATGGGAATTTTCAGAGCTGCGTACTTCGACTAACAAAACGTAGATGAGTAAGTGTTCCATGTCAAGGCAAATACAAACTGCTACCCTCCTAAACTGCCACTACCATAACAGCCATAACCAAAACACCAGTCACAGTAACTATAATTCTCTCTCTCTCTCTCTCTCTCTCTCTCTCTCTCTCTCTCTCTCTCTCTCTCTCTCTCCACCTCTGTCTACTCTGCCTAGGCCTAAGTAATCTAGGTTTGGTTAGGACCGGTTCGATTTGGTCCTGTTAAGTTTGGTAAAGTTGGGTTTGATCAATATAGTTTTGGTCAAGTTAGCTTTGGTTATGTTAAGTTTGGCTTGGATTAAGTTTGGTCAGGTTAGGCTGCTTAGGTCAAATAAGGTTAGGAAGGTGTGATTTTATTCAGCTGAAGAAACGTCTCTTATTACAAAGTGGTAAAAAGTAAGTGAGGGCGTGTGTGTGAATACTCAGTATTCATGACACATTTTTTCATTGTATTTTGGCTACTATTAGACGATTTTATTCAGTTTGGAAAGGATTTATGGGAGACAAGAAAATAATTGAGATGGATAATACCCCTTCTATTCATAGGGGTCCTTCCTAAGTTAAGTAAAATCAACTGATGACAACGAGTAATATGGAATAAACACGTTAAAGTAACACAACTCATAGATGTAACAATAAAGACTGGAGAAGTCTTAATTGGATGAATAGAGTTTGTTTTACAAGTGGGAGGGGAGTTAAAACAATATTTTTATACCAACCTTTTGAGTAAGAGCCCTGACAAATTAGAACCCTTACGAACAAGAGAAGGGCAAGGGGAGGGGGATATAGCCTAGCTAGAGAGAGAAGAGTGTGTGAGAGAGAGAGAGATAGCGAGTGTGTGTGATATATATATATATATATATATATATATATATATATATATATATATATATATATATATACAGCAGGAATAGAAGAACAAAGTACGCTACGAGCAGTTCCATACTTTATTACCAAACTTTTCGACATCACACTGGTGTTATCTTCAGTGGCCTACAAATCAAAAGATAATATTACAAATATGAACGCTTAAAAGCTTATTGAAAATAATTAGAACATATAAAAAAAAAATATATATATATATATATATATACTGTATATACAGTATATGGGGCAGAATGATAGGGTTAATACAAAGGTGGGGTAATTTAAACAAAGTTAAGCGGGTGCGCTGATACCGTAGAGTTAAGGGAGTGTTTTAATTTTGAAATATGGAGGGATTCTAAAACTCTAATATCAACACGTTGACAGGAATATTAGAGTTAGAATCCCTCTATATTTCAAAATTAAAACACTCCCTTAACTCTACGGTATCAGCGCACCCGCTTAACTTTGTTTAAATTACCCCTCCTTTGTATTAACCCTATCATTCTGCCCCATATACTGTATATACAGTATATATATATATATCTATTTTTTTTTTATTTTTTATGTTCTAATTATTTTCAATAAGCTTTTAAGCGTTCATATTTGTAATATTATCTTTTGATTTGTAGGCCACTGAAGATGACACCAGTGTGATGTCGAAAAGTTTGGTAATAAAGTATGGAACTGCTCGTAGCGTACTTTGTTCTTCTATTCCTGCTGAACATACGGTTCCCAAGGAACACTCCTCTCTCCGATATATATATATATATATTGTTACGTATCTGGATCCTCAAGTGGTTAACTTGATGAATCTAGATAGCACAGAGATATATATTAAGGTATCAGTCAGCTGAAGGCAAAACAAAAGTAAAATCTAATACAATTATTTCCTGTTGTTGCTTACTTTCCTTTTGGATCTTAGGACTTGGTATCCTTTATGGACTGATACTCTTTAATTATGGAAAAATACTGAAACTAATTAAAGTCATGTAGTATTTATAAAGAATTATTATTTAACCGAAGCTTAGTAGGCTATGGTTATGAACTGAATAAGTTATATCTAAAGAAGGACTATTAATTCTATAAAAAGTCTTGAAAGATAAATATTAAAGTAAGAATATTTCTGTCTCTTACCCTTTTTGAAATGAATAGCTAGTTTTCTTATATCATGTCCTTTTATTTATATTTAATGTAGTTATTATTCTTGGTTCTTGTTTTACGTTAATAGTATTATATTATTATTATCAGGATTAATATCAAAGTCACATAAAAAGTTAGATATATATTTAATAATTAGATAAATGTATTTCTTAACCACGTAACATTGAGGTTTGATTTTGAGTAAATTAAGTTACAGGATCGCTTCATAGATTCGATTCAGGTCTCACTCAAATAATATGAAAAGCAAAAATAATATTTCAAAGCTAAAAGAATTTTCTTCAGCTTAGGAAATCACTAGAAGTAACATTAAAACAGCCATGTTAGTCTAAGGCGATATTACTAATATGAGACAATAGTATCACCTTACTAAGCACCGTTAAGCAATGTAAGCTTAATTAAAAGAAAATGAAAGAACTCGTAAGTCTTAATATAAAACAATAGTATTACTTTTATCATAACCCAATTACTTGAAGAGTTGCTTTAGTCCACAAGTTAGTCAACTAAAATAGTTAAGTACATAATAGTAGCGTTAACGTTAATTCCCAATCACATATCTCACTAACCAACATAACGTAAGTGTTTACACCGAACACACTTAACACACACTTATATAATCTGACTGACAGTCACAATCCCATTATAATACTTCACCCCATCTTCCTCCAGCTGCAAGTTCACCTTCCCAACTCCAAATGAGACTGATTTGAATGCCCACTACTCGGGTCTTATATACTAAACAATGATGGTGTAGGAACGAATCAGGAGGCGAGGGATGGTGCGCGCCCCAATCACAGCTCCTCGAGTTGCGTAGCAGGTGCGTGGTCCAATGGAGTCTCCTGGCGTCGATCATACGTCATAGCGTCGGGTCATCGAAGTAGTTTGCAGGGTCCCCTATGACGCACGCAGGTGTGAAGGCTTGTTTGCTGGTATGCGGACGAGCTGGTTTCCCCCTCGCTGGTTCGCTCGCTGGTCTGCTTCGCCGCCTGGGGTAGTTTGGCACTCCTTCAACTCTTAATTTTAATTCTTAAATAAACATGCAGGGCTCCGTATGTCAGAATATATATATATAGAGAGAGAGAGAGAGTGAGTGTGTGTGTGTGTGAAGGGGATGGGGTCTGGAATATAGTTAGGAGTATTAGAAGAGTTGGAGGAGTCAGGCGATGAGAGTGAGAGAGAGAGTGAGTGTGTGGTTGTTTGTTTGTTTGAGTGCGTGTTTATCTTATCCGATAGTTTACCATCAGTTAATGTCTGCAATAGTTACAATGATAACATGTGTAAATGATTGTAACCATATTCAGGTACGTAATTGTGCAAAACAGAGAGAGAGAGAGAAGATATAATTTTTGTTTTTACATAGACACACTGGCTACACAAACCTTATGATCTCAGCGAGGTGGTAATTAGGGCATGATTCTAGTAGGGATCGATAGCAAACCCGATTGTAAAAGAAAGTGGAAAATATGGATAGCGAAGAAGAAGGCCCCCCCCCCCCCTCCCGCGGCAATTATCGTACATGGAAACAACTGGAAGTAAATAACCTTGCAAGGGTTGGAATCTATCTGAAGGAATTTATAGAATAATTAGAAGTAGAAAGGAATTTGCATGTAACCTTTCACCTATAGTAATAATTATACAGTATGCTGTATACACACACTTTTGTTTTATTCTTCGCTCCCTTTAACTGGAACGGTATTCATTACTGCCAGATAATTTCATCATTAGTTATTACCTACTCCATCCCAGTTTCTCTGTGGTATGAGTCTAGTCTTTATATATATGAATCTAGGGAGACAATATCTATTACTTTATTTGGGGGCTTATTCCACTCGCTAATTATACTGTAAGCGAAGTTGTTTGTATTTTTTGTGTATCTAGGTACGGTTTCTTCTTCATTAATTTTAACTTGGTTCCTCTTGTAGAACTCTCTCTGGGTATCATAAATAGATTATCGGGGCTTAGGCACTAATTCCTCGTAAACTCTTAAATTTTGTTGTTGTTGTTTAGTTGTCCTCTTATCCTCTGTTTCTAAAGTGAAAAGAGATCGATTACTCTTCCTATCTCGTTGTATGCTATATTTCTTAGTGATGGGATCAATGTTGCTGTTCTTGGCTGCACTGATTAAAGTTTATCCTTGACTTTTATGAGGGAGGGCGATCAGAACTGTACAACATACCCCAGATGCGGTCTTACTATACTTATATATTATATTGGTGTACTTATGTTTTGGGTGTGACAATGATAATATATTCTGATTAACCCAATTGGTTTGTTTACTGCTGCATTTGTTTGATCATTTTAGGTTTTCATTTATAAGCCCGCCTAGGTCTTTTACATACATGTTACACTTTTAATCTGCATTTGCCAATTTCTTGACAATTCAGTGATTTTGATTTAGGTATGTTTCCAAACTGATTCTATCGGTTTCTGAAATTGTATTTCCTATCATGGTGTCATCTTCGAGAGAGAGAGAGAGAGAGAGAGAGAGAGAGAGAGAGAGAGAGAGAGAGAGAGAGAGAGAGAATATTCACATCACCCGTCCTCTCTTCCTTTGTTTAGTTCCCATCTTACACAACTCATTCCACCAATATAAAAACCCACCTTTCGTCTGTTGTCCATTTCTTCCTCCACCCTCTGTGTTACTGCTCACCTGATTAATCGCTAATTCCTCTAATTCTGCTAATTCCCCGCGCGGCAATGCTTTTACGTACGCACAGCGGGTCAGGATATATGTTGGTGAAGAGCAGCGTTGTTTGTGGTCTCGCATTTTTTGCAAGATATTTCGTCGACAATTGCTCTGCTAACATTCAGAGCCGATTAACTTTAGACTAACCAAACCTATCAAATGTTTCTTTAAAACTAGCATATCGCATCGTAACTTTACCACACGTAAACTTAACATAACGTAAAACAACTTGATCACATATTATTATAGGGTAACTTAACCTAAGGTAAACTAATCTATCATAACCTAGCCTATCCTACCGCAATGTTTACCCTAAATATCCTAGTCATATGCTAACCAGGCATAATCCTTACCTTTAAACCAAACCTAACCAAATATTATCCTTCAATAAGCCAACATATAATCTTAATAGACACCAATATGTGGGTAGAGCAACTGTTGTTGTGGTCGAAATTACCGCATTACAAGGCAGTCTTGGTATTTAAAAAAAAAAAAAAAAAAAAAAAAAAAATATATAAAAAAAAAAATATATATATATATATATATATATATATAATATATGCTTTTCTAAATAAAGTTCCTTGAAGAGTAGAGGTCTTACTTACTATTGTGTCTCTCGACCAAGCTCTGTTTAAATTCTTAATTTACAAACACTAACGAAACTTGTGATCAATAACTGCAGATACAATACAAATAAAACAATGCTTTTATAAGTAACTAACTTATCATTCATATTATGGTATACAGTCTATTTTACCACCTTACCGGATAGTAAGATACTCAGTTAACATTTTTTAAATCATTTGAAAGGGTCTAAAGGGAGAACAACAATCCATACGTTAGAAAAGAAAAGGTACAAACAAACAGCATACTAACACGACACCTTCATAACGAAAGTTTTACCAGTCATTCACTGCCTCAGACATCGTTGGTTGCACTTCATATATAAAATGTCCACTGTTTCATGACAATATCAGGGGAAAACAATATTTGTTTCTCCCTCTCAATTCACAGAACTCTCAAACAAACAAGTATTTACTTTCATATAATTACACACACACATACACCAAGACAAAAAAAAAAGCACACAGACAAACACACACACATTAACACCTCCCCAACACTCCTGTAGCTCCCACGGCTGCACTTGAGCCAAGAGTCAACGAGCGAGGGAAAGAGCCCAGGCACGCCAGTAAAAGTCCCTTCCAAAGTACTTTATCTCTGGCTATGCTTCTATTACGACGCCTACCCCAGGAGAGACGACGAGACAACAGCTAATGGGCGATAATAATTAACAGGTGGTTAGATAGGTGATATTAAGGTGAGGAGTGAACATTGGAGAGGAGTAGTGGAAAGGAGAACAAAATCAATTGAGAAGATAGGAAAATATAGGCGCATAGAGAATAGGAAATGAAAAACGAACGAAAATCCTAAAGCATAACAGTAAAATTCCCTTCCGAAATATTTTATCTTAAGCTGTACTTCTACTATGGCGCTTACCGGAGGAAAGAAATACACAATTCCAAGTGTTTAATAGTCTATTCGGGAGGTAGGTTAAATGACGAGCCGAATTAAAGGAAGAATAGTGGACAGGAAAAGAGAAGAGAATAGAGAAGAGGAGAGGAGAAGAGTAAAACAGGGGAAGTGTGATGAAGGGGATAGATAGGGAGAAAGAAACAAGCTAGTAAATGTCCCTTTGGAAGTACATTTAAGAGCATAAATGGCGACTTATACATTTAAATCAGTATTGAACGCAAACGAGACAATACAATGCTTTATTATAGACCAGATACTTTAAAAAAATGGCTTTACAGGTTTAAAGATTCGAAATACGGTAACCTTATGCCGAGAACTGTATTCTATTTTATATATGCTTCTGTGACGCTTACCAGAGGAGACAACGATATAACAGTTAATGGGTGATAATTGTTGTCTTCGGGGTTGTTAGTGTGTTTATGGGCTGTTAAATAGGCGATTCCGGAGGTCGGGGTGGGGTGGGGGGGGAGTGGAATTAAGGGAAGAAAGGAAGAGAGGGAAAGAACAGAAAGGAGAGGATAGGAGTGAAGAGAAGAGGAAAATACAAAAGAAGAAAGAAGAAGAAAATAAAGGGGCACGTCAGGATAAGGGTTGGGTGAGGAGTGGAATTTTAAGGGAAGAAAGGTGGAGAGGGAAAGAAGAAAAAGGAGAGGATAGGAGTGAAGAGAAGAGGAAAATCAAAAAGAAGAACGAAGAGGAAAAGTAAGGGGCACGTCAGGAAAAGTACCTTCCAAATTACTTTATCTTTGCCCCCTCACCCCCTATAACGTGTTGTCATCATCATATGTATTGCTAGCAGGGGTCAGGGGACAGAGGGCCGTGGGATAATTTCGTAGCAGAGTTGTAGATATGTGGAATGGGCTACCGACTCCGAGTGCTATAGTGGGATCAAGAACGTTAGCGAGCTTTGAGATATAATTAGATAGGCATATGAACGAGATGGATTGAGTGTGAAAGGGATCTGCCGTGTATGGCCCAATCAGCTCTCTGTAGACTCCCGTTTTCTTACGTTCTTATGTTATACTACTACGAAGCTTACCGGAGGAGAGACACCGAGATTGCAGGAACTGGGCGAAAATCAATATATGCGAGGTGATTTTGGGTCGCTAATTAGGAGATTCGGGAGGCGAGGTTAGATATGGAATGGAAAGTGGAGAAGCAAGGGGATAAAAGAAGAGGACAGGCACGAAGAGTAAAGAAAACAAAGAGAAGAGAGGAGAGAAAAGGAGAATATAAGAGAATATATACTTGATCTTTTGCTATGCTTACAGTGCCTTTATATAGAGAGTGGTGACATAGGGGGTCTCCGAAGTCAGAAACAATATGGCGCCCGGGGACCTAAATGCCCTGGTGGAAATAGAATGATAGGTAGAGAAATAGAAAGAGGTATACTTAGAATAATAAACAGATATGCAAGCTGAAAATACAGTGTCAAAATAATGGTGTGCAATGCAATATGGCGTCCACGAGGCAGGCTCCCATCTGTTACATAATCATTAGATAATTAGATTATACAGTAGGTACTCTAGCTATACTATGACGACATCTACCAGAGGAGACAGAGACACAACAGGTGGGTGATAATTAGTATAGGTGAGGTGATTACGAGTCGCTAAAATTATGGGATTTAGGAGGTGAGGGTAAGAGTGGAAAAAAGAGAAAATGGAGAGGAATAGATACGAAAGGAGAAAATAGGTGCACAGAGAAGAGGAAAAAAGAGAGGAGAAGAGAAGAGAGAGAATGGAGGAGAAGAGAGAAAATGAATAGAGAGAGGAGAGGAGCGAACGAAAAAACTCACACAACACACTGACAGGTATTGAGCGAAAAATTCCTCCGGAGGGCGTACTAACTTAAGTGATTAGGATTCGTTAATATGGAAAATTAGGGAATAGGAGAGGGTAGAGGAGAGGGAAAAAAGGGAAAGAAAGGAAAGAGAAAGAGAGGAGAGAGAGAAAGAAAGGAGAGAGGGAAAGAAAAGAGAGAGGGAAAGAACGGAGAGAGATGGAAAGAAAGGAGATAGATGGAAAGAAAGGAGATAGATGGAAAGAAAGGAGATAGATGGAAAGAAAGGAGAAAGAGGGAAAGAAAGGAGAGCGAGGGAAAGAAAGGAGAGAGAAAGACAGGATCGAGGGGGAAAACGGGGAGAGAAGGAAAGAAAAGAGAGAGGGTAAGACAGGAGAGGGGGAAAGAAAGGGGAGAGAAGGAAATAAAAGATAGAGAGAGGGAAAGAGAGGGGCGAGAGAAGGAAATAAAGGATAGAGAGGGGGAAAGAATGGAGAGAGAGGGAAAGAAAGGAGAGCGAAGGAAAGAAAGTAGAGAGGGTGACAGAAAGGAGAGAAAGAAGGAAAGAAAGGAGAGAGAGAGAGGGAAAGACAGGAGAGAGGAGGAAAGAAAGGAGAGATAATGAAATAAAGGATAGATATAGGGAAAAAAGAGGGAGAGCGAGGGAAACAAGTAGAGAGAGAGGGACAGACAGGAAAGAGGGGAGAAACGGAGAGAGAAGGAAAGACAGGAGAGAGGAGAAAAAAGGAGAGAGAAGGAAAGAAAGGAGAGAAGGGAGAATATTAGGAAATGAGAGGATAAAGATAAAGAATGTTGAAAGTCCTATATAAAATGCTAATACGAAGTCTACGGAAGGAGAGACAACAGAGATCCAGGCGATAATTAGTATATACTTTCAGAGGGCGTACATACTAACTATGACGGTATGATGCGTTTATAAGTCGTTAAGGTGGGGAAGGAGAGGCGAGGAGAAATTAGGAGAGAGGAAAGTAGGCGAGATTAAAATACGAGAGGATAGAAGGAGAACACGAGATTAAGAACAGTGCAAGCCCCATATCAAGTACTGTATTACCTGACGCTACCCTACTACGATGCCTACTTAAGCGACAACACACAACAGTAGTTGTTGTTGTTGTTGTTGTTGTTGTTCCCCAGGCTGTCTGGCCGAACAGCCCCAAGGTCTCGAGCAAGGCCAAGGCCATAAACGAGCGCCCCCACAAAATCCTCCCTGCTTACCACTAACAAAGCCCGGGTGACCGAAGCCACTCCAAGGCAGGGAGCTGTATGAGGAGGGTGCGGAAACGCCCGGAAAACCAAAGCCCCACCCAAGGCCCTGTGCCCCTCAGCAATTATGAAGAGAAAGTTGAGGGGTAAGGGAAAAATGTGACGCTTTGGCTCCCAATCTGCCAACTTCTAGGTTGGCAGTAGGGAGGTCAATCCACGGAAAAGACGCCGCCACTTGAGATCTAGAAGATATATAAGTAAAAGGAACAGTCAGAGTAAGCTATGGGTATGGCAGAGATCGCTCAGTTCTCACTCTGATAGACCAGCCCATCACCACATGACTAGAACTCAATCCTCTCAGCATCAGCTAGGAAAGGCCCTAGAAAGCCGCCTTTGGCGGGGGGATAGCTCCCCTATTTCAACTCCTTTCGGGGTTGGGCACCCGCCCGTAGTAGTAGGTAGTAGTAGGTAGGTAGGTAGGTAGGTAGGTAGGTAGGTAGGTAGGTAGGTAGGTAGGTAGGTAGGTAGGTAGGTAGGTAGGTAGGTAGTAGTAGGTAGTAGTAGGTAGTAGTAGGTAGTAGTAGGTAGTAGTAGGTAGTAGTAGGTAGGTAGGTAGGTAGGTAGGTAGGTAGGTAGGTAGGTAGGTAGGTAGGTAGGTAGGTAGGTAGGTAGGTGGTAGGAGGTAGTAGGTAGTAGGTATAGGTTGGTAGGTAGGTAGGTAGTAGGTAGGTAGGTAGGTAGGTAGGTAGGTAGGTAGGTAGGTAGGTATAGGTAGGTAGGTAGGTAGGTAGTAGGTAGGTAGGTAGGTCGTAGTAGTAGTAGTAGG
>CM064482.1:67449084-67459084 GCA_032716605.1 Paralithodes platypus
TGGATTGACCTCCTTACTGCCAACCCTGGCAGATTGGGAGCCAAAGCGTCACATTTTTCCTTTGCCCCTCAACTTTCCCTTTATAATTGCTGAGGGGCACAGGGCCTTGGGTGGGGCTTTTGTTTCCCGGGCGTTTCCGCACCCTCCTCAGCTCCCCGCCTTTGAGTGGCTTCGGTCACCTGGGCATTATTAGTGGCAAGCTGGGAGGGTTCTGTGGGGGCGCTCGGTTATGGCCTTGCTTGGGACCTTGGGGCTGCTCGGCCAGACGGCCTGAGGAACAGCAACAACAACAACAACTAAGACAACCCAAGACTACGAGGTGATAATTATAGTCAGTTCATTCTAGGTTGGGCAGCAATCGTGATCTCTAACCTCTGTAACTCAAGAAGGGCTAGAACAAATGAGCTGTCCATTTATACACCTATTCCCTAGCCAAGTCTTCCTATTTGGTCGAACTATTAGCTCGATTACTGTAGTCCTTTTTGAGTTACGAGAGGTTGGGGTTACGATTTCTGCCCCACCTAGAATGAACGGACTATAGTACCTTGGGGTGTCTTAAGGGGAGATTTCCACCTGGAGGATTTTTTTCTTGATTCATTTCTCCCTCATGTTTAGCCCCATTGTTTTGAGATTTTAAGACGTTCGCCCCATTATTTTGGCGATTTTAAGAACCCTCGCCCCCTTTCTGTCAATTTTAAGACCATTCGTGCAATTTAGGTGTCGATTTTTTCCTGGCGAGCGATAGCGAGCCTGTAATTTAAGGGAATCGGCCTTCGGCCGGGACATTTTTCTACCGAAAAATGTACAAATTTATCTTGAAAGGGGGTCTAGGGGGAGTAATTTTAAGTTTTGATGGAAGTCTAGGAAATCAACTAAAAACCTCCGCTTAATACCCTTGTCCTGTCTGGGGTGATTATCAGTCGTTAGGGGGGAGATAAGGTTTGTTTAGGGGTGATTATCAGTCGTTAGGGGGGATATAAGGTTTGTTTAGGGGTGATTATCAGTCGTTAGGGGGGAGATAAGGATTGTTTTGGGGTGATTATCAGTCGTTAGGGGGGAGATAGGATTTGTTTTGGGGTGATTATCAGTCGTTAGGGGGGAGATAAGGTTTGTTTTGGGGTGATTATCAGTCGTTAGGGGGGAGATAAGGTTTGTTTTGGGGTGATTATCAGTCGTTAGGGGGGAGATAAGGTTTGTTTTGGGGTGATTATCAGTCATTAGGGGGGAGATAAGGTTTGTTTTGGGGTGATTATCAGTCGTTAGGGGGGAGATAAGGTTTGTTTTGGGGTGATTATCAGTCGTTAGGGGGGAGATAAGGTTTGTTTTGGGGTGATTACCAGTCAGTAGGGGGGAGATAAGATTTGTTTTGGGGTGATTATTAGTCGTTAGGGGGGAGATAAGGTTTGTTTTGGGGTGATTATCAGTCGTTAGGGGGGAGATAAGGTTTGTTTTGGGGTGATTATCAGTCGTTAGGGGGGAGATAAGGTTTGTTTTGGGGTGATTATCAGTCGTTAGGGGGGAGATAAGATTTGTTTTTGGGGTGATTATCAGTCGTTATGGGGGAGATAAGGTTTGTTTTGGGGTGATTATCAGTCATTAGGGGGGAGATAAGGTTTGTTTAGGGGTGATTATCAGTCGTTAGGGGGATATTATGTTTGTTTTGGGGTGATTATCAGTCGTTAGGGGGGAGATAAGGTTTGTTTTGGGGTGATTATCAGTCGTTAGGGGGGAGATAAGGTTTGTTTTGGGGTGATTATCAGTCGTTAGGGGGGAGATAAGGTTTGTTTTGGGGGCGACTCTGTTTTCTTACTTGATTTGGGATTAATGAAAGTTGACCATTTACAAGTTTCGAGCTTTAACCCCTTATGTACATTGACGTCTTTTTAATTGCAGTCTGGCTACTATTAGACGCTTTCATTCAGTAATAAAGGGCCTACAACACTTAACAAGCTTCGAACTATCTCACTTAACCCTTTTTCCTACCACAGACCCTTCTTAAACTGCACACAATAATCTAAATATTGCTAGAGTAAAATTGAGATTACGTCGCCGGTACAGAAGGGGTTAAGGAAGTCGTAGCTGTAGACATCCATATTTAGCAGAATTACCAGCTAAAATACGGTTGTAGTTGATAAATAAATACATTAAACCCAATTCAACATACTGTTTTATCCATCAGAAACCTAAATTATTATTGCATTTCTGTTTGCTAGCTATGTTTACGGCTCCAACTTCCTTATAGCCTGAAACTCGCAAGTAGTCAAATCAGTGAGAGGAGAGGAGGGAGGAGAAGAGAAGAGTACAGCGTTAAGAGGAGATGGTTGTTATTTCTAGACCCCCTTCTCCCTCATGTTTAGCCCCATTAGTTTTCAGATTTTAGGACGTTAGGCCCATTAGTTTAGTGACCTTTCACCCCAATTCTTTGTCAATATTATGATCTTTCGTGCCATTTAGGTGTCGATTTTTCCCTGACAAGCGATAGCGAAACTGTTATTTAAAGAAGAACCGGCCTTCGGCCGGTACATTTTTTTACCGAAAAATTTACAAATTAATCTTGAGGAGGGTTCTTTGGGGTGTTATTTAAGCTTAGTGGAGGCCTAGAGAGGAAACTAACAACAAATAAATATGTAAATAAACAATAGACCAAAAACAAAAAAAGAAGCCCTACCCCCCTTAAGGGAAACATGAAGGAGAAGAGGACAAAACACAACGTTTACCAGGTGATAATTATTACCTCGAGGGCCGCCCTAACCTGGTCGAGTGGTCGTGGGCGGGGGGATTACGAGGCGTTAGGGCGGGGGTAATATGTGGCCCTACTTGCTGCTTCGGCGGGGGTAATGGATTCAAGAGGATAGCACACAATCAAAGAGGAATGGAGGAAGGAGGAGGTAGGGAAGGAGAGAGCAGGAAAAACAATAGTGAGGAATGCACACTAGTAAGAAAGGAAGATATGGGAAGTAGGAGAGAAGAAAGAAGATGGGAGGTAGGAAAGAAGGAGTGCACACTAGTAAGAAAGGAGGAGAAGGGAGGTAAGAAAGGAGAGCGCAGGAAAGACAAGAGGGAGGACAGGAGGAGGAGTGCACACTAGTAAGAAAGGAGGAGATGGGAGGTAGGAGAGGAGAGAGTAGGACAGACAATAGAGAGGAAAGGAGGAGAAGTGCACAAGGAGGAGATGGGAGGTAGGAGAGGAGAGAGTAGGACAGACAATAGAGAGGAAAGGAGGAGAAGTGCACAAGGAGGAGATGGGAGGTAGGAGAGGAGAGAGTAGGACAGACAATAGAGAGGAAAGGAGAAGTGCACAAGGAGGAGATGGGAGGTAGGAGAGGAGAGAGTAGGACAGACAATAGAGAGGAAAGGAGAAGTGCACAAGGAGGAGATGGGAGGTAGGAAAGGAGAGAGCAGGAAATACAATAGGGAGGAAAGGAGGAGGAGTACCCACTAGTAAATAGAGGAGATGGGAGGTAGGAAAGGAGAGAGCAGGACATACAATAGGGAGGAAAGGAGGAGTGCACACTTGTAAGAGCAATTAAAAATGTATAAATCATAATAATAAAAACAAAACAATAAATGTTTGAACGGAGGGATTAAACCTCTTTCATGAAAGCTTACAAAATGTCCTTAGGGATCTATACAACGTTTATTGTTGAACTGGGTGATGGTCGCTAAACAAAATGATAGTGATACTAGCTGCTTTTACTACCCTCTAGACTCTAGAGCTATTGCCCTTTCGTTGTCCTATCCAAAATATTTAAAGCATAAAAAGGGTAAAATGAATGTCTCCTCCAAGCCCAAGACTGTACCCTTTTTATCTTGAGCTATATCACTACGCCTACTGGATAAACGTCAACAGATCCCTGGCGATAATTACTACTTTGATGTGTGTCATAACTGTGTTGCCAGAGTGATTATGGGTCGTTACGTAAGGTATATGTGTTTGGGCGACACTATATTTGGGGGGTAATTAATTCAGGAGGTGGGGGAGAGGGGAGGAAGAGTGAGTGAGTAGAACAGAGTAGAGAGTGGTAGAACATACCATATTTTATAGTTGATTGGTTAAGCAATTACTTTGTAATACTACTGACTCGGGTTCAATTCCAGGTGTATGTAAGGGAGAGGAGGATTCTATTGGGAGTCAATTAGTGTTGTATAAAACTTCAGTACTTCTCATAAGCCCACCGAATTACCAAGAATACCAAAAGATCTTAATGTTAGAGTAACCCCAAAGCTCATATAAATACACTCAGTAAGGTATCATTACCAATCTAGTTTGCTGGTGTGTAGCATGACTATGATATATGACGCTGAATCTGGCTTTGGTTTCCATCTATAGATAAGCTATGTTTTATTAATTTCACCACAACACCAAACACCTCCAATGAACTTGATGAAAGCATATAATATTATGTGATCCACCAGGATTCGAACCTGGGTTATCACACACAGATTTTTAGACACCTTAACCATTACACCACCAAGACGCTTAAAGGTGTATGCACACGCCTACTACTTATTATCCATTCTCGAATACTAGATATTAGGTCATAGATATGTTTATTTGGTCACTTTCCAGACTTTCTTGCCACCATGGTTCGAAGAGACAGGATACAGTATACATCTGGAGGGTTTAAGGGGAGGTTTTTAGTTTGTTCGCTAGACTTCCATCAAGCTTAACATTACAGCCCCTAGACCCCCTTTCAAGATAAATTTGTACATTTTTCGGTAGAAAAATTTCCCGGCCGAAGGCCGGTTCTTCTTAAATTACAGGCTCGCTATCGCTCGCCAGGAAAAAAATCGACACCTAAATGGCACGAAAAGTCTTAAAATTCACAGAAATGGGGCGAAAGTTCTTAAAATCGCCAAACTAATGGGGCGAACGTCTTATACTATCAAAAGCAATGGGGCTAACCATAAGGGAGAAATGGGTCAAGAAAAAAATCCCTCAAGTGGAAATCTCCCCTTAACTATAGGAGAATAATAAAGAGGGAGAGGTAAAGGAAGGGATATTATAGGAGATGACATAATAACATAACATAATAACATAATAACATAATAACATAACATAATAACATAATAACATAACATAATAACATAACATAATAACATAACATAATAACATAATAACATAACATAATAACATAACATAATAACATAATAACATACTAACATAATAACATAATAACATACTAACATAATACCACATGAATTACAGCTGACTGAATGGCAGGAAAGGTCTTAATATTGACAAGAACTGGGCGAAAGGTTTTAACATCGCCAAAATGAATGCGGTTTACTGCTTAAAATCTCAAAACTAAGGGAGCTAAACAGGAAAGGAGTCGGGAAAAACATTAAACCTCCCCTTATATGGGATCCACCCCCCTCCTATCCCAACTCATATCCGCAACTTTAAGGTTTTCTATTCTCTAAATCCCGACGTTCTCCCTCATGCCTAGCCCCAACATTATCCATATTTTAAGACACTTGCCCCATTAGTTTGGTTATTTGAAGACCGTTTTACTCAACAAGCAAGCTTTAGAACTCTCTCTCCCTCAATCTGTCTTTCCCTAATCCTATAATCTGAACTGCTTCAAGGGGGGTGACCTGCTTTTGTTTATTTCTCCCCTTTTCTCTCTTTCTCTGGCTTGTATCCATTCGGCCCCATTCAGCCAACTATTTTAAGACGTTTATCCCCATCTAGGTGTCGATTTCTTCCTGGCGAGCGATAGCGAGCCAGCATTATATTAAGAAATCCGGCTTTGCCGGAGAAATTTTTCTATCGAAAAATGTACAAATTTAGCCTGCTGTCAAAAATATTTAAGAAATATGCTGGCTCGCTACCGCTCGCCAGTAAAGAAAATTGACACCTGGATGGGGATAAACGTCTTAAAACAGTAGGCTGAATGGGGCCAAATGGATACAAGCCAGAGAAAGAGAGAAAAGGGGAGAACAAAAGCAGGTCACCCCCTTTAAGCACAGTGTGTCAAAACAAAAATCACTCTAACGTACCTTCATTTTGGCTCTCTGTCAGTCTTTCAACCTTGGGGGAGACACTGGTTACAGGCAACTTTGGCTTTTGTCTACTTCATTCACATGGAATCAAAATGGGGGTCTATTTTTTACTGGTGGGCGATAGCAAACCTGCAATTTCTGATGAACCAGCCTTCGGCCAAGGCATTTTTCTACAGAAATCTGCACAAATAGATCTCGAATGGTGGTCTTGGGAGTTATTTTTTAAGGGGGGTGACCTGCGTTTTGTTATTTCTGTCCTTTTCTCTCTTTCTCTGGCTTGTATCCATTCAGCCAACTATTTTAAGATGTTTATCCCCATCTAGGTGTCGATTTCTTCCTGGCGAGCGATAGCGAGCCAGCATTATATGAAGAAATCCGGCTTCGCCGGAGAAATTTTTCTATCGAAAAATGTACAAATTTAGCCTGCTGTCTAACAAAAATAAAAAATATGATGGCTCGCTACCGCTCACCAGTAAGAAATTGACACCTGGATGGGGATAAACGTCTTAAAACAGTAGGCTGAATGGGGCCAAATGGATACAAGCCAGAGAAAGATAGAAAAGGACAGAACAAAAACAAGTCACCCCCCTTAAAGCAACTACAGTATTTAAAGTAAATAAGAAATAATAAAAATAAACATTATCCCCTTAATGTGGCATTGTCTGAAATATACACCTATGATAATTCGGTCTACCTACAATCTAACGTCCTTGACTATGTGAAGTTAAATCCAAAGATAAAGCCGAGCCATGAAAATGAAAACAGACTTGCTAATTCGTCTTTAATTGGATCAGACTGTTGCTTCTTAAGTTAACAAAAGCCATCTCATACTTCCTACACTAATATTGAACCTTAATTGTTTGAAATTAACTGGGGCGCAGTCAAATTTACTAGGTCAATTCAAGACTCTCCACATTTTTCTGTTTGTCTTGTTCGTTTGAGAGAAGCCTGGTGATCCTTGTGTGTGTGGGGGGGGGGGGGGGGGGGGGCGCGCGCGCGCTGAGGGCGGGTGTACAGTCGCGGTGTCATTAATTACGATACACTATTATATGAAGCCTCGGAAAAAATAAATTGAGCCTCCGAAATACAAATGTCGCTTAAGGAGGGTGACCTGCCTTTCTTCTCTCAGTGTCTCTCTTTCTCTGGCTTGTATCCATTCGGCCCCATTCAGCCTACTGTTTTAAGACGTTTACCCCCATGCAGGTGTCAATTTTTTCCTGGCGAGCGGTAGCGAGCCAGCATATTTGTTTTAAATTTGTACATTTTCCGATAGGAAAATGTCTCCGGCGAAGCCAGATTTCTCCATACAATGCTGGCTCGCTATCGCTCGCTAGGAAAAAATCGACACCTACATGGGGATAAACGTCTTAAAACTTCCTTCACTTCCCTCGAATTGCTTTCCACAAACTTACAATCTACAAATGTTTAAATCCAGTTGTTACAAACATTTTATGAATGGAGGATGCCTTTAGGCACATGGACCTTTTTGTTTTATCTGTGTTTTTCCTTCCTCTGTTCATTGTCTCTTTAAAAAAAAAAAAAAAAAAAAAAAAAAAAAAAAAAAAAAAAGCTGAATGAGGCCGAATGAATACAAGCCAGAAAGAGAAAGGAAAGGAGAGAAAAAAGCAGGTGACCCCCCTTAAAGTAAGTGTGTGGTGTGAAGTTCCCATAACTGTTAGTTATCTCTTCCTCCTTGTTGTTTGTTCCTGCCTCTCCCTTACTCCGTACAGTTTCCTTTCATTCTATCCACTCCAAGATAGATAAATATATAGATAGATCTAGATATATTGTGGTCACTGCTTCGATTCATACCTTTCTATACAGTCTCATTCTCTTCTCGACCTCCCTTAATTTTCTCCTCAACTCTCATTCATCCCTCGCTCTTATCTCTCTTCCGGCCAATTAACCCAGCTCTCGCTCTCGCTCTCTCACTCTCACTCTCTCTCTCTCTCCTACCACTCCAGCATTCATTCCATTTGTATTTATATCTTTAGCGTAATTGTC
This sequence comes from Paralithodes platypus, assembly GCA_032716605.1. Taxonomy (NCBI): domain Eukaryota; kingdom Metazoa; phylum Arthropoda; class Malacostraca; order Decapoda; family Lithodidae; genus Paralithodes; species Paralithodes platypus. Next base: position 67,457,095 of record CM064482.1, read on the forward strand.
ATCCCATCCTTTGCTTACCCTTACGTCTAGATACGCCAGGGGCAAATTCAGAGCGTAGTGAACACAAATCTGGCAAAAAAACTAAAAAACTAAACTTATCCATACCCCAATTTATTTTATTTGTATTTGTTTGTTCTTAATAAAGTCTATATTGTAAAAAAGATAATATTGTCGACACATATTGAGCCGTAACTGTCTTTTCTTTACAATAACAACTATTTTCAACATGACATTGTGTTCTTATTATTTTGTTTTGTCAATTGTCATATTGCCTGTGTCATATAAAACCGGTAACAGTGAATTAACCGCTTCAGTAAACCATGCCACATTCATTCTTCATAATCCGGGTACCATTAAGCGTATATATTTAATTTATAGAAGGTCTATGGGAGATAAAGGGTTAATTGAGATAGGTTTGACAATTTGTATGGCCTTCAATCCTGCTCTAGTGATTACCACAATATAATTACGAATAGCGTCCTAGTACTGGAAGGTTTACTAATAATATCATCATACTTATTACCCGCGTCCTAACGGAAAAGGTTTGTGAATTATTAATTTTGTTGTTGATGTTCGTTATTTTTATCAGAGGTAGACATTTAGACAAAAACTAAATTATTTATCGCTATTTTTGTTTCTTGCTTTCTTTATTTTTTTTTGTTATTTTTTTTTTTTACACGAAGTTGAGATTTAGTACGAGTATAAATGTGACTCACAGATAACCCTCTCCCACGAGAAATCCAATACTGCATAACCAAACCTGAGAACTACACTGAAGAAACTTTGGTGTATTGTTCGTAGATATTTTTTGAAAAATTTACAGGTATTCGGATAAAATTGGCAATACTACATGCATCATCTTATCATACAGATAAGTTCAATATTACTTTGTTTCTTAAGTATCTCAAAATGAGGTTTTCGTGAGAAAGTCATTGTATCCATCAGCTGCCTCCCTCTACCTTTCTTCCTATTACCCATCTTCTTCCTCCATCCTATTACCCTTCTTCCTCCTCCTCCTCCATCCTATTACCCTTCTTCCTATTACCCATCTTCCTCCTCCATCCTATTACCTTTCTTCCTATTACCCTTCCTCCTCCTCCATCCTATTACCCTTCTTCCTCCTCCTCCTCCATCCTATTACCCTTCTTCCTCCTCCTCCTCCTCCATCCTATTACCCTTCTTCCTCCCCATCCGCCTCCTCCATTCTATTACCCTTCTTCCTATTACCCATCTTCTTCCTCCCCGACCCTCTTCTCTTCCTCTTTCTCTTCTTCCTCCCCCACTCTCTCCCCTTCATCCTCCATCTTATTACCCTTCTTCCTCCCCGACCCTCTCCTCCTCCTCCTCCTCCTCCTCCCATTAAGCAGATTACCTCCACTCATTTTGCTGGAGTTTGTTGTTCTGCATTATTATTCAGTGTTAGCTTAAAGGGAGATGATCCGTTTATTTTGTTTTGGTCTATTAATTAATGTATACCTTTATTTCTTAGTTTCCTCGCTAGACCTCCATCCAGCTTAGAAAAACACCCCTAGACCCCCTTCAAGATAAATTTGTACATTTTTCAGCCGGTTGCTCTTAACATTTCAAGATCGCTATCGCTCGCGAGGAAAAAATTGACACCTTAATGGCACGAAAGGTCTTAAGATTGACAACGAAATGGGGCGAAAAGTGTTAAAACCGCCAAACTAATGGGCCGAACGTCTTAGAATCTTAAAAGTAGTGGGGCTAAACATGAGGGAAAAGAAGGTCCAGAAAATTGGCCCATCTCCCCTTAACCCTCTCAGTACACCATGGCTCTTTTCTTTTTTTTCAACTTCGCTAACACTAGAAGATTTTTTCAGCTTGGCAAGATTCTGTGGACATCCTAAAGGTTAAAAATCTACTACATTTAGCACTTTGATTGACGCATATCCTTTTCAACCTTAGTTTTTTAGTATAGTATCACGCTTTTATACCATATATCATGGCTATCAGTAAATTATTTGTATGG
>CM064482.1:67464084-67616584 GCA_032716605.1 Paralithodes platypus
GTCACTACAAAAAAAAAAAAAAAAAAAAAAAAAAAAAAAATCCGTGTATATTATGTAGAGTAAAAGTTAAACGTTTTGTTATATTAATACAAACATATCACATCTACAACTACTACTACGACATCTACTACTAAATCGTTTGGTACTTATAATATATAGAGGTGTTATACTATTACAATGGTTTCTAACAAAATGTCATATCAACGTTTTTAAGAGGTTCTAATATAACATACATTAATGGCATTACCAAACATACTGTTAACACGTCCATAACGTATTTTTAGTAAATACAAAATGTGTTTCATAACCTACGGAATACATTGTTTGTTCATATCTTTGACACGTGCCAAAATATGAATTAAATACGGTGATAATGAAACTTGTATTGAACAAACAAGAACGATGTAAATAAAACATTGCTAGTCTACATTATGACAAGTTAATGTTTAATATTTGTCAACTAAATGTAAACGTACATAGGGTCTGGAGCCACAATATAATTAGCTTGCTATATGAGGTCTGACCGGTATGGAGGTCACAATATTGACATAGGAGTACACTGTACCGGCTTTGGTACACCAAGTACTCGTTATATTAATAGTGGATTGTGTTGAGGGTTGGGGATAGGGTCTGGAGCCACAATATCATTAGCTTGCTATATGAGGTCTGACCGGTATGGAGGTCACAGTATTGACATAGGGGTACACTGTACCGGCTATGGTACACCAGGTACTTGTTATATTAATAGTGGATTGTCTTGAGGGTTGTGGATAGGGACTGGAACCACAATATCATTGGCCTGCTATTCGAGGTCTGACCGGTATGGAGGTCAAAATATTGAAATAGGGGTACACTGTACCGGCTATGGTACACCAGGTACTCGTTATATTAATAGTGGATTGTGTTGAGGGTTGGGGATAGCATCTGGAGCCACAATATCATTAGCTTGCTATATGAGGTCTGACTGGTATGGAGGTCACAGTATTGACATAGGGGTACACTGTACCGGCTATGGTACACCAGGTACTCGTTATATTAATAGTGAATTCTGTTGAGGGTTGGGGATAACGTCTGGAGCCACAATATCATTAGCTTGCTATACGAGGTCTGACTGGTATGAATGTCACAATATTGACATAGGGGTACACTGTACCGGGTATGGTACACCAGGTACTCGTTATATTAATAGTGGATTATGTTGAGGGTCTGGGGCCACAATATCATTAGCTTGCTATATGAGGTCTGACCGGAATGGAGGTCACAATATTGACATAGGGGTACACGGTACAGGCTATGGTACACCAGGTACTCATTATATTAATAGTGGATTGTGTTGAGGGTTGGTGATAGGGTCTGGAGCCACAATATCATTAGCTTGCTATATGAGGTCTGACCTGTATGGAGGTCACAGTATTGACATAGGGGTACACTGTACCGGCTATGGTACACCAGGTACTCATTATATTAATAGTAGATTCTGTTGAGGGTTAGGGATAGGGTTTGGAGCCACATTATCATTAGCTTGCTATTCGAGGTCTGACCGGTATGGAGGTCACAATATTGAAATAGGGGTACACGGTACCGGAAATGGTACACCAGATACCCATTATATTAATAGTGGATTGTGTTGAGGGTTGTGGATAAGGACTGGAGGCACACTACCATTAGCTTGCTATATGAGGTCTGACCGGTATGGAGGTCACAATATTGACATAGGGGTACACTGTACCGGCTATGTTACACCAGGTACTCGTTATATTAATAGTGGATTGTGTTGAAGGTTGTGGATAGGGACTGGAACCACAATATCTTTAGCTTGATATATGAGGTCTGACCGGTATGGATGTCACAATATTGACATAGGGGTACACTGTACCGGCTATGGTACACCAGGGACTCGTTATATTAATAGTGGATTGTGTTGAGGGTTGTGGATAGGGACTGCCGCCACAATATCATTAGCTTGCTATATGAGGTCTGACCGGTATGGAGGTCACAATATTGACATAGGGGTACACTGTACCGGCTATGGTACACCAGGTACTCGTTCTACTAATAGTGGAATGTGTTGAGGGTTGTGGATAAGGAGTGGAGCCAAAATATCATTAGGTTGCTATATGAGGTCTGACCGGTATGGAGGTCAAAATATTGAAATAGGGGTACACTGTACCGGCTATGGTACAACAGTTACTCGTTATATTAATAGTGGATTGTGTTGAGGGTTGGGGATAGCGTCTGGAGCCACAATAGCATTAGCTTGATATATGAGGTCTGACCGGTATGGAGGTCACAGTATTGACATAGGGGTACACTGTACCGGCTATGGTACAACAGGTACACGTTATATTAATAGTGGAGTGTGTTGAGGGTTGTGGATAGGGTCTGGAGCCACAATATCATTAGCTTGTTATATGAGGTCTGACCGGTATAGAGGTCACAATATTGACATAGGGGTACACAGTACCGGCTGTGGTACACCAGGTACACGTTATAGTAATAGTGGATTGTGTTGAGGCTTGTGGATAGGATCTGGAGCCACAATATCATTAGCTTGCTATATGAGGTCTGACAGGTATGGAGGTCACAATATTGACATAGGGGTACACTGTACCGGCTATGGTACACCAGGTACTCGTTCTATTAATAGTGGATTGTGTTGAGGGTTGTGGACAGGGTCTGGAACCAACATATCATTGGCTTGCTATATGAGGTCTGACCGGTATGGAGGTCACAGTATTGACATAGGGGTACACTGTACCGGCTATGGTACACCAGGTACTCGTTATATTAATAGTCGATTCTGTTGAGGGTTGGGGATAGGGTCGGGAGCCACAATATCATTAGCTTGCTATTCGAGTTCTGACCGGTATGGAGGTCGCAATATTAATATAGGGGTACACTGTACCGGCTATGGTACACCAGGTACTCGTTATAATAATAGTAGATTGTGTTGAGGCTTCGGGATAGGCTCTGGAGTCACAATATCATTAGCTTGCTATTCGAGGTCTGACCGGTATGGAGGTCACAATATTGACATAGGGGTACACTGAATTGGCTATGGTACACCAGGTACTCGTTATATTAATAGAGCATTGTGTTGAGGGTTGGGGATAGGGTCTGGAGCCACACTATCAGTAGCTTGCTATATGAGGTCTGACCGGTATGGAGGTCACAATATTGACATAGAGGTACACTGTACCGGCTATGGTACAACAGGTACACGTGATATTAATAGTGGATTGTGTTGAGGGTTGGGGATAGGGTCTGGAGCCACAATATCTTTAGCTTGATATATAAGGACTGACCTGTATGGAGGTCACAATATTGACGTAGGGGTACACTGTACCGGCTATGGTACACCAGCTACTCGTTATATTAATAGAGGATTGTGTTGAGGGTTGGGGATAGGGTCTGGAGCCACAATATCATTGGCTTGCTATTCGAGGTCTGACCGGTATGGAGGTCACAATATTGAAAGAGGGGCACACTGTACCGGCTATGGTACACCAGGTACTCGTTATATTAATAGTGGATTGTGTTGAGGGTTGGGGATAGGGTCTGGAGCCACAATATCATTAGCTTGCTATATGAGGTCTGACCAGTATGGAGGTCACAGTATTGACATAGGGGTACACTGTACCGACTATGGTACACCAGGTACTCGTTATATTAATAGTGGATTGTGTTGAAGGTTGTGGATAGGGTCTGGAGCCACAATATCTTTAGCTTGATATATAAGGTCTGACCGGTATGGAGGTCACAATATTGAAATAGGGGTACACTGTACCGGCTATGGTACACCAGGTACTCGTTATATTAATAGAGGATTGTGTTGGGGGTTGGGGATAGGGTCTGGAGCCACAATATCATTGGCTTGCTATTCGAGGTCTGACCGGTATGGAGGTCACAATATTGAAATAGGGGCACACTGTACCGGCTATGGTACACCAGGTACTCGTTATATTAATAGTGGATTGTGTTAAGGGTTGGGGATAGGGTCTAGAGCCACAATATCATTAGCTTGCTCTATGAGGTCTGACCGGTATGGAGGTCACAGTATTGACATAGGGGTACACTGTACCGACTATGGTACACCAGATACTCGTTATATTAATAGTGGCTTGTGTTGACGGTTGTGGATAGCGTCTGGAGCCACATTATCATTAGCTTGCTATTCGAGTTCTGACAGGTATGGAGGTCACTATATTGAAACAGGGGTACACTGTACCGGCTATGGTACACCAGGTACTCGTTATATAAATAGTGGATTGTGTTGAGGCTTGGGGATAGGGTCTGGAGCCACAATATCATTAGCTTGCTATTCGAGGTCTGACCGGTATGGATGTCACAATATTGACATTGGGGTACACTGTATCGGCTATGGTACACAAGGTACTCGTTATATTAATAGTGGATTCTGTTGAGGGTTGGGGATAGGGACTGGAGCCACAATATCATTAGCTTGATATATGAGGTCTGACCGGTATGGAGGTCACAATATTGACATAGGGGTACACTGTACCAGCTATGGTGCACCAGGTACTCGTTATATTAATAGTGGATTCTGTTGAGGGTTGGGGATAGGGTTTGGAGCCACAATATAATTAGCTTGCTATATGAGATCTGACCGGTATGGAGGTCACAATATTGTCATAGGGGTACACTGTACCGGCTATGGTACGCCAGGTACTCGTCATATTAATAGTGGATTCTGTTGAGGGATGGGGATAGGGTCTCTGGAGCCACACTATCATTAGCTTGCTATATGAGGTCTGACTGGTATGGTGGTCACAATATTGACAAAGGGGTACACTGTACCAGCTATGGTACACCAGGTACACGTTATAGTAATAGTGGATTGTGTTGAGGGTTGTGAATAGGGTCTGAAGCCCCAATATCATTAGCTTGCTATATGAGGTCTGACAGGTATGGATGTCAAAATATTGACATTGGGGTACACTGTACCGGCTATGGTACACCAGGTACTCGTTCTATTAATAGTGGATTGTGTTGAGGGTTGGTGATAGGGTCTGGAGCCACAATATCATTTGCTTGCTATATGAGGTCTGACCGGTATGGAAGTCACAGTATTGACATAAAATACACTGTATCGGCTATGGTACACCAGGTACTCGTCATATTAATAGTGGATTCTGTTGAGGGTTAGGGATAGGGTCTGGAGCCACAATATCATTAGCTTGCTATATGAGGTCTGACTGGTATGGTGGTCACAATATTGACAAAGGGGTACACTGGACCGGCTATGGTACACCAGGTACACGTTATAGTAATAGTGGATTGTGTTGACGGTTGTGGAGAGGGTCTGGAGCCACATTATCATTAGCTTGCTATTCGAGTTCTGACTGGAATGGATGTCACAATATTGACATAGGGGTACACTGTACCGGCTATGGTACACAAGGTACTCGTTATATTAATAGTGGATTCTGTTGAGGGTTGGGGATAGGGACTGGAACCACAATATCATTAGCTTGATATATGAGGTCTGACCGGTATGGAGGTCACAATATTGACATAGGGGTACACTGTACCAGCTATGGTACACCAGGTACTCGTTATATTAATAGTGGATTCTGTTGAGGGTTGGGGATAAGATCTGGAGCCACAATATCATTAGCTTGCTATATGAGGTCTGACTGGTATGAATGTCACAATATTGACAAAGGGGTACACTGTACCGGGTATGGTACACCAGGTACTCGCTAGATTAATAGTGGATTCTGTTGAGGGTTGGGGATAGGGTCTGGAGACTTAATATCATTAGCTTGATATGTGAGGTCTGACCGGTATGGAGGTCACAATATTGACATAGGGGTACACTGTACCGGCTATGGTACACCAGGTACTCGTTATAATAATAGTGGATTGAGTTGAGGGTTGTGGATAGGGTCTGGAGCCACAATATAATTAGCTTGCTATATGAGGTCTGACCGGTATGGAGGTCACAATATTGACATAGGGGTACACTGTACCGGCTATGGTACACCAGGTACTCGTTCTATTAATAGTGGATTGTGTTGAGGGTTGGTGATAGGGTCTGGAGCCACAATATCATTAGCTTGCTATATGAGGTCTGACCGGTATGGAGTTCACAGTATTGACATAGGGGTACACTGTACCGGCTATGGTACACCAGGTACTCGTTATATTAATAGTGGATTGTTTTGAGGCATGGGGATAGGGTCTGGAGCCACAATATCATTAGTTTGCTATTCGAGATCTGACCGGTATGGAGGTCACAATATTGAAATAGGGGTACACTGTACCGGAAATGGTACACCAGATACCCATTATATTAATAGTGGATTGTGTTGAGGGTTGTGGATAAGGACTGGAGCCACAATACCATTAGCTTGCTATATGAGGTCTGACCGGTATGGAGGTCACAATATTGACATAGGGGTACACTGTACCGGCTATGGTACACCAGGTACTTGTTATATTGATAGTGGGTTGTGTTGAAGGTTGTGGATAGGGACTGGAACCACAATATCTTTAGCTTGATATATGAGGTCTGACCGGTATGGATGTCACAATATTGACATAGGGGTACACTGTACCGGCTATGGTACACCAGGTACTCGTTCTACTAATAGTGGAGTGTGTTGACGGTTGTGGATAGGGAGTGGAGCCAAAATATCATTAGGTTGCTATGTGAGTCTGACCGGTATGGAGGTCAAAATATTGAAATAGGGGTACACTGTACCGGCTATGGTACAACAGGTACTCGTTATATTAATAGTGGATTGTGGTGAGGGTTGGGGATAGCGTCTGGAGCCACAATATCATTAGCTTGCTATATGAGGTCTGACTGGTATGGAGGTCACAGTATTGACATAGGGGTACACTGTACCGGCTATGGTACAACAGGTACACGTGATATTAATAGTGGAGTGTGTGGAGGGTTGTGGATAGGGTCTGGAGCCACAATATCATTGGCTTGCTATTCGAGGTCTGACCGGTGTGGAGGTCACAATATTGACATAGGGGTACACTGTACCGGCTATGGTACACCAGGTACTCGTCATAATAATAGTGAATTGTGTTGAGGGTTGTGGTTAGGGCTGGGAGCCACAATATCATTAGCTGGCTATATGAGGTTTGACCGGTATGGAGGTCACAATATTGGCATAGGGGTACACTGTACCGGCTATGGTACACCAGGTACTCGTCATATTAATAGTGGATTGTGTTGAGGGTTGGGGATAGGGTCTGGAGCCACAATATCATTAGCTTGCTATATGAGGTCTGACCGGTATGGAGGTCACAGTATTGACATAGGGGTACACTGTACCGGCTATGGTACACCAGGTACTCGTTATATTAAGAGTGGATTCTGTTGAGGGTTGGGGAAAGGGCCGGGAGCCACAATATCAATAGCTTGCTATTCGAGTTCTGACAGGTATGGAGGTCACAATATTGAAATAGGGGTACACTGAACCGGCTATGGTACACCAGGTACTCGTTATATTAATAGTGGATTGTGTTGAGGCTTGGGCGTAGAGTCTGGAGCCACAATATCATTACCTTGCTATTCGAGGTCTGACTGGTATGGAGGTCACAATATTGAAATAGGGATACACTGTACCGGCTATGGTACACCAGGTACTCGTTATATTAATAGTGGATTGTGTTGAGGGTTGTGGATAATGACTGGAGCCACAATACCATTAGCTTGCTCTATGAGGTCTGACCGGTATGGAGGCCACAATATTGACATAGGGGTACACTGTACCGGCTATGGTGCACCAGGTACACGTTATATTAATAGTGGATTGTGTTGAAGGTTGTGGATAGAGTCTGGAGCCACAATATCTTTAGCTTGATATATGAGGTCTGATCTGTATGGAGGTCACAATATTAACATAGGGGTACACTGTACCGGCTATGGTACACCAGGTACTCTCTATATTAATAGTGGATTCTGTTGAGGGTTGGGGATAGGGTCTGGAGCCACAATATCATTAGCTTGCTATTCGAGTTCTGACCGGTATGGAGGGCACAATATTGAAATAGGGATACACTGTACCGGCTATGGTACACCAGGTACTCGTTATATTAATAGTGGATTGTGTTGAGGGTTGTGGATAGGCTCTGGAGCCACAATATCATTAGATTGTTAAATGAGGTCTGACCGGTATGGATGTCACAATATTGACATAGGGGTATACTGTTCCGGCTATGGTACACCAAGTACACGTTATATTAATAGTGGATTGTGTTGAGGTTTGGGGATAGGGTCTGGAGCCACAATATCATTAGCATGCTATATGCGGTCTGACCGGTATGGAGGTCACAATATTGACATAGGGGTACACTGTACCGGCTATGGTACACCAGGTACTCGTTGTATTAATAGTGGATTGTGTTGAGGGTTCTTGATAGGGTTTGGAGCCACAATATCATTAGCTTGACATATGAGGTCTGACTGGTGTGGAGGTCACAATATTGACATAGGGGTACACTGTACCGGCTATGGTACACCAGGTACTCGTTGTATTAATAGTGGATTGTGTTGAGGGTTCTGGATAGGGTTTGGAGCCACAATATCATTAGCTTGACATATGAGGTCTGACCGGTGTGGAGGTCACAATATTAACATAGGGGTACACTGTACCCCTATGTCAACTTTTGTGGTTGTTCACACATTTACGTGAATACAACGTAGTTTTCGTAATGTTGTCAGGTTGTATAACTAGAGGTATTTGGAAGGTTTTGACAATATAGTAGAATACGTTGTAGTAGTTAATGATATTTTGGTCTACAAACGTTATCCTACAACATTCTGTCCGGCGACCTTTATGGTTGTTTACGCATTTACGTGAATACAACTTATTCTTCTTAATATTGTTAGGTTGTATAGCTTGGCATTTGGAAGGTTATGACAACATAGAAAAATACATTGCAGTAGTTGGTTAAATTATGGTCTATTTACAATATTCTACAACATTATGTGTTTTGGTCCTCCGACTTTTGTGGTTGTTCACGCATGTACGTGAATATAACGTTATTTTCGTAAGTTGTCAAGTTGCGGCTACACTTATATATGAAGTTGTGACAACGTAATTTTTTTTATTAGGAAAAATGAATTATTTGCCTGATAAGTTTGGAATTATATATCTTTTCTTGCAAAACTTAATCATACTACCCACAGTTTTAAAAATATGTCTAGGGGTTAAATCACGACATGTTTATTTAAAAAAAATCAAAATACGTGTAATTAAATATTCGTATTAACCCTCTCAGTGTTATGACGCCTTTTTCAGTATTATTCTGGCAACATATGCAATTTTACTAGGGCTAGGAATGATATGTGGACACCCAAGGGTTAATTGTAATAGTATTCACCCCATCCGAACCCTAAACACCTTTCCCAAGCTGAATAAAATCCTAGGCATGTTAACAAAATGTACTGTATCATATTTATTGCCATCGTGTTTTGAAGGAGATTATCACCTGAAAAATACGCGTACTGTACCAAATAATGAAAACAAAGGAGTAGGAATGAACACTGTTGGAGCCCTAACCCACATTATATAACTATAGAATGTTCCAGATGTTGTTTTGCTTGTGCATAATTTATCAGGATCAAGGGGAGGCGTCACTTATGGGTAGGGTTGTTTTCTGCCCCCCCCCCCCCCCCCCCCCACCCCATCTACCTCATGTTCAGCCTCATTACTTTGGCGATTTTAAGACCTTTTGTGCTATCTAGGTGTCGAGTTGTTCATGGTGAGCGATAGCGAGCCTGTAATTTAGAAAGAACCGGCTTCGATTCCTACAGGGCTTTCCAAAGTTTAGTAAAACATATACTGTAAATCAGAATGTAAAACGTCATAATTCTGAAAGAGCTATTTACAAATAATAATTAAACTACGCATTCTTGTGCTTCGGCTATCATAGAACGAGTTGTGTGTATGAATCATTGAAAGGGCAAGCAGAGGTATTTTGTAACTGAATGTGTTATAAATAAAACATTATTAATAGTAATAATAAACACCTTTATTATTTTGTTTTGTTTTCCACGACTAAGACCGAAACTACCAGAACAACACAATAGCACCCGGTGTTAAATATGTAAGTCCTTCTTCGCTGTAATCTACCTACCATTAAACTATGCTATGCAGCTTCGGAAGGACCTCTAGGAACCGTGAAGCTAAAAGCTATCCTAAGTGATCCTTTCAGTCTTACAGATTTCTATTTAGCTGGATATAATTGTCCAGTGATGGCTAGAATACTGTACAGTTGGTCAAAGTTCCAGCTGACCCACCCTCGCTCTGGGGCTCGCAGAATTAGCTGGCAATACTGGTGTAGTGGTGCAGGGATACCACTTGCCATTAATGTGTTACCTGTGTCTGTCCTGTATATTACTGCAAATTAGACTGTAATGTTCACGTTGTGAAGCCTAAATGCTCCTTCATTAAGCAGCCACCAATAAAACAGAAATATGTATTCTTATAAAATCGAGTAAAGTATGTTGTGGCAGCCAGCAGGTTTAAATGCGTTGCCAATCAGTGGATATAATAACTTTAATATTTAAGCAATTAATTTACGAACTTTGGGTGAATGTTCGGGATCATACATAGCGATGTATGCATTTTTATTTGAGATAGGCTTACTTTCCCTTGTTTAGTATATGTTCTAACAATGATATAGCCGAAATCAGATCTACCAATCCCAATAGTTGTAAAACACACCTCCTTCCTGCACCAGTATTGCCAGATCATTCTGCGAGCCTCTGAGCGAGGGTGGGTCAGCTGGAACTTTGACCAACTGTACATACACGGATGCGTCAATGGGTAAAGTTCGATACACACATAAATATAAATAAAACAATTGGTATGTTTGTCCAATTCATGTGATAGATGGCTAAAAACGGTGCAAGCTGACCATTAACCCGTACAGTACCGGTGACGTCTATTTCATTTGAGTTCAGCTACATTTAGACGATTGTATGAAGCTTAGGACAAATATATGGTAGCTAAAAGGAATAATTGAGATAGTATGTAGCCTTTTAACTGGTAGACGTCCTTCCTAAACTGAATGAAATTATCAAATAGCTGCGCAGAATATAATGGAAAGGACGTCACCGGTGCAGTATGGCTGAATATTTTTGCTATTGCCCATTACCATTTTCTGGACCACTTTCTCCCTCATGTTTAGCCCCATTAGTTTTCAGATGTTAAGATGTTTTCCCAGTCAGTCAGTCGATTTTAAGACCTTTCGCCCCATTTCTTCGTCAATATTTAGACCTTCGTGTTATTTAGGTGTCGATTTTTTACCTGGCGAACGATAGTGAGCCTGTAATGTTGGAAGAACCGGCCTTCGGCCGGGAATTTTTTCTACCGAAAAATGTACAAATTAATCTAGAAGGGGAATCTAATGGATGTTTTTTTTTTCGTTTTTTTTTTTTTTATTTATGGAGGTCTAGGGAGGAAACTAGACAAATAATGAATACATACAAAAAACGCCCAAAAAGTGAACCATCCCCCCTTAATATCAGATGATCTTGAATGGCCTACATGGGCAAATGTGAGCTTTTGGATGACCTTGATGCAGACATGTGCCGCGTTTGAAGCAACATAAATAATTATAGGACAAACGAAATATATATACTGTATACATAATCCAAGTTTGATGAGCCGTAAATCTAGCCGGTTTGGGGCCGAAGTAAACAGTACTCACAAAATTCAACACGGAATCAATTATTCACGGAAATTGTTGTTAAGTTTAAATATTTCTTATAGACCTCTAGCTCCTCTCGAAAATGAACCCAAAATGACCAGTTACAAAACACATTGCTTACATAAACTATCGTGAATACCATGTACACAAATAGGTAATAGTAAAGAGACCATGGCAGTATCTTTGTGGCATTCGTAAAAGCGCTCGATCAGCTGACATTATCGTTCAATATTAAAGTTCAGATTAGAGATGGCCAACAGAAAATTACCGTTCAACTCAGCTAAGTAATGACATTTGGAGGAAGCTAAAAGACGACGCTAGAGCAAGTATACGATCGAAGAGGATAATCAAAAGTAAGCAGACACGATACTAATACACTAAATTACTAAGAACATCATTTATATCTGCAATTGATTTCGTTTCACATTTGATTTCTTGCTACTTAATGGAATAGTAAGAGCTAGCTCGTTTTCCGCTTTGTTTTTGGTCAACGTAATACATAGGTGTAACCCACATTCAACACGTTAACTTCCGCGAAACTCGTCTATGCCCCTGTGTGTGAAACGTCAACCCCGTCGGTCATATCATTAGTTATTAAGGGAGCCCACCTCGCGTTTTTTTTCTCTTTCTCTTCCTCTCTCTTTGGCTGGTATCCATTCGGCCCCATTCAGCCTACTGTTTCAACAAGTTTATCCCCACCCCTTCCAGGTGTCAATATTTTAGTGGCGAGCGGTAGCGAGCCAGCATTTATTTATATTTTTGTTTTGACAGCAAGATAATTTTGTAAATTTTTCGATAGAAAAATATCTCCGGCGAAGCCGAATTTCTCCATACAATGCTGGCTCGCTATCGCTCGCCAGGAAGAAATCGACACCTGGATGGGGATAAACATCTTAAAACAGTTGGCTGAATAGGGCCGAATGGATACAAGCCAGGGAAAGAGAGAAAAGGAGAGAAAGATAAAAAAAAGCCGGTGACCCCCCTTGAGTGATTGACCTTCTGTCCGTCTATACTTTACCGTGACAAGAGCTAATTTTCAAGTACAGCATTTTGTTCAATCCCCGTAAGTGAAATAGCTAATACTACAATCGGAGAATCTCAAGTTAGAAAACAGAACCTTAGCAAGCTGTCTGAAAAGTTAGGCAGAATCTAAAAAAAAAAATACCTATTTTTATTTATTTTCATGAGACCTTTTTCAAAAATATCGCACTAAAGAGATTACAAAACAAATACCAATATATTAGGTGCTTTATATCTTCCGTTGTTATAGAGTGTACACATTATAATGATTTATTTAGAAAGTAATTAATATATATATTTTTTAAATTGATTAGGCCTATACAATGAATAATAGAAAGTTAGGTTTTGTGTTAGAGGAGTTTTAGCTTGAGATATAGTTAGGGTTGGCAATCAGGCCTCCCCAATTGGACATCTATTGTTAAACGGAAACTATATTTTCGCTATAGATATCACCTTGTCAAAAGCATGCTGTCGATCGCGTGTAATAGCTATTAAGGGGAGGCAGACCATTTTTCTGGACCCCCTTCTCCCTAATGTATAGCCCCACTAGTTTTGAGATTATAAGACGTTCGGCCCATTAGTTTGGCGATTTTAACACCTTTCGCCCCATTTCGTTTTAAATTTTAAGACCTTTCGTGCCATATACTGTAGGTGTCGATTATTTCCTGGCGAGCGAAAGCGAGCCTGCAATTTTAAGAGGAATCGGCCTTCGGCCGGGAAATTTGTCTACCGAAAAATTTAAAAATTTATCTTGAAGGGGGGTCTAGGGGGTGTGTTTCTAAGCTTGATGGAGGTCTAGGGAGGAAACTAAAAAAAATATATTAAAATATTGATTAATAGACCAAACAAACGGTCAGTCTCCCCTTAACGTATCAAAGGATATATTGCTTCATTATAGTTTCTGTTATCGCAAATAAATAGTTGTTGTGCCTTTGGATCAGAGTCGAAGTAGGTCAAAGCTCTGAATAGCGATCGTACAGATAGGTTGTAATGGAAACTTAAGGGGAGGCAGACCGTTTGTTTGGTCTATTATTTCATTTATTCATATTTTTTTTTTTAGTTTCCTCCCTAGAACTCCATCAAGCTTAGAAAAACACCCCTGGACCCCCCTTCAAGATAAATTTGTACAATTTTCGGTAGACAAATTTGCCGGCCGAAGGCCGGTTCCTCTTAAAATTGCAGGCTCGCTATCGCTCGCCAGGAAATAATCGATACCTAAATGGCACGAAAGGTCTTAACATTGACAACAAAATGGGGCGAAAGGTGTTAAAATCGCCAAGCTAGTAGGGCTAAACATTAGGGAGAAGGGGGTCCAGAAAAATAGTCTGCCTCCTCTTAACATTCCGGGGTGCAATGTACTGTCTACTGTATTATTGTAAGTATTCACCTCTTCAGTCTGAGCGTATTATTGTAAGTATTCACCTCTTCAGTCTCAGCGTATTATTGTAAGTATTCACCTCTTCAGTCTGAGCGTATTATTGTAAGTATTCACCTCTTCAGTCTGAGCGTATTATTGTAAGTATTCACCTCTTCAGTCTGAGCGTATTATTGTAAGTATTCACCTCTTCAGTCTCAGCGTATTGCGACCCGGACAGAGAATCAATAGCTATGAGGATTACTGATTGCTATTAAGTTTGCTAAATAAAGTACAAACTTCCAAACAACCGTCGAATCATTCCAACTCTATTAGTATAAGTATTTTCAAAATAGATACTACAATTATTATTATTATTATTATTATTATTATTATTATTATTAAAGTGTACAGCCGCAATCAATAGTGCGTAGATAACTTAGATGACAAACACGTTACCGTTTTAAAATAATTTCTTTCATTGTTTACCAGTTTCTATTTGAGTTCGCCCATACGAAGGTCAGATTAAGAGGAGGTTTGTATTAATTAGTTTGTATAGGTGCATTAATTAATCTATTTATATATTATTTCTACTTTCCTCCCAAGATCTCTATCAATCTATAAAATACACCCCAAGACCCCCCTTCGAGATAAAGGTTTAAAGTTTTAGAAAATGTCCCGGCCGGCCAAAGGCCAGCTCCTTCTAAATTACATACTCGCTATCGATCGAAAGGAACAAATCGACAGCTAAATGTCACAAAAGGTCGTATAATAGCCAAACTAACGGGGCTAAAAATGAAAGAGATGGAGGTCCAGAAAAGTAAATCTCCCCTTAATGCAATTCTGCAGGATATCTCATCAATGTTGTCGCAGAACTACCGACTTACAATATATCAATCAAAGACGTGCCTTCCTTGATGAACGTCAAAACTATCCTCCATACACCGTACAGTAACCGGAACTTAGGAACAGTCGGCCAAATAAGTGATGTCGCGGAACCAAGTATATATCAATCAATATTTGGTGTCGGCACTTTCTAATCATTAATCCATCGTTTCGAGTGAGATATACAAACATGTTCCTACCTACAGTATACATACCATAGTCAACATCTAACATACATTTATACAGCACACAGAGAGCAACACATAATGACACAGCGGAGACACGACTTATTTGGCCAACTGTACATATCATACTTTGGTTTAATGATAGTGAGAAAGAAAAGGGAGAATGGAAGGACAATTTGTAGAAAAAGGGGTAACAATGAGGAGGAAAGAGAAGAAATGGGTAAATGTTAGACTAACGCGCTCTCTCTCTCTCTCTCTCTCTTTTTCTCTATTTGTCTCTATTCTCTCTCTCTATCTCTCTCTCTCTCTCTCTCTCTCTCTCTCTCTCTCTCTCTCTCTCTCCTTTGCTGGGATGATAACTTGGGACGTCACTGTCAGACACACTTGTTTCTACCCTGTTCTCTTACTCACATAATATAGATACACATATGATAAGGAGACAATAGATAGATATATAGGTGGGTATAGAGATGAGATAAATAGAGCTAAACGAACAAAAGACGGCGATAATTCTCTCTCTCTCTCTCTCTCTCTCTCTCTCTCTCTCTCTCTCTCTCTCTCTCTCTCTCTCTCTCTCTCTCTCTCTCTCTCTCTCTCTCTCTCACGCAAACACAAGATAAATCTACCTGATACATTCTTTCGTTCTTAGATCGAAGGCAAACTGACCGAGAAGAAGTATTAAGATAAAATATACACATACACACACGCAAGGAAAATAATAAATGCAAAACAAAAATAAAAAAATAAAAATATGTATAATAAATATATATTAATAAACAAATAAAAACTTGAAGCAATTGATTACATACAAAACGATGAAGTTAAATAAATGCAAATAGAGATCAACAGGATAACGTTAAAACAAATCTTAAGACTCTAAAAGTAATGAAGCCATGGAGAGAGGGGAAATAATACAGACGAAGACGACACGATCACCTCCCATTTTCTCTATCCTGTGGAATTTACTTGTGAATATATTGTGGATTTTAGTGTGAATATACTGTGGAATTTACTGTGAATATACTGTGAAGTTTAGTGTGAATATACTGAGTATATTTCTGTTTATTTTTCAGTGAATGTATTGTGAATATACTATGGACATTACTGCGAATATACTGTAGAATTAATTGCATATGCTTCGAAATTTACTGTGAATTTACCGTGCAATTCACTGTGAATATACCGTGGAATTTACTGTTAGTATATTGCTGAATTTACTGTAACTATACTGTGAACAACTGAACATACTATGATAGTTATGTGGTTTAACTGTGGAATTTACTGTGAATATGCCGTGGAATTTACTGTCAATATACTTTGTTATTTACTGTGAATATACTTTGTTATTTACTGTGAATATACTTTGTTATTTACTGTGAATATACTTTGTTATTTACTGTGAATATACTTTGTTATTTACTGTGAATATACTTTGTTATTTACTGTCAATATACTTTGTTATTTACTGTGAATATACTTTGTTATTTACTGTGAATATACTTTGTTATTTACTGTGAATATACTGCAGAATTTATTGTGAATATATAGTGGAATTTACTGGGAACATACCGCGGAGTTTACCATGAATACACTGTGAATATACCTTGGAATGTACTGTGAATATACTGAGGAATTGACTGAACATTACAATCGAAGATGTATACCCACGCAACAAAGCCACTCCAACAGCTTCCAATACCCCTTCTCCCCTCTCCATATTCACCGAAAAGTAGATACGGTGCCGTTGTGAAGGCTTATCCCAGATCCAATATATCTTGGTGATATCATTAAAGGTCCTCACGCCAAATACACTCATGGCTATTCTCTCTCTCTCTCTCTCTCTCTCTCTCTCTCTCTCTCTCTCTCTCTCTCTCTCTCTCTCTCTCTCTCTCCTCTCTCTCAGTCCTCTCCTCTCTCTCTCTCCTCGCCTCTCCTCATCATCTCCTCTCGCTCTCTCTCTCTCTCTCTCCTTCTCTCTACTCTCTTCTCTGCTCTCTCTCCTCTATCCTCTGCTCTCTCTTCTCTCTCTCTCTCTCTCTCTCTCGTATACCGGTATAGATAATGTATAAAGTCAGAGTCCCACATCCAATACAGCACTATAAAAGATGTACGGTCGTGAGCCTTCATATGTATACACCCATTCGAATATTTGTACCTGTAAGGCGGCCCACCAGTTTGTTTTTCTCTCTCTCCCTCTCTCTCTGGTTTGTATCCATACGGCCCCACTCAGTCTACTGTTTTAAGACGTTTATCCTCATCCAGGTGTCGATTTTTTCCTGGCGAGCCAGCATATTTCTAAAAATATTTTTGACAGTAGGCTAAATTTGTGTATTTTTCGATAGAAAAATGTCTCCGGCAAAGCCGGATTTCTCCATACAATGCTGGCTCGCTATCGCTCGCCAGGAAGAAAATCGACACCTGGATGGGGATAAACGTCTTAAAACAGTAGGCTGAATGGGGCCCAATGGATACAAGCCAGAGAAAGAGAAAAAGAGAGAAAAAAGCAGTTCACCCCCCCTTAAAGTAAGTTATATACCATCTGGGATATAATAGAACATTGTACTGAATGGTCTCCCTTCGCTTCAACATAGTCTGATAGTTACGAAGTTATTATGCCTCATGAAGGTACTGATTATTGGATAGTGTATTCTTACGAGACACCCAATACGACCTCTGTATAACTAGGACACTACTTCATAATTAATCAATAGACGATTGTAAGCAGCTTAGGAAATATATATATATATATACAGTAGGTAACCAGGGGATAAATTAAAAGTTAAATAATGTTCAAAATCCCATAATTCTGTCCTAATCAGAGTACAAGCCTTTACTGATGGCCAGATTACGGTGGCGTGTTTAAGGGGACAGTGGTTATATTTTTTGGGGGTCTATCTATTTATATTTTGGGGGGTCTATCTATTTATATTTTGGGGGGTCTATCTATTTATATTTTTGGGGGTCTATCTATTTATATTTTGGGGGGTCTATCTATTTATATTTTGGGGGGTCTATCTATTTATATTTTGGTGGGTCTATCTATTTATATTTTGGGGGGTCTATCTATTTATATTTTGGGGGTCTATCTATTTATATTTTGGGGTCTATCTATTTATATTTTGGGGGTCTATCTATTTATATTTTGGAGGGTCTATCTATTTATATTTTGGTGGGTCTATCTATTTATATTTTGGGGGGTCTATCTATTTATATTTTGGGGGGTCTATCTATTTATATTTTGGGGGGTCTATCTATTTATATTTTGGGGGTCTATCTATTTATATTTTGGGGGTCTATCTATTTTATTTTTTGGGGGTCTATCTATTTTTTGGGGGGGTCTATCTATTTATATTTTTGGGGGGTCTATCTATTTATATTTTGGGGGGTCTATCTATTTTATTTTGGGGGTCTATCTATTTATATTTTGGGGGTCTATCTATTTATATTTTGGGGGGTCTATCTATTTATATTTTGGGGGTCTATCTATTTATATTTTGGGGGGTCTATCTATTTATATTTTGGGGGGGTCTATCTATTTATATTTTGGTGGGTCTATCTATTTATTTTTGGGGGTCTATCTATCTATATTTTTGGGGGTCTATCTGTTATATTTTGGGGGGTCTATCTGTTATATTTTTGGGGGTCTATCTATCTATATTTTTGGGGGTCTATCTATTTATATTTTTGGGGGTCTATCTATTTATATTTTGGGGGGTCTATCTATTTATATTTTGGGGGGTCTATCTATTTATATTTTGGGGGTCTATCTATTTATATTTTTGGGGGTCTATCTGTTATATTTTTGGGGGTCTATCTGTTATATTTTTGGGGGTCTATCTGTTATATTTTTGGGGGTCTATCTATTTTATTTTGGGGGGTCTATCTATTTTATTTTGGGGGTGTCTATCTATTTTATTTTTGGGGGTCTATCTATTTATATTTTCATCAATTTTTAGTTTCCTCGCTATACCTTCATCAAGCTTAAAAAATCACTCCCTAGGCCCCTTTCAAGATAAATCTGTACATATTTTGATACAAAATTTCCCGGACGAAGGCCGGGTCCTCCAAAATTGCAGGCTCGCTATTGCTCGTCATGATAAAAAATAGTCACCTAAATTACACGAAAACTCTTAATATTGAAAAAAATTATCGGGAGAAAGGTCTTAAAATCTGAAAACTCATGGGGCTAAACATGAGGAAGAAGGGGGACCAGAAAACCGGCCCATCCCCCCTTGATCAGGTCGAAGCTTTAAAATATATCATCATTAATAATGTATCAAAAGATAGTTGAATCTTGGCAGAATGACTTACGACTTTTTCAAATTCTGTAGTATTTTCATTCGTGAGGGGAAACCAAAAATGCATTGCATATTCGGTATAGTTTTGTATTATGACTATACCCATTAATATTGTATTATTGTATGTTCTGTTTTTTATTAACCTTCAAGACACTCAATAGTTATATTCATTGCATTATACATAACAGTTTTGAAATGCATGGGAGACTGGAGTTAAGGGGAGGTTTTTAGTATGTTTCCTACTCTTCCAGTAATCTTAAAATTTCACCCCCTTGACCCCCTTTCAAGATAAATTTGTACATTTTTCGATAGAAACATTTCCCGGGCGAAGGCCGGTTACTCTTAAACTACAGGCGCGCTACCGCTCGCCAGGATAAAATCGACACCTAAATGGCACGAAAGGTTTTAAAATTGAGAGAATGTGGAGGACATTCTTAAAATCACCAAACTAATGGGGCAAACGTCTTAAAATCTCAAAAACAATGGGGCTAGACATGAGGGAGAAAGGGGTCAAGAAAAAAGTCCTTCAAGTGGAAATATCCCCTTAAACCACTGATATTAACAATAATTATCTTCACAGCATAATCGTATAGTCGTCATTACTATTCCACTGGCATACTTTTCCATACGAAATTAAAAGTATATAAATCCTTTCAAGATCCGATTACGAGTTTGTTTCTGTTTTCTGGCTATTATAAGACGATTTTATTCAGATAAGGAAGGGTACTAAGAAGTCAAAGGATAAACTGAGATAGTCTTTACCCATATAATTCCCACAGATCCTTCTAAACCTGCATACAATCGTCTAATGATAGGTAGAAGAAAATGTCAAAACGTGTCATAATCTTCGGAGGGTTAAACAAAAGTAAAGCGGGTGCAGTGAAGGAAGAGAGAGAGAGAGAGAGAGAGAGAGAGAGAGAGAGAGAGAGAGAGAGAGAGAGAGAGAGAGAGAGAGAGAGAGAGAAAGAGGGAGAGAGAGAGAGAGAGAGCAGGAAGACCGGAGGATGACAAAGGGAAAGGAAAAGAGCAAGGGAAAGTGGAGGAAGAAAGGGAATGGTGGAGGGGAGAGAATAGGAAAGAAAGAAGATGCGGTAGGGAGAAAGCGAAGACCGGAAGGACAATAAAGAAGAAAAGAAGATGCCAGAGAAAAAGCGAAGGAATGAGTAGGAGGGGAAAGACAAGAGGAAGAGGATACGAGTCGAGGAGAGAAAGGAGATGAAAACTGGAGTAGTGAAGAAGGAAAACAAGACAAATACACAAAAGAAGACCAAATTTGGAGGGTGAAATGACAAGAAAAATGACATGGAATTACAAGGAGGGAAAGAGGGATTTACCCATTCAGTTCCGGGTGACGTCCTTCTTAATATATTCTGGGAATTAATAGACGATTTTACTCAGCTAACTTATTCAGATCGCTTACAGGTTATCTCGATTAATTATTTTATCTACCATATATCGTTCCTAACCTTTACAAGAACGTTTAGAATTACTGAGAAAAAATAAACAAGACGTCACTGGCACTGAAAGGGTTAATGTGATCAAATAAAGCAGAATGAAGAGAGGAAATAAAACAAAGAAAGAGGAGGAAGAGGAAGGGAAATAAGAAAGAAGGGGATAAAGGAGGGTAGAAAGGAGAGGAAACAGAAGGAGTCAAGAGGGGGGGAAAGGAAAAATAGATGAAAGAAAACAAACTAAGGAGGGTGAAGGAAAATATAATAATAAAATGAAAGGAGAAGAGGACAGAGGAATATGAAGAGGAGGACAAGAAAGAGGTGGAAGGAAGAGGACTCAAGAGGGGAAATGAGAGGAGCTGAGAGGGAAGAGAGGGGACGGGAACGATACATTATCCACTCTTGTCCCCTTCACTACCAGACCAGGAGGAGGATATGAGAGAGAGAGAGAGAGAGAGAGAGAGAGAGAGAGAGAGAGAGAGAGAGAGAGAGAGAGAGAGAGAGAGAGAGAGAGAGAGAGAGAGAGCGAGAGAGAGAGAGAGAGAGAGAGAGAGAGAGAGAGAGAGAGAGAGAGAGAGAGGGGGGGGGGGAAATAAAAGAGAACATTGCGGGGAAAAAAGGGAAAACTTACCAAAGATAAATTTATATCTGCGAAAAAGGAAGCAATAAGGAGAGACTTGCATCCAGATTGTATCTAACGTTAGTGTGAGCAAAACAAAATATATATATTTTGTTGGCTGCGTGTGTAAATATTTACCCCATACTAATTGTTATTCACAATAACTAGCACAGTCTAGCTAATTCACTTAAGCCGGTATCACACGAGAGATTTTATAGTCAACATTCGATGATCAACATTCTTCTGGCAACATTTCTGGAGTATTTTGCACTGGTATCGGAAACTAGACTGATGATAGATGAACTTAGGTAACATAAAAAATATTAAATGTTTACCTAATGAGCTGCCAGACCAGTGTTGAGGATAAATGTTGAGTGAAAAAGCGCTCGTGTGATACCGGCTTTAGTATTCTGCTTATTCTGGTTCTCGAATTATTAACTTTTAATAGAGATATGCTTATGTAGATTGTTTGTGTGGATCATCCAATGGTTTGCTGATGCTGTTATCAACGATATGATTAGCTTATTTGCGTAGCTTTCTGTTGGTTTAACTCAATATTTCGTGCAAGTTGGCAAACGCACCGCATATACTGTATATTACCCTCATTAGCCCCCATATACAGTATATGAGAGAAAAGAGCGAGCCACGGCATGAAGGCAGATAAGTGAAATAATGACAACATACAGCAAGAACAAGAGTAACAAGGCAGAAGCACCAACAAATAAAAAATAAAAAAAATAAAAACAAATAAACAAAAATACACACGCACAAATATTAAAGAAAAGAGAAAACGAAGCAAGTCGTCGTCGAAAAACTATCCAGATCCTGTGAACAATTAGAGCCACTCCCGAGACCGACTCAGGGTCATAAAAGAAGGTAGGGTCCCAACTCAAGGCGGCCCCTACTCTTATCTATCCCGGTAATGCAATTGTCCTGCCTCCTCCCGGATGGGGGGGGGGGAAAAGTGGGGCAGAATTTAGTTGCTCATTTATGTGTATTTATTATTGTATTTTTTAGTTTCCTCCCTAGACCTCCATCAAGCTTTAAAAAAAACATCCGCTCAAAACACTCCTTCAAGATATACAATTTTCGATAGAGAAATAGTTCCTCTAAAATAAATTACAGACTCGGTATCGCTCGCCAGGAAAAAGTCGACACCTAAATGACACATAAGTCTAAACAATTGACGAGGAAACGGGGCGAAAGGTCTCAAAATAGCCAAACTAATGGGCCGAACGTCTTAAAATCTTAAATCTAAAGGGGCTAAACATGAGGAAAAAGATGGACCAGAAAAACTACCCCCTCACCCCTTAATGTAATTACCTGGAGTCCTGCTACCTACCCGCAGGGAAAACCTGTTGCCGAATTCACACGCCAGCTATCACTAGGAACTTCTCATCGGCTACTGTATCCCGGTGCTATTTCAGGACTATTTTGTAGTGCTGGAGTGACCTTGGTGATACCTGGTCTCTGGGTCTTTTCCTGGGTGACCTAGAAGTGTGTGAATTTGTGTTTTTGTTTGGGTGTGTTCATTTTGTTTTCTGTTTTATCCCTATGTGGGCTCTGTCTCGAGTTGGCCACCCCCAGTAAAAAAATAAAAATAAATAAATAAATAAATAAAATAAAATATATATCTATATATATTTAGAAAAGATGGGGGATAGGCCTAAGTAAATTGATAGTAAATAGATAGAATAGTACTGCTATCGGGGCGAGAAGAGTAAAGCGAGATGAATTTAGTGTTAGTGGTGTCATGGTTTAGATCAGTGGTTCTCAACCAGGGGGGCGCGCCCCCCTAGGGGGGCGTTTGACAATGCTAGGGGGGGCGAGGGGTACCTAATGTTCAAAATAGGGCTAGGCCATTCAAATGCATACAGGGTAATCGCAAAGATATATATATATAGATAAGAAACTTTGATAGGAAAAATTCACAACCGTCTCAAAAAAAAATTATATCATTATTATTCTGTGCTGCTATAGGCGAGGCTAGCGATGATATTTTAATTAAGGCCGAGAGAAATCATGCCCTATATTTTTGCACCTGCTGCCAGACTAGAATTGCCGATACAATTTCCCGGGATAAGCGCCTTAATATGGCATCACACGATAGCTCTTATCGACAATTTAAGAAAGTCATCGATGCTAAATCATATATTTATTTATTTTATTTATAGATACCGATATAATTATTAATTTATTTACTTTTTGTATCTATTTCTTTTTGTCTTTTTTTCTTGCACTGGTATCGGAAACTAGGATGAAAATGGATGAATTAGGAAGGGCATATGGAAGTCAAGAGGGTTAATCGAGATATTTTGCACCAATATAGTATAGCGCTCCTGTGATACCAGCTTTAAGGGGAGGCTTTGGTGTTTTCTGGACCCCCTTCTCCCTCATGTTTAGTCTCATTAGTTTTGAGATTTAAAGACATTCGCCCCATTAGTTTGATGATTTAAGTCCTTTTGCCCATGTCTGTGTCAATATTAAGACCTTTCATGCCATTTAGGTGCAAATTTTGTCCAGGCGAGCGAAAGCGAGCTTGTATTTCAGGAACCAGCATTTGGCTGGAACATTTTTCCACTAAAACATGTAAACATTATCTCGAAGGGGGGTATTTTTGTAAACTTAATGGAGAACTAGGGAACAAACTTTAAACAAAAATGGAAAGAAAGAAAGAAACCTTCTCCATAATGTAATCGTGTGGCCTCTTAACTTTGGGCCCGGTAATGTCATCGTGTGGCGGGCTGCTGCTACCTCACTAATGTAAGGAAGTAGAGTGCTAGTTTCCCTAATACCGAGTTGTTTTAGGGGGTTAAGTGGTGGGTCTTGTGAAAAGACCCTAACTCTAAATTTTCTTTATCTACTCTACTCTCTCTCTTTCTCTGTAAAACGCGTTCTAACACTTTCTAGCACATCTCTCCCGTTCTCTCTTTCTCTTTATCCCAGTTTCTTTCTTGTGCACACTCTGTAACACAACCTTTAATGTTATCTAACACATCTCTCTAATATTCATTCTCTCACTCTCTCTCAATCCTCTTTCTATGCCGCCATTTCTCTCCTACATAATAGTGTAGGTAGTTTAGATACAAGCAGCCTCGTAAGGACCAGTAAATCTGTTGTTGATTGCTTTCCTTTGTTCTCTGTCTTCCCCTCAAGCTCTCATTCTCCGGCCCCTGCATAGCTTCAATACTATAACCATCTCCAAACTAAGCGATTAATTTTGTGAAACTACTATTACGCTTAGCAGGTATTGGGAACTTGGACAGCTTCGTTATCGACGCCTAACTTCCCGTAGTGCAAGTTATGGCCGTTGCTAGGGAGGGTTCTGGCTGGTGATTGGGAGAGAAAGAGACTCTAGAGTGACATGAGGGCGAATATTTTAGTGTCTGGATTATGCAAAGTGGGCAATAATAATAATAATATAAATAATAATAATAACAATAATAATAATAATAATAATAATAATAATAATACAAATAATAATAAATGATAATAATAACAATAATAATAATAATAATACAAACAAAATAATAATAATAATCTCTGCTTTTTTTAATGGGCCGGATCTTCAACAAAAATCCAATAGCGCTCAGAACTATTTACCTCAGTGTATGTCCAAGATGGAGCGTCACAAATCTTCTCTAACTCCAAGTTCCAATTTACTGTAAGGTAAACATCTAGAATGCAGCTAGATAGCCTCAAATAACTAGGATATTGCTAACGTCCCGGAATACCTGTGGCGCTATTTCATCATTGGTTGGTGTCCACTAGGCAATGTTATGTAGTTTTGGGAAGGATCTCTTGGAATGAAAGGGGTAAAATCATTCTCCTCTAATTCCCTCAAGTATTTCCTACGCTAAAGAAAATGTTCTACTGTTAGCCAGAATAAAGTGGAAAAATCATATTTGTATACTGAAATCAAATTATTTTTTTTTCATAAGCGATCAGGTCGAGAGAAATTACAGCCAGAAACAAAAAAAATATATAAATATACGGTTCATGTGAATCTATGATAATACATTTCTTAGAGAGGCGAGGTAGGGGGTTTGTGGGGAGGAGGGGGAGGGGGAGGAGAGGTAGTGGGGATGGGATGAGTTGTGCGGAGGAGGGATGGGTTGTAGGGAGGAGGGTTATGGGGAGGTGGGGGTTGTGTAGAGAAGTGGATTGTTCGAGGGAAGGGGGGTGGTGAGGGGAGGGGGAGGAGTGGTTGTGCGGAAGAGAGTTGAAGGAAAGGGGGAGTGGATCATGGGGAGGATGGTTGTAGGGAGGGGTGAGTTGTAGGGAGGTGGGTTACAAGAAGGGCTGGGTTGTGGAAAGAAGAGTGGTGAGTTGTGCGAGGGAGGAGGGATGTACAAAGGAGTGTTGAGGAGAGGATGGGGTAGTGGTTACGGTGAGTAGGAGGGGATATGATCAGGGGAGGGTGGGGTAGGGGAAGTGTTGTGGGGAGGGCTTGTGGTGAAAGGGGGAGCAGGAGTGGATGTGTTGAGGGGGGAAGGGGATGTGGGGGGAGGGGTTGTGGTGAGAGGAGGGTGGTGGGGGAGTGGGAAGGAGATATGGTGAGGAGAGGGGGGTGGGGGAGGGGGCAAATCGAGGAGTCTTGTCTTAGGTCGTGGGGGACTGACTGCCTCGCTTGGGGGAGTCCGGGCGTTATTCCTTGTTTTTCCCTATATTTCTCTTCGTATTATCCTCATGACTTTCTTCTTATTATAGGACTTTCTTACGGTATTACTGGTTAATGTTCCTTTTATTTCTGCTTAT
Organism: Paralithodes platypus; assembly: GCA_032716605.1. Taxonomy (NCBI): domain Eukaryota; kingdom Metazoa; phylum Arthropoda; class Malacostraca; order Decapoda; family Lithodidae; genus Paralithodes; species Paralithodes platypus. The sequence goes on from CM064482.1 coordinate 67,490,358, forward strand.
GTTCGTCAAATACTACTTCATCTTTTTCATATTATGCTATTGTTATGTTTCACTTTTTTAACTGTTTTCTTGGCGAGTCTCGACAGTATTCCATTTCACAGTTTTCCACTACTCGTATGGGTTTACTACGTTCTCTTCGTTGGCTTGCGTTTGACCTGTTCCTTATTTGTTTCCTTTATGTGTTTTATCCTTGTATTGACTCTTGAGGGACTGACTGACTTGTTTATACTCTCTATTTCTTTTGTATTTTTCTCGAGTTTCTTATGATTTTCTTACGATTGTAGTGGTTAATATTCTTCTCATTTGTGTTCCTTTTCGTAAAAAATTTCTTCGTTGCTTTCTTTCATTATTTCTAATGTTAGGTTTCACATGCTTTATAGATGGTCTCTAGGTTTTCTTTCTCTTCGAGTCCCTTATGGTTTTCTGTTAACTGTCATCCTTTCTGTCGAATTCCTTATGACATTCTATTCACTGATGATTTTGCATGCATTTCGCTATTTGTGTATCTTTGTTTGATATGATTTTTGACATTCGATTGGGAAACTCCTTATTTTTTTATTATACGTTCATCACAATAATCACATTCTATTGCTCTCACTTCGCATCTTTGGACGTTTACTCTCTCTCTCTCTCTCTCTCTCTCTCTCTCTCTCTCTCTCTCTTTCTCTCTAAGTTGCCGGGAGTTGGGTAAGGAGGCGATGAAGCGAAAGAAGAGAGCACGGGAAATGAAAGATTGGAGAGGAGAGGCAAAAGGAGTGGAAGTGAGAGGGGCGACAGGGGAAGACCAAATACAGTATATAAGGCAATATAGACGCATAAGAAAACAGTAATTGTAAATATCCTTACTCGTGGTAAATCGAATAATCGCAATACCCTCGAATATGGACTATGATATTTTGGGAATGTAGAACAAATATGAACATATTTCATTTGAGGTTACTAAGAAAACAAAAATTATAATTTACTAAACATTGAGTAAAACATATTCACCAAATTAAAATTGACTAAAAGAAGTAGAGAGAAGTTGAAAGGAGAATATAAAATGTGAACCTTTGAGAAAATGTGAAGACAAATAAACGCAATTTGTCGAGTATAACTAAAAATTATAATTCGATGTATTATTACAGAACACTTTTGTACAAGAAATATTACAAATTATTTAAAGAAAGTGAAGCTATCCACCGAAATTAAACACACAAACACACACACACATATATATATATATATATATATATATATATATATATATAAAAATCAAATTAATATTTGTGCATCAAACCTGAGTTCACTCAATAAAATGGAATACACACTCGTCCACTCACCCTCCGAGTCCACCAAATTCTCACCCTCATTTTGCAGGAAAAATGTGTCAGTAAAGTCGTTGCACAATATCATAGAAACTGGATCTTCTGGGTGAGAGAGAGAGAGAGAGAGAGAGAGAGAGAGAATGTGTACAAATGTCAAACTAAAGGCAACGGGTACAGGTTATTGATAATATTTGTGCATTTACTATTACTTATTAAATGCTGTAGTTGAGTCATTCAGTGCAATATTAAAGAAATAAAATCAATCGACAATATATAGACATTCAGACGAGTATATATACAAAATAGGAAAATCACATGCATACAATATCCAGCAACCTAGAATATAAAACTTAAAACAAAAATAAAGAAAATCAGTAACATCCGAAACAAACACACTAATTATACGTTTAATCATTCGGGTGTATATGTTTTCTTTTTGCAATATCCTGTGTCAGTGAGTATCTATATCATCTGGTAGCCATTTATTGGAGTTTATTCCAATAGTTGACCCCTCTGATGTTACCAAAATAGCCCTTGACCTATATTTTCCTACCCCACTTTATAATTTTCCCTTTACATCGGGTCAGGTAAGGTTGGACACATTTCGTACAGGTGTAAATTCCTGCTTCGGTCACCGTCTGTCGGCCCCACCACGGCTCTCTGTATCGACCCCCTTCATCACCTTCCTCTGTCACCACTACCTGAGTCAAAGGGCTCGCGCGCTCTCTCTCTCTCTCTCTCCACACAACCACACACACACACATATAACATACTCAACACACATAAAGACAACAATCGCACAGCACAATTCACGTACACCACATACCACACACATAAACTTAAACCAACCACTCACCAATTAATGTTCTGTACACCAAGATCTCCTCATCCTCTCCCCCCCCCTACCCCCCATGTCACACACGCGGACACACACACAACATGCAAAACAAATGCATAGCATCCAATCGGCCCGAAATGTCATCCAAATATGTTGGAGCGAGGGCTTGCATACCAACAAACACTAAATACCTTGCACGACTTGGCCTTTCACATTACTCCGAATTGTATTATATTTGGTTGGTCGATCTGTATACAATGTTCAGTCTATCAGTCGGTCGGGGTACTACGTAATTTAGTGGAATTTGTAGGTTTTGAATTGTTTGCATGTTGTGGTCAGTGGGTGAAGAATACTGCTATATTCAAAATGAAGGTAAACCATTGTTCCTCTTACAATAATTCACGTATGCCTAGTGATGCATATGTGATCCAATCTATTCTGAATATATTTGTTATACTGTTACGATTATATTATGTTGTTCTTCATAGTGCCATTATATATATATATATTCTTTGTATATATGGGCAGGAAATTTTCTCTCAAAAATATTTCATTAAAGGGTATGGCAAGTTGATTATTCCAAAGTTTCATGTCAATCTTTTCTCTTTTTCTGAGGGCATTCTTGCCTTTCACAGGAAGTTGTCTTAAGGTGTCTCCGTATTTCATTTTTGTTAGTACTTTTTGTTGAGCTCACATAGTACATTGCCAGAACGCGTTTCCACTCCTGGAGCTTCTTCATTGGCTGTGAAGTGAATAAGGACTTGATGGTTAGATACACGGTTTGAAAGTTTATTGTTTATAGGTGGATTGGAGGTTCGGGGTGGGAGATTGGAAGTGTATCCTAAGTCCTATCGTCGGAGTGATCTGTTGCATACCTGTTTAAGGATTATATAACATGTAAAGTCGTAATTAGGATTATGTGTATCAATTTATACATTACGAGTGTCCCTGTCTAAGTAGAACGTAAACCACATGTATTAAGACACCCGAGCTTCTTAATGGTAGTATTAACCCTTGGAGAGTTAGCCCTGACCTGTGTGTGTAATTAATTAAATACAGTTAATCTGATTGATTAGCCTTTCTATATACACGTGGAGCGACCGATCCGGTAGAATTTAGTTATCCCCAAGATATATATATATACAGTATATATATATATATACTTATATATATATATATATATATATATATATATATATACAGTATACTTATATATATATATATACAGTATACTTATATATATACAGTATACTTATATATATATACAGTATACTTATATATATATACAGTATATATATATATATATATATATATATATATATATATATATATATATATATATATATATAGAATATATATATATATATATATATATACAGTATATATATATAGATCGTGGGTATCCCGAGACTCCACGTGTATACCGTATTACGTTTTGATTAAGGGGGTCATAGTCGCTCTTTCTGGAACCCTTTCTCCCTCATGTTTACCATATTAGCTTTGAGATTTTAAGACGTTCGTTCCATTAGTTGGCGACTCAAGACCTTTCGTCATATGTCTAAATTTGTCAATATTAAGCCTTTCGTACCTTTCAGGTGTCGATTTTTCCTGGCGAGCTATAGCGAGCCTGTAATTTAAGAAGGAACGGCCTTCAGCCAGGAAATTTTTCTACCGAAAAATGTAAAAATTTGTCCTAAAAGGGGTCAAGGGGGTGTTTTTTTTAAGCTTGATAAAGGCCTAGCGAGGAAACTGAAAATAAATTAATAAATATATACAGTACATAGTCCAAAATACAAGCACTACCCCCTTAAGCATTCTCTCAGCATATATTACCATCAGCCCATCGAATTATGTTTAAGTTGATATGGTTAATTGCCTAGTTGATGCGGTCAGTGTAACCAGGGAGACATTCCATATACAAGTGTGATTCGCGAGTTTATTATTACTCGTCTATATTGTGTTCCTGTTGAGTGGTAATAATTACTCGTCTATATTGTGTTCCTGTTGAGTGGTAATAATTACTCGTCTATATTGTGTTCCTGTTGAGTGGTAATAATTTATTATTACTCGTCTATATTGTGTTCCTGTTGAGTGGTAATAATATAATCGGGCCGTCTCTCTCGGTATATTCCAATATAATTATGTTAAGGGAAGATGGGTCGCTTTTTTGGTCTATTAATTAATTTATTCATTTATATTTTAGTTTCCTCGCTAGACCTCCATCAAGCTTAGAAAAACACCCCGAAAAAATTACAAATTTGTCTTGAAGGGGGTTCAAGACAAATTTGTAATTTTTTCGGTAGAAAAATGTTCTGGCCGAAGGCCGGTTTCTCTAAAATATGTAGGCTCGTTATCGTTCTCCAGGAACACAATACACCTACATGGCACGAAAGGTCTTCAAATTGACAACGAAATGCCGTTTGTTTGGTCTATTAATTCATTTATTCATATATTTTTTTAGTTTCCTCCCTAGACCTCCATCAAGCTTAGAAAAACACCCCGTAGAGATAAATTTGCACATTTTTCGGTAGAAAAGTGTCCCGGCCAAAGGCCAGTTCTTCTTAAAATCGCAGGCTCGCTATCGCTCACCAGGAAATAATCGACACCTAAATGGCACGAAAGTTCTTAAAATTGACAACGAAATGGGGCGAAAGGTGTTAAAATCGCCAAACTAACGGGCCGAACGTCTTATAATCTCAAAACTAGTGGGGCTAAACATTAGGGAGAAGGGGGTCCAGAAAAACGGTCTGCCTCCCCTTAACTCTGACAAAGAGTCAGCCCACCATTCAGAAGTGTACATTAACTAATACTAAATGTCTCTAAATTAAAATCAGTTTTCCCTTTCATCCCTGTGTGTGTATGGCATCAAGCTACGTGACCACGAGTCGGAGCGGGTGGTGGTGGATGGAATTTGATTCCAAATGAAGCCACTACTTTTGAGCTCCTCGGTGGCCTAGTGGTTAAGTGTTGGAGTGCTGCACTACTGGCCGGGGTTCGAGCCCTGGCTGGATCATATCACTATAATATGAAATGTTCTCCAAAGTTCAGTAAAAATCAAAAGTTTACCGACAACGTTGCCTATTAACTGTGTAATGATAAGACAATACCACAGTAAATTTTACAACGGTCATGTTCTTAAAATCCAGTAACTAATGCTACTTGTTTCAAGTCATAAAGGAGTCGAGTTCACATCCGTCCAACTAGATTTCAAACAACTTACCATGAAGGTTTATGGAGAACTGTTGGTTTTGGCAGTACAACATTAACCACTAAGGCCAATTTATCTAATATGTATGTTTAACTTGTCTGCTAGGAACCAATAGCTGAGCATACTATGTCTTGTGCCATTTGATGTGTTACTTGCATAAATTTGTATTCAGTATTGGCAGTAAACTTGTGTATCGTATTGCATCGTATTATATTGTCTACATATATCTCATTCTATTTCGTCGCCCCCTTCCCCAGCCAAATGTTCCATCAAACCCCGGGTAGCGCATGGTCGTATCCCGTATTGCCTGGTTCGGATTAGGCCCCAACCGTGTCCTAATCTGAATTTCACAGCCAATACCGGAATTCGCTCCAGGCCTCGCAGGTGTGTGTGTGTGGACAATGTATGTGCTTATTCATGGGCTTGGGGATGTGGTGGTAGTTGTGGTAGACGTGGTGGTGGTTGTGTTTGTAGTTGTAGTGGTGTTGGTGGGGGTTGTAGTTGTGGTGGTGGTAGTGTTGGATAGTGATGGTGGTGAGGGTGAGGTATTGGTGGTGGTGGTAACGATAGTGGTGGTGGTGGAAATGGGGGTAGGGGGGACAGAGGCTGTAGTTTACGTGGAGGTGGTGGTGGTGATAGCATAGTTTTGTTGGTAGTGGTAATAGTGGTGGTGGAAGGCGGTGGGTTCTCCTTTCCATCACTGTCACGAAATGGAAGATATGTAGAGGAGGTTGATGTGGTGGATCATGAGAAGGAAGAGGATTGGATGGAGTTTGAGATGAAGAGAAGAATGGTGATTTAGATATAGAGTGAGGATGTGACGATAAGGTTGTAGAGGTTGAGATAGATAAAGGTGAGGTGGATGATGAGGATGTAATGGATGAGTCGAGATATAGGAAGGCTCCACAGACTGGGGATACAGTGAAGAGTGTAAGGACAATACAGAATACATGGAAGCGTGAAGACTGAAGTTGAAAAATAGGGTGGCAAGGAAAATAACGATAAGTGGATAAATAGGGAAGTAGGGAAAATATTGAGATTGTGGGGAAATAGGGTGGTAGGGATAATTGTTATGGTGTTAGTGAAAATAATGAGGTGGGGGAAATAGGGTGGTAGTGGAAAATAGGGTGCTAGGGGATATAATGAGGTGAAAATAGGTTGGTAGGGAATATAATGAAGTGGACAAATAGGGTAGTAGGGAAAATTATGAAAGGGAAATAGGGCAATAGGGAATATAATGATGCATGGACAACAGGGTGATAGGGAAAATAATGAGGTGGTGGAATATAGGGTAGTAGAGAAAATAACGCTGAATGGAAAATATGGTGGTAGGGAATATAAGGATGAATGGAGAATAGGGTGGTAGGGAAAATAAAGAGGTGGTGGGAAAATAGGGTGGCACGGAAAATAATGGTGAAACGTAAACATCGGGTGGTAAGGAACATGTGGATGAGGTGGAGGATGATAAATAATAGGATAAGGATGAGTAAGAAAGTGAGAATGCTGATAAATATGCCAATGCCGGAATACGCTCGAAGGCAATGGTGTGTTTCCAATCAATGTAGGTATTCATGATCTACGTAGTGGGTCCTCCGCCACATCTATCACTAAATGGAGGGTGTGTGGGTGATAATGTGGAGGGTGTGGATAAGGATGAGGTGGAGGATGATAAGGAAATGATATACTATGCACTGTAACAATAATAGCGATGACAAGGACAATTAATGCTTCCGTAATAGTCTACTCATGTATACGCATATTGGTGTTAATAAACCCAGCTGATACAAGGAGGAAAAGGTCAATTATTATCAATCTATCCAATTATTTGATATACCTTGTTCATGCCCCTTTAATGCCCTTGATTGACAGAATAGTGGAGGGAGGGGAGAGCATGAGGATAATGTGTAATATAAGTATGAGGTGGATAAAATTGATAAGGGAAATTAGCATGAGGGGGAGGGATGAGACTGAGGACGGTTAATAGGATTGGCTGAGCGGTGGAGAGTAGGAATGATGCTTAGGATGCCAATACTGGAAACCTTGGCTGTGTGGACAATGCATCTGCTTAAGGGGAGGTTTTTAGTTTGTTTCCTAGACTTCCATCAAGCTTGAAATTACACTCCCTTGACCCTTTTCAAGATAAATTTGTACATTTTTCGGTAGAAAATTGTCCCGGCCAAAGGCCGGTTCCTCTTAAATTACAGGCTCGCTATCGCTCGCCAGGAAAAAGTCGACACCTAAATGGCACTAAAAAGTCTTAAAAGTCTTAAAAGGTCTTAAAAGTCACATACATGGGGTGAAAGTTCTTAAAATCGCCAAACTAATGGGGCGAACGTCTTAAAATCTCAAAAGCAATGGGGCTAAACATGAGGGAGAAAGGGGTAAAGAAAAAAATCCCTTAAGTGGAAATCTCCCCTTAATCAGGGGCTGTGGATGTGGTGCCAGTGGTAGATGAGGTAGTTGTGGTGGTGCATGTGATGGTGGTTGTGGATGGGGTGGAAGAGGTAAAGGTGGTAGTAGTGGTGGTGGTAGTCATTTTGGGTGTGGTGGTATTGGTTGCGAATGTGGTGGAAGTGGTAAAGGTGATGGTAGTAGTGGTGATGGTAATGGTTGTGGATGTGGTGGAAGTGGTAAAGGTGATGGTAGTAGTGGTGATGGTAATGGTTGTGGATGTGGTGGAAGTGGTATAGGCGGCAGTTGTAATGGTGATGGTGGTGGTGGTGGTGGTGATGGTAATGGTTGTGGATGTGGTGGAAGTGGTATCGGCGGCAGTATTAGTGGTGATGGTGGTGGTGGTTATGGTAATGGTTGTGGACGTGGTGGAAGTGGTATCGGCGGCAGTATTAGTGGTGATGGTGGTGGTGGTTATGGTAATGGTTGTGGACGTGGTGGAAGTGGTATCGGCGGCAGTATTAGTGGTGATGGTGGTGGTGGTTATGGTAATGGTTGTGGACGTGGTATCGGCGGCAGTATTAGTGGTGATGGTGGTGGTGGTTATGGTAATGGTTGTGGACGTGGTGGAAGTGGTATCGGCGGCAGTATTAGTGGTGATGGTGGTGGTGGTAATGGTTGTGGACGTGGTGGAAGTGGTATCGGCGGCACTATTAGTGGTGATGGTGGTGGTGGTTATGGTAATGGTTGTGGACGTGGTGGAAGTGGTATCGGCGGCAGTATTAGTGGTGATGGTGGTGGTGGTTATGGTAATGGTTGTGGACGTGGTGGAAGTGGTATCGGCGGCAGTATTTGTGGTAATGGTGGTGGTGGTGATGGTAATGGTTGTGGATGTGGTGGAAGTGGTATCGGCGGCAGTATTAGTGGTGATGGTGGTGGTGGTTATGGTAGTGGTTGTGGATGTGGTGGAAGTGGTATATACGACATAGTGGTGGTGGTGGCTGCTCTCTTCCACCACTGTCACTAAATAGAGAATGTGAGGCTTGAGTTGGAAGGATAGGAAGGCGGTTGATAATGTGAGGCTTGACTTGGAAGGATAGGAAGGCGGTTGATAATGTGAGGCTTGAGTTGGAAGGATAGGAAGGCGGTTGATAATGTGAGGCTTGAGTTGGAAGGATAGGAGTTGATAATGTGAGGCTTGAGTTGGAAGGATAGGAAGGCAGTTGATAATGTGAGGCTTGAGTTGGAAGGATAGGAAGGCGGTTGATAATGTGAGGCTTCAGTTGGAAGGATAGGAAGGCGGTTGATAATGTGAGGCTTGAGTTGGAAGGATAGGAAGGCGGTTGATAATGTGAGGCTTGAGTTGGAAGGATAGGAAGGCGGTTGATAATGTGAGGCTTGAGTTGGAAGGATAGGAAGGCGGTTGATAATGTGAGGCTTGAGTTGGAAGGATAGGAAGGCGGTTGATAATGTGAGGCTTGAGTTGGAAGGATAGGAAGGCGGTTGATAATGTGAGGCTTGAGTTGGAAGGATAGGAAGGCAGTTGATAATGTGAGGCTTGAGTTGGAAGGATAGGAAGGTGGTTGATAATGTGAGGCTTGAGTTGGAAGGATAGGAAGGTGGTTGATAATGTGAGGCTTGAGTTGGAAGGATAGGAAGGTGGTTGATAATGTGAGGCTTGAGTTGGAAGGATAGGAAGGCGGTTGATAATGTGAGGCTTGAGTTGGAAGGATAGGAAGGCGGTTGATAATGTGAGGCTTGAGTTGGAAGGATAGGAAGGTGGTTGATAATGAAATAAGAGATGAGGATTATGTGGTGGATGGTGAGGAAGTAAAATATAATTAGATATATTATGAGATTAGATAGAGTATGAGGATGAGAGCAATAGGATAAGGTGGAGGATGGTTACCATGGTAGAGATAGTACAATGGGATTTTTTGTTTTATGTGTATGAAGGAGACACAAAAGCAGATTGTCTATAACGAGTATCCCCCAAAGCCAAAAGAGTGACAGAGAGCCAAATTCAAGGGACGTTGTGGTCAAAATGTCTGGAAACACGAGGTTCAAACAGTTTAAGTAATAGGATGAAGGAAAGATTCATTGAGGGAGAAAGTTCCAGAATTCACTAGTTGAGTAGAATAAAGACAGAAAATGTGTATAATCTTGGATTGGAGAGTTGGACAGAATAGGAGTGGAACTGTGTTGAAAGGCGGGTGCCTCACACACGCCGCAAGGAAGGGGGTATAAACTGAGCGAGCTCTGAAAAAGCATTGATTGTTGTAATAGCAATAGAAGAGTTAAAGAGATACAACACTGTGGCGTGTAGATAAATATTATAGGGAACTACTAAGAGGAACTGAATTGATGAGGCAAAATGATGATAATTAAGTGGAAATCGACGATGTTAAGATGGATGATGAAAATGCAAAGGGTAAAGTAAAGTAAGAGAGAGAGAGAGCAAGGTGTATGAGGAACAATAAGTGGAAAAAAAGTAATTCAACATGTTATCAGAAAACAAAGTAGGACGAGAACGATGTGGAAGTAACGAGAACAAGTGGAAGATAGGAACAAAGACGAAGTGTATAATTAGGAAGTTAATGAAGTGGAATGTGAGTATATCTGTTTTGGGAGCGAGTATGAGGTGGCAGGCGGGAATAATGAAGTATGACATGATGGCCAAGTACGAGGGTTGTGATGGAGGGGAAGTTGGAACATGATCATTTGTGTTTGATTTTCTCCTGTGAACGTACAGCAATTTAGTATAATGGTAAGCTAATTCCGATGCGTTCTTAAGGGGGGTGACCTACTTTTTTTCGTTCTCTTGGTTGTATCCATTCGACCCTATTTAGCATACTGTTTTAAGACGTTTATCCCCATCCAGGTGTCGAGTTATACCTGGCGAGCGATAGCAAGCCACCATTTTGGATAACGAGTTAAGACAGCTGGCTAAATTTGTAAATTTGTCAATATATTTGTTTTTCCGGCAAAGACGGATTTCTCCATCAAATACTGGCTCGCTATCGCTCACCAGGAAAAAATCGACACCTGGATAAGAATAAATGTCTTAAAACAGTAGGCTGAATGGATACAACAATGAAAGAGAACAAAACAGGTCCCCACCCCTTAACCATAATATTGTATCTTATATAAAGGAATACAACACAATAAAACTACATCTTACAAAGTGCTACAAACCTTATTAGTCCTTACGGGGAACCTAGGATATCTACACTACTGAGCTTACTAACTACTGTACTAAAAAGGGACAGTAACTCAGAAGGTTCTTCCTCGCCCACCACTACTTCCAGCTTACTCTGGCATTGAAACAGATGGAAAAAATACCATGCAGTATGCAAAATATTATATGGAATTTTGGATAAGATAGGATAAAAGGATAATGATTTGTAGGCTATGTTAATTCTACATCTAAGATCCTGGTAAGAAAACCTATAAATTATAACAGTGTACTTCCTCGTCCACCACTTTGCTTAAATGTTCATGTATTAACCCTTTCAGGGCGGGTGACGTCCATTTCACTCTGGTTACAATTGGACGATTTGATCCAGTTTAGAAAGGACTCCTACCAACTAATAGACTACAAAATATTTCCCCTAACTTATTTTGGTACCACATATCGTAAGCTGCAATAATACCTAGAATAAATCAGTAAGACATGATAAGAACATAAGAAAAATGAAAATCTGCAGAAGGCCTATTGACCCACACGAGGCAGACACCTTCTTCTCTATTAGTGCTCTCCCTGCACTAACAATATCATCCATGCTAATAATACCCGAGTACGAAAGTAAGCCGGTGAACGAGGAAACAAGCAAATGAAAACTATGAATAAGAACATAGTAATATAAAGGTATATAAAAGGTGTCAGAACTCCCTTAGATTTTCCTAAGTTGCTCTAAATGTTATTTATCTTTATATTGCCAGATTTGCTAATCCCCGAGGAGGTGGACACGAATAAATAACTTCCATGCTCTTATGCCATACGTCAACAGATAATCCCAAACCACTTTCACTCATAAAACTCTCGACTCCATCCCTTCATCTCACTCTCGGTCTGCTCTCCCTCCTTGCCCTTCAACCTCATTTTCATACACTCTTTTAGTTTTACCCTACCTCACTCTACGCTCCACATGCCCGAATCACTTCAATGTGTTCCTCATCACTTTCCAGCGTATCTATATCCACATCGCATGGTTGTTGTTGTTGTTGTTGTTTCCCAGGCTGTCTGGCCGAACAGCCCCAAGGTCTCGAGCAAGGCCAAGGCCATAAACGAGCGCCCCCACAAAATCCTCCCTGCTTACCACTAACAAAGCCCGGGTGACCGAAGCCACTCCAAGGCAGGGAGCTGAGGAGGGTGCGGAAACGCCCGGGAAACCAAAGCCCCACCCAAGGCCCTGTGCCCCTCAGCAATTATGAAGGGAAAATTGAGGGGTAAGGGAAAAATGTGACGCTTTGGCTCCCAATCTGCCAACTTCTAGGTTGGCAGTAGGGAGGTCAATCCACGGAAAAGACGCCGCCACTTGAGATCTAGAAGATATATAAGTAAAAGGAACAGTCAGAGTAAGCTATGGGTATGGCAGAGATCACTCAGTTCTCACTCGGATAGACCAGCCCATCACCACATGACTAGAACCCAATCCTCTCAGCATCAGCTAGGAAAGGCCCTAGAAAGCCGCCTTTGGCGGGGGGATAGCTCCCCTATTTCAACTCCTTTCGGGGTTGGGCACCCGCCCTCGCATGGTTCTCGTACTTCCTAGTTGGTCTATCAATCTCTCCATGTGATTCCTCATGCACTTCTCAAGTAGCTAATATCAACCCCTCTCTCTCTTGCTTTGTCTCTCCAACAACGCTCATGCTACATTCCCGTTCGTCATTATCTGGATCACTACACTTATGGCATATTTACTTCCATGCTCACCTCCCTATTCCTGTAGGGTGTTTGTTTTCAGTTGACAGTAATTGACATTTTTTCATCTACATTACTCAGATATAATACATAATTAGCTAAATATATTGTTAATTAGTATAGTTTCGTATTTGTATAATGCAGAAACATAGCAGTTACATATTTTCCCGTTAAGTATCAATAAATCAGGTGCTAAGGGATTCAATATACCGTATAACCCTGCTCTCCTGTTGCACCATATACTGCATTTCATCCTTCAAACTCCCAACTTTGCTCATCACGCTACCAAAGTACTTAAATGAGCTGACATTTTCCATTAGCTGAACATTCAATTGTACTTCTCTCACATGCCTATTGTACTTCTCTCACATGCCTATTGTACTTCTCTCACATTCAATTGTACTTCTCTCACATTAAATTCATTCGACAAAATTTGGATCAAAATTCAGATTTAATTCAGAATACCTAGAAGTCTCTGAGGCATACGGCCTTAAGATAAATTTGTACATTTTTCGATAGAAAAATGTCCTGGCCGAAGGCCGATTCCTCTTGAATTACAGGCTCGCTAACGCTCGCCACGAAAAAAATCGACACCTAAATGAGTCTTAATATTGACCAAAAATGGGGCGAAAGGTCTTAAAATCGCTAAACTAATAGACCAAACGTCATCAAATTTGAAAACTAATGGGGCTAAGCATGAAGAAGAAGGGGGAACAGAAAAACGTTCCATCTCCCCTTAATTAATTCTCTAGACATTCTCATACTTTGCATGCCAATAATAATACAACCCGCGATCATAACCTCCACCTAGCCCTATCAATGCAGCTACTAGATTCGGGTTACATTTGGACACTTTTCATAACCTCCACCTAGCCCTATCAATGATTATACAACCCGCGATCATAACCTCCACCTAGCCCTATCAATGCACCTACTAGATTCGGGTTACATTTGGACACTTTTCATAACCTCCACCTAGCCCTATCAATGCACCTACTAGATTCGGGTTACATTCGGACAATTGTCTTAAGCTTAGAAAGGACTCTTACCAACTAATGGACTACTTGTTTAGCTACCACAGTTCACAAGGTAAGCGACGTGTGATATGTATGCAGAAGTTAAGGGGAGGTTTTTAGTGTGTCCTAGACTTCCATCAAGCTTGAAATTACATCCCCATGACCCCCTTTCAAGATAAACTTGTACATTTTTCGGTAGAAAAATTTCCCGGCCGAAGGCCGGTTCCTCTTAAATTACAGGCTCGCTATCGCTCGCCAGGAAAAAATAGACACCTAAATGGGACGAAAGGTCTTAAAAGTAACATAAATGGGGTGAAAGTTCTTAAAATCGCCAAACTAATGAGGCGAACGTCTTAAAATCTCAAAAGCAATGGGGCTAAACATGAGGGAGAAAGGGGTAAAGACAAAAATCACTCAAGTGGAAATCTCCCCTTAACCCATTCAGTACCAGGGACGTCCTTTTCATCATATTCTGGCGGTTATTAGACGATATAACTCAACTTGGGATGGACCTCTAGCAATTATAAGGTTTCAAACTACCTCAACCAACAGTTTTAATTACCACAGATCCTTCCCAAGCCCCATAATATTGTCTAAACATAGCTATACTAAAATATAACACACACTGCTGGTACACAGAGGGTTAATATATAACACACACTGCTGGTACACAGAGGGTTAATATATAACACACACTGCTGGTACACAGAGGGTTAATATATAACACACACTGCTGGTACACAGAGGGTTAATATATAACACACACTGCTGGTACACAGAGGGTTAATATATAACACACACTGCTGGTACACAGAGGGTTAATATATAACACACACTGCTGGTACACAGAGGGTTAATATATAACACACACTGCTGGTACACAGAGGTTAATATATAACACACACTGCTGGTACACAGAGGGTTAATATATAACACACACTGCTGGTACACAGAGGGTTAATATATAACACACACTGCTGGTACACAGAGGGTTAATATATAACACACACTGCTGGTACACAGAGGGTTAATATATAACACACACTGCTGGTACACAGAGGGTTAATATATAACACACACTGCTGGTACACAGAGGGTTAATATATAACACACACTGCTGGTACACAGAGGGTTAATATATAACACACACTGCTGGCACACAGAGAGTTAATATATAACACACACTGCTGGTACACAGAGGGTTAATATATAACACACACTGCTGGTACACAGAGGGTTAATATATAACACACACTGCTGGTACACAGAGGGTTAATATATAACACACACTGCTGGTACACAGAGGGTTAATATATAACACACACTGCTGGTACACAGAGGGTTAATATATACACACACTGCTGGTACACAGAGGGTTAATATATAACACACACTGCTGGTACACAGAGGGTTAATATATAACACACACTGCTGGTACACAGAGGGTTAATATATACACACACTGCTGGTACACAGAGGGTTGATATATAACACACACTGCTGGTACACAGAGGGTTAATATATAACACACACTGCTGGTACACAGAGGGTTAATATATAACACACACTGCTGGTACACAGAGGGTTAATATATAACACACACTGCTGGTACACAGAGGGTTAATATATAACACACACTGCTGGTACACAGAGGGTTAATATATAACACACACTGCTGGTACACAGAGGGTAAATATATAACACACACTGCTGGTACACAGAGGGTTAATATATAACACACACTGCTGGTACACAGAGGGTTAATATATAACACACACTGCTGGTACACAGAGGGTTAATATATAACACACACTGCTGGTACACAGAGGGTTAATATATAACACACACTGCTGGTACACAGAGGGTTAATATATAACACACACTGCTGGTACACAGAGGGTTAATATATAACACACACTGCTGGTACACAGAGGGTTAATATATAACACACACTGCTGGTACACAGAGGGTTAATATATAACACACACTGCTGGTACACAGAGGGTTAATATATAACACACACTGCTGGTACACAGAGGGTTAATATATAACACACACTGCTGGTACACAGAGGGTTAATATATAACACACACTGCTGGTACACAGAGGGTTAATATATAACACACTGCTGGTACACAGAGGGTTAATATATAACACACACTGCTGGTACACAGAGGGTTAATATATAACACACACTGCTGGTACACAGAGGGTTAATATATAACACACACTGCTGGTACACAGAGGGTTAATATATAACACACACTGCTGGTACACAGAGGGTTAATATATAACACACACTGCTGGTACACAGAGGGTTAATATATAACACACACTGCTGGTACACAGAGGGTTAATATATAACACACACTGCTGGTACACAGAGGGTTAATATATAACACACACTGCTGGTACACAGAGGGTTAATATATAACACACACTGCTGGTACACAGAGGGTTAATATATAACACACACTGCTGGTACACAGAGGGTTAATATATAACACACACTGCTGGTACACAGAGGGTTAATATATAACACACACTGCTGGTACACAGAGGGTTAATATATAACACACACTGCTGGTACACAGAGGGTTAATATAACACACACTGCTGGTACACAGAGGGTTAATATATAACACACACTGCTGGTACACAGAGGGTTAATATATAACACACACTGCTGGTACACAGAGGGTTAATATATAACACACACTGCTGGTACACAGAGGGTTAATATATAACACACACTGCTGGTACACAGAGGGTTAATATATAACACACACTGCTGGTACACAGAGGGTTAATATATGGGACACTGGTCTGCTTGATACTCATATGGGGATCTGGTCCCCCCTTCTTCCTCATGTTTATCCCCATTAGTTTTCAGGTTATAAGACGTTTGGTCCATTAGTTTGGCGATTTTAAGACCTTTCACCCCATTTTGTTAATAATTAGACTTTTCAAGTCGTTTTGGTGTCGAATTTTTCATTGCGAACGATAACGAGCCCGTTTTTTTATGAGGAACCGGGACATTTTCTGTCGATAACTGTACAAATTTATCTTGAAGTAGGGTCTTGGGCGGGTGTTTATTAAGCTTGATGGAGTTCTAGGGAGGAAACTAAAAAACAAATATTTAAAAGATCCACAAATGAGCAAATAAATACGCCCATCCCCCCTTAAGAATTGTGTTGACAACATTTATAAACAAAATGTAAACATACACTTGCTGTCAGAAAACGATATGTACCGGAAACTAAAATAATATATACTAAAACTGATATGTATTGTATTTATGTATTTAATACAAAGAACTAATATATTATACTGTTTCTGGCCTCCATTAAATCTTAAGCTTAACAGACCAGGCCGTAAATAGTATGCGTTTGTATTTATCATGTAAATAATTAATGAAATGTTAATAAACATATTAATATTTCTATTAATCTTTGATGAAACAGAGCGTATAAAATTCAGTTCCTTGATAAGAAGAGTGTGAACAACAATGTGGACTGAGTGGGAATATACGAGGCAAAGGGCAAGAATGAGATGTACACAAACTCACAAATTCGAAAATAAAGTAAACAAACAAAATGGAATAAGATTACGAACGTCAAATGATGATAATAATGTCGATGATATTGAAGATGAAAAATATGTTAATCCAGTCAAATACATTAGAATAAAACAGATCAGTACAATCATGGACAAAATTAAGTTGAGGAAGAATATTATGCAAAAGGAAGAATATTTTTTCTAATACACACAAACACAAACACATACGCATATCTATCTATCTATCTATCTAGTTTTCTTAAAATTATTTGAATATTGCTTAAAATATAAAATTTTGCATTATGTGAACTTTAATGAGAGGCAGCATGGGTTTAGGGCTAATCACTCTACATCCTCAGCGTGCTTGATTTTTAAAGAAACAATTTTAAGATACAGATTAGAAGACTCAAATGTTTATACAGCTTTCATTGATTTTAAAAAAGCTTTTGATAAAGTTAATCATTTCACATTAATAAGTAAACTTATTGAAGCAGGTATTCCACACTTTTATGCGAACATAATATTATATCTTTATAGAAATCAACTGGTTGCTACTAAGCATAAAGACTCAATATCAAAACCCTGGAAAATAATGAATGGAGTAAGACAGGGAGGAGTCTTGTCTCCGATATTATTTAATCTTTATATAGATAAGCTGATTGAAAAAGTGTCTAAATGTAAAAAGGGGTGCACACTAGGAAATATATCCAGTAATATTAGTGCTTACGCTGACGATATTGTTTTATTAGCACCATCGTCATCGGGATTACAGTTTTTACTGAGTATGCTTGGAAATGAAGCAAAAGAAATTGATATTGACATTAATATTAATAAATCATCATGCATGTATTTCAAAGACAATAAAGATAAAAACTTAAAGCCAAAGTTGATGCTATGTGGAGAGATATTGAATGTTGTTAATGAACAAAAGTATCTAGGGTTTATAATAGATGATAATTTAAATAATGACAAAGACGTAATTAGGTGTCGTAACAAGTTTTATAATGAATTTAATTGTATTTTACGTAAATTTTCTAATGTTAATGTTAGGGTTTTTACTCAGTTGTTCCAAAGTTACTGCTCAAGTTTTTATGGTTCTGAATTATGGTTTTATAACAAAAAGTGCAAACTTCCTCTTAAGCAATTTGCAATTGGTTACCACAAAGCAATAAAGAAAATGCTGAAATTAAAATATTGGGAAAGTAATCATCATGCATGTGAATTGGCTGGACTAATGACATTTAATCATTTAATGAATTGGTTAAAAATTAGATTTGCTCACAAATGTCTCCTAAAACCTTGCAAGTTTTTACAGAAATGTTTATTAAACCTTGATGAATACTTATCGTTAGGAAAGGAAGTTAACCATATCCTATTACATGAATATGACGTATCACATTTGAAAACTAATGATATAAATGCTATCAAGTCAAGAATTATGTTTGTACAAAACCATGAACCTAGAATGCGGTAATGTATGAGGTTACTGTTATCTCTATTGTATATATGTAAAAAGTTAATTGTGTTGCCTTTTATGAAATAAAGATTTGAGTCTGAATCTATCTGTATATATGTAAAATGTTACCATGTAACCTTTTATGAAATAAAGAATTAACTAACTAACTATCTATCTATATATATATGAAAAATCAAACATTGGAACTCCAAACTTCGTCTATTCTCTCCAATGTTCCAATGTGTTATTTTTCGTGCGAGTTCTACGACATAATTCGATCACACGTATTGGTGGTTTTATTTCCATAGTGATATATATATATATATATATATATATATATATATACATATCACTAATTAAATATATTAAGGAAACTAGACCTATATTTCTCTAACCTCATTGACGTGACATTATCATAACAAATTTACTTAGTCAGGAGCTCAAATAGAGGGAATTCTACGGCTTCGGGTTTGCCAGTCAATATTTAAAGATAGTATTTTCCACCGATACGTTTTTAAATCCCGGCGAAAAAGGAAGGAAGGCTGGTACATTTAAAACTCACGAGAGATCCATTAATAGTTTGAAAAAGTATAACTGAATTTGCATAGACTTCGTTGCTGAGAGCCAAAAACGCCTGGCCTCCAGTTAAATAGATATTAGCTGAAGTTTGTTTTTAATTTAAACCGAATACGTTTGGTATTCCAAAGGATTTTTGTTGTATCTTTATTTTGTTCTTAGCCTGTTTTCAGCTTTGTGTTCTTACCTGTTACTCTCTCACACTCACTTTCACTCACTCGCACTCTTCCACACACACACACACACACACACACACACACACACACACACACACACACACACACACACACACACACACACACACACACACACACACACACACACACTCTCTCTCTCTCTCAAATAGCTAAAGTAATTCCAATTTTTAAAAAAGGTGACAGATCCAATTCCCAAAACTATAGGCCAATTTCCCTACTCACAATATTTAGCAAAATATTTGAAAAAGTTGTCTGCTCCAGGCTAACACAATATTTAGAATCCAATGCTCTCCTAACAAAATACCAGTTTGGTTTTCGTCCCAGGTCATCAAGTGAGTGTGCCATTTACCAGCTCTCTAAAGAAATGTACAAGGTTTTAGACACAAAATCATACCAATTGACTGTCTTTTGTGATCTATCAAAATCCTTTGACACCATACCCTATAATATTTTAATTAAAAAACTAGAGAATTACGGAATACGAGGCACACCCCTTAACTGGATTTAGAGTTATTTAAGTAACCGTAAACAATTTGTATTTTTCAATAACACTTGTTCAGAATACAGGAATATGAAGTATGGTGTCCCACAGGGTTCGGTACTTGGTCCGGTGTTGTTTAATTTGTGTATTAATGATATTATAAATTCAAGCACTAAAATAAAATGTCTACTTTATGCCGATGATACCAATATTTATCTACAGGGTAATAATATTCTCGAATTATCAAACCAAATGAATGAAGAAATTAGCAAAGTTTCTAATTGGATTAAATCAAACAGTTTAACGCTCAATCTTGGTAAAACTCATTATTTAGGGACTCATTTTAGCTCGAATCAAATTCCCAATATTGTCATTAAAATCGATGAACACATTATTGAGCAGGTTAAGGAAGCTAAATTTCTTGGTGTTACCATCGACAGCGCAATGACCTGGAAAACACACATATATGACATAAAATTGAAAATATCTAAAATTACTGGAATAGTTTATAAAACAAGAGATTCGTTCAACATCAACTCACTAAAACAAATGTATTTTGTTTTAATTTATCCTCACATTATTTATTGTGCTACTATCTGGGGAGGAGCCAATAAACTTATTTAGACGCCATATTTCTAGCTCAGAAAAAGATATTACGAATTATTACCTATCAATCATATAACGCTCACACTGGACCTATATAACGCTCACACTGGACCTATATAACGCTCACACTGGACCTATATAACGCTCACACTGGACCTATATATAACGCTCACACTGGACCTATATATAACGCTCACACTGGACCTATATATAACGCTCACACTGGACCTATATAACGCTCACACTGGACCTATATAACGCTCACACTGGACCTATATAACGCTCACACTGGACCTATATATAACGCTCACACTGGACCTATATATAACGCTCACACTGGACCTATATAACGCTCACACTGGACCTATATATAACGCTCACACTGGACCTATATATAACGCTCACACTGGACCTATATATAACGCTCACACTGGACCTATATATAACGCTCACACTGGACCTATATAACGCTCACACTGGACCTATATAACGCTCACACTGGACCTATATATAACGCTCACACTGGACCTATATAACGCTCACACTGGACCTATATAACGCTCACACTGGACCTATATATAAACGCTCACACTGGACCTATATAATCACATCTTTTTTCACAAGCAATCCGTTTTGTATATAATGATCTAAATCAACAATTACTCATAGATGGCAACTTTGACTTAATGACACACAATTTTAACACACGAGGAGTCGAGGAGTCATTACGACTACCTTACGACTACCTTACTATAGAACAACACATGGACAACGTAGCCTACATTACAGGGGCCAGAAATTGTGGAACACGTTGAACGAATCTGTTAGACACTCCGAATCTTTACTTGCATTTAAAAATCAAATCAAACAAAGCTTCCTTAATCAATACTAGTACTTAATTGCAGTCTCTGAAAGCAAAAGTTTTGTTTATATGTATACTTACCTTATCTTTAATATATTTTAGCATATATATATATATATATATATATATATATATATATATATATATATTTAATATATTTAGGTCACATATCAATTGTATAATTTATTAAGAACCACTACACATTATTATAGCTTGAATATTGTTTATTACATCTAATAATTGTTAAGCAACTATGTGCTGTTTAGCTTCATATATTTTATTATGCCTATATAGCTAGCTAACATGAACTACTTCTTAGTTAGCTGCACTTGCCACATTAATTACTATATGTACCATCATTCTTATTGTATATGTACCTTTTGGCAATAAAAAAAAATAGCAATCAATCTCTCTCTCTCACTAGTAATTTCAAACATTATGTTTTTCGATTTATTTATCAATTCATACATTATAATTATATTATCTTACCAGCCGTCTGGCTAAGTCACTTGATAACGTTCCTGCCTACCACCCAGCGGACTCGGGTTAAATCCTCGTTCAGGTTGAACAGTTTGTATGTGGAATAGTCGGCAGTTACCGTCTCCCCTTGAGCAAAGGAGATGGGTAATGGTCTCTGGTTGATTAATGTGGTCAAGCGCTTGTGAATCCTCGTAGGACACCTTCCTTCATATTATTACGGCCAGATACTCAGATGCCATAGAGTATTTCGACGAGGTGAGAGGCCTAACAAACCAATGAATTAACAACTTATTACAGTTGCCTACGACGTCATAATTCGATCATAATTATGATAACTAGACCAACATTTATTGCAATAACCAGTCATAATAAATACGATCTCAATAAACCCTCTGAACTACATAGGTCCTTCTTAAGCTGCATATAATTGTATAATTCTAGCCAATTCTAGCTAAAATAAAAAATGCTTTCCCAGACTTCCTTCAAATTTATACATACGTACCCAGACCTCCTAAACGTCCCCGGTCGAAGGCCGATTTTGTCTACATTACAGGCTCGCTATTGCTCGCCCAGAAAATTAAATCAACACCCGGATGGGGTGAAGCGTCTAATAAGGTGAAACGTCTCAAAATCCCGAAACTAATGAAACGAAATAGGGGGGCGGTGGGACGTAAGTAGACTTGAATATCTGTATGATTTTGAGTACCCATAATTATTTGATTGTAAAGCTTTAATAATTGCGTCTTTGTGTGTGTGTGTGTGTGTGTGTGTGTGTGTGTGTGTGTGTGTGTGTGTGTGTGTGTGTGTGTGTGTGTGTTTTGTTTACTGTATTTGCATGTAAATGCCAAGGTTGTATGTATACATGTGTATAAATTCATAATCTTAAAATTAACTACCATGTATTTTATTTGTTCACCAAAGGGCTGTTAAAAGAAGAAATAATTTCATCAAATAGCCTTGTCTGTAAATATATGAACCATTGTATATACCATGCAAATCATTTAGACTAATGATACAGATTTATATTCACTTCAAGACAAAATAGGATTAAGTAGAACCTCAGGCAAGCCAAGTCGTAACACTTATACTATTGGCCACTTTAAGGGGAGATGGGTCGTTTTTCTAGATCCCCTTCGTGTACAGCCCCATTAGTTTTCAGATTTTAAGAAGTTTGTCCCATTAGTTTGTCGATGTTAAGACCTTCCGCTTCATTTCCTTGTCAATATTAAGACATTTCATGCTATTTAGGTGTCGATTTGTTTCCCTGGCGAACGAGAGTGAGCCTGTAACCGGCCTATGGCCGGGAAATTTTTCTACCGAAAAATTAAAAAAATTATCTACGAGGACTAATGGATGTTTTTTTAAGTTTGATGGAGAGGGAAGAAACTAAACAAATAATTAATACATGCAATAATCGACCAACAAGTGAACCATATCCCCTTAACTCCCACAGACCCTTCCCAAGTCTAATACTATAGTCTGGATACAGCCGGAATGGGATGAAATACCCCGTAATTGTATACTAAAAGGATTAACTCAGAATGTACGTGAAATTACGGTACAGTAGATGAAGTGACCAATGATTACGGTACAGTAGATGAAGTGACCTATGATTACGGTACAGTAGATGAAGTGACCTATGATTACGGTACAGTAGATGAAGTGACCTATGATTATATTAGTGGCAGATATATCGGAGCCAAAAATAATCGGGAATCTAGTCTATTTTATGAAATTTTTCGCTTTTATTATGACGATTTTGTATATTAGTGCTCTTCATCAGGAACGTCGGGGTCAACATTCCTGGATACATGAAGTTTAAAGCAATCCAAGTCAGAGGGAGAAGGAAAGATTGATTGAGGGTGAGAGTTCTAATATAATATATTATCTAATATAAGAATATCATAATCAATCAACATAAGATGATCATTTATGTTGGATTCAAGACTCCGATACCTGTGGCCGATACATTTAACTGTCTCATGTGACGTCGACTTTATGAAACAACTGTACACCGTAGCTTCCTTCGGTATGTACACATTTATAAAGGGGAGACGGATCGTTTTTCTGGTACCCCATCTTTCTCATGTTTAGCCCCATTAGTTTAAGACATTTGCCTCATTATTTTGTCGATTTTATTACCTTTCGTCCCATTTCTATATCGACATAAAGACTTTACGTACCATTTAGGTGTCGATGTTTTCCTGGCGAGCGATAGAGTGCCTTTAATGGTAAGAGAAACCGGAGTTCAGTCGGTATATTTTTCTATCGAAAATGTACTTGTATGTAGGGAGTGTTTTTTTTTTTTTTTTTTTTTTTTTTTTTTTTTTTTTTTTTTTTTAAAGCGTGATGAAGGTCTAGCGAGGAAAACAAATGAATATATAAATAAATAGACCCCCAAAAATAACCACTGTCCCCTTAAAACGTAACTCCCCTGAGGATTATGCCGTGTTTTGACAATACATTCTGGCTATCATTTTGGTTCCCAATAATTTCCAAATGTATAAATGATCGTATTAATCATACATTTGTAACTGTTTTATACGAGATTTTCACAATCCTCCTAAAATGCTTCAACCATAAAAAATGTAGAGCATATTTACTTAGAAAACGGAAAATTATACTAATACCAAAATAAGGTAGATAAATAAAATACAAACATGAGCTCCAAAGAAACGAATTAACACATAAATATTATCTGCCAAGATAAAATCCAGACCCTAATTAAGCTGGTAGCATCGATATTTAAGGGGGAACTACTCGCTTTTTCTGGTCCCCCTTCTCCCTCGTGTTTAACATATTAGTGTTGAGGGTTTAAAACGTTCGTTCCGTTAGTTTGGCGATTTTAAGACCTTTCGCCTAATTTGTTTTGTCAATTTTAAAACCTTTTGTGCCCTCTAGGTGTCGATTTTTTTCCTGGCGAGCGAAAGCGAGCCTCTAATTTTAGAAGAAACCGGCCTTCGGCCGGAACACTTTTCCACCGAAATATGTACAAATTTATCTTGAAAGGGGGTCTAGGGG
Organism: Paralithodes platypus; assembly: GCA_032716605.1. Taxonomy (NCBI): domain Eukaryota; kingdom Metazoa; phylum Arthropoda; class Malacostraca; order Decapoda; family Lithodidae; genus Paralithodes; species Paralithodes platypus. Next base: position 67,515,279 of record CM064482.1, read on the forward strand.
ATGTTTTTCTAAAATTGATGGAGGTCTAGCAAGGAAACTCAAAAATAAATTACTAAATAAATGTATTGACCAAAAACAAAGCACTACCTCCTTAATTAAGCGTTAGTTTCAAAAGTAGGGAATTATTAATTAAATTACCAGGAATTAAACATAATTCGCAAACATAGGATTCCAGCACATATTTCAACTTTACTATTACTATTAAATGGCAGAACATGCAATTAATAGCTGATCAATTGCATAGATTAATAGGAACTGCAAGATCAATACATAATAATGCATCGGAGTTGATAGAGATTTACATATAATTTGTTTAACTTGAGTCGAAGCAATATTGTCAATTACAGTTAAAACATCTTTATATTCGAGGTGTATTTACTTTTGTTGAGATCTGCCACACATTCTGTAAAGGAAAAAAAATGCAATTTTTTTTTTTTTTTAAACCAAAATCAAATACATCAGACAAAATACATAAGACTAGGAGAAACCGTAATTAATTTGGTAAGCTTACTATACCTTGTTCCAAATAAGTAGGCTAACACTCTTGAACATTAAGGGGAGGTTTTTAGTTGATTCCCTAGACTTCCATCAAACTTAAAATTACTCCCCCTAGAGATAAATTTGTACATTTTTCGGTAGAAAAATGTCCCGGCCGAAGGCCGATTCCCCTTAAATTACAGGCTCGCTTTCGCTCGACAGGAAAAAATCGACACCTAAATGGCACGAATGGTCTTAAAATTGACAGAAATGGGGCGAGGGTTCTTAAAATCGCCAAACTAATGGGGTGAACGTCTTAAAATCTCAAAAGCAATGGGGCTAAACATAAGGGAGAAAGGGGTCCAGAAAAAAATCCTCCAGGTGGAAATCTCCCCTTAACCTCTGTAACTCACAAACGACTAGAGTAATCAAGCTAATATTTATATCATTTTGGAAGAGTCAGCCAGGGAATAGGTACGGAATTTACAGCCCATTTGCTCTGGCCTTTTCTTAGTTTTAGAAGTTTTGGTTTTATATTTCTGGCCTACTTATATTGAATGGACTATAGTGGCATTGTAGTTCTACGTACAGTCGCGGTCATGTAGTTTTAGACATTGTTAACCCTTCTGTACCGGCGACGTATTTTTAAATGTTATGATCGCTATATTCATACGCGTGTGTGCAGATTAAGAAGGATCTATGGTAGTAAAAAGGGTTAAGGGAGATGGCTGGAGGTCCTTTTTAAACTGAATTATCTCGTCTAATAGTAGCCAGAATATAATTGAAAAGACGTCGCCGGTACAGAAGGGGTTAAGAAGCGGGACTATGATACGCTGGTGAACTATTTTGACCAACTGCTCCAGACTTAAACACCAAGTCACTGAGATTCACTAGAGAGCTTTCACCGTCATATTTGTATCCCTTGGAGGCGTTCAAATACTCCTGACCACGACTGTACCAAACTATAGTCGCTTTTATCTCAGCTGATGATAAACTGAATCCCATAGCAAATGATTTATCGATACTAAATATATGATACTTAAAATATGAGTCTAAATATATGATACTTAAAATATGAGTCTAAATATATGATACTTAAAATATGAATCTAAATATATGATACTTAAAATATGAGTCTAAATATATGATACTTAAAATATGAGTCTAAATATATGATACTTAAAATATGAGTCTAAATATATGATACTTAAAATATGAGTCTAAATATATGATACTTAAAATATGAGTCTAAATATATGATACTTAAAATATGAATCTAAATATATGTTACTTAAAATATGAGTCTAAATATATGATACTTAAGAAAGGAGTCTAAATATATGATACTTAAGATATGAGTCTAAATATATGATACTTAAAATATGAGTCTCAATATATGATACTTAAATATATGAGTCTAAATATATGACCCCTTTCCTCCCTCATGTTTAGCCCCATTGCTTTTGATATTATAAACGTTTGCCTTTCGCACCTCAGTTTTTAGCCCCATTTGCTTTGCGGATATGATAAAAACGTTTGCCCCATTAGTTTAGCGATTTTAAGAACTTTCACCCCATATTAAGACCTTTCGTGCAATTCAGGTGTCTATTTTATCCTGGCGAGCGATAGCGAGCCTGTAATTTAAGAGGAACCGGCCTTCGGCCGGGAAATTTTTCTACCGAAAAATGTACAAATTTATCTTGAAAGGGACTCGAGGGGGTGTAATTTTAAGATTGATGGAGGTCTAGGGAACAAACTAAATACCTCCCATTAATCTTAATATATGATACTCTAAATATGAATCTAAATATATGATACTTTAAATAAGAGTCCACTATGTCTTATAAGTTGTATTAATGCCAAACTTTCGTAATTAACAACACATTTCGCTACATAATCTACGTGATAGCCGAGTAACCGAGATAGTTTACGTGGCAATTTACCATTAGCTGGAAAATAGAGACTTAATTATAACAATCATTCACCGGTAAAATATTGGTGACCCATCGCATATTAGCCAATTAGCACCCATTTTGCCAGACATATTCATCCTTTATGGGGGGTGACCTGTTTTTGTTCTATCCTTTTCTATCTTTCTCTGGTTTGTATCCATTTGGCTCCATTCAGCCTACTGTTTTAAGACGTTTATCCCCATCCAGGTGTCAATTTCTTACTGGTGAGCGGTAGCGAGCCAGCATATTTTTTATATTTGTTTGACAGCAGGCTAAATTTGTACATTTTTCGATAGAAAAATGTCTCCGGCGAAGCCGGATTTCTTCCTATAATGCTGGCTCGCTATCTCTCGCCAAGAAGAAATCGACACCTAGATGGGGATAAAAGTCTTAAAATAATTGGCTGAATGGGGCCGAATGGATACTAGCCAGAGAAAGATAGAAAAGGACAGAAATAACAAAAAGCAGGTCACCCCCCTTAAGGGAGGACGGGCGTATTTATTTGCTCATTTATGGATATTTGAATTGTGTTAGTTTCCTCCCCCCCCCCCCCCCCAACCAAGACCCTCCTTCAAAATTAGTTTGTACATTTTTCTTAAATTACAGGCTCTCTATCGCTCGCCAGGATATAAATCGACACCTAAATGACACGAAAAGTTTTAATGACAACAAAACGGGGCGAAAGGTCTTAAAAATCGCCAAACTAAAGGACCGAACGTCTTACAATCTTAACACTAATGTGGCTAAACATGAGGGAGAAGGCGGACCAGAAAAGCGACCCGTGTCCCCTGAATCCTTATAACCAGCAACAGCAACAACAACAAGGCGAGTAAAATAGGCCGGTATCACACGAGCACTTTTTCCCTCAACATTTATCCTTAACACTGGTCTGGCAGCTTATGAGGGCAACATTTACACTATTTCGGTGACCTAAGTTCATCTATCATCAGTCTAGTTTCCGATACCAGTGCAAAATAATCCAGAAATGTTGCCAGAAATTTTTTGATCATCGAATGTTGACTATAAAAGCTCTCGTGTGATACCGGCTTAAGGGGAGATTTCCATTTGGGGGATTTTTTTCTTGACTCCTTTCTCCCTCATGTTTATCCCCATTGCTTTTCTAATTTTAAGACGTTCGCCCCATTAGTTCAACGATTTTAAGAACCTTCGCTCCATTTCTGTCAATGTTAAGACCTTTCGTGCCATTTAGGTGGCGATTTTGTCCTGGCGAGCGATAGCGAGCCTGTAATTTAAGAGGAACCGGCTTTCAGCCCGGACATTTTTCTACCGAAAAATGTACAAATTTATCTTGAAAGGGGCTCAAGGGGGTGTAATCTTAAGCTTGATAGATGTCTAGGGACCAAACTAAAAACCTCCCCTTAAGACGACAGTTCATGGGTACAGTCGTGAGAGCTAGATACCCGATAGTAACAGATCGGTCAACATTTGTCATCCTCGTGCCTAGGGTGATGTTTTTCTCTCTTTACACTCAAATAATGTCCATATATACTTTATAAACCAGTGAAAGTACCGGCACAGGACATATCGTTTGGTCTGTGTGCTCTCTCTCTCAAGGACCTTGAGGTCTGTGTGGTCTGTGTATCTATGTAGCTCTATGTAGCTCTCTCTCTCTCTCTTAGTCTCTCTCTCTCTCTCTCTCTCTCTCTTAGTCTCTCTCTCTCTCTCTCTCTCTCTTAGTCTCTCTCTCTCTCTCTCTCTCTCTCTCTCTCTCTTAGTCTCTCTCTCTCTCTCTCTCTCTCTCTCTCTCTCTCTCTTAGTCTCTCTCCTCTCTCACCTTGAGGTCTGTCTCGTCTGTTGTCTCTTATGGCTCTCCCTCATCTCTCCCCCTCTTTAGTCTCTCTTCTCTCTTCTCTCTCTCTCTTCCCCCTCTCTTCTCCCTCCTCTCTCTTAGTCTCTCTCTCTCTCTTAGTCTCTCTCTCTCTCTCTCTCTTAGTCTCTCTCTCTCTCTCTCTCTCTCTCTCTCTCAGCGTCATTAGTAGTGTTGTCGGTGTTTTTATTTAGATTTTACTGTATTTATATATTTTGTTGAAGGTATAACGGACTCGGGCTTATATTTGTCATCACATTTCCGTCATTTCTACCGTACATTAGCTTAAGGGGAGGTTTTTCGTTTGGTCCGTAGATATCCTTCAAGCTTAAGATTACACCCCCTTGAGCCCCTTTCAAGATAAATTTGTACATTTTTCGGTAGAAAAATGTCCCGGCTGAAAGCCGGTTCCTCTTAAATTACAGGCTCGCTATCGCTCGCCAGGATAAAATCGACACCTAAATGGCATGAAAGGTCTTAAAATTGACAGAAATGGGTTGAAAGTTCTTAAACTCGTCAAAATAATGGGGCGAACGTCTTAACATTAGGAAAACAATGGGGCTAAACATGAGGGAGAAAGGAGTCAAGAAAAACAAATCCCTCAAGTCGACATCTCCCCTTAAGTATGTACGATCGCCATCAACTCCAGGTACTAAATTAATTCTAAGGTAAATTAACTAACCTGATATAATTACTATGGTATTTTCATCTAATAATCACAAACCAAAACACGATATTGGCTGGTAAAATATTGGACAAAATGTTCCATGTTATACTGCCTTAATAATATACACACCCATTGGCATTTATGAATAATTTATGATTAAGTTCTGAAGGATCAAGGATATAATAGCGCATTGCATTGTCTCGTTGAGGTTCGATACATGTTTAAATAGTTTCGTAACTAATAGTGCTCATGACTCTACGCCTTGCTTACGCGAAGTAGGCAACACAAACATCGTCTTAAATAATGGAGATGAAGAGGTGGAGCAGAAGACTTACGAGGAGCAGGAGAAAGGAGGAGGAGGAGGGGAAGGAGGAAGAGAAGGAAGAGGAGGAGGAAGAGGAGGGCTAGGAGGAGGAGGAGGAGGAGGCGGAAGAAGAGGAGGAGGAGGAAGAAGAGGAGGAAAAGAAAAGGAAGCCAAAGAAGAAGTACAAGACGAGGGGTAACGCTGCTGAAAGTAATAATGGCCTGGGTGAACCTGGCAAATATTATAGCCAGTTTTGTTGAAGAATAAGAATAAAAGTATATATTTAAAAAAAGATGATGGTGATAGTATGGGAGGAGAAGAGGAAGCAGAAGGAAGATAAATGCATGCAGAGGAGAATTCAGGAGGGGGCGTAGCACAATACGAGTGACTCTAACCACATTATACCCAATATATTAGACGGGTGAGCCGGAAACAAATGATGGTGATATATGTTGAAGAAGAAGAATACAAATAAGAAGATGATTATAGTGGGAGAGAAGAGGCACCAGAAGAAAAAGAAGTGCAAGGAGGAAGAGGAGGAGGCGTAGCACAATACGAGTGGTTCCAACAGCTTTATACCCAAAATATCAGACGGGTGAGCCGGGCAAAAATTATGGCCAGTTACGTTGAAGAAGAAAGACAGTGTATAAATAAGATGATGATAATGGGAAAGGAGAGCAAGCAGAAAGATGAAAAGTGAAGGAAGGAAGAAGGGGAAGAGGAGTATTAACACTATACGAATACATAAGAGGATGATGACGATGATGATGGGAGAGAAGAGCAAACTGTAGAATGAGAAGTGAGAGAAGGAAGGAAGAGGAGGTGGAGGAGGAGGTGGAAGAGTACCACTATACGACTACAGTAGATCCAGCAGCACTCCACCCAATATATCAGACGGGTGAGCCAAAATTCGTGAGAGTTATGTTGCGGATATAATTTAGCAGGAGTACCAGGACCCCGGGGGGTTCTCTCAAGCAATCAGGGGTAATTCAGTAAAGCCGATATCACACAAGAGCTTTTTTAGTCAACATTCGATAATCAACAAATTTCTGGCAGCACTTCTGGACTATTTTGCAGTAGTATCGGAAACTAGACGGATGATAGATGCATTTATGAAACAGATATTTAAAAGGTTGACCTCATAAGCTGCCAGACCAGTGTTGGGGATAAATGTTGCAGGAAAAAGCGCTCGTGTGATACCGGCTTAATGGGAGGCAGACTGTTTTTCTGGACCCCCTTCTCCCTAATGTTTAGCCCCACTAGTTTTGAGATTATAAGACGTTCGGCCCATTATTTTGGCTATTTTAACACCTTTCGCCCCATTTCGTTGTCAATTTTAAGCTCTTTCGTGCCATTTAGGTGTCGATTATTTCCTGGCGAGCGATAGCGAGCTTGCAATTTTAAGAGGAACCGGCCTTCGGCCGGGAAATTTTTCTACCGAAAAATGCACAAATTTATCTTGAAGGGGGGTCTAGGGGGTGTTTTTCTAAGCTTGATGGAGGTCTAGGGAGGAAACTAAAAAAAATATATGAATAAATGAATTAATAGACCAAACAAACGGCCAGTCTCCCCTTAAAGCAGACACGGGAGATAGAACGATTTTGTCCGGTTCTGTCCTGGGTGAGAGACATACAGTATATTAGTATATTTATCTTCGTAGCAGGTGTGTATGTTACCTTGTTAAGAGGAGACTGACCGTTTATTTGGACTATTAATTAATGTATTCATATATTTTTGTAGTTTCCTCCCTAGACCTCCATCAAGCTTAGAACAAAAAACTAAACTAGATAAATTTGTACATTGATAAATTTGTACATTTTTCGGTAGAAAAATTTCCCGGCCGAAGGCCAGTTCCTCTTAAGATTGCAGGCTCGCTATCGCTCGCCAAGAAATAATCGACACCTAAATGGCACGAAAGGTCTTAAAATTGACAACGAAATGGGGCGAAAGGTGTTAAAATCGCGAACCTAATTGGCCGAACGTCTTATAATCTCAAAACTAGTAGAGCTAAACATTAGGGAAAAGGGGTCCAGAAAAACGGTCTGCCTCCCCTTAAGGGTAGATGGTCCGGTTCTCTGGTCCCCTTTCTTCCTCATGCTTATCCCCATTAGTTTTGAGATTTTACAACGTTTGTCCCATTAGTTTGTCGATTTTAATCACTTTCACCCCATTTCTTTACCAATATTAAGACGTTTCGTGCCTAGCTTTAGGTGTCGATTATTTTCCTGGCGAGCGATAGCGAGCCTGTAATTGTGGAGGGCCGTGACATTTGTCTACCAAAAAATATACAAGTAAATCTCCTAAGGGGATCTAATGGATGTTTTTTTTGTTTAAAGTTTGATGGAGGTCTAGGGAGGAAGCTAAAAACAATATGAATATATACATAAATAGAATATATACATAAATAGAATATATACATAAATAGAATATATACATAAATAGAATATATACATAAATAGAATATATATACATAAATAATAGAATATATACATAAATAATAGAATATATACATAAATAGAATATATACATAAATAGAATATATACATAAATAAAATATATACATAAATAGAATATATACATAAATAGAATATATACATAAATAGAATATATACATAAATAGAATATATACATAGAATATATACATAGAATATATACATAAATATATACATAAATATACATAAATAGAATATATACATAAATAGAATATATACATAAATAGAATATATACATAAATAGACTCCCAAAAATAACCACTGTCCTTGAAGATACTGGGACGATTTTTCCGGTTCCAAGTCAAACGGTAGTAATCCATAGAAAGGTTTGAATATAATTATACAGTATGTCGTAGGGTAAAACAAAAAAATCAATTCTGCAGAAGTCAGTAAGCCGATATTATTTATAGCAATATTTGGGCAAGAATGTAGTTACCGGGTGTACCGCCCACCTTGTTTACACTATGCGGATGCCTTTGGATATGAAATACATTAGCCTAACCAAACAACCTAACCTAACCTAACCTAGTATTCATGCAGTAATGACAGGGGGCAAATAGCAGAAAATATAGCGTCGAAATAGACGGGAACGTAAGTGCGAGCGCACAACATGACAACCCTACACCCAGAAACTACATCCTTCCCAGTATTTGTTCTGCTGTGGAGTTCAATTATAGCAGCTAAATGGGAACGTTACCTTTAACCCATTCAGTACCAGTGCCGTCTTCTTATCTTTATTCTGGCCACTATTCAACGATTTTATTCAGTTTAAAAATGGGCCCACAGCAGTCAAAACTATCTCACTTAACCGTTATTACCACCACACGTCCTTCTTAAACTGCATCAAATCGTCTAAATATAGATAGACCCAAAATAAAAAGACGAGCCAGCACAGTACGGGTTAAGATTCTTGTTAACCCTCTCCGACATATGACGCGATTTTGAGCCTATGGGGGATACTGTAAAGCCTTTGTTACCATCAGGGGTATTTAGAAACCTTTAGTGTAGTTACTTCAACCTCTGCAGTTGTCTTTGAGTTAGCTGTGGGCAGACAACTAATTTTGGAGAGGTAATTATAAGAGTGAGAGAACTCCATTTCTTATTGCTAATCTGGCAACCTTAGCGTCATAAATGCGTGAAAGGGTTAAAAATCATCTTGCGTAATCATAAAGTTCCCAAACAAAAATCTATATATGTCATTTACTTGTTGATATATACAGTATTAACACCGTGGCAGCAATTAGCTTGTTGGTTATTAAAATACCAATACATTTAAAGGTGTATTAATGGTCTGACCTGAAAGAACACGGTTAGTTGGGTTTCAATTAATTAAACATTTGAGGGAAGATGGGTAGTTTTTCTGCCCCCCCCCCCCCCCTCCCCTTCTTCCTAATGTTTAGCCCCATTAGTTTTCAGATATTAAGATGTTTGCCCCATTAGTGTGTCGATTTTAAACCTTTCGCCTATTTCTTTGTCAATATTAAGACCTTTTGGGCCATTTAGGTGTCTTTTTTTTCCTGGCGAACATCAGAGAGCCTGTAATTTTTGAAGAACCGGCCTTCGGCCGGGCCATTTTTCTATGAAAAATACACAAAGTAATCTAGAAAGGAGATCTAATGGAGTTTGTTTTAAGTTTGATGGAGGTCTAGGGAAGACACTAAAAATATAGTAAATACATGAAATATAGTAAATACATGAAATATAGTAAATACATGAAATATAGTAAATACATGAAATATAGTAAATACATGAAATATAGTAAATACATGAAATATAGTAAATACCGGTACATGAAATATAGTAAATACATGAAATATAGTAAATACATGAAATAATCGACCAACAAATAAACCCTTCCCCCTTAAGGCGAGGTTTTTAGTTAATTCCCTAGACTTCCATCAAGCTTAAAATTACTCCCCCTAGACCCCCTTTCAAGATAAATTTGTAAATTTTTCGGTAGAAAAATTTCCCGGCCGAAGGCCGGTTCCCCTTAAATTACAGGCTCGCTATCGCTCGCCAGGAAAAAATCGACACCTAAATGGCACGAATGGTCTTAAAATTGACAGACATGGGGCGAGGGTTCTTAAAATCGCCAAACTAATGGGGCGAACGTCTTAAAATCTCAAAAGCAATGGGGCTAAACATGAGGGAGAAAGGGGTACAGAAAAAAAAGCCTCCAGGTGGAATTCTCCCCTTAAAGGTCATTGGCTGTGTCACCCACGAAGGCTAATGACTGTTCAAATACATTGTATGGTTAATTTTGGAGGGAGGCATATATCTGAGTTTGATGTGTTGGCGTATTATTTTGATTTATAATTGTGTACGCAGACGGACAGTTATGATCAGTAATTGCTGGACAGTTTTTGAAGCAATAATCATAATACACTGGCGAGCTATTTTGATAAACTGTTTGAGCCACACGGATCAAATTAACCCTTTGAGTACCAGTGATCTGTGTTATATTTTATTCTAGCGATATTTCGACGATATTATGCAACTTAGGAGGGTCTGTGATAGTTAAGGGGGGTGACCTGCTTTTTGTTATTTCTGTCCTTTTCTCTCTTTCTCTGGCTTGTATCCATTCGGCCCCATTCAGCCAACTATTTTAAGACGTTTATCCCCATCTAGATGTCGATTTCTTCCTGGCGAGCGATAGCGAGCCAGAATTATATGAAGAAATCCGGCTTTGCCGGAGAAATTTTCTATCGAAAAATGTAAAAATTTAGCCTGCTGGCAAACAAAAATACAAAATATGTTGGCTCGCTACCGCTCACCAGTAAAAAATTGACACCTGGATGGGGATAAACGTCTTAAAACAGTAGGCTGAATGGGGCCAAAAGGATACAAGCCAGAGAAAGATAGAAAAGGACAGAACAAAAACAGGTCACCCCCTTAAACGGGTTGGCTGAGATAGTTTAAAGCTTTATTAGTGCTAGAGGTCCGTCCTAAGCTGATTAAAGTCTTCTAATAGTTGCCAGAATATGATGAAAAGGACGTCCCTGGATCTCACCAGTTTGCGCTCACGATCTTGTTTTCATCATCGGAAGGTGTTCATGTAATTTTGACCGCGAATCGATATGACCAACAGAAATGAGAGTTCAGGGCGTAGGGTAATTGTTTTGCTTTATTAATAAATATATTTATTAATCTATTTTTTATTAATTTCACCACAACACCAAACACCTCCAATGAAATTAATGAAAGCATATATGTGATCGACCAGGATTCGAACCCGGGTTATCACACACAGATTTGTAGACACCTTTACCATTAAACCACCAAGACGGTTAAAGGTTAATACACACGCCTACGACTTATTATCCATTCTCGAATACTGGATATTAATCTATTCGTGTTAAAGAAATGGGGTAAAGGTCTTAATATCACCAATATAATGGAACGAAATCTCAATATTAATGGGACTAAACATGAGGGAGAAGGGAGTCCAGGAAAAGCAACTACCTCCCCCATAATTAAAACTGCATATCCAATTCTGATAATCGTTTAGTACCGTTTGGATAACAGAAATGTGCCATGTCCATGTATTTGTTGAGATACTAACAAATATATTGACAACCATATACAGTAGTTTCGGCTATAGAACGGTTTCCCTTCACATCAGGGAAGAGTAGCCAATTTGTATGTCAACTCAATAAATATAGTACTGATACAAATTTATAGAGCTCCATTAAAAACTAAAATAGTATCATAATGTACGACAGTTAAAGTACTTCTTGCTACTAGTTACCTTCGCCAACAAAGTGGGACGGGGGTTATGTATTTGCCTCCGTTTGTTTGTATGTTTATGTGTTTGTAAACAAGATATCTCACAAAGTTATGAACCGATGTTCACGAAATTCGGTGGGCAAATAGGATATGCGCCAAGGAAGAAGTTATATCTATTCAGGAGCGATCCGGAGATTGTCACGACATTTGGTGGACAGATACCGGTAGTATATGCGCTAGGAACAGACTTTCACGAAATTTGATGGGTAGATAATTTATGTTATGCAAAAAGGAAGAAGAGGTTCAATTTCGGAGGCAATCCGGAGATTTCCACGAAATTTGGTGGGCAGATAGGATATGCGCCATGGAAGAAGTGATGCAATTTAGGAGGTGAATCGGATCATACCCTGAAATCCAATTCCAGAAGAATATTTATGCCTATGATAGAAATAGTAAAGAACCAGCCATCGTAGGTGGAGGTATGCGCTCTACCAAATGCCCCTCTAGCTTCATCTAACTCTGCTAATATTATTGTGAGTTATTCTTATAAAAATCGCGTAGTAATTGCAACACCGCGTACGAATGCGCTTGCATACACCATATGCTTAATGGGTAAGCTTCATACTCAACCTTAAAAAGTGAGGAAATAAAGCATTTGGCGCCAAATATATTCAGAAGTTGAGTTGCAATTTGGAAGTGAAATATACAGTATATCGTGGAGAGGAAATTCCCAATTTAAATTTTGCTGGATAAGAGTTTTGCATACCTATCAAACAAAAGCGAGGATTAAAACAAAATTCTTTTGCCAGCAGAAATTTGGCAGATATATGGATATGACTTTGATAGAGTACCCCATTCACTTTGTGTTGAATTAAAAAAGAAAATCTGTATTCCAAGGCAGAATAGCGAGGAGAAAGAAAAGGTTTAAGCATTGTTTATATGATGCCATAATTGTTTATACATCGAGTTAATAATATGGTTTAATTATAGCGGCCATACCCGCAGTGTATGAACCCAGATTTCTAACTCAAACTTCACCGACACTCTCACATTAAGGGGAGGTTTCTAGTTTGTTCCCTAGACCTCCATCAAGCTTAAAATTACACCCTCTAGACCCTCTTTCAAGCTAAATTTGTACATTTTTCGGTAGATAAATTTCCCGGCCGAAGGCCGGTTCCTCTTAAATTACAGGCTCGCTATCACTCGCCAGGAAAATATTTACCCATAAATGACACGAAAGTTCTTAAAATTGACAGAAAAGGGGCGAAAGTTCCTAAAATCGCCAAACTAATGGGGCGAACATCTTAAAATCTCAAAATCAATGGGGCTAAACCTGAATGAGAAAGGAGTTCAGTAAAAAAATCCCTCAAGTGGAAATCTCCCCTTAATGTACCATATTACCTCATTAGAAATAAACAGGGATAACAATGAAGTTCTTTAATACTGGCCTGATATTTGTTATTGTAGTAATAGCATGGTTTTTAACTAAGCAAGTATATTCAAGGCTACAATGCATTTCAGAATGAATTAACGAAGTATGAGCTTATCTTTCGTAATATGTGTGTTAACATGTATGTGTCAATAACCAGGTATACAGTTAAGGGGAGAGGGTCGTTTTTCTGGTCCCCTTTCTCCCTCGTGTTAAGCCCCGTTTCTTTTTGAAATTATAAAACGTTTGGCCCATTAGTTTGGCAATTTTAACACCTTTCGCCACATTTCGTTGTAAATTTTAACACCTTTCGTGCCATTTAGGTGTCGATTTGTTTTCTGGCGAGCGATAGCGAGCATTACATTTTAAAAGGAATCGGCCTTCGGCCGGGATATTCTTCTACCGAAAAAATTACAAATTTATCTTGGGTCTGGGATTGTTTTTCTAAGCTTGCATTAATAGACCCACAAAACAGCCCATCTTCCCTTAATGGAATTGAAGAAAATATGTATTGTGTTTATGGAAATATATATATATATACTGTATATATATACATATATATATATATATACTGTATATATATATATATATATATATCCTGAAACTCACTCAAATTATAAGGTACAATCGCCGACAGCAAAAAGCGGTACCAGTTTTGTTGAACCATTCTGACATTGACCAAATAACATTGAAACTTTTCCTTTCAGTACATCACGAGTAGATGTCTTTCCTCAGTACATTCGCTGCCGCACGTTAATCAAATAATAGTGTACCAACTCCTTGTGCAGGCGATTATCCAATTGGCCCAAATTAATTCGTACACACTCCGTGATTTAATGAATGGAAGGTGTAATTAGTTGTCCTAACGAGCGATAGCGAGCCTGTAATATAATGGTAACTGGCCTGTGGCCGTGAAATTTTTCTATCGAAAAATGTACACATATATCATGAAGGGGGTCTTTGCGTGTTTTTGTTAAGCTTGAGGGAGGTCTAGGGAGGAAACTAAGATAATAATACAAAATATTAATAAATGAGCACATAAATACGGCCATCCCCCCTTAATGCACCTGCCTGTAACCGGCTTGAACCCTTAGGAGACTAACCACCCCTCCTAACTCGCCAGTATTTATCATGCAACTAGGTTCTGACTATTCCTATAGTTGAGAACATAGAAAACAGACACTATTGCTCAGAGGGTTAGCAGTATTTAACCAGCATAACAAGATATTGCATAATATCAACGTACATTTTTTTTTTTTTTTTTTTTTAACCCTCCTGGCCCGGGCAGGCTCTCCTAATGACGGAGCTCGTATCCGGGCGATCTGGTCGAATATCAACAAAAGTAAACTAAGGCTAATCTCGCTTAATATATGACCTACATTAATCAAATCAAGAGAAATGAGCGCCTTACCTTCCTGCGTAGAATGGTGTTGAGTAGAGCTCTCTAGCTCAACTGGTTCCGGAGTGATGTTGATGGAAGTGGAGGTAACTTTTGCCGCGTATTTACCTCGGCGCGTCCGAACACTCAACCGCGGCCCCGGCTACGACGCCCAGTTGCACTCGTCGCTCCACCCGCAATTATGCCAGGATGCGATTTGATAGTGTTTTATTGGTTATTCTGTCATTTATTATAGTTATTATGTTATTTTCACTCAATAAAGTTATTTATATGAACTTATTTGTGTCTCTGTCACTTATTACTTCGTTTTATTATTATTATTATGATTATTAGTGTCACTTTCACTGGACTTTGATAATTGGTAGTGTCATTTCCCCTTTTATGTATTGTTAGGTAAGCTAATAATATATATAGTGTCACTGTCACTTATTCATATTGTTATGAAGGCACTTATTATTACTTGTGTGTGTCTCTTTCACTTATACTTAGTTTTATTATTATTATACTGTCACTTTGACTGGCCTAGGCTTATTGAGTGTCATTTTCACTTATTTATTGTTAGAAATATATATTTTAGTGTCACTTTCACTTGTTCATATTGTTATTGAAGGCACTTATTATTACTTATGTGTCCTTTTCACTTATACTTAGTTATATTATTATTCTTAGCCTACATTTGAGTGTCACTTTCACTGTTGTCACTTCCACTTCAAAAGTTTGTTAGAGTGTGGAAGTCGTTGAAGCAGGTGCCAGCACACAGTCCAACTTGACACTCGAGGCATTCCCAAGTGGTTTTTGTGGGTTTGCGGGGTCTGCGAGTTGTGTGGCTGCACACATGGCACCTCTTCTGACTCCTAGCGTTACTACCTGGTGCTTTGAAAGGAAGGGCGTTGAGCTGGTGCTTCCTGAAGAATTCAGCACACCCCATTCTGTCAAGCTGGCCTGGTCCTTGTATTGGCCTGCCTGGTGTACCCGCATGTTTAGCCAGGAGCTCAAGTAGCACCTGCTTGTGGAACTTCCACAGGGACTTGTACTTCTTGGCTCCTGGAGTCCTCAGACGGTAGATGTTGTAGGCATTGAGGACCGACATATCTACCGTATGCAAGATAAACTTCTTGTACCACCTGCAAGATGTTCGCAGGCAGTCGATGAAGCCCATCTGCATGTCGGACTTGTCGACGAGGCGCATATTGATGTTATAATCCACAACAGCAGCTGGTTTTTGGACGGGGTTCTTGGTTGTTCGGTCCACCTTCCCTGTGGCGACCATCTGGGCCTTGTGGCATGTGGTGAGGAGGTTGACCTTGCGCTGGTCATGCCAGTGGATGGAGAGGATGGGGCCACTCTTCTTGTGGAAGATGTCCGCCTTCTTCGTCTTGGTTGGGTAGCCTGGCATGCCCTTTCTTTTGCCCTTGACTGTGCCGACAGTTCCGGTCTTGCGGTCATGGAGGTACTTGGTCAGGAGAGGCGACGTGTAATAATTATATGTGTAGAGGATGTGGTTTTTATTGAAGTGCCTCTCCATCATCTTCTTCACTACAGCGCCACCAAAACCAATGAGAGGGTCAGTCACAACTTCTCCAGCCTTGCCGCTGTAGACTATAAAGTCCAGCACATACCCCGTCAAGCAGTCGCAGAGGACGAAGAGCTTGATGCCGAAGCGGTGTCTCTTGGACGGGATATACTGTCGGAAGTGCAGCCTACCACGGAACAGGACCAGAGACTCGTCGAGGCACATCTTCTGGAAAGGAATCAGGTATGTGGTGAACCGATGACGTATCATGTCATACAGCTTCCTGATCTTCCATAATGAGTCGGGAAGGTGGACTGCCATGTTGTTTGTCAGGTGGAGATAGGAGAGGATGTCGAAGTACCTGTCCCTAGACATGTATTTGCCAAATGATGGAGTCGTTATGATGTCGCCAGTGATCCAGTAGTCAGCCAGAACGTGCTTCCTTATATGAGTCATCAGCATTGTGAGTGCCAAGAACACATATAGTTCTGCCACAGTGAGAGCTCTCCATGCCACCATCTTGGCACTGGTCTTCCTCCCAAGAAAGTTGGCACAGATAGCATGGTGGTGATTTGTCTCTTTGACGAGGTATTCCATGACTTCCTCGTCATAGAAGCCACAGAAAAGTTCATTGGGGGTAGCATCTGGGCCACAGGGATATGCTGGTGACACCCCTGAACCCATCTGTACCTCGTCAAAGGCAGGACAATCTGGCTCAAAATCAGCTCCATCTGTCCACACAAACAGGTCGGATGGTGATGCTCGAGGTCGTGCTGCAGCAGGCACACGCCCTGGACGCCCTGGCACACGCCCTTGCCCTTGCCCACGCGGACGCTCAGGCGGACGCCCTGCACGCCCACGCCCAGGCCCAGGCCCAGGGGCAGCGTCGTCGGCAGGCTGACCACGTCCACGACCTCGCCCTCTCGCTCGTTTTGTCGGCACTTCCTCTTCCTCTTCCTGTTCCTCTTCCTCTTCCTCTTCCTCCTCAGGCGACGTCAGGTCATCTGGGGCAATGTTGGGGTCGTCAGCATCCTCTTCAGGAGACAATTCTGGTGAAGAAGTGACCGGGCGTCGGCGGTGTGGGGCGCGGGAGCTTCAAGAATGGGAGCCGAGGCCTCGGGAGTTGGGCTCCTTTTGCGGCGAGCCGAGGGCTTTTCAGCAGCAAATAATGCTCTGCGGTGTGTTGAGGCCTGTGGCACATCACCAATACCACTTGAAGAGGCCCTTTGGTCATCCTGAACGAGAGATGAAGGCGAGGGCTGTGGGTGACCCACGCGGCGTCCCGTGTCAAGGCGTCGGGACAATGGAATGCGGGTGGTTGCTAGGCCAGGGTCGGCGTCATTATCGCTATCTTCAGCTTCCCTATGCTTTTCTGCGGCTGCCCTGCGTGCTTTTTAGCTGCACTTTTGATCAATGATTGTTTGTAGAAATATTTGCCCACTTTCAAGGGCGTACGGGCAGGCAAAGGGGAAGGGTCCTGAGCTAGGGCTAGGGCTAGGCCTAGGCTGACCTAGCAAAGATGGCGAGGGGGTAGGCCTAGGTTCTAGCACACTGGGAAGCTCAATGGCACCTTCCTGAAACACTTCCACATCAGGATCATCACTACTGTCTCCCTCCTCAAATAAATCGAAATTATCGTCGTTTCCAAAGCCCACGAAATCGTCTTCACTTTCACTTATAAATTGTACCTTGTCCACCAAGCTTTCGCCACTGCTCTCTTCATCACTATCAAAAAGTTGTCGCTGTATAGCGCTATCACTCAACAAACGCTTAACTTTCTTTTGTTGAGCTCTCTTCTCGGTTGCAACAGGCGTTGAAGTTGCGAGTGGGGTAGCACTGGGGCCCGCGGGAGGTTGCAACGAATCGGACACGTCGGAAAACATTTTTTCAGTATTACTCGCTATGGCGGCCACGTACGAACTGATAACACTAGTAGTTGAGGCTTGGTGGCGCTGCGGTCGCTCCTACCATGCCAAAATTGGCCGCGCAAATTTTGAAGCACGCTTTCAAGCACAAGGATTTTAAAATGACACCCGGGTTCCGGCCCTTTTTTTTTGGTGTCATTTTAAAATGACACCCGGGCTGGAAGGGTTAAAGGAAAAATGAACGGAGGAAGGAATAACACAGATAAAACAAAAAAGGTCCATGTGCCTAAAGGCATCCTCCGTTCATAAAATGTTTGTAACAACTGGATTTAAACTGTTGTAGATTGTAAGTTTGTGGTAAGCAACTCGAGGGAAGTGAATTCCAAAGAGTAGTAGTTCTGGGGATAAATGAATTTTGATAAGCAGAAGTTCTGCATTGTGGAGGAGAAAGTGTAAATTCATGGGCGCTTTCAGCTGCCCTAGTTCTACGGGGAAAGATGTGGAGAGGCGGCACAATTGAAGCAAGTTCCTCGGAACAATTGCTGTGAAAATATCTGTAGAATAATGCAAGGGATGCAACGTTTCTTCGTATGGATAATGTAGGAAGGTCCTGTGTGATTACAGGGTTATTGATTAATCTAATAGCTTTATTATGAATTTTGTCCAACTGCCTCAATGCAACCACTCCACTTCCACTCCACAGAGGTGAATAGTAATCCATCTGAGAACGCACATGACTTTTATATATTACGGCCACCTGCTCGTCATTGAAGAATTCTCGAACTCTGTACAGGAGTCCCAGTTTTTTAGAGGCATTCTTAGCAATGCTTTAACATAACGTGTCCAGCTCAGGTTAGTAGTTAATGTTACACCGAGAATGTCAATACTAGGGGAAGTGGGAATATTACATCATTCAAAAATATATGGGAGTCAGTGAGATTCTGTCGGTTAGAAAATTGAATGTACTTGGTTTTCTGTGCATTAACGGAAACTAGATTCATTTGTCCCCATTCATTAATTCTAAAAAGGTCCTGGTTCAGAGAAATTGCAGTGTTTATTTTTGAATTTATAAGACGGATTATCTCCACTGTTTTATAATATTATTACACAGGAGTAATCTCTCACTTAAGGGGGGTGACTTGTTTTTGTTCTGTCCTTTTCTATCTTTCTCTGGCTTGTATCCATTTGGCCCCATTCAGCCTACTGGTTTAAGACGTTTATCCCCATCCAGGTGTCAATTTTTACTGGTGAGCGGTAGCGAGCCAGCATATTTTTTATTTTTGTTTGACAGCAGGCTAAATTTGTACATTTTTCGATAGAAAAATTTCTCCGGCGAAGCCGGATTTCTTCATATAATGCTGGCTCGCTATCGCTCGCCAGGAAGAAATCGACACCTAGATGGGGATAAACGTCTTAAAATAGTTGGCTGAATGGGGCCGAATGGATAACCAGATAAAGAGAGAAAAGGACAGAAATAACAAAAAGCAGGTCACCCCTCTTCACCATTTGGGTACCATAGCACAGTTGGGAATACGTACACATAACTAGAGTAATATCCAGTATTCGAGAATGGATAACAAGTCGTTGGCTTGAGCATAAACATTTAACTGTCTTGATGGTGTAATGGTTATAGGGTTTACAATTCTGTGTTTGGTAACCCACGTTCGAATCCCGGAGAATAAGATGCTTTCATAAATTTCATTGGAGGTGTTTGGTGTTAACTGTTTACTTATAAGCCAAACAGTTAGAACATTAATATTTTGCCACACCTTCATCATACATGTACTACCAGGTTTTTGTCTGGGTAACTGTACATATGGCCAAACTAACTGGACATTAATCAACCTAGCCTAACCTAAACTAACCTAGTCAAATATTCTCGGACCTATTCCAGATGTACATACATTTTAGCAATACTGTATATACAAGTAAATAACATCGGCGCAGTGTTTTACGTACATACCAAGATAATCAGACAAGACGCAATGGCGCTATACAGTATATACGACTGGTCAAAACTGTTTTGCAAAAAGCACACTCGCCGCTACCCCTCCCCCCCCCCCCCTCCCACTCTCCAGCAAGTGCTCAGCTGCGTGAAATAGTTTTTAACCCTCTCACGTTTTTGACGCAATTTTGAGTCTATTAGGGATACTTTAAAGCCTTTGTTTCCATCAGGGGTATTTAGAAACCCTTAGTTTAGTTACTTCAACCTCTGCAGTTGTCTTTGAGTTACCTGTGGGCAGAAAACAAATTTTGGAGAGGTCATTATACGAGTGAGAGAACTCTATTTATTATTGCTAATCTGGCAACCTCTGCGTCATAAAAACGTGAAATGGTTAAGTGCATCCAAAGAGATTCAACTTCCAGCTCTCTTCTTTCCGTGAGCCAGCGTTTACAAGACAGGGGGGCGACTTTAGGCCACTTGGAGCTCCGGGAAAAAGTTGATAGCGGCGGCAAAAACGAAAATGTAAACAAAACGATACGTGCAAACTATGTGCACGAGTTATTAATTTGTCCTTCTTTCTGTGTGTATGTGTGAGGGGGGTGGGGGTGCGTGTGTATGTTTATGTAAGTGCAATTTATGTGTGTGTTTATGTTGTGTGTATGGGGGGAGGGAATGTGCGTGTGTATGTTTGTGTAAATGCATGGTAGGTGTGTGTTCAAGTTGTGTGTATAGGGAGAGGGATTTTGCGTGTGTATGTTTGTGTAAATGCATGGTGTGTATATACCATGTACGTGGGTGGGTGGGTCAGCAATTTGTGTACGTGTATGGTAGGTGTATGTGTGTGCTGTGTATGTAGGGTGTGGGGGGTGAGTGCGTGTGTATGTTCTTTGTAGGTGTATGTGTATGAGGGGGGGGGGGTTATTGCGTGTGTATGTTCATAGTAGGTATATATGTATATGTTGACATCCATTAGAGGGTAAATGGAATGTATTTAGTAAGAATACGCTCGGTAGACAGAACGAAGTTTGACTAGAGAATAATACAAAGCACAATACATACACAAGTGGAAGAGGTGAGCAAAGTGTTTACGAAAGAGATATGTGCAGCATGTGAGGAGATATGTGGAGTTAGGAGAGGAAAGCGGGGAGTGAAGGGTACAGCATGGTGGACTGAAGAAACTAGCTGTTGAAGACAAGGAATACAGATTTAGAGAGATGGAAAAGGGAAGGGTACTTGGAGAAAAAGAGAGTGGTGAAGAGAGTAGTGAAGGAAAGTAAGAGAAGAGTAGATGAGGAATTTGGAAGGAATATATGTGTAAAATGGAGCGAGTGTAAGAAACTGTTCTGGAAAGAGGTCAAGAAAATTAAGTAGGGTAGCAAGGGAAATAGTAAGGGTGTGAAAGATAAGATTGGGCGAGTGTTAGCCTAGAAGCACAAGAGGGTCGAGAGATGGAGGAAGCCCTTCAATGAATTGTTGAACGTAAGGAATGAAATGCCAGCAAACATAGTTGGATGGGGTATGGGAGGGAGAAGAAGATAAGTAGTGAAGCAGGAGGTAGTGATCAGGAGGTCAGAAGTGTGTGAAACCTTGAAAAGAGTGAAGATGGGGAAAGCATCAGGAATAGACGAAGTGTATGGGGGGAATGCTGAGGTATGGTGGTAAGATAGTGATCGAATGGTTATGGAAAATGTGTAAAACTAGCTTGAAAGAAGGGATGTGCGCCTGATGACTGGAAGACAGGCATAATAGTCTCCCTGTATAAGGGTAAAGGAGAAAGAGGAGTGTGTGGTAATCACAGGGGGATATGTCTTCTAAGCGTAGTAGGGAAGATGTTCAGTGGGGTAGTGATCGAGAGGGTGAGATCGAGAACGGAGACTTGGATAGGTGACGAGTAGGGCGGGTTTAGGTAGGGAAGAGAATGTGTAACCCAGATTTTTGCTTTGAAAGATGTTGTGGAGATATATCTGGAGAAGGGACAAAAATTGTATGCTGCCTTTATGGACTTATAGAAGGCGTATGACAGAGTTGATAGAGAAGGGCTATGGAATGTACTAATCATATACAGAGTAGATGGCAAGCTGCTGAAAACAGTGAAGAACATGTATGAGGGTGCAAAGGTGTTGGTACGTGTGGAGAAAGAACAGAGCGAGTTCTTTATCTTAATGTTGGGTTAAAGCGAGTGTGTGTGATGTCCCCATGGTTGTTCATGGATGGAGTCATGAAAGAAATTCAAGGAAGAGCAGTGGATGTTGTTGTACCAATGATAAGGGAAGGAAACAAGTGGAAGTTGCCTGTACTACTGTTTGCCGACGATACAGTTTTGATGAATGATAGTGAATGGGAGTTGCAGGGTCTGGTAAATATGTTTGGAACAGTGTGTGAAAAACGGAATCTGAAATTAAATGTGGGGAAGAGTAAGGTTATGGTCTTTGAAAGGGGTGCAGTCACAGAGTTTGAGGTGAGGTTGAACGGTCAGGCTATGGAGAATGTCAGTTAATTTAAGTATTTGGGTAGTGTGTTGAGTAAAGATGGGAGTATGGATGAGGAAGTGCGGGAGAGGGTGCATCAGGTGAAGAGGGTTGTAGGAACGCTAAAAGCAGTAGCAAGAAATAGGGTGGTCAGCATTGAAGTAAAAAAAGTCCTTCCCTGACGGTGTGGTAATCCCGACGTTAACTTATGGGAGCGAATCATGGACGTTGTTGGAGAGACAAACCAAGAGCGAGAGGAAATTAGTTATATACTTGAGAAGTGCGTGCGGAGTTACATAAAGGGATAGACAGACGAATGAGGAAATACGAAAGCGGTGTGGTGCGGATGTAGATGTGCTGGAAAATGTGAAAAGGAACACTTTGAGATGGTTCGGCCATGTGGAACGTATGGGAGGTGAGATAATAACTAAGAAAGTATACAAGAGTGAGGTGGAAGGACAAAGAGGGAGGGGTAAACCGAGAGAGATGTGGAGGGATGGATTTAAGAAGTATATGCATGAAAGCGGTGCTGGATGGGAGGAGGGGCGTCAACTGACTGGGGTCAGAGGTGCATGGGGACGATTCGTTCGTGGACACCCCTTCAGGGATTACGGCGTCCGGCAATAGATAGATAGATAGACAATGCATTTACATATAAATCTATTGTATATTTTTTTATCCTGATGAAAAATTGGCTTGTTCCCATCTTAATTAGTCGACTATTACAATGTTTTTTATATCAAGACCGGGCTATTCTAATGCAGAGACTTAATAGTTTCATAGGTTTCCATTAGTTATCTAGAAATGAGCGACATTTCCACCAAGCTGTACTGATAAACACCGTCGCTTGTGTGTGTATATATATGCTTAGTTCAACTGTGTGTGTGTGCGTGTGTGCGTGTGTGTGTGTGTGTGTCTGTGTGTGTGTGTGAGAGAGAGAGGTTGCGTATGTACGTTTGTTTATGTGCGTGTTGATGTATCTGAGTGTGTGTGTGTTAAGTTCTTGTGTGTGTACGGTTGTGTATGTGCCCGTTAGTGCGTGTTAGTGTGTATTTGCTTGTTAGTGTGAGTGTTTGTGTGTGTGTTTTACGTTGCATGCCACTGTAAAACCTGAGCGTCTTTTGCAAAATTCATGGGTATGCTCGGTATGCTTAATAAGACGGCCTGTGAGTGGCGGTGGATAGGTGGAGGGTGCATGTTGGAGGTTGTGGGGGTGTGGGTGGACAACAATATAAGGGGGTGGGGGGGTGGACGTTGTATATGGGGGGGAGATGGGTGGGTGGTGCATGTAGGAGGGTGTGTGGGTGGGTGGTACATGTGGGAGGGTGTGGGGTGTGGATAGACAACAATATAAAGGGGTGGATGAGAGGGTATTGCATATAGCAGGGTGTGGGGGTGTGGGTGGACAATATAAAGGGGTCTATGGTGCATGCAGGGGAGTGTGAAGGTGTGGGGGTAGACAACAATATAAGGGGGTGGGTGGGTGTTGCGTTTAGGAGGGTGTGTGGGTGGATGGTGCATGCAGGGGGGGTGTGGGTGGACAACAATATAAGGGGGTAGGAGGGTGGGTGTTGCATGTAGGAGGGTGTGGGGGTGTGGGTGGACAACAATATAAAGGGGTGGATGGTGCATGCAGGGGTGGGGGGGGGGAGGGGGCAACAACATAAGGGGGTAGGAGGGTGGGTGTTGCATGTAGGAGGGTGTGGGACTGTGGGTGTGTGGGTGGACAACAACATAAGGGGGTAGGAGGGTGGGTGTTGCATGTAGGAGGGTGCGAGGGTAGGAGGGTGGGTGTTGCATGTAGGAGGGTGTGGGGGTGTGGGTGGACAACAATATAAGGGGGTAGGAGGGTGGGTGTTGCATGTAGGAGGGTGTGAGGGTGTGGGTGGACAAATGTATAAGGGGGTGGGGGGATGTTGCATGTGTCGGGGTGGACAACAACGTATAGGGGTGGGTGTTGCATGTAGGAGGGTGTGTGGGTGGACAACAATAAAAGTGGGTGGGAGGGTGGGTGTTGCATGTAATGGGGTGTGGGGGTATGGGGTGGGTGTTGCATGTGTGGGGTGTGGGTGGACAACAATATATGGGGGGGGTGGGGGTTGCATGTAGGAGGGTGTATGGGTGTGGGGGTGTGGGTGGACAACAATATAAGTGGGTGGGAGGGTGGATGTTGCATGTAGGGGGTGTGAGGGTGGGTTTTGAAGGTGTGGGGGTGTGTGGGGGGTTGGGTGTGGGGTGGACAACAATATAAGGGGGTGGGAGGGTGTTGCATGTAGGGGGGTGTGGGGGGGTGAGTGGACGACAGTATATAAGGGGGTGGGAGGGTGGTTGTTGCATATTGGAGGCTATGGGTGTGTGGGTGGAACACAGAGTAAGGGGGTGGGTGGAAAACAATACGTATGTAAGGGTGTGGGTGGGTTGGTGACGCTTGCTGGAGGCCGTGGGCGTGCAGGGGGTGGGTTGACATGACATAAGGGTGTGGATGAGTAGGTGTCGCTTTAAGGAGGGCGTGGGTGTGTGGGTAGACAGGAACGTAGGGGTGAGGTGGTAGGAGATGCTTATATATAGTCTTGGGTGTGTGTGCGCGTGAGTGGATAACATCGTAGTGTAATGGTGTGAGTGTGTGGGTGTTGGTTGTAGGAGGATGTGGGGGCGGGGGCGTTGGGCGGATAACAGGATAGGGGGGGGGGGGGGGCAGGTTAAGGGGAGGTATTTAGTTTGTTCCCTACTTTTTCATCAAGCTTAAAATTACAACCCCTAGACCCCCTTTCAAGATAAATTTGTAAATTTTTCGGTAGAAAAAATTCCCGGCCGGAGGCCGGTTGCTCTTAAATTACAGGCTCGCTATCGCTCGCCAGGAAAAAATGGTCACCTTAACGGCACGAAAGGTCTTAAAATTTACAGAAATGGGGTAAAATGTCTTAAAATATCCAAACTACTAGGGCGAAGGTCTTAAAATCTCAAAAGCAATGGGGCTAAACATGAGGGAGAAAGGTGTCCAGAAAAAAATCCCTCAAGTGGAAATCTCCCCTTAACCATTGTTATATTTCACCCAACGGAGACGCGGCAGTTCGTTCGGTTGGAGTCTGTTCTTTATCTGGATTCTAGGATTGGGTTTGAACAAACCAAAACAATCATTGGATCAGTAGTGTCCACCAAATGAAGAGGTGTGATGAGGGTGGATGGTCAGGAGGCGATAGTATGGCCGGGGAAGACAAGGATAAATAAGGGTGGGCGGGAAACAGGGTGAGGTACAGTGTGTGTGTGTGTAATAATAATCATAATAATAATTATTGGCTTATTTCAAGCCGGCAGCCAATGATTCGGAACATACACAAACTTAACCTAGATATTATAATACAGTCAGTGACTAAACGTGCTCGGCCATCTCGTGTGTGTGTTACTCAGTTACTCAGTTACTTGTTCGTCAAGGGGAATCCACGCAATGCGAGCTAAGCTCATTATTATCGCGCCTCCTTAACTGGGAATGTATTGCGTGAAATGCATGTTAAGTGTTTTATGTACTGTTGGAATGGCTGTGGATGTGTGTGTGTGTGTGTGTGTGTGTGTGTGTGTGTGTGTGTGTGTGTGTGTGTGTGTGTGTGCGCGTGTGCGCGTGTGCGCGTGTCTGTGTCTGTGTGTGTGTGTGTGTGTGATGGAGGTCTAGGGAGGAAACTAAAAAATAAATGAATATATAAATCAATCTATCTATCTATCTATCTATATGCTCAGGCCCAATCCCCACATTTCCTATTTTTTTATATACTCTATTTTTGTCTATACATAAATAAATAGACCTAAAAAAAATAACCACAGTCCCCTTAAGCAGATTACAAGCATAAGACAAGCTTCACAGATTATAAACCTTTTTCTGACAAATGATAAACATGGACTGTAGAATATATAGCTGAAGACTAGAACACTATTTTCATTTCAGGGATTATATACAATGAAAACGCACTACCACTGTTACAGATACCCTATAACGCACTACCACTGTTACAGATACCCTATAACGCACTACCACTGTTACAGATACCCTATAACGCACTACCACTGTTACAGATACCCTATAACGCACTACCACTGTTACAGATACCCTATAACGCACTACCACTGTTACAGATACCCTATAACGCACTACCACTGTTACAGATACCCTATAACGCACTACCACTGTTACAGATACCCTATAACGCACTACCACTGTTACAGATACCCTATAACGCACTACCACTGTTACAGATACCCTATAACGCACTACCACTGTTACAGATACCCTATAACGCACTACCACTGTTACAGATACCCTATAACGCACTACCACTGTTACAGATACCCTATAACGCACTACCACTGTTACAGATACCCTATAACGCACTACCACTGTTACAGATACCCTATAACGCACTACCACTGTTACAGATACCCTATAACGCACTACCACTGTTACAGATACCCTATAACGCACTACCACTGTTACAGATACCCTATAACGCACTACCACTGTTACAGATACCCTATAACGCACTACCACTGTTACAGATACCCTATAACGCACTACCACTGTTACAGATACCCTATAACGCACTACCACTGTTACAGATACCCTATAACGCACTACCACTGTTACAGATACCCTATAACGCACTACCACTGTTACAGATACCCTATAACGCACTACCACTGTTACAGATACCCTATAACGCACTACCACTGTTACAGATACCCTATAACGCACTACCACTGTTACAGATACCCTATAACGCACTACCACTGTTACAGATACCCTATAACGCACTACCACTGTTACAGATACCCTATAACGCACTACCACTGTTACAGATACCCTATAACGCACTACCACTGTTACAGATACCCTATAACGCACTACCACTGTTACAGATACCCTATAACGCACTACCACTGTTACAGATACCCTATAACGCACTACCACTGTTACAGATACCCTATAACGCACTACCACTGTTACAGATACCCTATAACGCACTACCACTGTTACAGATACCCTATAACGCACTACCACTGTTACAGATACCCTATAACGTATACCCTTGACATTAGAAAATAAGCTTCAACAATTCAATAATGCAAGAGTGCAAAAGAAAAACACATTGCAGGGGAGGCTTATTAAAAAAGAAACGTAAACTGGTAACAAAGCAGAAAGAGAACAAGACCGTACGAAGAAATATGTTATAAATGACTGTATATCTGAACAACCCTAGGCTAAACAGACGGCACAAAACCATAAGAGAGTACCGGTAGTGCTTGGTATTTGGTCTATATATTTATTGATTTACTTATGTTTTAGTTTCCTCGCTAGATCTGCATCAAACTTAGAAAAACAACCCCTAGACCCCCTTTCAAGATAATTTTTTACATTTTTCGGTAGAAGAATGTTCCGGCCGAAGGCCGGTTCCTTCTAAAAGTAGAGGCTTGTTATTGCTCGCCAGGAAAAAATGGACACCTAAAGGGGACGAAAATGAGGCGAAAGGTCTCAAAATCGCAAAGTATCGGAACGAACGTCTTTATACCTCAACACTAATATGCTAAACATGAGGGAGAAGGGGTCCAGAAAAAGCGAGTAATACCCCCTTAACCCGTTCTGTACCAGCGACGTGTTTTCAGTACTGTTCTAGTTATAGTTAGACGATTGTGTACAGTTTAGGGAGGATATAATTATGGTAGCTAAAAGGATTAATCGAGATAGTCTGTAGCCTTTTAAATGGTAGACGTCCTCCCTAAGCTTAATAACATCATTTAATAGCGTCCATAATTATAACAACTATGTCACTGGTAGGCTACTGAATGGGTTAAGGGAGAGGTACCCCCTTCTCCCTCATGTTTAGACCCATTAGATTTGCGATTTTAAGGCTTCCGTTCACTAGTTTGGCGATTTTGAGACATATCGTCCCATTACTTTGTCAATATTTAGACCTTTCGTGCCGTTTAGGTGTCGATTTTTTTCAGGTGAGCGAAAGCGAGCCTGTAATTTTCGAAGGAACTGGCCTTCGGCCGGGACATTTTTTCTACCGAAAAATGTACAAATATATCTTGAAAGGGGGTCAAGGGGTGTATTTTAAAACTTGATGGAGGTTGAGCGAGGAAACTCAAAATAATATAAATACATGCATAAGTAGCCCCCAAAACAGGCACTAGGCCCTTAGACCCCCTTCCAAGATATGTTTGTACATTTTTCGGTAGAAAAATGTCCTGGCCAGAACAGAAGAATCCTATAATAAACAGACACCAAGCAGCGCGTCTGGCAGTAGTAGACTTCAAAATGTACCTGAATTATTGATCGCGACTGTACATATTCTTACAGAATGTACCGATAGTACGCCTGATAATATTATTAAACAATGATCTGTGACGTCGACATGGCATTGTGATGAAACGACAAATAGCGATATTAGTTTTCCTCGCCGCCATATTTTATATCTATCTATCCATCTATTTACATCCATTCGTAGGAATATATATATATATATATATGTTAGTAAAGCCAGGTAATAAATTTTCTTTAATACATACGAGGTTGAAAGAAATGGAACTTGTTATATACCCTTCCTGTTTACCTTTTATATCTTTCTATCCTTACTTGATAATGCTGTTTGTCCAGTGAAACGCGTCGTATATCCTGTATCATCATGTACATTAATGTAACCCTGTACCACCATGAATTTTGCTCATCTCCTTAATCTACTTCCTGCCACCCAGCGAAAACTCATCAGAGACCTGGAAACTTTGAATAATAAAATTTCCAACGCAGAAATTGTAATTTCTTTCAACCTCGTACGTATTAAAGAATATATATATATATATATATATATATATATATATATATATATATATATATATAATAATGAATAGTTGAGGCAAGTGCTTTGTTTGATCAGAATCACAGCAAAGTTTACTCGCCGACATCCTACTACTGAAGCGTCTGCAGGTCTGAGTAAGTAAGTGGTAAACTGTCGGTAGTTGCCGCTTGAGTGAAGGCGGCAAGACAGCTAGTGAAGGCGGAGTGGTAGATTATAGGCTCCAGGTTGACGTGGGAATAATTACTGAAACAACACAAGAACGGATTCTTTATGTTGTTGTATTATATGTGTTTTCAACCTCGATACCTCAATAACCTTTAACTCAGGTAGCCGAGGGAATATCGAATGAAGCTTAAAGTGTTTTAGATCTTTGTTGTTTTAATTTGTTTACGGCCACATAATATTTCAGCACCATATTTATACACTGTCACATATGTTGCCAGAGGAGAAATTTTCTATCGTCCTTAGAGATTCTTTGAATATGGTCGGACATCTATAATGTGAGTTCATCCGATATAAGGGACATTTTCTTGACACGCTGTTGTAGTCAAGATATTGCAGATATGTAGGAATGCTGAGATCACTTTAAGGGGAGGTTTTTGGTTTGTTCCCTAGACCTCTAGCAAGCTTAAAATGTCACACCCTTGAGCCCTCCCAGACGAAGCCCAGTTCATCTTAAATTGCAGGGTCGCTATCGCTCGCCAGGAAAAAAAATCGACACCTAAATAGCGCCAGAGATCTTAAAATGGACAGAAATTGGGGAAAGTTCTTAAAATCGGTAAGCTTATGGGGCGAACGTTTTAAAATCTCAAAAGCAATGGGGTAAAACATGCGGGAGAAAGGAGTCAAGAAAAAAAATCCCTTAAGTGAAAATCTCCCCTTAAATAAAATTGACAGCTTAAAGAGGACTTTGAGCTCGGGAACATTAAGGGGAGACTGGCCGATTGTTTGGTCTATTAATTCATTTACACCGTTAAATGTAGGAATGCTGAGATCACTTAACCCTTTCTGTACCAGCGACGTCTGTTATATTTTATTCCAGCTATATTTAGACGATTTTATGCGGCTTAGGAAGGATCGGTGGTAGTAAAAATGGTTACGTGAGATAGTTCGAAGCCTGTTAACCGATTGAGGCCCTTCTTAAGCTGAATACAAGTGTCTAATAGTCGCCAGAATATATATTTTTAAAAGACGTCGCTGCTACAGAAGTGGTTAGGAAATACAAACAGCTCCACTAGGACTTGAGCTCGGGAACATTTGGTCTAAATTATCCACTATGCTATGCTGTCAACAATAATTACACCGTTAATCCCTTCAAGAAACGATGAGGTGATTAGACGATTGTATGCAGCTTAGGAAGTATATCTTGGAACAGAAGGGGTAAACACTATTCCGAATAACCCTCTGAATATATTCCAGAATTCCTGTCGAAATTGAATGACATCGTCTATCGATAAGCAAAATAATAGGTATACATTTGCCCTCTAATACTTACAGGGTTAACCCTTTCAAGATCCGATTACGCATTTTTTGTTCTGTTTACTGGCTATTATTAGACGATATTTATTCATACTAGGAAAGGTATATGACAGTCAGAGGGTAAATTGGGTACTTCTGCAGACCAACTACTCCTGTTCTTTTAGGTTTATTTATATATAATGTATATATAAATTAATGCTTTATTATTGTGTTTCATTTGGTAGAAAGTGAGGAAAGCCGTTTTAATTGCCATTCTCATTGTAAATTATATTTCCGATACCCCAACAAGCTACTGTAGGGGAGAGTTTGGGAAGGCGAGGTATTGGGTGGTGGGGAAATAAGTGGTTATATGGAGGTAACTCTGAATTTGAAATATTGAAAAGTAACAAAACCTCAAAATATGAAAACCCGAGCCATGTTCAAAAAAACCCAAATTGGAAAACAAGTTGGCTCGGGTTTGACCACTTTTCAGAGTAAATATAATAAACAATATTTAAACAATAGTTGGCTCGGATTTTTGTCAGATTATCAGAAGCAAAAAAGTCATATATAGTATGAAGATAGTTGGTGCGCCCCCCCCCCCCATTTACACCATATATTACTGAGGGTTACATCGATTTATATAAAATATTGAAGAAAAATCCCTACACTAAACCAAATATCCCTAACATTGGGGTAAAATCAGTTTCTTGGAGGGGGAGGGGGGGGGGGGGGTGCAGAGACGAAAACATCCACAACATTGAAATTGGTTTTCAAGTGACAAAAATATATCGAAAGATGAATACATTTGACATGAAAAGTATATGTAAATAATAGGAAGTCATAATTAACGACCAATTCTAGAATAAGAAGTGTAAAAATAATGCATATATGATTTTAGCAGACCACCAAATGTAGCGTCAATTCTGGTTGGATAATGAACATCAGACAAAAATAGAAAGACAGTTTAATGTTGCAGGAAGGAGCCTAGAATGTAATCACAGTGTCCTGGGCTGAAACTCTGAACATTTTATGGGGTGGGAAAATGAAATTGACGAAATGAGAAAAGTAGCACTTATCCGCGCATACGTAAGGCACCCTGACAAAGGTAAAACAAAATAAAAAATAAAAAATAAAATAAAACGAAAGTCACGAATCCCGTATTCGAGCAGTAGTTTTTCTGAATAATACCCGTAAAGGGAGATATAGTGTTTACCCATATAAATTTAGCCTGCTGTCAAGACACTGTTATAAATATGCTGGCTCGTTCCCGCTCGCCAGGAAAAAATCGATAGCTGGATGGGAATAAAAGTCATAAAACAGTAGGCAGAATGGGGCCGAATGGATACAAGCCAGAGAAAGAGAGAAAAGGAGAGACAAATGCAAGTCTCCTCCCCTTAATAATGAATTGCCAAGGGGTTCCAGTTACCGTCAGCTGCACACAGGAACCGATGCTAGCGAACTATTGGGTTATATAAGACTGTTTGACCCACACAGAACATATGGCTTTGATTCACAATGGTTACGTGCTTAAGGGGGGTGACCTGCTTTATTTATCTTTCTTGGTTGTATCCATTTGGCCCCATTCAGCCTACCGTTTTAAGACATTTATCCCCATCCAGGTGTCGATTTATTCCTAGGGAGCGATAGCGAGCCAGCATTTTATGGAGAAATCAGGCTTCGCCGGAGATTTTTTTCTATCGAAACTTGTACAAATTTATCCAGCTGTGTAAATATGGTGGCTCGCTATCGCTTGCCAGGTGTAAATCGACACCTGGATGGGGATAAACGCCTTATAACAAAAGGCTGAATGGATACAACCAAGAGAGAAAAAGAAAGCAGGTCACCCCCCTTAATAATCAGTTGCCAAAGGATTCAAGTTACCGTCAGCTGAAGACAGAAACCGACTCTAGCGAACGACTGGGTTATATAAGGCTGTTTGACCCCATCTATCTATCTATATATATAATCAGGCACATACCCCCATTTTACATTTTTCTTGACCCACACAGAACATATTATGGCTCGGCTTCACCATGCTCACGTAGGAGATGGGTCGTTTTTCTGGTCCCCCTTTCTCCCTCATGTTTAGTCCCATTAATTTTCAGATTTTAAGAAGTTCGTTCCATTAGTTTGGCGATTTTCAGACCTTGCACCTCATTTCTTTTCAATATTATGACTTTTCGTGCCATTTAGGTGTCGACTTTTTCCTGGCGAGCGATAGAGACCCTGTAATTTTACGAGAAATCGGCCTTCGGTCGGGACATTTTTCTACCGAAAAATTTACAACTTTATCTTGAAAGGGGATCTAAGGGGTGTTTTTTAAAAGTTTGATAGAGGTCTAGGGAGGAAACTAGAAAAAATATTAAATAAATGAAAAAAATCGTCCAAAAAGTTAACCATCCCCCCTTAAGTAATAATTACCACAATTGTAGCTCACGATTAGGGAACTAATAATAGATTAATAATAGTGAAACAAATATCAGCTATAATGTTCACGGTAGTGGAAGAGGAAAAAATGAAATCGGTTTCGAGTCTTATTGGTAAAACACTTCCACGATATAAAGTCCTTCATTATTGAAAGAGAAGAGGAGGATTTGTGTTATTGGTTCGTACAATACAATTATCTGAAAGCTAGAAATATAATTGAATAATACAATAGTGAAACTAATACAGGAAGGTAGTCGAGTCAAATAAAAATCGCCTCGATCGGAAAGAGCTAAAATCAACGACAACAATGGGAATAATAAATGTAGTTATGTAAACATTCGAATTTATTGAAAATTAATTAAGATTATTAGAGCCTTATTATCATTTAAATGTGCAAAAACACAGGTTTATAAGATAAAAAAAAATCGTATTTACACATTATTACCCAAGATGTTTATAATATAGAACTTTCCAGCGTTCTGTTATTATTGTATTACAAGGTCAGCAATGTGCGTTACATTATCACGAAGACTCGGATGTTTGACCAGATAGATTTAGATTAACCCTCTCCGACATATGACGCAATGTTGAGCCTATTAGGGATACATTAAAGCCTTTATTACCATCAGGGGTATTTACAAACCTTTAGTTTAGTTACTTCAACCTCTGCAGTTGTCTTTGAGTTAGCTGTGGGCAGAAAACTAATTTTGGAGAGGTAATTATAAGAGTGAGAGAACTCTATTTCTTATTGCTAATCTGGCAACCTCTGCGTCATATGAGTAGATAGATTTAGATTAATAAGCAATATATTTCAGAAATCTTCTTTGTATCGAATGTTTCTGACATATCTTTGTCATTACATAGAGTAGCTGGCATACATCTTCCTCCACTCGTAAAGGTTAATATACTCCACTTAACTAACTAACCACTCGATAAGCTTTATTATATTAAACTCTCGAATCCATAAATTAACAACAAATTAAAGACTGTTAATGAATATATTAAAAAAAAAAAAAAAAAAAAAAAAAAAAAAAAAAAATCCCCAGTCCATCATTCCCACTTCCCAGTATAACAGTATATCCAAGTGTCTAGGAATAACCACACACACTTTCTTTGAAGTAGCATGACATTTAACTTCTTCACTAATGGAATCGGCATTACTGTGTATATAAGCAAAGTTCGTTGACGTTAAGGGGACATGTTGGTTCGGTTTTCTAGCCACCCCTTCTTCCGAATATTTAGCCCCATTAGTTTTCAGATTTTAAGACGTTTGGCCAATTAGTTTGGCGATTTTAAGAAGACCTTTCACCCCATTTATTTGTCAATATTAAGACCTTTTGTAAAATTTATGTGTCGATGTTTTTCCTGGTCGGCGACAGCGAGCCTGATTATAGTGGTAACCGGCCATCGGCCTGGACATTTTTCTATCAAAAAATGTACAAATTTATCAAGAAGAGGGTTCTGGGGGTGTTTGTTATGCTTGCTAGAGGTCTAGGGAGGAAAGTAACAATTTATACAAAAATAAATAAACAAGCAAATAAACATGCTCATCCCCCCTCTAGATAATAAAAATGCTCATCCCCCCTCAAGATAATAAACATGCCCATCCCCCCTCAAGATAATAAAAATGTCCATCCCCCCTCAAGATAATAAATATGCCCATCCCCCCTCAAGATAATAAACATGCCCATCCCCCCTCTAGATAATAAACATGCCCATCCCCCCTCTAGATAATAAAAATGTCCATCCCCCCCTCAAGATAATAAACATGCCCATCCCTCCTCAACAATAAACATGCCCATCCCTCCTCAACAATAAACATGCCCATCCCTCCTCAACAATAAACATGCCCATCCCTCCTCAAGATAATAAACATGCCCATCCCCCCTCAAGATAATAAAATGCCCATCCCCCCTCAAGATAAAAACATGCCCATCCCCCTCAAGATAATAAACATGCCCATCCCCCTCAAGATAATAAACATGCCCATCCCCCCTCAAGATAATAAACATGCCCATCCCCCCTCAAGATAATAAACATGCTCAACCCCCACCCAGAAAATAAACATGCCCATTCCCCCTTAAGATAATAAACATGCCCATCCCCCCTCAAGATAATAAACATGCCCATCCCCCCTCAAGATAATAAACATGCCCATCCCCCCTCAAGATAATAAACATGCCCATCCCCCCTCAAGATAATAAAAATGCCCATCCCCCATCAAGATAATTATATAATATGCACATGATAACCCGCTTCAATGTGTCTAGGTAGATTTCTCGAATATATTGGCAATCTTGAAAGACATAAAAGGGATAAAAGATGTAAAATAAATCCATTGCATTTATTGAAGGGGAGACAGACCGTGTTTCTGGACCCCATTCTCCCTAATGTTTAGCCCCACTAGTTTTGAGATTATAAGACATTCGGTCCATTAGTTTAGCGATTTTAACACCTTTCACTCCCTGTCTTTGTCAATTTTAAGACCTTTCGTGCCATTTAGGTGTCGATTATTTCCTGGCGAGCGATAGCGAGCCTGCAATTTTAAGAGGAACCGGCCTTCAGCCGGGACATTTTTCTACCGAAAAATTTACAAATTTATCTTGAAGGGGGGGGGGGTCTAGTTTTTTTTCTTCTAAGCTTGATGGAGGTCTAGGGAGGAAACTAAACACATATATGAATAAATGAATCAATATACGAAACGAACGGCCAGCCTCCCCTAAAGTGTGTGAAGCTTCCGCCTTGTCAAGCGTATCTGAATAATAGCCTCTGATATATTTAGAGAAGCCTCTCCTGCCCGCCCATGTTGCTAATAATGCCGGTCATCAATACACATGAGCAACACTGGGGAGGCTGTTGTACGAGAGAGTGGACATCTAAATCTTTGAACGCCATATTGGAGCCCATAAAAATACAACGATTTTATATTTATTTACTTATTTATGTATGTATGTACGTATTATATATTATTTATGTATGTATGTACGTATTATATATTATTTATGTATGTATGTACGTATTATATATTATTTATGTATGTATGTACGTATTATATATTATTTATGTATGTATGTACGTATTATATATTATTTATGTATGTATGTACGTATTATATATTATTTATGTATGCACGAGATTTCCTCTCGTGTGAAAAGCCTTATCGGCCGTGTTCTTAAGCATTTTGGGAAGGGTAGCGCCAATCCCATATCGAACTTTGTAAATAGAACTGATTTGTTATCATTGCATGAAGATATAGTATTGTTTATAGTCAATTCACTATAATGAGGTCAGAAATCTTGATACCTAAGCTTTTATATCGCAAAACAACTACAGCAATCTAGCCGACATTTCCACCATTTGATAAGCATCGACCAGGATATACTGTATAGTAGTTGTGGATATTGTTAGTGTAATTGGTCTAGCCTAATATGCAATATTAAGAGGCGAGGGGTAAAGAATAATGGCCTAGTCATTATATAGTCGATGTAAAATAATTTCAAGAGCTAAATATGTATTTCTATTGTATATTTTGTTATAATTATGGCTAAGGGTTTCACTATGTATGTGTCAGATTCAACAGAATTATACACCAATAACCAGTCCAGAATGACTAGATTTTCCTAAAATTAACAAGACTGGAAGGGGGCAGAAGTGCAGACAACTGCACAGTACATGATTGTTAGCGACTACAAAGAGATAATAGTGTATTTCTCTAATAGATTTTGGGGCAGCTATCCTTCCACCATCACAACAGGAACAGTTATTGGGGGGTCTGGTAAATATAAATATATTTATATATATATATATATATATATATATATATATATACAGTTACCGGTACATTATATGCTGTAAGTATAGTGAACATCTCGTCATCATCGCCACAAGATCGGTTATTGGGAGTATCTGGCATTAGAGCAGTAAGTAGATTATATACTTGGTTCCTCTTCGCACTGACCCTACACTTTCAAGTATATATAAAAGGATGCACAGCATGACGTAAAGGCAGGGGCATGTGGACAAAAGTGTATGTGAGTTAGAATAATTAAGAAGCGGTGAGAGACACGCAAATTGGTTGGTACTTGGTAGCCTTGAGAGGGGAAAAATATATGTTTACGAGTATAATCTATGGTTCACACAGGTGGTGACAACAGGGTGGATATTGAAAAGAAATAATGTTAAACTTCCCCTTTCTATATGAATTGTACAACAATAATCATCTCCCCGTCATCACTACAAGAGCGACTATTGTTGAGCCTGGCACTAGGGTGGTAAGTAGATTATTGACCGGCCTCCTCTTCTATCAGACACTAACGGCCTCCAGCATATATAGCCGGATGTACGAACTAAAGCTGGGGTATATGAAACGGTGTGTGTGTGTGTGTGTGTGGGGGGGGGGGGGAGTTATGAAGTGAAGAAGTACTATTCGTGAGTGAAATATATAGATCAGGAAGAGGTAAAAAACAGGGTAATTATTGCAAAGAGAAAATAGAATAATAACAAACAAAAATAAAACTGTACGTATTTGGTACGACTTTTACTCTCTATCCAACATCACCACAAACGCGGGTATTGTTGAACCTGGCATGAAGGGGTGGTAAGTAGATTACATACCAATCTCCCTCTCCTCACAGGCCCTACTTCATCCACCATATATATAGACGGAGGGACGACGTAACATTGGGGTAAATGACAGGGGTGTAGGGTTAGAATAGTTAGAAAGGTCTAGAGAAACACAGAATGGTTAGTACTTGGTAGCCTTGAATTGAGAAAAGTATCGTCCTTGAATGTTATTTATGGTTCACGAACGGGTTCACATAATGGTGGTTACTACAAAGAGATTATTAATCCTCCATTACAAACCTAATGCACTTGACAAAATTAATTAAAGCATATGGTCCTCCTGCGATTCGAACTCGGGACACCACACCCAGAACATAAACATCTAAACCATTACACCCCCAACACAATCCCCCCCATGTGTGTTCATATTGTAAAACCATCATTCTCCAATCCCCCTCACCACGAGAGCGGCTATTGGTGAGTGTGGCACTAGGACGGGTAAGTAGATTATACTGTAGGCCTATACACACCGACCTTCTCTCCTCACAGACACTACAACCTCCAACATTTAGGCCTATAGATGCAAAAGTGGGCTACGGATGTGTTTTTTTTTTTTTTTTTCAATGTGAATGAGGGAGACAAAAGGAAAAACTGCCTGTGACGAGTGCCTGCCTCAGAGTTAAAAGAGTGACAGGGCCAAAATCAAGGAACGTTCGAGCCAAAATATCTGGACACACTGAGTTTGAAACAATTTAAGTCATAGGATGAGGGAAAGATGGATTCAGGGAGAGAGTTCCATAGCTCAGCAGTTGAATAGAAGAAAGATTGGGAGTAACGTTTCACTCTTGAGTTGGAGAGTTGTACAGAGTAGGGGTGGGATTGTGTTGCAAGACGGGTACTACGTATCCTACGTAGAGGAGGTGCTATGCTCTGAGAGAGCTCTGAGGAACACTGATTATTGTAGTAGCGATAGAATAGCGAAAGAGATGCAACATTGCAGAGAGTCCGTGAGTAGACGGGAGTTAATGATCCGAAAGGCTTTCCTTTCTACTTTGTCTAGAAGTACTCTGTGAGAGGGTCCTCCCCACACATGTGAACAGTACTCAATACAAGGACGTACTGTGTACAGAGCAAGAAGCTGAGCAGGGGTAAAGAACCCATTAAGGCGGTTGAGCACACCCAGCTTCTGGGAGGCCACCTTATTAAGACTGGTAATATGGTCCTTCCAAGAGAGAGCAAAAGAAAAAGAGACACCGAGAATACTGAGAATACTGAAAGGTTGATTTTTGTATTGTTGAAGAATAAGGGATAGTCCTCTGGGAGTTCACGGCGGGTAGATAGATGGAGAAATTGGGTTTTGGAAGCATTAAAAGTAACATGGTTTTCTCTGCCCCAATTGGAAATGGTAGTTAGATCAGAAAATAAGTGTTGTATGCTTTAGAGGGATCGCTTGCTGGGGCATTCTGGGAAACTAATTGAATAGTGTAAGGTAGAGTCTTCTGCATATGAATGGATAGGACTGGAGGTACAGATGAGAAGATCATTTATGAAAATTAGAAAGAGAATAGGAGATAGGACAGATCCCTGAGGAACACCGGAGTTGATAAGATGAGGAAGTGAACGATGGCCGTCCACAACTGCAGCTATGGAACGGCCGGAAAGGAAATTAGAGACAAAGGCATAGTTGGAGGGATAGAAACCGAAGGAGGGTAGTTTAGACATTAGAGATTTGTGCCAGACTCTATCGAAGGCCTTCAATATGTCTAGCGCAATAGAAAAGGCCTCAACGAAGTCCCGAAAGGAGGATGACCAAGAGTTAGTAAGATATGAAAGAAGATCACCAGTAGAGCGACCCTTAAAGGTGGTGGTGCAGGGGTTAAGATAAACATGGAATAATAACCACCAACCTGCACATAATTATCTTGCAAAATGGGATG
Organism: Paralithodes platypus; assembly: GCA_032716605.1. NCBI lineage: Eukaryota > Metazoa > Arthropoda > Malacostraca > Decapoda > Lithodidae > Paralithodes > Paralithodes platypus. The sequence continues at coordinate 67,554,574 of CM064482.1, forward strand.
TCACTGAAATAATGATTAACAATGGTATAAAAGATTCTGTGGATCGTCTACACCGGAACTGCGACGTCATAGTTACGTCACAGGAGTATCCTCATCCTGAAATTGATGGTGGACTTACACTCCATGACGTCACAGGTCCGGTGTAGACTATCCACAAAATCCTATATACCATTGTTAATAATTATTTCGGTGTCATTGCATTTTGAAGACAATTATGTGCAGGTTGGCGATTATAATTCCATGTTTATCTCAACCCATGCACCACCACCTTTAAGGAAGCCATACTAGCAATCTGAGAGTAGGTAGGTTATGTGAAGAAAAATGCTTAAGAATTTTGAAAAAAATAATAGTTTCAAAAACTTTAGATATACAAGAGATGAGAGCAATTGGACGATAGTTGGAGGGTTGTATTATGAACTATAGTGGGAACTCAGCACTTCACGGTCGCCAAAGGTCGCTTGTGATCTCGTAATTAAGGTAGCGTAAGCATTGTATTGTAGCTAGGTTAAGAATAAACTATGTAGATATTCAGCCTCACGGCTGTAAATTAACAATAAACAGACAATATATATATATATATATATATATATATAATTAACCCCTTCTGTACCGGTGACGTATTTTCCATTATATTCTGGCAACTATTAGACGATTGTATTAAGCTTGGGAACGACGTCTACCCATTAAGAGGCTTCAAACCATTTCAATTAATCCATTAGCTACCAATTATATCTTTCCTAAGATTCATGAAATGTAGCTCAAATCAAATGCAAAATACGTCACCGGTAATGAAGGGGTTAAGGAACACCCCGTTCTTAACATTAATCATCCATTACAAACCCCAATGTACTTGAATAAACTAATGAAAGCATATGGTCCTCACCAACATCATCAAATCATGAATCTGGTCACCCTAGTCAGATGTGTCCACTCATGGCTCACCAACACTGGAGCACCAAGACAAACCCTTCTTGAGTGGCCTCACACTGCCAATCAAGAGCCATGGAGCCGCTCAGTGCTGGAGAGTTCCCAAAGTAAATAGAAACCGGATATCTCACCAACATTTACGACGCCGTATGATTGTGTCTTCACCTTCTCAGTGTTCGGACGCGTTTCTACAGTTTATACTTTCTATTCCAGCTATTATTAGGCGATTTGATACAGCTTAGGAAAGACCTCCAGAAATCAAAGGGGTAACATCTATATACCCTTTAACTCCTGCAGACTCTTTCTAAGCATACAAATCGTCTAATGATGTCCAGAATAATATGGTATAATATGTCCTCGTATACTGAGAGTGTTAACAGCTCACATAGTAATTATCGTGCCAGTAAGATTTCAAAATATTAAATTAATCTATAGCTGTGTACTAGCCCTTGACTACCAACTTATTCTAAATATTGATTTGTTATTACTTTGAAAACACTATTGGCATGTACATACGTATCCTAGTCTCCTATTTACAACTAGTTATGTCTGTTCGTGCAGTACATTTTTTTCGGTAGAAAAATGTCCCGACCGAAGGGCGATTTCTCCCGAATTGCATACTCGCTTTCGATCGCCAAAAAAATTACCGACGCCTAAATGGCACAAAAGGTCTTAAACTTGACAGAAATGGGGCTAAAGGTCATACAATTATCAAACTAATGGGGCTAACGTCTTGAAATATCAACAGTAATGCGGCCAAATATAAGGGAGAAGGGGTTTGCAGAAAAAACACTTAAGTGATAAACTCCCCTTTGCCCTCCATACCAGCTCCCGATAATGTTGACCCACTCACCTACGGTCACTCCTTGCACCACAACTAGTTGTCTATCTATATATCTATCTGCATATATCTATCTATCCAGCATGCATCTATCCATCTATTAACCCCTTCTGTACCGGTGCTATCCTTTTAACTTTTAGTCTAGCTACTATTTTACGATTTTATTCAGTTTAAAAAGTCCCTTCAGCAACTAATAGGCTTCGAACTATCTCACTTAACCCTTTTTACTACCACAAACCCTTCTAAAACTGCACTAAATCGTATAAATATAGCTACAATACAACAGAAAAGACGTCGCCGGTACAAAAGGGGTTAATATACTCATCTAAATATCGCTTTCCCTCTCCTCAAATTGGCACATCACCTTACCATTACGCTGAAGCCGCTATCACACGAGCGCTTTTTCCCTCAACATTTATCCTCACCACTGGTCTGGCAGCTATGAGGTCAACATTTAAAATATTTCGGTCACCTAAACTCATCTATCATCAGTCTAGTTTCCGATACCAGTGTAAAATATTCCAGAAATGTTGCCAGAAAAATGTTGATCATCGAATGTTGACTATAAATGCTCTCGTGTGATACCGGCTTGACCCACTCGCCTACTGTCCCTCCTTGCACCACCACCAGCTATGTCTATCTAGCTACAGTATATATCTATTTATCTGCATCTATCTATCCAGCATTCATCTATCCATATATTACTATATCCATTTAATTATAGCTTTCCCTCTCTTTAAGGAGAGATGCTTCGGTTTTTCTGGACACCCTCCTCCCTCATGCTTAGCCTCATTAGATTGGCAATTTTAAGACCTTTCACCCCTTTTCTCTGTCAATATTTAGATTTTTCGAGTAATGTAGGTGTCGATTTTTTCCTGGTGTTGATAGCGAGCCTGTAATTTAAGAGGAACCGGCCATCGGCAGGGAAATTTTTCAACCGAAAAATTTACAAATTTATCTAGAAAGAGAATCCTGGGGTTGTTATTTTTTTAAGTTTGATGGAGGTTGAGGGAGGATCGAAACTAGACAAATAATAAATAAATGAAAACAAAAAAATACCAAAATGTGAACTCCCCCCTCCCCCACCTTCAACTTGGCCATTCATCTTACCATTACGCTGACCCACTCAAAGTATATACACTCTTTATATACTTTGGACCCACTCACCTACTGCCAATCTTCCGCACACTCACGCCAGCTAGTTCTCTATTTATCTGTTAATTTGTTTATCTAACCATCCATCAATCCACATAGCCATCTACCTATCTTTTATCAACTATCCAAAACACAGCACACTACCTCGCTCATTATGTTGCCCCACTTGCACACGACGCACACCAGTTGTCTCATATCCTTAGGTCGTCTATATAATTTTATCCGTCCATGTGTATTTATCTATCTACATTTACTTATCCGTCCATCTTGCTATCAATATATCAGTCTATATAATTATACTGTTTATGTTCTGCTGACGGAAAATTCAGGCCCATAGCAGCTGATGCCTCGATACTTAATGGTGACATGTGAATCTACTATGTATCTGCATTTTATAAATGCCGAGTTTTGATTTATAACATATTTTGCTAAAACGAAATCTTCATAGTAGCTGTGCAATGAAGATGGGGACATGGCAATTTACCGCCATCTGAAAATAAACGAACTATACCTAACTCATTCCCTCCCTCTTATACATTGCATACCACCCCCCACACAGATGCTGACCCACCTCTCCCAATGCCACTCCTCCACACCCCCCCCACCCTCCTCACCTCCCAGCCCAAACCCCAAGCCCAGGTGTGGCCAAGGCTGATGGGTTGGTAATGAGGACTGAGGTGGGGGGCTACAGGGGGGTTAATGAAGCATGTCGCTCAACTCAAGCACCGACCAGGGGGGATTCATCAGGGGAATGTGTGTGTGTTTGTGTGTGAATGGTGGCTATGTTAGAGAGAGAGAGAGAGAAAGAGATTTACATAGATTTGTTTACATAGATACACTGACCACACAGACCTTACGATCCCAGCGAGGTGGTCAGGACTTAATTCTAGTAGAGATAGCCAACCCGAGAGTAAGGGACAGTGGAAGGAAAGGATAGCAAAGACGATAGCAATAAAAGAGAGAGAGAGAGAGAGAGAGAGAGAGAGAGAGAGAGAGAGAGAGAGAGAGAGAGAGAGAGAGAGAGAGAGAGAGAGAGAGAGAGAGAGAGAGAGATAGAGAGAGAGAGAGAGAGAGAGAGAGAGAGAGAGAGAGAGAGAGAGAGAGAGAGAGAGAGAGAGAGAGAGAGAGAGGGAACTTGGTCATAAGAGAATACACGTATCAGGAATATTGGATAGAGAAATTCACGTCCGTGAAGACACAAGTTTGGACTCTCTAGAGTCACACCTGTACAGGACTAAGTGAGAGACGAAACAATAAATCTGTTTTATTTCTGTCGTGTGGGTTTATTACTCCTAAGAAGACTATTATGGATGACTCTTATTGTGTGTTTGACTGTAATTTTGTGCTCAAGTGTCACTGTTGCATAAGCATCAGCATGTGCGACTATGTATGTACTTGTGTGTAATTACCTTTGCATACTATTATCAATATTAGGAGATTCCAAAATGTTTGTGGCCAAAATTTGTGTATATAACATTCAATATAATAGTACAGGATATTTAAAAAATATCCTTAAATTGGGTAAAACCAGTATACATAAAATCAAAATTCACAATACCAGTTTAAAGTATATTCACTATTCATAAAACTTATCCTGATGAAATGATAACTAAAGAGACAATAGTTACTATAATTACCAACAGCAGTATATAAAGTTATTTCGTAAAATAGGAATTAAAACCATGTGCTACAATTGGAGAGACAAATGTTAGATTAGTTCTCGTAAAACAACGGGTGTGTCCATTTATGCCCAAAAAGTGGCTTGGATTGATCTACATACTGCACATATTTTGCATTAATGGCTTTAACTGCACCCACTAAATATTTCACCCATTTTACTCTCTCTCCCTTCGCCCATTCAACATATACTAATTTCGTCTCCTATTTGCATACATACATTCATATACACAATATATATTTTTTTTTTTCTCGCAAAAAATCACTCTCTCCCCTACTCATTTCACATTCACTCGTAATCACTCCTTTTTGCTTACACGATATATCCCTGCATTTTTATCATTTGTATTTTGCTATTTCAACTTCTCTCCCTAAATGTTATCGCCCATTATTTACTCTCTCCCGCGCTCATTCCACATGCATTCATTACTGTGGCTCTTTGCTTCCATTACCTGGTTCCCCTCACATTGCCTATTCCCCCTGCCCCACACTGAACATTACCATTCCCCCTCACTCACTCAACGTCACTTATCAGGCCGGACCCCTTGATCGACCTATGCACAAAATTCCCTCGCACATTTAGGAGACGCATCAATATTATTAGCATTGGTATCGCAATCATTTTAAATATTATCATTCGTTGTTATTATTAGTGTTATTATTATTATTATTATTATTATTATTATTATTATTATTATTATTATTATTTTTAGTATTAGTATTATTTGTATCATCATCAGTAATAGCCCCATAACATATACTTTAGTTCACTGCAGTAGGCACAGTCGGTTGTCAAGTTCCTGACCTACTATGATTATAAGTATGCAGACTGAAATAATAATTATATTAAAAATTAATATACAACTTGTATTCGATATTTCTCGACATACTATTATTCTGCCATGGAACCTAGGTGTTTACTGTGGTATTTGGTGGTATGGATTTCATTTATTAATATTCATTCATATTTCCAATTATTCGTGTCCTAACATAATATAACTCACGATTTTCTGCAGTTTAAGAAGGATCTGTTGTAGTAAAAATGGAGAAGAAAGGAAGTTCGAAGCCTGTTCATTTCTAAAGGCCCGAAGATAAATTCGTACATTTTTCGGTATCCTTTCTAAAATCACTAAATCGCTATCGCCCGCCAGGAAAATATCGACACCTAACTGGTAAGAAAGGTTTTACTGTTGGCAATGAAATGGGGCGAATTCCTCATAATCGCCAACCTAATGGAACGAACGTCTTAAAATCTCAAAAATAATGGGGCTAAGCAAGAGGGAGAAGGGGGGCCAGAACCCCCTGTTTACAAATATATAGAATCTGTGGTACATCCTCAGACTGACACGGCCAGTTTCGCGACAGAGAGGGGTCCATCAGAAGTCCCCCAATGGCCAAGAATATATTAGTACCCAATGGATGTATTCACTAATTTCCCTGTATTTCCATTCATGCGCTTTAGAGATAACATAATGTTTAAATGTAGGAGTAAAGTTTCTAAAAATAGTAAGGATGTAAAGAAAGAGGGAGTTATGAAATATGCGTTGTCTGGACAGATAGAGATGCAATGAGGGTAAAAATATAGATTACTTTAGCCAGTTTTACGTTGTTTTTTTTGTTTTTTATTTTTTTTATTTACCTAATAACCTGGTGTTTGTTTATTTTCTAGAAGAATATTATGGTAAAACCCTATGAATCAGTAATATACAGCCCCATTACGCCGATAATTAAAAAACAAAACAAAAACAAGTAGGGAGGGTTTTAAAACTCAGGGAAAATGAGGGATTAAGACATTTAAAGAGTGAATGTGGATAAATCATTGTCCACAACTTGAATAGTACATAGATACGGAAACTCGAGCCAAGTTTTGTATTTACGAGATGTAATAGACAAAATACGATAAATGCGAATCGATCCACACTCGATCGTCACCCTTTCCTCAACGTAAACACACGACTGCAGGCGGACCGCTATATATACCTAAAACTACCCAAACATAACGTAGGCCAATTGATTTACCCAAAAGTAAGCAAATCGCACGAAATCGAGGCAACATATGGCTCGGGTTTTCGTATGTTTCAAGGGGGCCTAATTAGGGATCCAGATAGATACAGGATGGTTTGAGGGCCCCTCATCCCCCCCCCCCCCGATCACTTATTGTAATCATAATCAATGTTGCCAGTAGGGGGCATCCGAAACCGGCCAGTAATTAGTCACAAAACCTGGGAGACAACACATGAAGTGGCAGATCTATCACGGACTTGACTCTTACAGGCGCCTCTAACACGCAGTATTGTGCACATATTGGTAGGTAATGGACTAGTGCCAAGGATGTAGTGTGCATTGTGTTTCACGGGTGGGAGTACCGGAAATTGCGTTCGCGGCAAAAATATAGGTGATAAATCGGCACCAACAGTTTTAAACTAGTACGAAAAAAAAAAATAGGTATACTAAGGCCGGGCACAGACTGAGACACAGGCGAATCAGCACAGAACAGAGCAGAAATCTGTAAATACTTATAACAAACGAGAGCATGCACACTGGGACTCGGGGCGGGGCAGCACAGGCACAAACCTGGGTAAAAATTGAAGACACCCCGGACAGTCTTTTTACCTAACCTAACAAAACAACAACAAATAACGATAAATGTTTACCTATGTTCCCGTTAAAATACCCTCAAGTAACCTATTAAAAACTGTTCAGGGGACTGGTTAGAACTTGTAGGATGTTTAATTGAATGTCGGAATCAGTATTTACTGAGAAATAACAGTCTTAAAATGCGCTATGGGTCACCCAGGGTCCCTGCCCTCTCTTTCCCAGGTAATGTTATGTTATGTTATATTATATTATATTAGGGTTGGGTTAGGTTAAGTTAGGTTAGGTTAATCTAATCTAATATAATATTTGTACATTTTGGGCAGTGGGCGGCCGCGCGTATGTGGCGGCGTAAAACATAGCGCATTTTAAGACTTTTATTTCTCAGTAGATACTGATTTCCGACATTCAATTAAACATCCTACAAGTTCTAACCAGTCCCCTGAACAGTTTTTAATAGGTTACTTGAGGATATTTTAATGGGACCATAGGTGAATTTTTACCCAAATAACTAGTAAAAAGGCTGTCCGGGGTCTCTTCACTTTTTACCCAGACCTGTGTCGGCCTGTGTAGCACAGTGGTTGAAACACATATTTCTGCTCCACTCGTGTTACATGGCAGTCAGGAATATGGCATCATATAGGCTGTACGGAGTGAACCAGTGTTGTATGACACTAGGCATTGTGATTATATGAAGGCCAAACTGAAGGATGATATATGGGTATGCATAGAAGATGCTCTACAGTATAAAGACGGTGAGTGGAATATATTGTATTAACTAATATCGTTCTTAACACCAATAACACTCAAATTTAATTAATATACTGAAAACAATCAGGTACTGTTGCGTCGGTATCGGAATCAGATTCTGATTCTATCTACCTCTAGATAATATAGCAACATTCAGCCATGAGCAGGACAGGAGAAAGAGTATAACACACCACAGAATCCTGCTTCACAATGTGCGCACCACGCCTATGCTGTCCTGTATTGTGCTGCCCTGTCCTGTGCCAGCCCTGTGCTGTGCTGTGCTGTGCTGCCCTGTCCTGTGCCAGCCCTGTGCTGTGCTGTGCTGTGCTGCCCTGTCTCTCAATGTGCGCACCACGCCTATGCTGTCCTGTATTGTGCTGCCCTGTCCTGTGCCAGCCCTGTGCTGTGCTGTGCTGTGCTGTGCTGTGCTGCCCTGTCCTGTGTCAGTCCTGTGCTGTGCTGTGCTGCCCTGCCTCTCAATGTGCGCACCACGCCTATGCTGTCCTGTGCTGTGCTGCCCTGTCCTGTGTCAGCCCTGTGCTGTTCTGTGCTGCCCTGTGTTGTGCTGTGCTGTGCTGCCCTGTGCTGTGCTGTGCTGCCCTGTCTCTCAATGTGCGCCCGGCCGTGCAAGCACACGTCAACAAATTTGATGAGGCATGCCTAGCTGCTCGTAACTAGTAAACTCTAACAAGTTAGATATGTGTACAGAGAACATGCTTAGAACACAGTTAGGTGTTTTAGTGGATTTGGAAATTTGAACTTCATCTATCTCAATGCTAGTCGAGCGCTTTCGGGGTAGGAGAGAGGAAAGAAGGGAGAGAAGAGGGAATGGGAGTGGTGGTGGGGGGGGGGGAGGTGTATGAGTTAGGGAGGACATGTGAGAAGGAGATATAGAAGGGAGGAGAGTGAGGGGTAGGGAGAGTGGAAAGCAGGGAGAGAGGGAGGAAAGGGGGAGGGGGGAGAGGGGGGGGCAGGAGAGTGGGAGAGGCAGGGAAGGAGGGAGTGGGGAAGTTGTCTGAACAGAGTGGGAGGGAGAGAGAGGGATTCATATAGGGTTGTGGGGGGGGGGGGGGAGGGTACAGGTTATTCTGCGGCGGTGAGGGGGCAGCGTGTGCATGGTGACCAGGTTGAGTTGCTGCGAGGCTAGTTTGAAGCAGGATGGGGAGATAATGGAGAATAGTGGGGTAAGGAATACTAGGGTGAGAAATAGTAAAGATAGGTTGAGTTGTAGGGAAACATGGCGGCCTAGTGAAGATCAGTAGCTACTGTATGTTGCGTTTTGTTTCTTTGTAAAAATACAAATAAAAACTTATCGAATTCATCCGATCATCATCAATTTGTTTAGTAACGTCCTTAAGTAACCAGTATTTCAATAAAAATCATAGCCATATCATAAACAATAGATTTATAAACTTACGATAGTGATAGACGGAAGAGGAGGACGAAGACGAGACGGAGAAGACGGAGAAACACGCGGGCACTAACCAAGGAGGACTGAGAGTGAGGCTAGGACAGAGGCAGACAGAGCGGTTTTACAAAGAACCCATTGGAGCCTCCAGGCCGCATTCGCCCGAAGCTTCATTCATATGTTCGAAGCGCTGGTGAATGAATTATTGTTTTATGAAAGCCGAATAATGAGACCAATTAATTTAGTTTATTGCATCAATAAGACAAAGGAATATACATAATTGTGTTGAGATACGATATGAATTCACTATTGGGAAAGCAGAAGTCATGCATTATGAATGCATAAATTCCAACAAATCCTAGTTCGAAACACTAAAAGTGGCAAAACACTGGTGGTATCTTTATATGAACGTGATGGAATCAGCGTTGCCTACACCTGACACTTTACAAGTTTTCTGTGATATTATTGTATGTGGGTGATCGAAGAAAACATAATATCAAGGAGTAACTATGTGATATACATAAGTAATTGCTTCACACCCACGACAACACTCACTCTCAGTACGCACAATTGTATAAATACACATACACTTCCAAGTAAACACCCCTTCAGTAAAAACTTTCTCCTGGGTGTTGGGGCTTGTTCAGAAATAAAACATAGATTGAAGGCAAGTACAGCCACATAAAAGTTCGTGACATTAGGATTTGCATTATGCAAACTTGTCTAGATTGCTATATAGAAATAAATGTTTTAGTAGGGAAAACTCTAATGTATAGTAACTCGCAGAACTTCGCGGACTTTACAAATATATCCTTATGCAATAATATATTATGCAACCTGGTGCATTAACGCAAATTTACGTACATGAATAATAAACTAATATTATTATTTTATTACTTAGCAAATTACAACTACATATAAACCCAAAGGTTATTTATATGCATAGTAAATAACATGAGGTCCGCAAATTATTACGAGTGGTTGTGCCGTTCGTAGCATTAGCCTTTTCTGCTGTAAGGTCAATACAAGAAATATTTAAGGGGGCTCATCTCGTTTTTTTTCTCTCTCCCTTTCTCTCTCTGGGTTGTATCCATTCAGCCTACAGTTTGAAGACGTTTATCCCAATCTAGGTGTCAATTAGGTGTCAATGTTTTATGACATCAGGCTAAATTTGTACATTTTTCAATAGAAGCTGGATTTCTCCATACAATGCTGGCTCGCTATCGCTCGCCAGGAAGAAATCGACACCTAGATAGGGATAAACTTCTTAAAACAGTAGGCTGAATGGATACAAGCCAGAAAAGGAGAGAACAAAAAGCCGGTCACCCACCTTAATGAATATTTTAAGAGGAGTAAGTAAACATTGAATAACCTTTCACATACAGTAGTCAGATTAACTTGTTGGGCTACTGTTCTTTTAGTTGTCTATGTTCAATACATTATTTAGTGGCAGGATGAGGATAAATATTATCAGATGGCTTTCCGAGATATGGTTCCCGTCAATTCCACAGTGCTGGCCGCAGGGATTTTACCGACAGGCAGATATAGTGTTTTGGGGGGTGAAGGAAAGCTGAAGGAGATAAATGGTAGTATGCTTCTCTCTTTCTATTATTTTTCAATCAATGTTTCATGGCTATAGTATACGGGGAGGTGGGCGTATTTATTTGTTCATTTATTTAGCTTCATATTATGTTTTTATTTTCCTCCCTAGATCTTCATCAAACTTAAGAAAACGCCCACCCAAGATCCTCCTTGAAGGTAAATTTGTACATTTTTCGATAGAAAAACGTCCCAACCAAAGGCTCATTCCTCTTAAACTACAGGCTCGCTATCACTCGCCAGGAAAAAATCGACACCTAAATGACACGAAAAGCCTTAATACTGACAAAGAAATGGGGCGAAAGGTCTTAAAATCGTCAAACTAATGGACCGCACATCTTAAAATCTGAAAATTAATGGCGCGAAACATGAAGGAGAAGGGGGTCCAGAAAAAACGAACCATCTCCCCTTAAAAGGATGCCATAGGTGGGTTTCCAAGATATGGTTCAGTCAATTCCAGATTGCTGGCCGCTGGGGTTTATTGACGAGTAGTGAGGGGTTGGAAGCTAGGGATTTGGGGGGAGGGAGATGGTGGGGGAGGAGGAATGGTAGTGTATAGCTTTGGTTATGGGAGTTGAGGGGGGAGGGAGATGGTGGTGGAGGAGGAATGGTAGTGTATAGCTTTGGTTATGGGAGTTGAGAGGGGGTGGGGGGAAGATGGTGGTGAGGGAGGAATGGTAGTGTATAGCTTTGGTTATGGGAGTTGAGGGGGGGGGGAAGATGGTGGGGAGGGAGCAATGGTAGTGTATAGCTTTGGTTATGGGAGTTGGTGGGGGAGAAGGAGTGGAAGTATATATAGCTTTGGTTATGGGAGTTGAGGGGGGGGGGGGAGATGGTGGAGGAGGAGGAATGGTAGTGTATAGCTTGGGTTATGGGAGTTGTGGGGGGGGGGGATGGTGGAGGAGGAGGAATGGTAGTGTATAGCTTGGGTTATGGGAGTTGTGGGGGGGGGAAGATGGTGGTGGAGGAGGAATGGTAGTATATATAGCTTTGGTTATGAGAGTTGGAGGGGGGGGGGGAAGATGGTGGGGGAGGAGGAATGGTAGTATATATAGCTTTGGTTATGAGAGTTGGAGGGGGGGGGGGGGGGAGATGGTGGTGGAGGAGGAATGGTAGTATATATAGCTTTGGTTATGGGAGAATAGTGTTATTACTGGGTAAATGTTGGATGGTATGGAACTGAATTTAAGGGGAGATGGGTCGTTTTATAGGTCACCCTTCGTTCTCATGTTTAGCCCCATTAGTTTTCATTGTTTATGACGTCCGGATCATTAGTTTGGCGATTCTAAGACCTTTCGCCCCATTTCTTTACCAATATTAAGACTACGTGTCATTTAGGTGTCGATATTTTCCTGGCAAGCGATAGCGAGCCTGTAATTTAAGAGAAATCGGCCTTCAGCCGGGACATTTTTCTACCGAAAAATGTACAAATTTATCTTGAAGGAAGGTTTTGGGTGATTTTTTGTTTGTTTTCTTTTAAAGTTTGATGGAAGTTTAGGGAGGAAACTAAAAAAATATAATATATACATATGAGCAAATAAATACGCCCAATCAAATATTTGGATATGGTTTTACGAGCAAGGAAGGGTGGTGGTCGATATATGGAGGGAGAGGGCTTGGTGGTTTGGCCGAAGGATGTCTGATGAGAGATAGCGATGGTAATGTGATTCTTTCAATGCTCATATTTGCAATAATAATTTTATGGGTATAGTTTAACAGAAGCAAGGACCAAGCATTCCCAGGTAGGATTTCGAGGCATAGTTCCCGTCAATTATTTCGAGGCATAGTTCCCGTCAATTATTTCGAGGCATAGTTCCCGTCAATTATTTCGAGGCATAGTTCCCGTCAATTATTTCGAGGCATAGTTCCCGTCAATTATTTCGAGGCATAGTTCCCGTCATTTATTCCTGAATGCTTTACGCTGGGGTTAAACTAATAGACAGTGAGAGGATGGTAGGGTTGTTAGGGGAAAAGATGGTTGGGAGACAGGAATGGTAGTATAGCTGTGGTTATGGGTCAATGTGGTAGGGTTGTTACCTTAACTCTTTCACGCTTTTATGACTCAGAGGTTGCCAGATTAGCAATAAGAAATAGAGTTCTCTCACTCTTATAATTACCTCTCCAAAATTAGTTTTCTGCCCACAACTGCAGAGGTTGAAGTAATTAAACTAAAGGTTTCTAAATACCCCTGATGGTAACAAAGGCTTTAAAGTATCCCTAATAGGCTCGAAATCGCGTCATAAGCGTGAAAGGGCTAAGGTAACAATGGCTGCAGGTGGGAGGGGAAGGAGGGTGACGGTGGAATACAAAGGGTGGTGGTGGGTGGAGGAGTGAGGGAAGATGGTGGATGCGGTAAGGAGGGAGAAAGAGGGCAGACAGAATAATGAAAGTGCAATCATATACAGTCACTAGAGAAACAGATTAACTTATTATTGATACCGGTAAATATTCTATTTAACACCGGGGACGATTTATACGATTATATTTTATTTGTTTTCCTTGTTTTTTTTTGTTTTTTTTTTATTAGGTGTGTTAATTTATGAACCCCGTCGGAAATTGCAAAACAAACATTATCCATCAATCATAAGATACCAAAGCAACAAAACATATTCGCTCGCGATCACATTTCCGGCAATTTTGACTGCCGTGGGATACAAGAAACAAATTGAGGGGGGACTTTGCCGCCCCCCCCCCCCCCCCATGACTTATTGTCATCATCATATATGTTGCCAGCAGGGATGCAAACACAGAATAAAACAAAAACAAAAGCGAAACCACGAGCGTACGACCTACGTAAACATGACGACCGTAGCCCAGATACTACATCCTTTGATTTTGTGTTAGTTATTTAGCGCGTATAATATAATGAATTACCGACGGTTTGGACATATATGGCAATGAAGTACATGACATAACTAATATATTTGCCTAAATCATTTATGATGGTTTCGACCCGGTGTTAAACTGGATAAATTCCTTGATTCCTCTAATACGACAGAAATACACTGAACATCATACTTTGAAAGTGGCCGAGATCATCGTGGAATGTTTGAATTTTGTTCAATCATGATATTTCAGTACTATAATTTATCACTACTTACTGCGTCGATGCACAGAGGAAGAGGAAGACGAACCAGACGACAAAAGGGAGGAGGAAGACGAAGAAAACAAACAATACGAAGCGAAGGAAGAGGAACACACAGGCACTAAACAAGGAGGACTATGAGTGAGGGTAATGAACAGGCGGGGAGAGTGGTTGAACTAGGATCCCACTGGAGGTGCTAGGTTCGCGTCCGCCTGAAGCTTCATTCTCGGGTTCGTAATGCTAAGGAATTCGAAGTCTTGCATAAAACCAGGGTGATGTGACTTAATTTATTAATTTATAGTACCAATTAACTGAACAGTCTTTTTTAGTAAATGTTAATGTTTCTATAAATAATGAGTAAGCAGATGTCGTGAATTTAGAATGCATATTTGTAACGAAATTTAGTTTGAGGCTTCGTTTCTGTAACTTAACGCAAAAACTTACGTTTTCTACTCCTGTCACTTTACAAGTTTTCATTGATAAAATCAGAGAGATCTAAGAAAACTTATTATTAAGGAGTAACTAAGTTAATGATAAATCTACGATTGATTGTTCACAACACTTACTGGCCAAAAGTGAATGACCTTTTAATCACCGAGGCTAGAGTAACGGCATCACGTTATTCTTCTGCCATAGATAGGTCCCATATACTGTAGTTAGTATCACCAGTTATTGTATAAAAATATGTGATACGCCATTGTTATTGCTCAGTTATTGTTTGTATGATTTCAGTTAATTACATTTTGATAACCTGATTATTATTTAGATCTCATAACCTATTGATTGCTACTCCAGTGTATAAATATAACCATTGAAAACGTGTATCCCTTCGTATCCCTCACCCTTTGTTAAACAACCAAAATAATACAGGCATATCAGTATGCGCATACTTTTGTAATGGTGCTGGAATTAAAAAGACTCATAAATGATTAAGAGGAATGTGAGAATATATTGAAGATATATTAGTTTGGATGATTATTAACGATGGAACAAGAGATAAATTTAACATAATGATAACACAATATTTAATCACCAAATATCACATCGATATCAAAGCTTGAAGTTTATACAATTAGTAATGTGCAAAGAGGTAGGTTGGGAACTGATAAACAAAATTTGGTAAGCACATACAGTATATATGTTATAGCAAAAATAACTATGAAATATGCACAAATATATATATTGGGAGAGAATAAATTATATCATAATTATGTCATGAGAAAAGACACAGGTTAAAAATAGTAGACAAGTGTATATCGGAATAAGGATTACGACTCAAGAGAATATAATTATCAGAAGTTGAACATTTGAATTATTAAAAGTAAAAAGTGTAATTACGCGTTTGAAAGAAGATATTTCACACAATTATAGAGAAGTAAAAATAACAGCAACTCAAGTACTACTGAGAATTGATGGATGCAACCTGAGCTTATGGGACCCCACCTCGCTTTTTTTCTCTTTCTCTCCCTCTCTCTTTGGCTTGTTTCCATTCGGTCCCATTCAGCCTACTGTTTTAAGACGTTTATCCCCATCCAGGTGTCAATATTTTCCTGGCGATCGGTAGCGAGCCAGCATATATATTCTTTTGTTTGGCCAGGAAGCTAAATTTGTACATTTTTCGATAGAAAAATTGAAGCCGGATTTCTCCATACAATGCTGGGTCGCTATCGATCGCCAGGAAGAAATCGACACCTGGATGGGGATAAACATCTTGAAAGAGTTGGCTGAATGGGGTCGAATGGATACAAGCCAGGGAAAGAGAGAAAAGGAGAGAAAGACAAAACAAGCCGGTGACCCCCCCCTTAAAACTAGCAGGAACCCAAGTACTGGTGAGACGTGATGAATGTCGCTCGAAATGAATGAGAGAATGCTGTACCAAGGTCGGTAAATCAACATTAAAATTAATCTCTTTCCCGTGTAACTTAAGTCTGTTTGTACAAGAAGTCAGGGTAGGCGATGTGGATGTACAGTCGCGTGCACAAATAGGTGTGACGAATATTTTCTAACCCCTTTCTATATAGTGTTTCGCATATTTGTCTTTTATTCTGCCTATGTGTAGACTATGTGTTTAAGCTTAGGAAGACGTTGTGGAAGATAGAGACCAGTCCTAATCTGAATAAAATCGTCTAAGGAAAGCCAAAATACGAAGAAATATGGTGTTATCGGCTGTAAGGGAAAATTATGTTCCTATTGTAATTAATAAGTTTAGAAAAAGAAAGCAAAATAGTAGAATTTAGCTATTCAAAGCATTGGTTAAGGGGAGGTTTTTAGTTTGCTCCCTAAAACTTCCATCAATCTTAAAATTACACCTCCTAGACCCCCTTTCAAGATAAATGTGTACATTTTTCGGTAGAAAAATGTCCCGGCCGAAGGCCGGTGCCTCTTATATTACAGGCTCGCTATCGCTCGCCAGTATAAAATCGACACCTAAATTGCACGAAAGGTCTTAAAATTGACGTAAATGGGGCGAAAGTTCTTAAAATCGTCAAACTAATGGGGCGAACGTCTTAAAGTCTCACAAGCAATGGGGCTAAACATGAGGGAGAAAGGGGTAAAGAAAATAATCCCTCAAGTGGAAATCTCCCCTTAAGGTTGTAAGTTCTGTTTGTAATGATATTTATATTTAAATTTAACTCTAACAGTTATTTGTGGAGCAATTGTACAGTCGGAGCACTAATAGACACATTCAATTGTACAGTCACAGCACTAATAGACACATTCAATTGTACAGTTGGAGCACTAATAGACACATTCAATTGTACAGTCGCAGCACTAATAGACACATTCAATTGTACAGTTGGAGCACTAATAGACACATTCAATTGTACAGTCTGAGCACTAATAGACACATTCAATTGTACAGTCGGAGCACTAATAGACACATTCAATTGTACAGTCGGAGCACTAATAGACACATTCAATTGTACAGTCGCAGCACTAATAGACACATTCAATTGTACAGTCACAGCACTAATAGACACATTCAATTGTACAGTCGGAGCACTAATAGACACATTCAATTGTACAGTCACAGCACTAATAGACACATTCAATTGTACAGTCGGAGCACTAATAGACACATTCAATTGTACAGTCGGAGCACTAATAGACACATTCAATTGTACAGTCGGAGCACTAATAGACACATTCAATTGTACAGTCACAGCACTAATAGACACATTCAATTGTACAGTCGGAGCACTAATAGACACATTCAATTGTACAGTCGCAGCACTAATAGACACATTCAATTGTACAGTCGCAGCACTAATAGACACATTCAATTGTACAGTCGCAGCACTAATAGACACATTCAATTGTACAGTCGCAGCACTAATAGACACATTCAATTGTACAGTCGCAGCACTAATAGACACATTCAATTGTACAGTCGCAGCACTAATAGACACATTCAATTGTACAGTCGCAGCACTAATAGACACATTCAATTGTACAGTCGCAGCACTAATAGACACATTCAATTGTACAGTCGCAGCACTAATAGACACATTCAATTGTACAGTCGCAGCACTAATAGACACATTCAATTGTACAGTCGCAGCACTAATAGACACATTCATAATATCCTAGATGCTCCACAATATGGATTTAACCCTTTCAGCACGATAACGTCTTTTTAGCTTTAATTCTGGCTAAAATTAGACGATTATATGAAACTTAAAAATGGACCTATATTATTCAGAGGGATTATTGAAATCGTATTTAAATTACCCCTTTGAATCCTAGAGGTAGACTACACGCTAAATAAAATAGTCTAATTATAACCAGAATATGATTAAATTAGTGTCATCGTCTGAAGGGGTTAAAGGTTCAGAAATTGTCATAGGTGTTCATCCGTGTTAATGTTCAGGATTATACGTTCTGGTATGCGCGGAATTTCGGTGTGAGCTTCCTAGGTTCGAGTCCTTGAAGTGCCACATGTATTCATTGATTTCATTAATTGAGTTTAGAAGTAAAGTTGGTTGGTGACAAAATATGAATTAACCCCATTCTATTATCATATTGCCATCAAACTCACCACTCAAATCTACCACCTGACTGACGATACTTTTTGACCATACTGTGCGTCAGGAGATTTGTCAGAGGAAATTAGACGCGAGCGGTGGATTTAGATGATAAATAACGCTCATAAACCTTGCTAATCTGTCTTAATATTTATGATGAGTCATTACCTCCAGAACAGAGTAATTCTAAGTATATACATCTTGGAAATGTTAACATATTTACTGTCGTGCAAATATATAACACGTATGTTGTGGAATTTACAACGATGAATAACACTAATAAACATTAGCATGCTGTCCCATTAATTAAGATGATCTTATCTAAGAATATAAACAATATGAAGGTAATTTGTAGTATGAATAAGTTTGAACAAAACTAAAACCATGATAAGAATGAATATTATACACAGTATATTTTTGCACTAAAACATTGTTCGCTGCATAACGGATTCCCAAACTATATATAGTAATATTAATAATTTAAATGCTGTAGAACATAGTTGGAAAATAGTTTCATATTGATTTTTGTTTTTGCTCCATTTTCACCTCTGAATATACTGAATACCCACATGATTATTCATACGAATACGAATGATATACTGTATATATTCACCATTTGCTCTCTCTCCACCATTAATATATTACTATCAAGTTGGTAGACCGTTTATTATTATATTTTGTTTTGTTTTAATGAAGCTTATCTCATATCGACCAAAACGCATATTTACATTAAATCCTCCTAATAGTTAACATGAAGATATATACATTCATGAGAAGTACATACATCTCCTTTTACTACCACACAAATCAACACTATAATTATATCATGAACACTTAAATGTGCAATCAGAAGTGTTCAACATAAAATATCCCTTTTTATAACGATATACAAATCCACATGCTACTCATCACACACATGCTACTCATCACACACATGCTACTCGTCACAAACACATAAATCCATATGCTACTCATCACAAACACATAAATCCACATGCTACTCATCACAAACACATAAATCCACATGCTACTCATCACAAACAACTAAATCCACATGCTACTCATCACAAACACATAAATCCACATGCTACTCATCACAAACACATAAATCCACAATCCACATGCTACTCATCACAAACACATAAATCCACATGCTACTCATCACAAACACATAAATCCACATGCTACTCATCACAAACACATAAATCCACATGCTACTCATCACAAACACACAAATCCACATGCTACTCATCACAAACACATAAATCCACATGCTACTCATCACAAACACATAAATCCACATGCTACTCATCACAAACACATAATCCACATGCTACTCATCACAAACACATAAATCCACATGCTACTCATCACAAACACATAATCCACATGCTACTCATCACAAACACATAAATCCACATGCTACTCATCACAAACACATAAACACACCATCATACATATTAAGGGGAGGTAGACCGTTTTTCTGGACCCCCTTCTCCCTAATGTTTAGCCCCACTAGTTTTGAGATTATAAGACGTTCGGCTTATTAGTTTGGCGATCTTAACACCTTTCGCCCCATTTCGTTGTCAATTTTAAGACCTTTCGTGCCATTTAGGTGGTGTCGATTATTCCCTGGCGAGCGATAGCGAGCCAGCAATTTTAAGAGGAACCAGCCTTTGGCCGGGAAATTTTTCTACCGAAAAATTTACAAATTTTTCTTGAAAGGGGTCTAGGGGGTGTTTGTCTAAGCTTGATGGAGGTCTAGGGATGAAACTAAAAACCAAAATGAATTAATAGACCAAACAAACGGTCTGCCTCCCCTTAAATTTGGAATGCCTCGTGATCAAACCACGTATATAACTCCATTAGCCGACCACCACCGCCGCCGGGCCGGAGTTTACATACAAGATCATTCCAGCGATATGAGGGAGTCCAGCATTTAGGGTAGTTCTGCACGTCAGCGGTGAACTGGCTTTAATTAGTTTTTTTTCTTCTCGGGGTCTGCCAACGTAATTCCGAGCGGGTGACATGGGGAGTATGAAGGGAGGGAGGGAGTGGGAAGAGAAGGAGTGAGAGGTAAAGGAGGAGGGAGGGAGGGAGGGAGAGGGGGGGGGGGGAACGGAGGAAGAGATGTAAGGAGATAAGGGAAGGAAGGGAAAAAGAGCTAGAGGGAGGGACGAAGGAGAGAAAATGAGTTTGAAGTCTTGGAATAATATGTTGACCCGTTGGTGATAATAGATTGCGAAATATTGAGAGAGAGAGTCCGTGTGTGAGTGTATGTTGTTGTATGTGTGTGTGTGTGTGTGTGTGAGAGAGAGAGAGAGTGAGTGAATGAGAGTGTGGGGAGGGAGGGACAGGAACACATACAGAGAACCAGTTGTGGGCCCTCAATCACACACATGTAAAAGTGCCAATAATTCACCCCGACTTTCCGTTTGTAGCTGTCATGTGGCTTACCATGAAATACCAGACATCGTGCAATAATATTAGGCCTAAAGTAGTACAATAGCTGTGAAGCTTGCCTTATGCTTGAAATCTGCTTAAAGGGACAGTGGTTATTGTTTTAGGTCTATGTATAAAAAAAAAAAAAAAAAAAAAAAAAAAGTAGCCTATATAATAAAAAAAAAATAGGAAAAGTGGTGATTGGGCCTGAGCATATACTGTAGATAGATAGATAGATAGATAGATTTATTTATATATTAATTTATTTGTTAATGTCCTCCCTAGACCTCCATCACACACACACACACACAGGTAGAGCTCTCGTCTCACACACGAGGGGTCGGGGGTTCAATCCCCGGCCGGGCGGAGACAAATTGGGCTTGTCTCCTCTCATGTGTTAGCCTCAGTTCACCTAGCTGTAAATAGGTACCTGGAATAAGTGGACGACGTTGTGACGTCCCATCTGGGGTTGGCAAAAATGGTACAAGGCGAGATGGGTATCATATGGTTCACCTAAGCTGATGGCTACCTAAGCCTTCGGGTGAGACGGTACCGTCTATAGTGAGAATGGTACCATACAGATCCACCCTAAGCCTTCGTTTCCGATGTCGCCAATTGGCTAAATACAGACTACACACACATCCACAGCCATTCCAACGATACATATAACACCTACACATATAGGAGGCGGGAAATAACGAGCATGCTCACTCCCGCAATACAACTAGAGTAAGTACAACTAGAGTAAGTTTTTTTTAATCTACCGAACTGTATATTTACATATAAGATAAAACAGAACATAATATGACATGAGAAAAGTATCGTATTATTAATAATAAAACCAGTTTTGATCTTCAATCCCAAGGCAACCTACCCGAGGTAAGGGATGGGCCTAATTTATTACCTGATTTTTTTTTTTTTTTTTTTTTATTAAAAAAAAAACAAAAACACTACACGCACACCTAAAACATCCATTAGGTCCCCCCTCGAGATTAATTTGTAATTTTTTCGGGAGAAAAATGTCACAGCCGAAGGCCGGTTCCTCCACAATTACAGGTTCGCTATCGCTCTCCAGGAAAAAAATCAACACAAATGGTCTTAATATTGACAAATAAATGGGGTGAAAGGTCTACATCGACAAACTAATGGGGCAGACGTCTTAACACCTTTAAACTAATAGGTATAAGCATGAGAAAGAAAGGGGACCATATAAAACAGCCCATCTCCTCTTAATTGTTTATAGTATATGAAATGTGACTATAAAAACGAGAGGAATCCAGTAAATCACTCATTACTCTGCAACGGATCAATGTTCAAGTACAAACAAATGCCAAATGTATTCATAAAGCTAAATCAATGTACTGTATAGTTTCCCATTAGAGCAGAGAGTGTTCAATGCAAATTATGGTAATATATAGTTTGGTTACAAATGCATAAATACCGTTATACAGTGTAATGGCGATATTTAGGTGCTAGTTAAAACCACGGACAAACACACACTACATACATGCACACACACACACATACACACACAGACATGGTCCAGTGTACTATGGCGTCACGGGCTAATCCCTCTCTAGCCAAGATGCTAAATTATCAGCTTGGTTAGCCTACACGTCGTTCCAGTAATGTATCTGCGTATCTACTATGGTCGGAACTCAGGTACCTTGTGGTCGCCAAAGGCCGCAATTATGAGCTTCTATAATAAGCATTGTATTGTTCTTAGGTTAAGAAAAAATAAACTAGATTTTCAGCCTCTGGGATGCAATTAAACAATATACCAACAATTATTATTATTATTGTTATTACACACACAGAACAAACAAATCCACCCGCACACACACCCACCCGCACCCACACAGACACACACACGCACACAGACACACACACACACACGCACACAGACACACACACACATGAACACAAACACAGTTCCTAATTTTCTGCAGCCCTGAAATTCCCTGGTTTGTTTTGGAAGTTGTTGAGTGTGTTGCTGTTGCCCGGGGCCGGGATCGCTACTCATGGGGAACCGGGGTTCAGTTGACCAATTATGTTGCATGCCAGTCGACGAGTGGATTCAGTTAAGGAAGGACCTATGAGAGTAACAAAAAAGTAGGATCGATACATGTTGATCCTTTGAATTCTAGGGGTCCACGCTAAGCTTGCCCTTTTAGCATCATGGTTACTAATTATATTTGATCTTGCTAATGGTAGGCGATTTTATGCAACTCAAAGAGAACCTCAGTTAATAAAAGAGGTCAAATCCATCTCAATTATTAATTTGACTACCACGAACCTTGCTAAACTTCACAATATCGTCTAATATTAGCCAGAATAATATGATCGAACACGTCATGGCTTAATTTAATTGTCTAGAGCTAGAATATCATTAACAAAATGTCATAAAACCGAAATTCTTAATAATAGATCGATAACCAGCACATCGTATTTTGGTATAGTGAGGAAGTCTTTCAAGTACGGTCGCGCTAATAAGTCATGTTCCAGCTGTCATTACGTTTGGCTTTCTCTGTGCTGTATGTATGTCTGTCAGAGGTTGAATAGGGTGGGTAATTGTAGGGACACGTTTGTATATTTTACTCAATATGAAGAAAATTACTGATCAAAACATACTTGGTGCCCAGACATCACTTATTAGCGCGACTGTACTTTTCTTTACCGTCGTACTCTATTTAAGGGGAGATGGGCCGTGTATTTGGTCTATTAATTAATCTATCTATCTATTGCCTGACGCCGTGATCCCCGAAGGGGTGGCCACGAACGAACCGCCCCCATGCACCTCTGTCCCCAGTCAGTCGACGCCCCTCCCCCCAACCAGCACCGCCTTCGTTCATGTAGTTCCTCACTCCATCCTTCCACCTCATATTCGGTCTACCTCTCCCCCTCTGTCCCTCCACCTCGCTCTCCCTCTTAGTCATTCTCTCGCTTTCCATACGTTCCATATGGCCGAACCATCTCAAGTTGTTCCTTTTCACACTTTCCAGCACATCTACCTCCACACCACACCTCCTTCTTACTTCCTCATTAGTCTGTCTATCCCTCCATGTAACTCCGCACGCACTCCTTAAGTAATTCATTTCCACTGCTCTCACTCTTGGTCTGAGTCTCTCAACCAACGTCCATGCTTCGCTTCCGTAAGTCAGTGTCGGGATTACCACACTGTCATGCAAGGACTTCTTCACTTCCATACTGACCACCCTATTTCTTGTTACTGCTTTTAGCGTTCCTACAACCCTCTTCCCCTGTTGTACCCTCTCCCGTACCTCTTCATCCATAGTCCCATCTTTACTCAACACACTGCCCAGATACTTAACCCGGGAGCTGCGGGTAGACTCTTAAGAGTTCCCCCGGCGCACTGCGGGTAGACTCTTAAGAGCAGAGACTTTGAACACGTACCAAAACCGCGCGTTTATAGCCAGGCGGCTGAAAATTGGTGTGGGTATTGTACTACATGTCAACTCTCGATACCACCCCGCCAAACGCTCGCCCCGCACTCGTGCAAGCACCACCGCGCCAGTAACCACGCACTAGTCATGGAGCCTACACGTCCCTCACGCTCGCTCCCTGATGACACAACCAGCCCTCCTTCTGGTGGTGTTAGCCACCGTGGAAGGCAGAGGGTGGCTGCCAAAGACCCTAGCTACCAGTACGACACGCCCTACAGCTCAGAGGACGAATCACCAGCACCAAAAGCACGTAAAACACGTGCAAGCAGGGCAATGGCACAGAGGTCATTGGTCTTTCGGGACACTGCCACCACGACCCAGGCCACTGCAACAACCACTACCACCACCACTGCCACCACTGCCACCCCTGCCACCCCTGCCACCGGTACCAGCGACGCAGGAGGCCGCCCTAGGGCTGCATTACCTGCGGGGGGCAGGAAAAATGAAAGGCACGGGCGTAGGGAAGAGAACCCGTACGCCAGCCACAGTGCCCCTACCACCACCACCACCACCCAGCCCGCCCCTGGCCCTGCCCCTGCCGCCCCTGCCCTGCCGCCCCTGCCGCCCCTGCCGCCCCTGCCCAAGGAACAGGGAAGGGGAAGGGGAAAGGGAGAGGGAAAGCGACTGGGAAAGCGACTGCTGGCCCTGGTGTCCCTGCCGGCCCTGCTGCCCCTGCCGCCCCTGCCGCCCTTGCTGCCCCTGCCGCCCCTGCCGCCCCTGCCCAAGGAACAGAGAGAAGGGCGACAGGCACCACCATCATCTTGCCATCAAGGCCACGCACCACTGCTGCCCCTGCCGCCGCCGCCCCTGCCGCCGCCGCCCCTGCCGCCGCCCCTGCCACCACCTCTGCTGTCCCTGTCCATAAGACTCCCGCACGTGCCAAAGTGACCCGGAAAAATCTTACACCATCTAAGTATGCCGCCCTGCTGTTTGATGGTGATTCGCAGGACATTGGCAGCCCGGGTTTCGACGACGAAGCCCTAGCACGGGACCAAGGGTGGGGGGATTTGGGAGTGGACAGTGGGAGTGAGTCCGACGTCGGTGACGAAAACGAGGAAGGGCATCGTCTGTCGAGTGAAGAGGAGGGTAATGATGATGAAGTGCTGTATCGCGACCATGGAAGCGATATTTCAGACGCAGAAGAAGACGCAGACGACATTCCGATCCCTGGCATGCCTTCGTTCGATTGGTCTGACGGGGTCAATTTTGTACCTGACGTGCCCCAGTTCAATCCTGGGACGTCAGGAACAACTGACAACTGGCCCTGTGATGATCAAGCGAACGAAAGCGACTTCTTCCTCGCTTTTTTCGACATGGAGGTAATGACGTACATCGTTGCCCAAACAAACGCCTACTACAGGTGGGTGTTTGGCAGATTGGACGTCCTTTCTCCAAAAGCGAGAATACGAGGCTGGGTGGATACGACTGTGGCAGAATTTCTGACGTTCTTTGCCTTGTTGTTCCTCATGCCTCTGATCAAGAAGCATGTGTTGCAACACTACTGGAAGCACGACCCTCTCATCGCCACCCCAACTTTCAATAAGTTCATGACTCGTGACAGATTTTTGTTGCTGCTAAGATTTATGCACTTTGCAGACAACGAAAATCCTAACAGGATTGACAGGATATGGAAAGTTCGGGAGGTGTTCACCATGTTGTTGGAGAGGTATAGGAAATACTTTTACCCCTTCCTCAATTTGGTGATTGATGAGTCGCTCGTGCTCTTCAAAGGACGTCTTGTTTTCAAGCAGTATATCCCCTTGAAGAGGCATAGGTTCGGAATCAAGCTCTTCGTGTTGTGCGACTGTGAAACTGGAATAGTGCTTGACATGATCGTGTATACAGGCACTGACATTGACATACCGAAAGCCGCTGCCAATGACCCCATGGGCATGTCAGGTGCCATCGTCAGGAAAATGTTGGCACCTTACCTGGGCAAAGGCCACATCATCTACACTGACAACTG
The DNA here is from genome assembly GCA_032716605.1 of Paralithodes platypus. Lineage (NCBI taxonomy): Eukaryota > Metazoa > Arthropoda > Malacostraca > Decapoda > Lithodidae > Paralithodes > Paralithodes platypus. Next base: position 67,580,508 of record CM064482.1, read on the forward strand.
GTATACTTCTCCTGCTCTCTGCCAGTTTCTTTATGACAACCAAACGGGGTCATGTGGGACTGTCAGAAAGACAAGAAAGTTTATGCCAAAGTTCACAGGTGATGTCATTCCTCTCACAGATGCCTCCTCCAGTGACACACCTTCAGAAGACGACCTGGCCAAGGAACACCGCGAGAGGCATGTGCGAAGAAGGCGACGAAAGGGGCAGAAATACAAGCAGCTCGAGAAGTGTGGGAAACTGATAGCCCTGAAGTGGAAGGATAAGCGAGACGTCCACCTGCTTTCCACCGTCCACACAGGTGCCCAGGTGGATTCTGGCAAAATCCACTACCGAACCAGGAAGACAATCTACAAGCCCGACATGGTAGTGGACTACACCAAAAACATGCGCCTGGTGGACAAGTCTGACTGTCAGCTGTCAGGTGTTGAGTGTCTGAGGAAGACTGTGAAGTGGTATCACAAGCTCTTCCTCCACCTAGTTGACATAACGATGCTGAACGCCTACAACTTGTGGTTGGTGAAGAAGGATATGGCCCCAAACCAGAAGCTGAAATTCCGGGAGTTCGTGTACAACGTCTCCTACCAACTCCTGGAGAAGTATGCCACCACCACTCACAGACGTACGGCATGGCGTGGGGATCACGTTCCTGACCGCATCCAGCTGGGTGTCGAAAGACACTACACAACCAACACCGAGCTGATTGGCACTCGTCACAGGCAGGTGCAGTGCACCGTCTGCAGCTCCAGTGTGAGGAAACCCCATGTGACCAAAAGAGTCACCTCAATGTGCGCCGAGTGCAAAGTTGCACTCTGCCTGGGTGACTGCTTCAGGGACTACCACACCTTCAAGAACTACTGAGTGTCGGCCCCTGCCCTGCCCTGCCCTGCCCTGGACTCGCCCCGTGCCCTGCCCTGGACTCGCCTCCTGCCCTGCCCTGCCCTGGACTCGCGCCCTACCTTACCTGACCTGACCTAATTGATCACGCTACCTCATAATGTAACATATATATTATATAATGTATAAGTTCCAAAGATGTCCCTGTGATATAGCTTTTACATTATATAATTGTATGTTTCATTATTTAGTTTATAAGTTTCAAAGATTTACATGTAATATGCCTTATTTTTTTAGTATATCAATATATATGTTTGTTATTAGCCTAAGTAATGTGTATATAATTATTTTCTTACCTCAAATGAATTGTACAAAAATAAATATGTTTCAATAAATCATGTCAAACCTACTATGATAATAAAATAAAACAATAAAAAAAGAAAAAAAGAAAACAAGGTCATGTCATTGTATTCTTACAATATGATATATTCTATGAATATTTCATATTGTTTGAATACAATGGCATGATCTTGTAAACAAAAAAATTTATAAAATTTGTTCTAGACAATATAAAACCTTCCCCATAACCCCCTCCTGGATTCGATCCCACTACCCTACGACACTTTGAGTTTTCCAGTCCGCGACCTAAGGTCCGCGACCTTACCAACCATGCCACAGGAGCTCATACCAAATATCACTCAAAACTTCGTGTGTACAATCGAAATGACAATATACAAAAAAAAATGAATTATCCCACCAATTTACGTTTGTAAATTGATGGGATTATCAATTATATCATGCCAAGGTTTATAATAGTTTGTCTCTGTCAAGAATTAGTAATTATATAACTTTATTCTGTCAAAAATTGCCCAAACACTCAGCAAAATTGCCCCTCTCAGTGTGACTCCACTCATTTTCACACGGTCAGGCGGTCACGAGGTGACCCTTGCCGCTCCTTGATTCTCCAGCTACAGCAGCTCTGTCTGGGAACAAAATTGGTATAAATACAATAATGGATAAAATACTCTTCACAAATACATTTGTATTGTATAATATTGTAAATAAAAATGAATAATAACTGTGTGGGTGTCGAAAATTGCTCAACCAGCTTTCTTATGTCTCGCCTACGCGCGTATATTGGATTATACATAGTCATGACTGTCATACAAATAATTGCAGTAGGTCTCGAATATACATTTAGATTGCATATTACTTCGAAATAAATAAGTAAACGTTTCTCTGGTGGCAATCTACCCTTTCGCAGGTGTAAGGAGACACCAGTCTATATTTAGCCCTCTATCACAACAGGCAATCTGCCTGTGTTGACTCAGCACCGTCGCTGGTGGTCTATAAATATAGTACTTTATTTACAGTCAATGGCCTACATGTTTCTGTGGTACTTCACATGTGTCTAAAATGCAATGTCTGCTTGCATAAAAATGCAATTCTGAAGTCCATTTATATGTACGACATACGCATGTCTCAGTTTCTCTCTCTCTCTCTCTCTCTCTCTCTCTCTCTCTCTCTCTCTCCATTCCTGACTCATGTTATTGTAGACCTGTTGATGGCAACGAACACCAGCCATCTGGTAGACATAAGGGTCAAAATACCAAACATCAATACGCCTGGGGCGCCTCCACAATTATCACTAAGCTGGTTATCTATCTAGAGATCTGCCTGACTTCCATCTCTCCACGACTCACTCACTCACTGCACCCCTGCATGCCTCCCTCCCACCCACCCACCCACCCCCAACCCCCCTTTCAGGCTTCCGTCTGCTAGAAACACATTCACAATTTGCGTAAATATCGCATCAATTGGGCTATATGCGGTATATTCCTTGTTATATGGGACGCCTACATATGTACACGTCTTTATTATAGCATGAGAGTGCTCTAAATACAAGATTGACGTGATATTTATGGCGTAACACACCCTCTCCCCCTTTCATTCCCACCACAACTCACTCACACCTTGGTTCACGCATAGAAACTCATTGATAATGTGCGTAAATATCGCATGAATTGGTTTATATGCGGTATATATTTTGATATATGGCACGTATACATACGTACAAGTCTGTATTATAGCGTGACAGTGCTCTACGTACAAGATATACGTGATATGTATGGCGTAAACCACACTCTCAGCTCATAAATTGCCGCCAAACCTCCAACACATCTTCATTCCCGCCTAAATATTCTTATAATTCCCTTATATATTGCAATTTTTGGTCACTATGAGGCATATTCATTGTTATATGGGTGCCCTACACATGTATACATACTCTAAATAGCCTAAAAGGGCTCGAAAAAGGAGATATACGTGATAATACGCGGTAACCCACCCCCTCCTCCCTCTCCTTCTATCCCCTGCGCGCGTAAATATTCGGCAGGGAAATCTCGCCGCTCGATGACAATCTAGCCGCGCGGTGCCATTCGCTCCACATTTTTCAACTACGGACCGTTCCCCTACCCCCCCCAGACATTTTTTGGGGGGTCAAATATATATAGGCCGATGCACGCAAACATTCCCTACACGATGATGTACTTTTTATCGAAATTGGCAATAGGTCCCAAAATCATCATAGGTGCGCACAGTCTTACCCTGTAGAAAACCCCCTGTGCGCCGCGGAGAGGTTAAAAGAGTTGACGATCTCCATAGCCTGACCGTTCAGCTTCACCTCACACTCTGTGACTTCACCCCTTTCGAAGACCATAACCTTGCTCTTCCCCGTATTTACCTTCAAATTCCGTTTTTCGCACACTGTTCCAAACTCATTTACCAGACCCTGCAACTCCCATTCATTATCACTCATCAGAACTGTATCATCCGCAAACAGCAGTATAGGTAGCTTCCACTCAATTCCCTCCCTTTTCAGCGATACACCAACATCCACTGCTCTTGATAGTATTTCTTTCATAAGTCCATCCATATATACAGTAAACAACCACGGGGACATCACACACCCCTGTTTCAAACCAACATTCAGGTCAAAGAACTCGCTCTGCTCACTCTCCACACGTACTACTGCCGCCTTTGCACCCTCATACATGCTCTTCACTGCTTTCAGCAACTTGCCCTCTACTCCGTATATTCTAAGTACTTTCCACAAACCTTCTCTATCCACTCTGTGTATTCTTATATTTCTTAGTTTCCTCGCTAGACCTCCATCAAACTTAGAAAAACACCCCCTAGACAAGATAAATTTGTAAATGTTTCGGTAGAAAAATGTCAGGCTCGCTATCACTCGCCAGGCAAACAATCGACACCTAAATGGTACGAAAGGTCATAAAATTGACAACGAAATACGGCGAAAGGTGTTAAAATCGCTTAACTAATGGGCTGAAAGTCTAATAATTTCAAAACAAGTGGGGCTTAACACGAGGGAGAAAGGGGCAGATATTACAACAGTGCAGAGTTAGCCAACACTAAATTATAACAGCTAAGGTAAACATAAACTGTTTAACTATTAAGGAGGGTGACCTGCTTTTTGTTATTTCTGTCCTTTTTTCTCTTTCTCTGGCTTGTATCCATTGGGCCCCATTCAGCCAACTATTTTAAAACGTTTATCTCCATCTAGGTGTCGATTTCTTCCTGGCGAGCGATAGCGAGCCAGCATTATATGAAGAAATCCGGCTTCGCCGGAGACATTTTTCTATCGAAAAATGTACAAATTTAGCCTGCTGTCAAACAAAAATAAAAAATATGCTGGCTCGCTACCGCTCACCAGTAAAAAATTTACACCTGGATGGGGATAAACGTCTTAAAACAGTAGGCTGAATTTGGCCAAATGGATACAAGCCAGAGAAAGATAGAAAAGGACAGAACAAAAACAGGTCACCCCCCTTAATGCACGCTTACAATACGTGCAATATCTTCAAAACATCATATCGAGAGTATTGTGCTTTTACTCATTCTCTCACTCTCCATACGCTCCACATCACCGAACCAAATATTGCATGCACGAATTCTCCCAAAAATATTGCATACACAAATGTTTCAATGCAGAGATTGTGTACCGTAACTAGAGGATTTTTTTTTTTTTTTTTTTTTTTTTTTTTTTTTTTGAACCCCTTCTCCCATATCTTTAGTCCCATTACTTTTGACATTTGAAAACTTTCGCCCCATTAGTTTGGAGAGTTTAAGACCTTGTTTCCCATTTCTTTGTCAATATTAATTAAGACCCTTCGTGCCATTTTAAGTGTCGATATATATCTGGGGAGCGATATATATATAAATATTAATCTATAGAATGAATAGCTACCCGTTTTCTATATACCAAACGCTTTGTGTACAGTTTCAAAAGTGAATGCAATAAAGCCCAAGCCGTGCAGCAGTCCTAAGTAAATACAACAAGATAACCATGTTAAGGGGGCTGACCTGTTTTTGTTCTGTCCTTTTATATCTTTCTCTGGCTTGTATCCATTTGGCCCCATTCAGCCTACTGTTTTAAGACGTTTATCCCCATCTAGGTGTCAATTTTTTACTGGTGAGCGGTAGCGAGCCAGCATATTTTTTATTTTTGTTTGACAGCAGGCTAAATTTGTACATTTTTCGATAGAAAAATTTCTCTGGCGAAGCCGGATTTCTTCATATAATGCTGGCTCGCTATCGCTCGCCAGGAAGAAATCGACACCTAGATGGGGATAAACGTCTTAAAATAGTTGGCTGAATGGGGCCGAATGGATACAAGCAAGAGAAAGAGAGAAAAGGACAGAAATAACAAAAAGCAGGTCACCCCCCTTAATCTTTCATCGATGTCAGTCAGCGCAGTTTTCTCCTTATATATTTTTTCGAGGAGGCGAATATTTTATTTTAGCCAGGCAGTTGTCAATATATACGCCACTAAAAATAGTTGTACAGTCAAAATCATACGTCGCGTCGCTGTTATTGCCGACGATTTAATTCTAGGGATTTTTTCTGGACCCCTTTCTCCCTCATGTTTAGCTCCATTGCTTTTGAGATTTTAAGACGTTCACCCCATTAATTTGGCGATTTTAAGAACTTTTGCCCAATTTCGGTTAATTTTAAGGCCTTTCGTGCCAATTAGGTGTTGATTGTTCCTGGTGAACGATAGCCAGCCTGTAATTCGAGAGGAACCGGCCACCGATAAATGTACACATTTATCTTGCAAGGGGGTCTAGGGGGTGTAATTTTATGTTTGATGGAGGTGTAGGGAACAAACTAAAAACCTCCCCTTAATGCAAGTCATAACACACTATGAGAGCCCCACCATACGTCAGAAACCACCCAAAACACATATGAGAGCCCTACCATACGTCAGAAACCACCCAAAACACATTATGAGAGCCCTACCATACGTCAGAAACCACCCAAAACACATTATGAGAGCCCTACCATACGTCAGAAACCACCCAAAACACATTATGAGAGCCCTACCATACGTCAGAAACCACCCAAAATGTTAGCCCTTTACCAAATGGCTTCACCAAAATTCACGACACCACTTTTGTCTTTGATTGTACATATGTATTACGTAATCAACTTTGACTTTGATCTCTCCCACAAAATAATAGCTAGACAATACACATTTGGCTGGCGTTGTATGTACTGTATTTACCCCTACTGTACCGAAGACGTCGTTTTCATTATATTCTGGCAACTAATGGACGATTGTGTTCAGCTTCGAAATGACATCTAACAATTAAAAGGCTACAGACTAATTCAATCCATACTTTTAGCTACCATATATCCTTCCTAAGCTTCATATAAAGATCTAAATGCAGCTTAAGGGAGGATGGCCCGGTTTTCTGGACAACTTTCTCCCTATGTTTAGCCCCATTAGTTTTGAGATGTTAATATGTTTGCCCCATTAGTTAGTTGATTGTAAGACCTTTCGCCCCATTTCTTCGTCAATATATAGACCTATCGTGCTATTTAGGTGTCGATTATTTCCCTGGCGAACGACAGTGAGCCTGTAATGTTGGAAGAACAGGCCTTCGGCCGGGATATTTTTCTACCGAAAAATGTACAAATTAATCTAGAAGGGGGATCTAATGGATGTTTTTTTTAAATTTGATGGAGATCTAGGGAGGAAACTAGAAAAATAACGAATACATGCAAAAATCGCTCAAAAAGTTAACCATCCCCCCTTAAATACAATAAAACCTACGTCACCGGTACTGGAAGGGTTAACACAAATATAATGTCTTCTCCCACAACAGTAATTAAGGTCTATATACCTCCGGCTACCAACACTAATATGAACCTTCAATAATAAATAATATTTTTATTATTTGCATATCCCAATTTCTCACCAATTTAAGAGAACATAATATCTGCTAATGAAACCAGTTTTGAGTTTATGTTCCTTTAACTATAATAATGGCGAGTTTTATGAACACCTTACTTTTATTTTCATTATGATATAACGAACTTACTACTACTACTTTTGTTACTACTTCTACAACTACTACACTAACTAATGTTAATTAATATCATAATTGTACACATGTACTATTGATACTAATATTCTTACTACTAGTAATAATATTCATGATAATCAATAATATTAATTTAAATGTAGAAAAGTTCGGGGGCTAACGCTAGGTTGCGCTTTGTCGCGGCGCTCATCTTCCCATATATACCAGTTGGTTGTGTTTGATGGACCCTATTCTCTCTCATATTTATCCTCATTAGTTTTGAGGTTTTAAGATGTTCGGCCTATTAGTTTGGCGGTTTGCCCCCTTTCGCCCCATTTCTTTTTTTCAATATTTAGACTGTTTGTGCCATTTAGGTGTCGAGTTTTTCTGCGAGCTTGTAACTTAGGAGGATCCGGCCTTTCGCCGGGAAATTTTTCTAACGAAAAATGTACAAATATATCTAGAAGGGGTATCGTGGGGATGTTTTTTCAAGCTTGATGGAGTTTTACGGGGAAAACGAAAGAAATAATAAATAGATAAACAATCGACCAATTAACAAACTGTTCTCCCCTTAAGCCTGTGCTGGATAATTAGGGTAATCAAATGGGCCGAGCTTCTTAAAATCTGAAAACTAATAGGGCTAAGTATGAGGGAGAAGGGGTGCCAAAAATCCGAATCATCCTCCCTTAAACACATGCCCGAGTCAGTATTTTCCCTCACACCGATGTTCACAGTTTAAAGATTACCATATAGGAGTGTACCAGCTACTTGTGCAGGCAGTTGTACCTCCGTCATAACAACACCATCTATAGAACACCTGCGATCCCTCCTGCCTCTGAGCTACGTGTGACCTTTATCTTCCCTCAGCAATAAACGTACGCATGATACGTTTTTAGCCTTTCAAGATGAGAGGAAACGTTTATTGTTTTTATTCTGGCTATCAATAGAAGATTATAATTAGTTAAGGAAGAATATGTGTGAATAGCTTGGTTATTTAAGATCGAGCTCAGCCATTTGCTTACTAGAGAGCTTTCCAACACTGCATAAATCCTCTAATGATAGCCAGAATAGTGTGTAGAAAAGCGTCCTCGAATACTGAGAGGGTTAATGGAGAATTGACGTCCGAATGCAACGATCGTGCATTGCATTTGTTTTTTTCCATGCAAGTAAATCTCAATGGATCTCTGAATTAAAAAGGCATCGTTTTTTGGGGATTTTGCTCTCTACGCAATAGCTTCATTATATTTTCAACACTGAATTAGCCGTTTTATATTATTATGCATTAACAGCTTCCCAGAATGACCATGACTTATTAACACATAAGTGCAGAACTATCACTGTTAAACATTATTATGATAACTGCTTCCCTAGAGTTCGTTGAAGTTTCAGTATATATAGGTATTTATATAGGTATTTATATAGGTATTTATTGCATTCATATTTATACTGTATATTATCTGCTTCTTTTCTCTTAGTGTGTGTGTGTGTGTGTGTGTACTTACTCTAGTTGTACTTACTCTAGTTGTATTGCGGGAGTGAGCATGCTCGTTATTTCCCGCCTCCTATATGTGTAGGTGTTATATGTATCGTTGGAATGGCTGTGGATGTGTGTGTAGTCTGTAGTTTTAGCCAATTGGCGACATCGGAAACGAAGGCTTAGGGTGGATCTGTATGGTACCATTCTCACTATAGACGGTACCGTCTCGCCCGAAGGCTTAGGTAGCCATCAGCTTAGGTGAACCATATGATACCCATCTCGCCTTGTACCATTTTTGCCAACCCCAGATGGGACGTCACAACGTCGTCCACTTATTCCAGGTACCTATTTACAGCTAGGTGAACTGAGGCTAACACATGAAAGGAGACAAGCCCAATTTGTCTCCGCCCGGGGATTGAACCCCCGACCCCTCGTGTGTGAGACGAGAGGTCTACCTACTAGGCTACGGGCTGTGTGTGTGTGTGTGTGTGTGTGTGTGTGTGTGTGTGTGTGTGTGTGTGTGTGTGTGTGTGTGTGTGTGTGATACGGAAATATGTGTGCATTAAACCTTCTGGCGTTTATGTATATTAAGTAGATATATATGTGTATGTGTGCATTTGTATATGTGCATGTTTGTGAGCGTATGAAGTAAATGCTAGTCTGTGAATGTAATAACAATAGTAATATTAATAATCGGTTTATTTCGAGCCGGCAGCCAATGAGACTGTAAATAGACAATTCCATAACCAAAATTATCCTAAGTAATCAACAGATTGATTCTGGCTGCCACAAGAGCCCCTACATACACCCAGAAGAGGTTAGATGTGGTCAGAAAACCCAGTGGAACCCAGAGGTGGCGCATCCCCATCTAACCTTCACAGCCCTGAAAGTTTTTGACAGAAACCTCACCGGCAGGTAGCTGGGCTCGAACTCGCTACCAGGGCCAAGCCACTAGAATACAATGACCCAGCGCGCTTGGCCACACACGCGCGCGCTCGCGCTCTCTCTCTCTCTCTCTCTCGCTCGCTCTCTCTCTCGCTCTCTCGCTCTCTCTCTCTCTCTCTCTCTCTCTCTATGTGTGTGCGTGTGTGTGTGTGTGTTGAAATATGTAGTTAACGCTACAATGACACGCTACCTCTGTGAATCAGTAAATAATTATGCTGGTAAATTATGCAGACTAACTGTTTAATAATTATGTCTAAATTTCATGTACCATTTATTAATTTTAACTACCCCCCCCCCCCCCCCCCCCCGCGCCAATACACCACACACGCACATATACGATAATCTCGCACACAACAATCAACACGATTACTGACTCTAATACAATTATATTGGACGTAATGCAAACAGAATAACTAAATATAAAAATAAAATACTTTGCTGTTCCTTAAAATAACTGGAACAGGCCTAACTGTCCATGCACTCTCGTGGTCATGAATATTTGAACATCTAATTAAAAACAAGACGATGAACAATAACTAATTAATCTCAATATCTTCGCCTTCGTAGCTCAAGTACTTATCAAAATAGCTCGCCAGTTGAGTTGTGCTTTCAAAATTTGTTCAGAAATTCCTGGCCACGACTGTACAAATTCTACCCTAACCTGAACATAACCGATCATTATCAGTTTACAATTAAGCTGACACAGTGTACAAAATCATGTTCTACTTCCAAAAAATGTAATTCTAATTAGGATATCCATTCATCAATAAAATATATTAACTATGTACCCGGTATATAAAATATAATCATCCTTAATAATTATGAACGTTGAAACATTATATATATGAGGGTTTTTCATCATTCTTTTATAATTATATCATAACAGAAATCAGGTCTATTTATCTTTTGCCGGACGCCATTTATTCCCGAGGGGCTGGCCACAAATGAATCACCTCCATGTTTCAATCATCCATCAGCTAGTGCCCCTTTTCCCACACAACACCATTTGCACTCATATGCCTCTTAACTCCGTTCTTCCACCTTATTCTTGGTCTACCTCTTCCTCTCTGCCCTTCTTCCTCACTCTCTTACACTCTTTCAGTGATTGTGTTCTTTTATTTCATAAATTTCATTTTAGTAAGCGTTGTGTCCACATAGCGATTTTGATAATTTAATTTTACTTTATATTTTCCTTGTCCCAATTTTGGTTTGTTTAGTTTTCAAGTTTTACATTTTAATTGACATATGTTCCACATCACCGAGCTACCGCAAGGTGTTCTTCACACTTTCCAACATATCCACATCCACACCACATCCTTCTCGTACTTCCGTATTTGTCTGTCTATGCGTCTCCACGCGCTCTTCTCAAGTAACTAATTTCTCCACCCCTCTCACTCTTGATATATGTCTCTCCAACATAGTCCATGCTTCACTCCTGTTCATCAATCTAGAGTTTACCACACTATCAGGCAGTAACTCCTTTACTTCTTTGCTCACCTTCCTATTCCAAGTAACAATTTTCAGCGTACCTAGAACCCTCCTCCCTTGTTAAACCCTCTCTCGCATATTGTGAACCTAAGCCAACCGGAACAAACACACCCAAGTAGAGAAACCTAAGGACGTCTCCATCACAAACTAACTTAATCGAGCCGAACCAATCATGTCTGAATCCACGTGAATCTAGGTTAACCTAAACAACCCAACGTCTAACCTCACCCATTCCCATTTTAGCCAATTTGTTCTTCCTATTTAGTTCCGCGGGTCGCTATTTGCCTGTCAGCTCACCGTGCGTAACAAATAGGCAGCCACTGATTGGAAAAAACAGCTGAGTGTTCCGGTTGCCGCTCTTTAATGATGCAATGAACCGGCTTTAACGACAGGATGGGCCAGGATTTCTAGGCATTATGCATTAGGACGAGGAGGGGGGGAGGCGGGGGGGGGGGGACCGATTTTATGTTGGCGTTTGATCAGGCGTTCCAAAGCATTATTTTTCACTTGATCTTGTCGGTGTTGGGGGCTGTTATCCTATCCTTGCTCTGCCTCTAATTTATGTATTTATTAATACATATTTATTATGCACATTGTGTATATTAATATGATCACTTCCTCATGTGTTGTTACTCATACTGTTGGGAAATATGGAGTAGAAGTTTTTTTTTTCTTTTTTTGGTTAAGGTAATCTAGTCGGTGTTGGGTGCTATTGGCCTTGATCTGCACTACCTCTGCTTCATACAACCTGTTTATCGTTATTAAAGTCTTCCCTATCCTGCTATTTGTAATGATGCGGAATGGATACTTATTATCCATTTTGTCTAACCGGTGTCTGGAGGATATGACCCTTTAAGTAGGTAGGGTTTAATTTTGGTGTTAATTATTTATATATGTATTTATGTATTTATGTATTTTTAGTTTCCTCGCTAGACCTCAATCGAGCTTTAAGAAACAAAAATATGAAAAACTAGACTCCCCTTCAAGATAATGTTTTACATTTTTCGGTAACAACATTTCCCGGCCGAAGGCCGGTTCCTCATAAAATTACAGGCTCACTATCGCTCGCCAGGAAAAAAATGGACACCTATATGGCACGATAGGTACTAATATTGACAATGAAACAAGGTGAAAGGTGCTAAATTCACCAAACTATTGAAACGAACGTATTATTAAATTAAAACTAATGAGGCTAATCATGAAGGAGAAGGGGGTCCATAAAAAGCAACGTCCTCCCCCCTTATCCTGCTGTAAATCTGCTTCACTCTGGCTTTCTCTTCCTAACCCTATACTTTACATACTTCTCTCTCGTGCAGTTGTTTAAAATACAGCAAGAAAGGGAGAGGGAAATGTAGTGCCCCATTACAAAATACGGTCTATGTTGAATGTTAAGATACGACAGATTCACCTCTTCCTGGACTTTCTTTACCTGCATGGGAATAAACTCTTTCCAATCAGCTGATGCCTCAATTGCATTTCAGCTACTCCAATACAATTCTACTGCATTTACGAGTCTTCTCTCGAAACGCAAGGGTTTGTTAAAGTAGAAAATATTTTGTATTCTTAAAGAGAGGTCCTAAGATTAATGAAATAGCACAGTCGCAGCTAAAATACAAGCACAGAAGACGTCATCTGAATGAAAGACGTTAAACAATTCCGCGTGGATTAGAATTTCCAGTTAATGCCTTTGTTTTTCGATTTCAAAGAAGGGGAACAAACTCTTAACTGCTTAAACCTTGTGTCCCTTCGAACTGAAAGAGAGAGAACAGAAATCAAGTTAAAGAAGTGAGCATTACTAGCTGTGTAACCATTTGAATCTGTATTGAACCCGAGTGAGGTAATACAATGCTTTCTTTTAATCCAGATGCATCAAAGTTAGGCATAAAACATTCAAAAATTCAAATTGGTGTATACTGACTTTGGCTGACGACTGTACACTTCAACCAAAATACATGGACACGCGAGCCTTAAAAGAGGGAAGAAAGATGGAATAAGGATGAGAAGTCCAGAGCTTGCCAGTAGTGTATGAGATAAACTGAAAACGGTTCACCCTTGAGTTAAAGAGCCGAACATAGTATCGTCAGCACGAGTTGAAATGCGCATATATGCCGCCTTATCTCCGTAATGGGAAAAGTAAATATGCACAGAACGACATTATTATAAGTTAAAGGTAAAGTTGAAGGGGGTAGACAAGTTGAGTAGATGAGTGGTCTTTAAGAATTATTGAGAGGTAAAGGGGGGGAAAATAGCAAAATAGATTGTATGGTGTTCACTTGTTTTTATATGTGCAGACTGAAACTTTGATTACATAAATATAGGAAAGGTGAAACTATACCCTGTTCATTATAGATAGGCCAGAAACCATGACCTATATATAACCTCTGCAAAACAAGAAGGGGTAGAGGAAATTGGCTGTACATTTCCACACCTATTCACTGACCGACTCTTTCCAAATGGTAACAATATTAGCTCGATTACTCAAGTCTTTTATGAGTTACAGAGGTTAGGGGTCACGATTTCTGGCCTACCTATAATGAATGGACTATAGTAATCAAATTTACCTTGGAATACTGTTGAGCCAGAGAGATATTACATGACAGGTCCTCATTATTGTCTGAGTGATACAGAACACCATGGGGAGAGAGGTAGTTCAGAATACACTATGGGTTTTGTCACTGAAGGCTAGTCAGACCTCGCACCACCCCCGTGTTTACATTGGCGACATCTGAATTTGAAAGCTAGGATGACTTGTACGGTACCCTTCCAACCAATAACAGACCTGCTGGATTCAAAGGCTGGGGTGACCTGGACGATGCCTTCCAACTATTACCAGACCGCCAACTCCAGCACAATAGTTAACTTTTTTGTATTTTTTGTATTTTTATTTTTTTCTATACGGCGTAATTCCCAAGAAGGAGTGGCCATGAATATTTGCGTTTCTCACGAATCGTTAGGTCAAGTTGCCCGGACTTAACATCTGCCAATAACATTTTGACAGTGCGGACTCGATCCACTGACCCTTTAATCAGCATATTAATACTGTTAGGTGAAACAGAGGCACAGGGTGTAAGGACACTTGCCCAAATGTCCCTTCCCGGGAAGGAATCGAACCATACTTCCCTTGGCTATGAGGCAAGTGCGGAAACCAATACACCAAGAGACACCTTAAATACTGTAATTGTTATGTCTTTACAATAAAACAGTTTTTTTCTTCTATGTGAGTGAGGGAGGCAAAAGGCAGAACTGCCTGTAGCGAGTGCCTCCCCCAGAGTTGAACAAGTGACAGGGCCAAAATCAAGGGACGGTCGAGCCAAAATGCCTGGACACACGGAGTTTGAAGCAATTTAAGTCATAGGAAGAGGGAAAAAATTATTCTGGGAGATAGAAGAAAGTTTGAGAGTAACGTTTCACTCTTTGGTTAGAGAGTTGCACAGAGTAGGGGTGGGATTGTGTTGCAAGACGGGTACGACTTGCCTTACGTAGAGGAAGTGGTATACACTGGGAGAGCTCTGAAGAACATTGGTTATTATAGTAGCGATAGAATAGCGAGAGAGATGCAACATTGCGGCGGAGAGAGAGAGATTGCAGAGAGTTGGTGAGTGGACGGAAGTTAATGATACGAAAGGCCTTCCTTTCCACTTGGGTAAATATACATAGTTAGCTAGCTATGTTATCCGTTATATACATAGTTATATACATAGTTATATACATAGTTATATACATAGTTAGCTAGCTATGTTATCCGTTATATACATAGTTATATACATAGTTATATATTACATAGTTAGCTAGCTATGTTATCCGTTATATACATAGTTATATACATAGTTATATACATAGTTATATACATAGTTATATACATAGTTAGCTAGCTATGTTATCCGTTATATACATAGTTATATACATAGTTATATACATAGTTAGCTAGCTATGTTATCCGTTTGATCTTTCTAAAATCTTCGTACTAGCACATCTATTGCATGCTATTATTTGACGGAATTTCTATAAATATAAAACTAACTCTCTAACCTCTCTCTCTCTCTCTCTCTCTCTCTCTCTCTCTCTCTCTCTCTCGCTCTTCTCTCTCTCCTCTCTCTCTCTATCTCTCTCTTCTCTCTCTCTCTCTCTCTCTCTCTCTCTCTCTCTCTCTCTCTCTCTTCTCTCTCTCTCTCTCTCTCTCTCTCTCTCTCTCTCTCTCTCTCTCTCTCTCTCTCTCTCTCTCTCTCTCTCTCTCTCTCTCTCTCTCTACCAACGCCCCAACGTCAACTGACAACAATTCAACGCCTACAGTAGCCATTTCAGCTGATGTTTCCGATACTCAAGATACAAATAGGGACTCTCTTCCCCCTCAAGACAACTTCCGTGTCGTGAGGAACAACGTTTTCCCCAAGACCAGGAAACACATACCGATTACCGAGTGTCAAAACCGTTTCCAGATACTCGCAGACTCAGATGACGAAGAGGAAATAGAAGAAGTCCGGCTCGTGGGAGACTCGATGATATGTGGTCAGCTCACAGAGTTTTGCGCCAGGGCACCTAAGACCAGGAAGCGTTTTTGTATCCCTGGTGGTGGTGTGGATGACGTAGTTGCAGCAGTTGACGAAGTATCAAAGCTGGCCCCTGCTAATACAATGTACGTCATCCACGTTGGATCCAACGATGTACAGCGAACCCGGTCGGAAGATTTGCTTTTAAAGTACCAGCAGCTGATCAAGTCGTTTAAGGAGAAGTCATCAAGGATCAACGTCTCAGGAATCGTCCCCCGGATCGGTGTAGAGAGCCGATTTTACAACATAGCCACCAGCACAAATCGTTGTCTAGCAAACCTCTGCAGGAAGGAGAACGTGGGATTCGTCGACACCTAGGACAATTTCTACTACGATGACTATTTGTTTTCGGACGATGGAGTTCATCTGAACCAGGTGGGAGCAGCGCGTTTTGGGCGTCTTCTCAACGATGCGGTGAAGGATTTTCGGAGAAGAAATCGACTCGGCACAGGACAACCAGGAAGGAGGACCGAAGACAGCGAGGACGGCAATCTACAAAGGAATTAAATACTAATCCGTCAAGAACCGCGAATTTGGATAAAGCTCCACCAACACGACCCAAATTCAAAACCGTCAGGGATAACGACCGAGGACCGAGGACAGCGGACAGCCATGAATGTAAATGTAGATCCGACCAGAACCAAAAATTCGATGAAAGAACGATCTGCGAGTTCTAAAACCGCAACTTTAAAGGTTTTCTATGCAAACGCTCGTAGCATACGCAATAAATTTTCAGATTTAGAGGAACTAGTGTTTACAGAAAATTATGATGTGATTGGCATAACAGAATCTTGGCTCAATACACAAAATAGAGACTTTTTAGCAGAGTATTCACTTCCCGGTTATGTAATGTTTGAGAACAGCCGAATAAATAAAAATGGAGGTGGCGTT
This sequence comes from Paralithodes platypus, assembly GCA_032716605.1. NCBI lineage: Eukaryota > Metazoa > Arthropoda > Malacostraca > Decapoda > Lithodidae > Paralithodes > Paralithodes platypus. Next base: position 67,597,077 of record CM064482.1, read on the forward strand.
TATTTTATATCAAAGAAAGTCTTAACCCGACCCTCGTGTCAAAACCTCAAATTGTGAACGTCGACACATCTTTTGTGCTAATAAAGAATAATAAAGGTACAAAAATAATACTTGCGTTAATATACAGACCTCCAGCTCAATCAGTGCAAAACTGACCGAGAAATTTACGAACAAATTGCAGATGTAAGTAACTCACAAGATACCGTAATTTTTGGCGACTTTAATTTACCTGTGACCAAGTGGGGCGATACTCTTACTTCACACTCCGGACATGACTTGTATACGAACTTGCAAGAGAGTTCGCTTTATCAATTTGTTCGAATGCCGACCCGTGGTAATAACGTTCTTGACATTGTACTTGCAACAAAAGAAGAATTGATAGAGAATTTGAATGTTGGTGATGAATTCAGTAACAGCGACCATCGTACGATAACTTTCACTTTAAAGTTTACTAGTACGAACCAAATAGTAGCATCGAAAAAGTCCCTAATTTCAAGAAAGCAAACTTCCATAAACTTAGAGCTATGTTTAAAGAAACTGACTGGAGCTTTTTAATTAACAATAACAACATAAATACATCTTGGAAGTTATTCGAAACCACTTACCTAAAAGCAGTGCAAGACTGCATACCATCGAAAATACGGCGTCCAGGCCATAATAATAAGCCCAAATGGTGGAATAAAGATATTTCAAACTGCCTGCTTGCTAAAAAATTTGCTAATGATAGATTAAAATCCTCACAAAATGACGAAGAACGGGTGAAATTTGTAGAGCTACGACGCAAAGCCAAAAAGTTAATTAAGCAAAGTAAAAAGACCTTAGAGTTACATATTGCGAATCAAAGTAAAACAAACCCGAAAGAATTCTATAGTTATATCAGAAAGAAAAAAGTAGTTACTTCAACTGTTGGACCGTTAGTCGATGAAAAAGGAGAATACACCAAAGACGAAGTACAAATGAGTAATGCCCTCAATACCTTCTTTGCATCAGTTTTTACAACAGAAGACCTCAGTGATATCCCTACACCATCGTCGATTCAGATTGATAATTCAGATGTTCTAAGCAATATCACCGTTACAGAGAGAGAAGTATTGAATTGTTTAGATAAACTCAAGGTAAATAAAACGCCAGGACCTGATACAATCTCGCCTAGAGTTCTAAAGGAAGCTAAGAATGAGCTCTCCAAACCACTGACATTACTATTCAATAAATCCTTGCAGTCTGGAACTATGCCTGATCAGTGGAAGCTAGCCAACGTAACACCGATATTCAAAAAAGGCAGCAAATCCCTACCCAGTAACTATCGTCCAATTAGCTTAACCTCAGTTGTATGTAAAATGCTAGAAAACGGTCATACGAGACAGACTCGTAAATCACTTAGAGGAAAATAACATACATAAAGATACTCAACACGGCTTTCGTAAAAAACGTTCCTGTTTAACAAACCTCTTAGACTTCTTCCACGATATCCTCAACCTCTACGATGAGAGTAAAGCTGTAGATATTATATACCTTGATTTTCAAAAGGCCTTTGACAAAGTTCCCCACAAACGTTTACTGCTAAAACTAAAAGCGCATGGAATACAAGACGGTGTGTTGAAATGGATAGAAAATTGCTTCAGCAACAGAAAGCAAAGGGTAGTCATAAACGGTAAGGCATCTAAATGGACCAATGTAAGTAGCGGGGTACCCCAGGGATCGGTACTAGGACCAATTCTCTTTCTAATTTACATCAACGACATAGATGAGGGTCTCACCTGCACAATCTCAAAATTTGCTGACGATACAAAAATTGCAAATAGCGTACTCTCAAAAGAACAAGTTGACGATATGCAACACAATCTAGATAAATTGTCATGTTGGGCCCAAATTTGGCAAATGAGTTTCAATGCGGATAAATGTAAAGTACTACATGTCGGATACCTAAATGAGAAAGCAAACTATTTGATGATGGCACTCAGCTTAAGAATGTAAACAGAGAAACTGATCTGGGAGTAACAATATCGAGTAACCTAAAACCGAGTCAACAATGTTCAGAAGTTGTTAAGAAGGCAAACAAAATAATTGGCTTTATAGGCAGGTCATTTGAGCATAAATCCAAAGAAGTTATCCTAACCCTTTACAATTCCTTAGTCCGCCCTCTTCTGGAATACTGCGTTCAATCCTGGTGCCCTTATTACCAAAAAGATATAAACAAGCTAGAACGAGTTCAACGTAGAGTTACCAAAATGATACCTAGCCTAAAGAACAAACCATACGAAGAGCGTCTTAGAGAATTAAATCTATTGCGTTTAACCCAGCGCAGATTAAGAGGCGACTTAATTCAAGTGTTCAAAATCATCAAAGGCATCGACAATATGAACTGTAGTAAGTACTTCACTATCGACCAATCTAATTACACGCGGGGAAACGGTTGCAAAATTATTGGTAAATCTTTTGACTCGCACGAATCTAAGAATTTCTTCTTCAATCGAGTTGTCAACTTGTGGAATGGGCTTCCCCGAGACGTTATAGACTGCAGCACCGTTGATTCATTTAAATTCCGCCTAGACAAATATCTCGCATCAAACCCGCGACTGACTGCGTTTGTAAATGAATAACTTATCCTCCCCTCAGTTACTAACCCATATGTCCCCTACTAACTTCCTAGTCCTGCCACGTTAGTGGCAGGGCAGTAGTTCCCTTTCCAATGTTACCTTACCCACTCTAAACCACTGTTTGGACACTTGATCCTCAGTGTTTTGGAGGACAAGCAACCTAGAAGGGTCACTAGACCTGTTGTTGCTTGATTTCCTTTGTACTCCTTTGTACTCTCTCTCTCTCTCTCTCTCTCTCTCTCTCTCTCTCTCTCTCTAATTAGAAAAAAGGCATCCTTAGATGTGACACAAAATGTCTTCACATAAAATGTGGTTAAAGAGTGGAATAGTTTACCAAGGGAGGTGGTCGACAGTAATTATATTGTTACGTTTAAGAAAAGACTGGACGATCATCTAATGAAGATTGGATTAATATGAATTAATCAATAGACATGTGTAATTTCCCTTTCAAACTAATTTCTTCCTATACTATATGAACACTTTCCTTGTGGGCATTTCCTGACCCATAAGGTTACACTTAATCCTATTTTCCGGTACAGCTCTTTAGCCGCAGGGAGCTGAGGGTGGGGAGAGAGCCTTCTACTTTACTGTCCTATTCGCCCACTATCAACTGTCCCTGTCTAGTAGTATTAAGGCCGGACCACCTAGTTGGGACCGCAAGGTCTGTGTGGTCTGTGTAACTCTCTGTCTCTCCTAGTTTTCTTCTCTAGTATTTTCTCTTCCCCTCTCTGCACTGTCATTCTGCTGGAGGAATACCGAGCGCGCGCGCGCTCTCTCTCTCTCTCTCTCTCTCTCTCTCTCTCTCTCTCTCTCTCTCTCTCTCTCTCTCTCTCTCTCTCTCAGCTCTTTAAATGGAGTAAACGTGTGCGCGTGTGTGCGTGCGTGTGTGCGTGTGTGTGTGTGTGTCCTGTTCATCGGGAGCGGCATGTCATAGGGACGAGCACAACATCTACGAACTAACGGGACACGGATGAAGTACCTCCTTCGGGAGTTCTATCAGCTTCTCAACGCGCGGCATAATGAATACAATATAATATATACTTGTTATTTCGTTACTGTGAAAGCAGGCAAAAGGTACTGTATCTTAAATTAGAAAGCTACTAGAAAATCAATCCTTCAGAAATGCCTCACTCTGCCAATTTATATAATCTTGGAGTAATGTAAACTTACTGAATTTACGCGAAGTTAAGATGGCATACCCAACACACTTATTACTTAGTTTAACCCCTTCTATACCGGCGACGTCCTTTTAGTCCTATTCTAGCTATATATAGAGGATTTTGTGCAGTTTAAGAAGGGTCGGTGGTAGTAACAAAGGTTAGGCGAGATATGTCGTACCCTGCTACTTGTGTGAGGCCCTTTTTAAACTCTATACAATAGTCTAAATATAGCGAGAATATAATTAAAAAGACAGGAGGGGTAACTAGGTTAAGTCAGGGGTTATAGATTAGATCAGTAGTTAACATTGTACGGAAGCAATAGGGTAATGGCAGGATATATTTAGATGGATTATATAAAGATTGGCTACGATAACACCGATTAAGACGAACATGAGCGGTAATTATGTGTTGTTACTCTTATTGTTCTTTAACCACCATGCCCTTGGTAACGTTACCAGACCAGCACTTTATGTCCAGCGTTTATCCTGTACATGTGTGATCTATGGTTAGTCTGCAACACATATCACATACTTCAGATACAGTCAACACACATAGTCAGCACACACAGTCAGCAACATACATCACACAGTCAGCAACACACATTCAGCAGCACACGTTACACAGTCAGCAACACATAGCACATGCATCACATACATTACAGTCAAGTCAGCACATACAGTCAAGTCAGCACATACAGTCAGCAACACACAACACACAGTCAGCAACACATAGCACATACATCACATACAGTCAAGTCAGCACACCCAGTCAGTAACACACAACACACAGTCAGCAACATATAGTCAGCACACACAGTCAGCAACACACATAGTCAGCAACAACATAGTTAGCACATACTGTCAGCAACACACAACACACCGTCAACAACACACATAGTCAGCACACACAGTCAGCAACACACATAGTCAGCAACACACATAGTCAGCACACACTGTCAGCAACACAGTCAGCATACAAAGTCACTAACACACAATTGGTAACAGGCAGTCAACAACAGTCAACAACACAGTCAGCAACACAGTAATCAATACACAACACACACATTAAACATCAGTCATCAACACACAGTCGGCACACACATTCAGTATCAGGCATCAACACACAGTCAGCACACACATTCAGAATCAGGCATCAATATAAATTCAGCATCAGTCATTACATACAGCCAAAAAGTCAGCAACAACAGCCAGGAATAGCTATACAGTCAACACAAACAGACAGCGACACACGCCACATTATATCCAGCCTTACTTCTGCCCTTATGTGGTCTATACCAGTAACACACAGCACACAGGCAGCACACATAGTCAGTAGCACATAGTCGGTAAAACACAGCCACCAACACATAGTCATCACATAGTCAATACAATAATCAGCAACACACGGTCAGCACACACAGTCAGCAACACACAGCCTTACTCTCAGTGTGGGTCGGGTTATGGTGGGTGGAGGATATCATTGACACACTGCTGTCCCTTTATCCCTAAACATGCCTCCCATAGGTTTCCTTGGGCATATTTGAGGCCACAGAGAGACCAAAACACAGCATTGATCAATATAGGTATAAGCGATATATCTTGGTATGTATTTGTAGTTGAAATACTAACCTTCGTAATGAACATTTTAGAATCTCTTAAATTCCTTCCTTTGACGAGAAAAAATGTGTTACAGATGACGAAAAATCGTTAAAATGCGCAAGGATATTGGATTAAAGTAAAACGTTAAACATCGTTTCTATGTTCCGCTAGTCAGCCAATTAATCATTTGGAGCATACGATAACTCAGCGTGTGGCGTGTGACGACACTCACCCTTCAGCTTCACACCAAAAAGTTTGGACTTTAACTACGGCTTGAGGGGGGTGGCTCTGCATGACTCACTTAACTGTTTTGGATTTAATATTTGTATTGCCGGTGTGTGCTTACTTCTCGTTGCTTTGTAATCATGGTATGATCTCCAGCCAATATACACAAACAATGCAGTAACTACCACAATTGATTAAGATACATACACAAAAATTGCTACTTCTTAAATGAGGCTAGCAGACCAGAACTATGCTAGGTTCAGTTCTACTGTCTGGGGGATCGACAATGGGCCAGACTCGGGAAGCGATATAATCGTGGGTTGTAGGGGGAGAATGAACATAGAATCATTATGTTTAAAGCTAGCATACTTACAGCAGAAGGAATGACTTAGTACATATTACAGAATGGTCATAATCTTAACTGTTACAACCATTCTGGTGTAGTGGTGTAGTGAAGAACGCCTTAGAGGTCTCGAGATAGTGCACAGCGCAACGCGTCTAAAGTTTATTTTTTTCCACAAACACTGCTGGCTGTCACTGTTTCCCTTGAGCAAGGAGATGGGATGTTCAGTCGACTTATAGGTCATCCTGGGTAAACCATAGGCTGGCTGAGCTATAGGTTTGACATGGGTGACTGTCCATATGGGGACATGGGGTATATACAATAATGTGTTACATTGTTGCATTCTCCCACAGAGACGCAACTCAATTAGAAACTACCTTAATCCAAAGTGTCCAAAGTAATAGGCCAAGGTAGATTAGATTATAATAGGTTAAGTTTTTATGGTAACATTTAGGATAGGCCAAATTAGGTTGCTTAGGTCAGAATAGGTTAGAAAACTAGTCATTGTGTTTATGGTCGTTAAGGGGGGTGACCTATTTTTGTGTTCTCTCCTTTTCTCACTTTCTCTGGCTTGTATCCATTCGGCCCCATTCAGCCTATTGCTTTAAGACGTGTATCCCCATCCAGGTTTTGATTTTTTCCTGACGAGCGATAGCGAGCCTGCATTGTATGGAGAAATCCGGCTTTGCCTGAGACGTTTTTCTATCGCAAGATATACAAATTTGGCCTGCTGTCAAAAAACATTTGGTAAACGTTTTATCAGTGAATGTCTTACCTGTGAACGTTTTATCTGTCAACGTTTTATCTGTGAACGATTTACCTGTGAACTTTTTATCTGTGAACGTTTTATCTGTGAACGTTTTATCTGTCAACGTTTTATCTGTCAACGCTTTATCTGTCAACGCTTTATCTGTCAACGCTTTATCTGTCAACGCTTTATCTGTCAACGCTTTATCTGTCAACGCTTTATCTGTCAACGTTTTATCTGTCAACGTTGTATCTGTCAACGTTGTATCTGTCAACGTTTTATCTGTCAACGTTTTATCTGTCAACGTTTTATCTGTCAACGTTTTATCTGTGAATATTTTATCTTGGAAAGTTTTATCTGTCAACGTTTTATCTGTCAACGTTTTATCTTGGAACGTTTTATCTCGGTCTGTTTACATTCTCTCTCCCCTGCCCTTCCGGTTCTACTGCCCTCTCTCTCTCTCCCTCTCTTTCTCTTTCGTCCCATTTATCTCTCCCTCTCTCTCTTCCCCTCTTCCTCTTCCCTCTCGCTTCGTCACACACCGTTTCGCTATTGTAACTATTTTTTTTCGGGGGTCATTCAACTCTCTCACACTATCTCTTTTTCCTCTCTCTCTCATATATACTGTATATATATATATATATATATATATATTACTTTAAGATGTTTGCCCCATTAGTTTGTAAATTTGTAGATATCTCGCCCCATTACATTGTCACACACACACACACACACACACACACACACACACACACACACACACACACACACACACACACACACACACACACACACACACACACACACACCACACACACACACACACACACACACACACACACACACACACACACACACACACACACACACACACACACACACACACACACACACACACACACACACACACACACACACACACACACACACACACACACACACACACACACACACACACACACACACACTATTAACGCCAGAGTATCGTATCACAGAATATATTTTAAATTTATACACGATCGTTTCCACATAGATACTCTCGGGGACACCTACTAAATGACCCCTACTAAATGTGCAATACAGATTTCAATATTTTTCCCTTGCCTATTTTTCTATACTCGTGTACTGCTGTTCTTTTTTGTTCTCTTTTCCCATTTCTCTCATCGCTCCTCCTCTTTTCCCTTACATTTCTATTCCCTATCCATATATTTTTCATCTTATGTCCAGACTATTACCTTATGGTATGTTCTCCTTTCGATGATAATTTGTCATTGCTTTATCATATTATATTGCATCGTATATTTTCTATTATGGATAAAATGATCTCAAGTTAAGGTTGCTTAGAATGTCAAGGATTCGAATCCTCCGTGTTAGTCATTTGAATCTTGATAAGATAGCAGCATTTAAACTTGGAACGTGTGAAGAAGCGAATTATATAAGAAAATAAGGAGAGATACATCAAATAGTATGAAATAATATGAATATTACTACTGGTACTACTACTACTACTACTACTACTACTACAACTACTACTACAATAACTACTACTACAACTACTACTACAATAACTACTACTACAACTACTACTACTACTGATACTAGTGATAATAATAAGAATACTAACAAAAACAATAAGTTGGAACAATAATAATAACTTTTGCCCACTCGTAAATTAATTAATCCGTTTCACAATTCAATAAGCCATTGAAGCTGCATAAGCAACAGAATATAAACAAAAAAAAACAGTATAAATAAGCATAGAGTTAAGCAGGTATCACACGAGCGCTTTTGCCCTCAACATGTATCCTCAACACTGGTCTGGCAGCTTATGAGGTTAACATATAAAACATTTTGGTTACCTTAATTGATCTATCATCAGTCTAGTTTTCAATACCAGTGCAAAATATTCCAGATACATACCCAGGAAAACTGTTATCATCAATTGTTGACTATGAAAGCTTTCGTGTGATACCGGCTTTAAGGGGAGGTTTTTAGTGTGTTTCCTAGACTTCCATCAAGCTTGAAATTACACTCCCTTGACCCCCTTTCAAGATAAATTTGTACATTTTTCGGTAGAAAAATTTCCCGGCCGAAGGCCGGTTCCTCTTAAATTACAGGCTCGCTATCGCTCGCCAGGAAAAAAATCGACACCTAAATGGCACTAAAGGTCTTAAAAGTGACATAAATGGGGTGAAAGTTCATAAAATCGCTAAACTGATGGGGCGAACATCTTAAAATCTCAAAAGCAATGGGGCTAAACATGAGGGAGAAAGGAGTCGAGAAAAAAATCCCTCAAGTGGAAATCTCCCCTTTCAATACAGTATATACCAATTACACTCAACTCTACCAATCCATTCAACTCACCATCTTGCGAGTTCCTTTACCGTAGTTTGTCTTTCGATACTTAACCCTTTAAGTACCAGCGGCGTGTGTATATTTTACAGTCTAGCTAAATGCAGACGATATTATGCAGCTTAGGAAGGATCTGCTGTAGTTAAGAGGGTTTGCTGATATAGTTTGAAGCCTTATTCATTGTTAAAGGTCTTTCCTAAGCTGAATAAAATCGTCTAATAGTCGCCAGAATAGGACGAATAGGACGTCCCTGGTACTGAATGGGCTAATACTTAGGCTGTTAACCCTTTCAGTAGTTGAGGACGCCGTGTCACTTTATTCTCATTAACCCCTTCTGTACCGGTGATGTACTTTTCAATCTATTCTGGCAACTATTAGACGATTTTGTACAGCTTAGGAAGGACGTCTACCCATTCAAAGGCTTCAGACTATCTCAATTAATCCTTTTAGCTATCATATATCCTTCCTAAGCTTCATAAAATCGTCTAAATGTAGCCATATTAAAATACAAAAGACGTCGTCGGTACAGAAGGGGTTAACCCATTTTGTACAGGTGATTTTTTTTTTTTAACTAGATTGTAGCAATATTTAGAAGATTGTATGCAGTTGAAGAAGGGTCTGTGATAGTGAATAAAGGTTAGGTCAGATAGTTCAAAGCCTGTATATTGCTGGAGGCCCCTTTAAAGCTGCATAAAGTTGTCTAGGAGGAGCCCGAATAAAGTATAAAAACGTTGCCGGTACAGAAGGGATTATTATTATATTAGACCATTTTATTCAGTTTTGGAAGGCCCCTTTTCGAATGTAAGGGGTCGAATTTATCTCAGTTAAGGGGGGGATGGGCGGTTTGTTTGGACTATATATTTATTTATTTATTTGTGTATTAGTATCCTCGCTAGACCTCCATCAAGCTTTTAAAAAACACCTCTTAGACCCCCTTCCAGATATATTTGTACATTTTTTCGGTAGGGGCCGGTTTCTCCAAAATTATTGGCTCGCTGTCGCTCGCCAGGAAAAACTCGACACTTAAATGGCACGAATGGTCCTACTATTGACACAGAAATGGGGTGAAAGGTCTTAAAATCGCCAGGCTAATCGAAAAAACGTCTTACAATATCAAAACTAATGGGGTTAAATGGAGGGAGAAGGGGGGCCAGAGAGATGCGAACCACCCCCTTATAACTCGGACTCTCATAAATCCTTTCCGAACTGAATACATCGTCACCGACTGCCCAAATAAAAGACAGAAAAGCGTCCGCGTATTTTGAAAGGGTTAAATTGATTGACCCTTCTGTACCGGCGACGTCTATTTATTTTATTCCGGCATCATTAAGACGATTTTGTGCGGTTTAAGAAGGATCTGTGGTAGTAAAAAGGGTTAAGTGAGATGGTTCGAAACCTGTTAATGGCTGGAGGCCCTTTTTAAACTGAATAAAATCGTCTAACAGTAGCCAGAATCAAGTCAAAAACAAGTCGCCGTTAAGGGGAGATATCCACTTGAGGGATTTTTTTCCTTGACCCCTTTCTCCCTCATGTTTAGCCCCATTGCTTTTGATATTATAAAATGTTTGCCCCATTAGTTTAGCGATTTTAAGAACTTTTACCCCATATTAAGACCTTTTGTGCCATTTAGGTGTCGATTTTATCCTGGCGAGCGATAGCGAGCCTGTAATTTAAGAGGAACCGGCCTTCGGCCGGGAAATTTTTCTACCGAAAAATGTACAAATTTATCTTGAAAGGGACTCAAGGGGGTATAATTTTAAGGTTGATGGAGGTCTAGGGAACAAACTAAATACCTCCCCTTAAAGAAGGGGGTAAATAATGCTTACGTCCTCGAGTTACATGTTATAGTTCTTTTAATTTCAGCTGATGGTAAATTGAATCCCTTAACAATTGATATTTCGAGACTTTATGGAAAATTATGAATCAAGTGTGTCTCTGTGTTGTATTAATGCCATGTTTTCATAATTAACAACCTATTTCGCTATAAAATATACGTAATAGTATGGTAGCAAAGATAGTAACAGAACAACTTATCCTACGCTGGAAAACAATAGAATTCCTGGTCAGTTAATCAGAGTATAATATATATATATATATACCTCATGTGAAGAGGGGCCTTTAAGGGGGAGGTAGTTGCTTTTTCTGGACCCCTTCTCCCTAATGTTTAGCCCCATTAGTTTTGAGATTGTAAGACGTTCGTTCCATTAGTTTGGCGATTTTGAGACCTTTCGCCCCATTTGTTTGTCAATATTAGGACCTTTCGTGCCATTTAGGTGTCGATTTTTTCCTGGTGAGTGATAGCAACCTGTAATTTTAGGAGGAACCGAAAAATGTACAAATTTATCCTCAAAGAGGGGGGGGGGGGTCTCGGGCGTGTTTTTTTAAGTGTTGTTTTTGTTTTCCTATATGAGTGAGGGAGACAAAAGGCAGAACTGCCTGTATCGAGTGCCTCCCCCAGAGTTGAAAGAGTGACAGGGCCAAAATCAAGGGACGTTCCAGCCAATGTGCCTGGACACACGGAGTTTGAAGCAATTTAGTCATAGGAAGAGGAAAAGACTGATTCTGGGAGAGAGTTCCAGAGCTCAGCAGTTGAATAGAAGAAGAGGTTTACCGAGGAAACAATAAAATGTAATATATATATATATATATATATATATATATATAGATAGATAGACCAAAAAATAAAGCATTATACCCCCTTAACGCTTTCAGTGTTGGAGGACGCGTTTTCACTTTATTCTGGTTAGCATTAGACGATGTTATTAGGTATTATCTAGGTGGCCATCTAGGAAGGGTAACCTCTATCCCAATTAATGCTCTTACTCCTGCAATTCCTTCCTAAGCTGAATAAAATCAACACAAAATAGCCAGAATATAACGAAGAAAGGTGCCCTTATATCTTGAAAGGGTTAATATGACAAGGTTTTGCTTTACATCTTCTTCAGATCAAGTTAGTTTGACCTGAAGAAACTGTAATAACTGCCTTTGTGGTGTAATGTATAAGGTGTTGATATTCGGTGTGAGCGTCCTGGGTTCGAATCCACGGACTGCCACATGTGTTTGTAATATTTCATTAATCGATTTTAGGAGTAGAGTTGGTTGTTGGATAGAACATAATAAGTGTAGGGGTGACTATATCAAAGGTCCAGCTTCACTTGTAATGTCTCTTACTCTATTTTCCACTACTACTACTACTACTACTACTACAAATACTACTACTACTACTTCTACTGGTATTATTATCAATATTTCAACAACTACTGCTACTACTAAGAAGAAGAAGAACAACAAAAAGAAAATATATGAGAAAAGACAAGGAACAATATGACTTACATACTCTAATTCTCAGCACCTGGAGATTGGGCCTGGGAATCCCATCTCCTGAATTTGTTCCCACAAAGGGATCAGCAAGTCTATTTTTGTTTTTCTTTTTGTCCCCTCCCTATCCCTTAAAGGGAATGCAGGTTGCATGTTTGGCTACTGATTGACTAACCTTAAGTATTTACTTATATAATCACTATACCTAGTTACTGTATCATAGCGACCATACGTAACAGAATAATCAGTTACTGTTAATTAATACACTAGATACAAATTTTCCTGACTCGAAATAAATTAATGATATAAATATAATTGTTTGTAATAGGAGTACTTCATAATCATGTACTAATTTTCAGTATTTGATTCCTATGTCTTTCTAATAAATATATAATGTGCCACTAAATAAAATAATACAATTATTGGATTTAATTAGATATGTTAATTTTCTATTAACCGTTGCCCCTGCTTCCTGCACAGTATTTATTTGGTCATTAACGTTAATTCCCTATTCAATAATATTTATCTTCTCGTCTTACATAACCTTAATCCCATCACGCTTTCTTCTTGCATATTTTATCTTTATATTTTTGCTTGTTCCCATTGTATATGTTTGTTTTATATTTATCATTCGTGTTTTTAAGAGCTTATCTTCAAAATGTCCACCAGATAATTTCACTATTGTAATGATTTCAGTATAATTAATAATGGCATCTTTTCTGTGTTATTTGGGCTGTTATATGACGATTTTATTAGTGTTTTTTTTTCTGTTTGGATTACCCGTGGGAGTCAGTTGGATATTTGAGATCATTTGTATTTCCTTGATTCAAAGATATCCTTCCTAAGCCCCATGAAATCGTCTATTTTAGCCGGAATCAAAGTAGAATATATTTGTTCGTCTACTGTGTCTTCTCACCAAAACTCCCTTACACGTTATCCTCGCAGACCACTTCTGTTTTCCTATCTACATCTTCATACCTCAGATTTTTTCTCTCCCGGTTATATATATATTTTTCCTATCCTAGCTTTCGTTTATTTTTGCGTATAAGTTCCTCACGTCTACCCACCACAAAGACGCGTATTGCTATCCGACCAATATTCTGTCTGTCTCTCTTCCTCTTGCTTCATCTTATCTATTTTTCTCCTTTAGTTTCCCCTCTCCTTTGTTTAGTTCTCCTATTCTGCTCTTCATTTTCTCTTGGTGATCGTTCTCATCTAATTCAAGTAAACTTAATTCTTCATCTGTCTTGTGTTCTGCATCGTGTTCAGGGGTGATGGTTTACATTTTGGTCGAATTTGTCATATAATAATGATTTTTCTAGTTTCCTCCTTAGACCTCCATCAAACCTATAAAAAACATCCATTAAATCCCCCTTCTAGATTAATTTGTACAATTTCCGGTAGAAAAATTTGCCGGCCAAAGGCCGATTCTTCCAAAATTACAGGCTCACTATCGTTCGCCAGGAAAAAAAATCGACGCCAAAATAACACGAAAGGTCTTAATATTGACAAGGAAATGGGGAGGAAGGTCTTAAAATCGACAAAATACTGGAGCAAACATCTTAAAACATGAAAACTAATGGGACTAAACATGAGGGAGAAGGGGATCTAGAAATACGACCCATCTCCCCTTAATGTGTATTCCTTCTCATCATGATTTATATTCGTTTTCCGTTATAACCCAAACATCTACTTATCTGTATCACTTTGTATCCATATATCTCGGCATGCATTTTCTTTAATTATTATTGAATTCTTTCCATTGTACTGTATATATTTGTTGTCTTACATGCTTTCCATTGTACTGTATATATTTGTTGTCTTACATGCTTTCCATTGTACTGTATATATTTGTTGTCTTACATGCTTTCCATTGTACTACATATATTTGTTGTCTTACATGCTTTCCATTGTACTGTATATATTTGTTGTCTTACATGCTTTCCATTGTACTACATATATTTGTTGTCTTACATGCTTTCCATTGTACTGTATATATTTGTTGTCTTACATGCTTTCCATTGTACTGTATATATTTGTTGTCTTACATGCTTTCCATTGTACTGTATATATTTGTTGTCTTACATGCTTTCCATTTCCATATACTGTTTACATTTCCCGTATTTCTCGTACATTTCAGCATTGCCTCTTATTTATTTTTAGCCCTCCTAGTTTTATCCACTCAAATTTATTCTCATTTATATTCGGTTCCATTATCTCTCTCTCTCTCTCTCCCGAATCTGCCTCCTTTTCTCTTGCTTCCTCTTCATGTATTTCTCTCCTCCCCTGTGGGCGTGTGTGTGGGTCATCTGCATTATACCCGTGTTGTAGTGCGGTGAGACTCACACACCTGGCGCGCGCGCGCACGCACGCACGCACGCACGCACGCACGCACGCACGCACGCACGCACGCACGCGCACGCACGCACGCACACGCACACGCACACGCACACGCACACACACACACAGAGATACACACTCACACACATATATTTGTCCATGTGTATGAAGGAGACAAAATACAGGTTATCTGTAATGAGTGTCTCCCCCAAAGGCAAAAGAGTGACATAGCTAAATTCAAGGGACGTTGGGGTCGAAATGCTTGGACACACGAAGTTTAGAGCAGTTTAAGTCATAGGATGAATGAAAGATTGCATGGGGGAGCTAGAGAGTTCCAGAGTTCACTTGTTGAGTAGAAGAAGGACTGAAAAACGTTGCCAATTCTTGGGTTGGAGAGCTGGACAGAATAGGAGTGGGAGTGTGTTGAAAGGCGGGTGCCTCGCACTCGCAGCAAGGGAAAGGGTATGCACTGAGAGATCGCTGAAGAACACTGATTGTTGTAATAGCGATAGAGGAGTGAAAGAGATGCCATATTAACATTGTGACGTGTAGACAGAGATTGTAGGAAACTTGTACGAGGAAGTGAGTCGATGAAGCGAAATGCTTTTGACTCTACTCTTTCGAGAAGTGCGGTATGGGTGGAACCTGGTTGAGCTTACCTAACTTCTGGGAAGCTGTTTTAGCAAGAGTGGTAATATGAAAGGTTGGATGAAAAAGATACACCTAGAATATTGAGAGAAGATGAATAGTTGATGTGTGTATTGTTAAAGAATAATTGAGTCTTGTAGAGGATTGTGACCGGTAGATAGAGGGAGGAATAGGGTCTTGGAGGCGTTGAAAATAACAAGATTTTCTCTGCCCAAATCAGAAGTAATTGATTGATCAGAAGATAGGCATGCCATGGCCATGTTCCGTGACTTTGGGAGTGATTACATGCTGGGTTGTTGTTCTTATGTTCTAAAAACTAGCTAAATAGTGTAAGGTAGAGTTATTAGCATAAGAGTGAATAGGACTAGAGGTACAGTTGAGGAGATCATAAATAAATATGTTATAAAGATAATTGTAGACAGGACAGAACCCTAAGGAACACAGGAGTTGATAGTTTGAGGCAGTGAGTGATGGCCGTCCACAACGGCAGTTATGGAGCAGTGTGAAAGAAAATTAGAGACCACGGCACCGATAGAGGGATTAAAACCGAAGGTGGGTAGTTTGGAATTTAGAGATTTGTGCCGGACTCTATCGAAGGTTTTTAATGTCTAATTCAATAGAAAAAGTCTCACCGAAATCTCAAAAGGAGGATGACCAGGAGTTAGAAAGATAAGCAAGAAGATAATCCGTAGTGCGGCCCTTTATCAAACCGTACTGGCGATATGAAAGTAGATTATGGGAAGATAAATGCTTAATAAATATTGAGTAAAGAATAGTTTCAAAAACTTTAGAGATGCAAAAAATGAGAGCAATTGGACGATAGTTGGAGGGTTGAGAACAGTCACCCTTCTTTGGGATAGGTTGAATAGGAGCAAACTTCTAGCAAGAAGGAAAGACATTAGAGTAAACACAGAAACAAAAGAGTTTGCCTAGGCAGGGAGTTGGTATGGAAAACCAGTTTTTGAGTACACCAGGAGGAATACCATCCAGTCTGTACGCTTTCTAAATATTAAGCCCAAAGAGGGCAGAGAGTACAACCTTAGAAGAGATTATGATATTGGGCATAAGTAAGTGAGAGGGGGGTGGAGAAGGAGGAGTAGCGCCGGCATCATACGAGGTGGAGTTAGCGAAAGTATGAGTGATTTCAGCTTTGTTAAAGGAAGAGGTGACTTACGTGGTGCCGTCAGAGTGGAAAAAGAGGACACACACACACACACACAAACACACACCCACACACACCTACATGTACATTTATACATGAAACTGCTACATACTGTATCTTCATACTAATAAGCACACACATGTGTGTATGGTTGTCATGTAAAGCTAGTACATCTGAACATGATACCTACACACTTCTATCAAATCAACACACACACACACATATTCACCCCCACCACCCTACATACCTGCAATGATATATGTTTACCTATCTATCTATCTATCTATTGCCTGACGCCGTGATCCCCGAAGGGGTGGCCACGAACGAACCGCCCCCATGCACCTCTGTCCCCAGTCAGTCGACGCCCCTCCCCCCAACCAGCACCGCCTTCGTTCATGTAGTTCCTCACTCCATCCTTCCACCCCATATTCGGTCTACCTCTCCCCCTCTGTCCCTCCACCTCGCTCTCGTACACTCTCTT
Organism: Paralithodes platypus; assembly: GCA_032716605.1. Lineage (NCBI taxonomy): Eukaryota > Metazoa > Arthropoda > Malacostraca > Decapoda > Lithodidae > Paralithodes > Paralithodes platypus. Next base: position 67,614,049 of record CM064482.1, read on the forward strand.
AGTCATTCTCTCGCTTTCCATACGTTCCATATGGCCGAACCATCTCAAGTTGTTCCTTTTCACACTTTCCAGCACATCTACCTCCACACCACACCTCCTTCTTACTTCCTCATTAGTCTGTCTATCCCTCCATGTAACTCCGCACGCACTCCTTAAGTAATTCATTTCATACATTAATACAAACATGTATACACAAATAATAATTTATTACGATAATGTTCATTCGTTGACTCCAAGAAGTTATTTATAAACTGAGCATATCACCTGGTTTTTTTTTAGGATGAAAATTAAATAGTCATAACCGATTTGAAAGAGTTGAGACTTCTGTTCTATATTTTACTTTGATAGGTTCTTCATAATGTTAATACAGTGGAATAGTCGTAGTTAGAAGAAAAGAAAAACAAATATATATATATATATATATATATATTATATATATATATATATATATATATATATATATATATATATATATATATATATATACCGGTATATATATATATTATATATATATATATATATATATATATATATATATATATATATAATAGTTTGGATGTGCTATGGTATTAAATCAACTCTGCAATTACAATTATACCATACAGGGACATGTATAAGACGGGAATTAAGGGGAATGAAAGTGTTTTTTTATAAAGTTGAATGTGTAGGCTATTTTCCTCTTTCAAAGACTGTCATTGTACAGTCTGCCGTAGGGTAGAAAAAGATGAAAGAGTGAAATGTCGGCTGTCCAATAGAACAGAATGATCGTGTATAGGGCCTGGCCAAAATATATAGAATGAAAACAAAATAAAATCAAATAACGCATATATACAGTACAGTAAGGTTACAGTAATGCTGATCTTTGTACCTCAAAAGCCAAGTTTGGAAGTATCTTGGCTATTAATTTAGCTTATAACTGACTACTATTAGACGATTCTATTTAGCTTAATAAGGGCCTCCAGTTATTAATAGGCTTGGAACCATCTCCTTAACCCTTTTTACTAACACGGATCCTTCTTAAACTGCACACAATCGTCTAAATGTAGCAACAATAAAATGAAAAAGACGTCTCCGGTACAGAAGGGGCTAATAAAGCATTGTATTGTTTCATTTGAGGTCGATACTGATTCAAATGGGTGCGTCGCAATTTATACACTTGACTGTACACTCGGATACCATAGTCTCTAGCCCCACTCATAAATATTCGTGGACTTCACCTATTTCTAATTATGGAAGTATATATATAGAAACGAGCTTATAAATATATGTTTGTATACGTTAACTACAAAACTATATAGGCTATATATATATACTCTTCATTGAAAAACAAATTATATCCAAAAATCAATCCAAATAGTTATAATTGCGTAAAGAAAAACAGAGGGGGTTCACGAATTCTTATGAGTGGGTTAGAGACTATGGTATCCGAGTGTACATAGTCATAGAGCCATATATTTACCGTTTATAGAGCCACAATCGTAACAAAAGTTGGATAGAAAGAATTGAAAGAGCACAAACTCGGCTCTGCAATAGCACAGAAGGCTTGCGATGAATTGGATCCTGACAAAATGCATGACGGTTTAAGATTGGTTTGTTTTATTTTGTTTTCTCCTCTGGATTTGGGATATTAAGACGTGCCCCATTAGTTTGGTGATTTTATAACCTTTCGCCCCATTTCTTTGTCAATATTTAGATTTTTTTTGTTTTTGTTTTTTTTGCGATCTAGGTGTCAATTTTTCCTGGCGAGCAATAGCGACCATATAATTTAGGAGGAACAAATTTAGTCGCAAGGGGGTCTTTATTTTTTTATTTTTTTTAACCATTGATAAACGTCTAGGGAGAAACACACACACACACACACACACACACACACATTTACGTGTACGCTAATTTAGTCAGCAAAGGCATATTGTACATGCGTAATATGTAAGGGGCTGTGCTTCATACTTTTTTGTAAAAGTCTGAGCAAATAAACTTAATTCAATTCAATTAATTCACACACACACACACACACACACACACACTCGGCTCTGGCAATATCAAAGAAGGCTAGCGAATATACAGTATAGGACCCCGGACGAAATGCATGTGGGTTTAATAGCCAAGTGTACCTTTTGTGTGTGTGCTCCCCCCCCCCAGCCTCCATTCGTTGGTTACCCCCAGCCTCCCTCTCTGTCAGTCCGTCCGAGCATATGAGAGAGAGAGAGAGAGAGAGAGAGTCAGTCAGTCAGTCAGTCAGTCCGAGCCCCTGCAGTATGAGGGAGAGACAAATTGTATGTGTGAGAGTGAGTGAATTACATAAAGTTACATAGATACACCGACTGTACAGACCTTGCGGTCCTTACTAGGCAGTCCGGACTTAATTCTAGCAAAATATGCTACCAAGTGGAAGATAAGGATAGCAAAGCGAGAGAGAGAGAGAGAGAGAGAGAGAACACACACCAACAGTACTATTCTCGGTTCCATATAGGTTGTCCAGAAATCGTGACCCTAACCCCTGGAACTCAAAAAGGACTAGAGCAAATAGGCTGCAACT
>CM064482.1:67621584-67632358 GCA_032716605.1 Paralithodes platypus
AAAAGCTTCTATCCATTACTTTTCCATCCATTCAACTGCCATGACCTAGCCCTGTATTCCACTTAAGGGGAGTAACCTGTTTTTTGTCTCACCTTTTCTCTCTTTGTCTGGGTTTTACCCATTCAGCCTACAGTTTTAAGACGTTTATCCCCATTCAGGTGTCGATTTCCTCCTGGCGAGCGTTAGCGAGCCAGCATTGTATAAAGAAATCCGACTTCGCCGGGGACATTTTTCTATCGACAATTTTATAAATTTAGCCTGCTGTCAATAACATTTTGGGGGAATAAACGTCTTAAAACAGTAGGCTGAATGGGGCCGAATGGATACAACCCAGAGAGAGAGAAAACACACAAAAATGAGGTGGGCCCCTTTAACCCAAACCTCCAAGACCAAAGATACACCACCAGCTCTCAGGCCCACTCTCATTAACTAAAGCAGCTTACTATAATGGCTCCTGGGCTTTGTCCTTCACTGATCGACATTCACCGAACCTGTCAATTTGGAACCATTTCAACTCTGTGTTAACCCCTTCAATCAGACAACGACTTCTTGGTTGTGTTAATACTACTGCCAAATGATTTTACACAGCTTAAGAAGGACCTTTGGGTCTTTAGGAAGCAATTGGTTAGACTCTTTAGATTGATATCCAAAATTCGAAAATGGATATTAATCGTGATCGTGTACTCAACCTTTAACTGTGTTGGTTGTGTAATGGTTTAGGTGCTTATGTTCGGGGTGTGGTGTCCCGAGTTCGAATCCCGGGAGGGCCATATGCTTTCATTAGTTTATTCAAGTACATTAGGGTTTGTATTTTATATTAATGTAAAAGAACGGGGTGTTACTTATTGTAGTCTGTTATTTGGGCTGTCGGTAAATTGAATTCCTTAGCGGCTGATTCTTTGATATTGAATAGACAAATGAGAAACTGCTGTCGCTGTATCATATTAATGTCTGTGTATCATATTAATGTCTGTGTATCATATTAATGTCTGTGTATCATATTAATGTCTGTGTATCATATTAATGTCTAGTTTTCATAATTACCAACATAATTCGTTACCAAATCGTCTTAAGCGGGGTCACCCTGTTTTTTTGTTTTAACTTTCTCTCCTTTTCTCTCTTTCTCTGGCTTGTATCCATTCGGCCCCATTCAGCTAACTGTTTTAAGACGTTTATCCCCATCCAGGTGTCGATATCTTACTGGCGAGCGATAGCGAGCCAGCATTGTATGGAGAAATCCGGCTTCGCCGGAGAAATTTATCTATCGAAAAATGTACAAATTTAGCTTGCTCTCAAAACAAAAACATATATATGCTGGCTTGCTACCGCTCGCCAGGAAAATATTGACACCTGGATGGGGGTAATCGTCTTAAAACAGTAGGCTGAATGAGGCCCAATGGATACAAGCCAAAGAGAGAGGGAGAGAAAGAGAGAACAAAAAAAGCGGGTCGGTCCCCTTAATAGCCGAGTAATCAATCTGGGAACATGGACATTTACCGCCAGCTGAAATATTACCGACTATAGGCCTCTACCTCTGACCCGTCCTTCTTAAACTAAATAAACTCATTTCTGAAGCTAGCTAGAGCAAGATCAAAATTGGCGTCTTCTGATATATTGGGTGACATTCTTTATCCTATTATTCAAGACATAATTGAAGGCCTTTGGTAAGTTTTTAATAACCTGTGGAGGATTAAGGGGAGATTTCCACCTGGAGGATTTTTGTCTGAACCTCTTTCTCCCTCATGTTTAGCCCCTTTGCTTGTGAGATTTAAAGACGCTTGCCCCATTAGTTTGGCGATTTTAAGAACCCTCGCCCCATTTCTGTCAATTTTAAGACCATTCGTGCCATTTAGGTGTCGATTTTTTCCTGGCGAGCGATAGCGAGCCTGTAATTTAAGGGGAACCGGCCTTCGGCCGAGAAATTTTTCTACCGAAAAATGTACAAATTTATCTTGAAATGGGGTCAAGGGGGAGTAATTTTAAGCTCGATGGAAGTTTAGGGAATCAACTAAAAACCTCCCCTTAAGGGAAGATTATTTTATTGCTATATTATTTTGTTATTATTACCGGTATATATATATATATATATATATATATATATATATATATATATATATATATATATATATTTATATATGTGTTTTAGTTTGCTCCCTAGACCTCTATCAAGATTTTAAAATACAATAATGATAAAAAACAAAACAAAAATCCCAAAGACCCCCTTCGAAATAAATCTTCCGCTGAAGGTCGGTTCCTCCTAAAGTACAGGCTCGCTATGGCTCGCAGGAAAAAAATTAGACCTAGATGGCTGAAAAGGTATTAATTTTGACAAAGAAATGAGCAAAAGTCTTAAAAATGTGAAAACTAATGGGGGCTAAACATGAAGGAGAAGGAAGTTTAAAAAAAATACATTACTTCCCCCTTAATCGCCTATACCTTATTAATTTCCAGTGGTCCTTCGATATTTGTATAAAAACCTTTACTGCCATTACAAAAAAGATAAGTATATTTACGCCATCTTACTGAGAAGAACCTATATTATTGGCTTCTCCGTTCCCTTTGCCCTTGAGGGGGTAGTGGCTGTCGTTTTGGTCTATTAATTAATTTATTCATTTATTTGAAGTTCCTCGCTAGACGTCCCTCAAACTTAGAAAAACACCCCCTAGACCCCCTCTCAAGATAAATTTGTACATTTTTCGGTAGAAAAATGTCCCGGCCAGGATAAAATTTGACACCTGAATGGCACGAAAGGTCTTAATATGGGGTGAAAGTTCTTAAAATCGCTAAACTAATGGGGCAAACGTTTTATAATATCAAAAGCAATGGGGCTAAACATGAGGGAGAAAGGGGTCAAGAAAAAAATCCCTCAAGTGGAGATCTCCCCTTAACTCTTTTTACTAACCAAGTTCCTTCCCAAGATAATATCGTCTAAATATAGCTTGAATAAACAGTAACACACGTCGCTGGTACTCAAAGGGTTAAGTAACGTCCAATATTGAGGATGTGTTGCGTATAACGTCCTGGTCATGGGAGGGATCTGCCACACTGAAGGGGTTAAGGGTACGGCCAATATTGTGTTGTGTGTAGCGGGCTGGTCATGAGGGGGATCTGCCACATTGAAGGGGTTAAGGATACGGCCAATATTGTGTTGTGTGTAGCGGTCTGGTCATGAGGGGGATCTGCCACATTGAAGGGGTTAAGGGTACGGCCAATATTGTGTTGTGTGTAGCGGTCTGGTCATGAGGGGGATCTGCCACATTGAAGGGGTTAAGGGTACGGCCAATATTGTGTTGTGTGTAGCGGTCTGGTCATGAGAGGGATCTGCCACATTGAAGGGGTTAAGGGTACGGCCAATATTGTGTTGTGTGTAGCGGTCTGGTCATGAGGGGGATCTGCCACACTGAAGGGGTTAGTGAGCGAGTGAATAGGAAGTTAGCGAATAAGTGTGTTTGTGCGGAAAATATTGCTTAAGGGGAGAGGGGTCGCTTTTCTGGTCCACCTTCTCCCTCATGTTTAGCACCATTAGTTTGTCGATTTTATAACCTTTCGTCCCATCCTACATCAATATCAAGACCTTTCGTGCCATTTAAGTGTCGATATTTTCCTGGCTAGCGAAAGCGAGCCTGATATTTTCGACCGGGGCATTTTTCTATCGAAAAATGTACAAATTTATCTAGAAGGGGGGGTCTAAGGAGTGTTTTTTTAAAGCTTGATGAAGGCCTAGCGAGGAAACTAAAACATGCGTGAATATATATATAAATGGACCCCCCAAAATAGCCGCTGTCCCCTTAATACAGATAATCTATGCAGTGTTCCATGGTAAGCAAGACAAAGGGTATGCTAATGCCAGCAGTAATGAGACGCTAGAATGTGGCAGATCCCTCTCATGACCAGGACGGTATGCACAACACGACCTCAATATTGGACGTACAGTCGCGCTAATAAGTGATATCTCGGCACCAAGTATGTTTTGATCAATAATTGGTATCAGCCATATTTAAGCTTCCATTTCTTCATATCGAGGGAAATATACAAACATGTTCCTACACCTACCCACCCTATTCAACATCTGACAGACATTAATACAGCACAAAGCAAGCCAAACGTAATGAGAGCTGGAACATGACTTATTAGTGCGACTGTACGCTTAACCCCTTCTGTACCAGCGACGAGGTTATTATAATATTCTAGCTATATATAGAGGATTTTATGCAGTTTAAGAAGGATCTGTGGTAGTAAAATGGGTTAAGTGGGATAACCTAATGTAAAGCCTATTTATTGCTGGAGGCTTTTTTAAACTGAGTAATATCGTCTAATAGTTGCCAGAACATAATGTAAAGGATGTCAATGGTACTGAATGGGTTAATACTCTCTCTCTCTCTCTCACTGCATTTCTGATGTATTTTCTCTGCATTTCACACTTGTTGTTATCTGCCTGTATAATATATTTACTCTCTCTCTCTCTCTCTCTCTCTCTCTCTCTCTCTCTCTCTCTCTCTCTCTCCCTCAAGACAACTTCCGTGTCGTGAGGAACAACGTTTGCCCCAAGACCAGGAAACACATACCGATTACCGAGTGTCAAAACCGTTTCCAGATACTCGCAGACTCAGATGACGAAGAGGAAATAGAAGAAGTCCGGCTCGTGGGAGACTCGATGATACGTGGTCAGCTCACAGAGTTTTGCGCCAGGGCACCTAAGACCAGGAAGCGTTTTTGTATCCCTGGTGGTGGTGTGGATGACGTAGTTGCAGCAGTTGACGAAGTATCAAAGCTGGCCCCTGCTAATACAATGTACTTCATCCACGTTGGATCCAACGATGTACAGCGAACCCGGTCGGAAGATTTGCTTTTAAAGTACCAGCAGCTGATCAAGTCGTTTAAGGAGAAGTCACCAAGGATCATCGTCTCAGGAATCGTCCCCCGGCTCGGTGTAGAGAGCCGATTTTACAACATAGCCACCAGCACAAATCGTTGTCTAGTCAAACCTCTGCAGGAAGGAGAACGTGGGATTCGTCGACACCTGGGACAATTTCTACTACGATGACTATTTGTTTTCGGACGATGGAGTTCATCTGAACCAGGTGGGGAGCAGCGCTTTTGGGCGTCTTCTCACGATGCGGTGAAGGATTTTTCGGAGAAGAAATCGACTCAGCACAGGACAACCAGGAAGGAGGACCGAAGACAGCGAGGACGGCAATCCTACAAAGGAATTAAATACTAATCTGTCAAGAAACCGCGAATTTGGATAAAGCTCCACCAACACGACCCAAATTCAAAAACCGTCAGGGATAACGACCGAGGACCGAGGACAGCCATGAATGTAAATGTAGATCCGACCAGAACCAAAAATTCGATGAAAGAACGATCTGCGAGTTCTAAAACCGCAACTTTAAAGGTTTTCTATGCAAACGCTCGTAGCATACGCAATAAATTTTCAGATTTAGAGCTACTAGTGTTTACAGAAAATTATGATGTGATTGGCATAACAGAATCTTGGCTCAATACACAAGATAGAGACTTTTTAGCAGAGTATTCACTTCCCGGTTATGTAATGTTTGAGAACAGCCGAATAAATAAAAATGGAGGTGGCGTTTTATTTTATATCAAAGAAAGTCTTAACCCGACCCTCGTGTCAAAACCTCAAATTGTGAACGTCGACACATCTTTTGTGCTAATAAAGAATAATAAAGGTACAAAAATAATACTTGCGTTAATATACAGACCTCCAGCTCAATCAGTGCAAACTGACCGAGAAATTTACGAACAAATTGCAGATGTAAGTAACTCACAAGATACCGTAATTTTTTGGCGACTTTAATTTACCTGTGACCAAGTGGGGCGATACTCTTACTTCACACTCCGGACATGACTTGTATACGAACTTGTAAGAGAGTTCGCTTTATCAATTTGTTCGAATGCCGACCGACCCGTGGTAATAACGTTCTTGACATTGTACTTGCAACAAAAGAAGAATTGATAGAGAATTTGAATGTTGGTGATGAATTCAGTAACAGCGACCATCGTACTATAACTTTCACTTTAAAGTTTACTAGTAACGAACCAAATAGTAGCATCGAAAAAGTCCCTAATTTCAAGAAAGCAACCTTCCATAAACTTCGAGCTATGTCTAAAGAACGGACTGGAGCTTTTTATTAACAATAACGACATAAATACATCTTGGAAGTTATTCGAAACCACTTACCTAAAAGCAGTGCAAGACTGCATACCATCGAAAATACGGCGTCCAGGCCATAATAATAAGCCCAAATGGTGGAATAAAGATATTTCAAACTGCCTGCTTGCTAAAAATTTGCTAATGATAGATTAAAATCCTCCCAAAATGACGAAGAACGGGTGAAATTTGTAGAGCTACGACGCAAAGCCAAAAAGTTAATTAAGCAAAGTAAAAAGACCTTAGAGTTACATATTGCGAATCAAAGTAAAACAAACCCGAAAGAATTCTATAGTTATATCAGAAAGAAAAAAGTAGTTACTTCAACTGTTTGGACCGTTAGTCGATGAAAAAGGAGAATACACCAAAGACGAAGTACAAATGAGTAATGCCCTCAATACCTTCTTTGCATCAGTTTTTACAACAGAAGACCTCAGTGATATCCCTACACCATCGCCGATTCAGATTGATAATTCAGATGTTCTAAGCAATATCACCGTTACAGAGATAGAAGTATTGAATTGTTTAGATAAACTCAAGGTAAATAAAACGCCAGGACCTGATACAATCTCGCCTAGAGTTCTAAAGGAAGCAAAGAATGAGCTCTCCAAACCACTGACATTACTATTCAATAAATCCTTGCAGTCTGGAACTATGCCTGATCAGTGGAAGCTAGCCAACGTAACACCGATATTAAAAAAAGGCAGCAAATCCCTACCCAGTAACTATCGTCCAATTAGCTTAACCTCAGTTGTATGTAAAATGCTAGAAACGGTCATACAACACAGACTCGTAAATCACTTAGAGGAAAATAACATACTTAAAGATACTCAACACGGCTTTCGTAAAAAACGTTCCTGTTTAACAAACCTCTTAGACTTCTTCCACGATATCCTCAACCTCTACGATGAGAGTAAAGCTGTAGATATTATATACCTTGATTTTCAAAAGGCCTTTGACAAAGTTCCCCACAAACGTTTACTGCTAAAACTAAAAGCGGAATGGAATACAAGACGGTGTGTTGAAATGGATAGAAAATTGGCTCATCAACAGAAAGCAAAGGGTAGTCATAAACGGTAAGGCATCTAAATGGACCAATGTAAGTAGCGGGGTACCCCAGGGATCGGTACTAGGACCAATTCTCTTTCTAATTTACATCAACGACATAGATGAGGTCTCACCTGCACAATCTCAAAATTTGCGGACGATACAAAATTGCAAATAGCGTACTCTCAAAAGAACAAGTTGACGATATGCAACACAATCTAGATAACTTGTCATGTTGGGCCCAAATTTGGCAAATGAGTTTCAATGCGGATAAATGTAAAGTACTACATGTCGGATACCTAAATGAGAAAGCAAACTATTCGATGAATGGCACTCAGCTTAAGAATGTAAACAGAGAAACTGATCTGGGAGTAACAATATCGAGTAACCTAAAACCGAGTCAACAATGTTCAGAAGTTGTTAAGAAGGCAAACAAATAATTGGCTTTATAGGCAGGTCATTTGAGCCTAAATCCAAAGAAGTTATCCTAACCCTTTACAATTCCTTAGTCCGCCCTCTTCTGGAATACTTGCGTTCAATTCCTGGTGCCCTTATTACCAAAAAGATATAAACAAGCTAGAACGAGTTCAACGTAGAGTTACCAAAATGATACCTAGCCTAAAGAACAAACCATAACGAAGAGCGTGTTAGAGAACCATATCTACCTCCTTTAACTCTGCGCAGATTAAGAGGCGTCTTAATTCAAGTGTTCAAAATCATCAAAGTCATCGGACAATATGAACTGTAGTAAGTACTTCACTATCGACCAATCTAATTACACGCGGGGAAACGGTTGCAAAATTATTGGTAAATCTTTTAACTCGCACGAATCTAAGAATTTCTTCTTCAATCGAGTTGTCAACTTGTGGAATGGGCTTCCCCGAGACGTTATAGACTGCAGCACCGTTGATTCATTTAAATTCCGCCTAGACAAATATCTCGCATCAAACCCGCGACTGACTGCGTTTGTAAATGAATAACTTTATCCTCCCCTCAGTTACTAACCCATATGTCCCCTACTAACTTCCTAGTCCCTGCCACGTTAGTGGCAGGGCAGTAGTTCCCTTTCCAATGTTCCCTTACCCACTCTAAACCACTGTTTGGACACTTGATCCTCAGTGTTTTGGAGGAAAAGCAACCTAGAAGGGTCACTAGACCTGTTGTTGCTTGATTTCCTTTGTACTCCTTTGTACTCTCTTTCACTCCCTCTCTCTCTCTCTCTACTCTCTCTCTTCTCTCTCTCTCTCTCTCCTACACATAGTCTCTCTCTCTCTCCTCTTCTCTCTATCTCTCTCCTCATTATCTCCTCCTCTTCTTCCTCTCTCAAGAATCTCTCTCTCTCTCTCTCCACACCTTACTAACACCCCCTCCACGCAATCCCCCCCCCCCCCTGTGTGTGTGTGTGTGTGTGTGTTGTCTCAGCGTGGGAATCATTTAATATCATTTTAATTTAAGCGGGCCCGGCTGAGGGATGGGACTGCGGCCTGGGCTTACTGGACGCTTTAATGAAACGAAGTTGGGGGTAGGGTGGAGGGGTCAGAAGAGGGGGGGAGGGGGTAGTGAGGGGTGCGGAGGTAGAGAATGAGGTGTGGAGGAGAGAGAGAGAGAATATTATACAGGCAGATAACAAGTCATGCAGGGAGAACGAATATATCAGAAGTGCACACACAGAGAGAGAGAGAGAGAGAGAGAGAGAGAGAGAGAGAGAGAGAGTACAAAGGAGTACAAAGGAAATCAAGCAACAACAGATCTAGTGACCCTTCTAGGCTGCTTGTCCTCCAAAACACTGAGGATCAAGTGTCCAAACAGTGGTTTAGAGTGGGTAAGGGAACATTGGAAAGGGAACTACTGCCCTGCCACTAACGTTGCAGGACTAGGAAGTTAGTAGGGGACATATGGGTTAGTAACTGAGGGGAGGATAAAGTTATTCATTTACAAACGCAGTCAGTCACGGGTTTGATGCGAGATATTTGTCTAGGCGGAATTTTAATGAATCAACGGTGCTGCAGTCTATAATGTCTCGGGGAAGCCCATTCCACAAGTTGACAACTCGAGTGATAGAAGAAATTCTTAGATTCATGTGAGTTTAAAAGATTTTACCAATAATTTTGCTTGCAACCGTTTCCCCTCGTGTAATTAGATTGGTCGATAGTGAAGTGACTTACTAACAAGGTTCATATTTGTCGATGCCTTTGAATGATTTTGAAACAACTTAAACTTGAATTAAGTCACACTCTTACAATCTGCGCTGGGGTTAAAGGAAATATATTTGGCATAAATTCTCTAAGACGCTCTTCGCTATGGGTTTTTAAAATGGTTCTCTTAGGCTACGGTATCATTTTGGTAACTATAAACGTTGAAACTCGTTCTAGCTTGTTTTATGGTCTTTTTTTTTGGTAATAGGGCACCAGCATTGAACGCAGTATTCCAGAAGAGGGCGGACCTAAGGAATTGTAAAGGGGTTAGGATTAAGGTCTTTGGATTTATGCTCAAATGATTCTGTACTGCCTATAAAAGCCAATTATTTTGTTTGCCTTGCTTCACAACTTCTGAACAATTGTTTGAACCATCGGTTTTAGGTTACTCGATGTTACCTGTGCTACTGACACTCCAGATCGTTTCCTATCTCGGTTTACATTCTTAAGCTGAGGTGCCAGTCATCGAATAGGTTTGTCTTTCTTCCTCATTTAGGTAATCCGATATGTAGTACTTTACATTGATTCCGCAGTTGAACTCTCATTTGCCAAATTTTGGGCCCAATGTTGGAACAATTTATGTAGATTGTGGTTGCATATATATCGTCAACTTGATCTTTTGAGAGTACGCTATTTGCAATTTTTTGTATCGTCAGGCAAATGTTGAGATTGTAACAGGTGAGACCCTCGATCTATGTCGTTTGATGTAAAAATTAGAAAGAGAATTGGGTTTCTAGTACCGATCCCTGGGGTAACCCCGTAGGGGAATATAAGTCCGCTTACTTCCATTGGTCCATTTAGTATGCCTTTTACCGTTTATTACTACTCTTTGTCTTTCTGTCGCTGAGCCAATTTTTCTATCCATTTCACAACACACCGTCTTGTATTCCATGCGCTTTTTAGTTTTAGCAGTAAACGGTTTGTGGTAAACTTTGGCCAAGGCCTTTTGAAAATAATCAGGTATATAATATCTACAGCTTTAACTCCTCTCAATTCGTAGAGGTTTTGAGTATTATCGTGGAATGAAGTCCTACGAGGTTTGTTAAACAGGAACGTTTTTTACGAAAGCCGTGTTGAGTAGCTCTTTAAGTATGTTGTTTTCCGTCGAAAAGTGATTTACGAGTCTGTCTCTTATGACCGTTTCTGCCTAGCATTTGTAACATACGCTTGAGGTTAGGCTGAATTTGAAGGGAGTAATGAAAAATAGAGCCGTGGGGGATAACGATAGTTACTAGGGGTAAGGAATTGCTTGCCTTTTTTGAATATCGGTGTTACGTTGGCTATCTTCCCCTGATCAGAGCATCTGTTCCAGACTGCAAGGAATTTATTGAATAGTATGTCAGTGTATGGAGAGCTCATC
>CM064482.1:67632458-67779958 GCA_032716605.1 Paralithodes platypus
CTTGGACGACCTGGTGGTAATGGAGATGTATATACGTCTCGTCCTCCGCCGCCAGCTCCTTCCTTGCCAGTTTTATTTTCCGGGTTGGGTCACATAAAAATGTGTGTTCCATCGGTTTCGGCTAAGGCTAGAAATCCTGTAGTAAGAGAGAATGGCCATATTTTACGGGGGACGCCATTTTGGTGCCGTAATAACCAAACAACGGGGTGATGTTATGTTGCTGATCATGCAGAAGTTGAATAAAAAAACCCGACTGTATATCCTGTACCAGTATTGGAGGATGATTAGTATAAGGTCGAACATAATTAAGTGTAAAGAGAGGATAATGACACCAAAGGAACCAAAATGGCGGACGTTGACCGATCTCTGCTAGTATTTGGTCTCTAGGTCAGGGGATATGCGGCTCTTTTTGGTGATGCGCAATTTGTGGGCCCTGGCGGAGTTCGGTAGTTTCGTTGGGCATGTTTAGAAGCTCTATAGTAACAGAGATCGCCAAATTTCGCCATTTTGGTGCCACTGGTGTTATTTCCTTATATCTAAACTCAAACATTTCCCTTACCATAGTAAATATTATGGACTTCTAGTACAGGAAACACAGCTTGGTCTTTGGCTACACAGTGTAGGCTACAGGATTAAAACTAAATAAATAAATAAATAAAATAAACAATCGTTGTTTGATAATTGAGGCACAGATAAAAGATGACTATTCTTTCTTATTCAAGGATCTCTCGGGATGTTTGGCGAAACATAATATGATAGGCCTACCATTAAAAGAGGTTTCTGTAACACAATCTAAATTGATGACCTTTGTCTTCATAATGATGACCTCGTGTTCTAAGATAGTTTAGGTAAAGCATAAGGCGTATACTGTATATCGTACAAGGACACTTTTACAAACACATTGGGGGAGGGTGCAGAATTCTTGATTTGTGTATAAACAAGTCCAAATAAAGATGTATATGGTGCGTGATCCTGAAAACAGTATACACTCATGGTATTAGCCTATGTCATTATGCGTGCGGAGTTACATGGAGGGATAGACAGACTAATGAGGAAGTAAGAAGGAGGTGTGGTGTGGAGGTAGATGTGCTGGAAAGTGTGAAAAGGAACAACTTGAGATGGTTCGGCCATATGGAACGTATGGAAAGCGAGGAGAGGTAGACCAAAAGAGAGGTGGAAGGATGGAGTGAGGAAGTATATAAACGAAGGCGGTGCTGGTTGGATGGAGGGGCGTCGACTGACCGGGGACAGAGGTGCATGGGGGCGGTTCGTTCGTGGCCACCACTTCGGGGATCACGGCGTCAGGCAATAGATAGATAGATAGATTATACAATTATCTAATATCGTAGTTCTCAAATACCTTTGGTCAATCATGACATCCGCGACCCCAAAAATATTCAAGAATGTTGGGAATGTGTTTTAGAATCCTTTCTAACTTAAGTTATCCCCTTATTTAATAGATGACCTTGGCCCTGATTTCCGCATTGCTATGCATACCACTGGCACAATAAATACACATACACATTTCCTTATGGTAAATGTTGGTGAGACACGCAAGTGAAATTAATGTATTAAAATTAAATTTAATGTTCTCACCGGTAAATTATATACTAGATGCACTTCTCTGAACCAGGAGGCTACCTATAAGCCACACAAGGAAAATAAACTAGTTCATCAACACACACAACCCCCATAATCATATTATACCCTGAACATTGTTGATCATAACGTTATTCCACCGTTTAAATTATAATTACGTTTCCTAGCGCAGACGTTTCACTGCCGTCACGTAACAAGATGTTTATGTATGATACCGTTTTAATATCATCTGGATTATATCTTAGGTTCCTCGCAATGCTCTCGTATGATACGTATAGTTATCACCTTGACACTCCTGGCAATCAGCACACGTAGGCTCAAAATAAATAGCTCGTCGAAAATCTTTATGATATATTGAGCGAAACATTGATGCAACATTTATAGGACATATTAAGGAGAGGTTTTTAGCTTGGTCCCTAGATATCCTTCAAGCTTAAGATTACACCCCCTTGAGCCCCTTTCAAGATAAATATGTACATTTTTCGGTAGAAAAATTGTCCCGGCTGAAAGCCGGTGCCTCTAAAATTATGGCTCGCTATCGCTCGCCAGGATAACATCGACACCTAAATGGCACGAAAGGTCTTAAAATTGACAGACATGGGTTGAAAGTTCTTAAAATCGTGAAAATAATGGGGCGAACGTCTTAACATTAGGAAAACAATGGGGCTAAACACGAGGGAGAAAGGAGTCAAGAAAAAACTTCCTCAAGTGGAAATCCCCCCTTAATTAACCCCCCTTTCTTAACATTAA
Organism: Paralithodes platypus; assembly: GCA_032716605.1. Classification (NCBI taxonomy): domain Eukaryota; kingdom Metazoa; phylum Arthropoda; class Malacostraca; order Decapoda; family Lithodidae; genus Paralithodes; species Paralithodes platypus. Next base: position 67,634,808 of record CM064482.1, read on the forward strand.
TCATTAATTACAAACCCCAATGCACTGGAATAAACTGATGAAAGCAAATGGTCCTCCCTGGATTCGAACTCGGGACACCAAATATAATAACAAATATTACTGGAGACAATATACTAGAAACACTAAAGGAGATATTTGTTTGTATTATTATTATAATCATCATTATTATATATATACCGGTATTTTTTTATTTTTTTATTTTAGTTTGTGATAAGTTTCCTACCTAGACCTCCATCAAGCATACAAAATACACCCCAAGATCCCACTTTGAAATTAGTTTGTACATTACTTGCAAGAAAGGTTACCCGGTTCCTATACTACGGGCTAGCTATCGCTCTCCAGGAAAAAATCGACACCTACTGTAAATGGCACGAAAGGTCTTATAATGGACAAAGAAATGGAGCAAAAGGTCTTAACATCTTCAAACACTTGATCACAAAACAAACCCCAAAAAACTCTACAAAACACTAAACAGCATCACACTTTCCAACAGCAACACAACACAATCACATGCTGCAATCACAACAACAGACTCTACTCCTTCATGTAAACAACAAGCAAACACTCTCATCAATCACTTCTCACATGTCAGCCACCTAAAACCTCACAAAGACGACCGACGTGTCATCCGACGTAAGAGACAATTCCCCACAGACCCTGACTATACACCCTTCACCAATCACCAGACAAAGCATATCATCAACAATCTCAAGCACTCACCCGCCTGTGGCCTAGACAACATAAGCAACATACACCTCAGACACCTGGGACCACAAGGCATACAAACACTCACTAACATATCAAACTACAGCTATTCACACAACACAATACCAGACATTTGGAAGCATGGTATCATCATCACACTCCCCAAACCCAACAAAGACCCCACGCTACCCTCCTCGCACCGCCCCATCACACTCCTTTGCTCCCCCTCCAAAGTCATGGAACGCCTAGTATTACAACTAATTACACCCGACCTACCCTAGCTCCAACACAACATGGCTTTAGGCCACTGCACTCCACAAACACTCTTCTCACAGACCTTACACAAAGAGCTTTTGACGGCATCAACTCAGCTAGACCACCACACAGATCACTATTAGCCACACTCGACATTAGTAAAGCCTTCGATGCCATCCCACGCCACAACCTAACAAACAAAATCTACAACACAAACATGCACAACAACACAAAAAGGTGGCTGGCCAACTTCCTAGCAGGCAGATGTGCACACGTATCTTTTGCCGGTCAGTCATCTAAAATCAGAAACTTTCCAAACGGAGTCCCACAAGGATCCGTCCTATCGCCCGCACTCTTCAATCTGTACATGCACGATATAACTACACCCAATACTCCCCAAATAAACTTAGCCTCCTATGCAGATGACATAACACTCACATGCACACACCATGACCCAAGAAGAGCAACAGATCTCCTTCAAACCCTATCTCAACACCTACATGGCTGGTGCACTACAAAACAGACTTAATCTAGCCCCAGCCAAATCCACCGCAACCCTGCTCACAAGCTGGACAGTGTGAACACGAATACATCCCTCAACTCACCATAAACAACACACCCCTAACACATACACACACACCCAAAATCCTAGGAGTAACATATGATACTCATATGACATTCAAACAGCACACCACAAACATTAAAAAGAAACTGACACCCAGACTTAACGCCCTCAGGTCACTTGCTCACACAAAATTTGGACACAACAAAGAAACTACCACCACAGTATATAAACAATACATAAGATCAGTAATGGAATACGCAAGCCCAGCCTGGGCTTCTAACCTAGCTGAAACACATCATAAGACCTTAACAGACTATTCAAACCAAAGCCCTGAAGATCATTACAGGCTGCACAGCTACTACACCCACAGATCATCTACATCAAGAAACAAAAATCCTCAAAGTCAAAGACCATCTGGACATGAGAGGCACTCAATTCCTGGCAGCAGCCTCCACGAACCAAGACCACCCACTAAACTACATGGCAACACACCCACAGACACCAAGAAATATCAAAACAACACCCAGCACACGGTATCACACACAATTATTGTCCTCTCTCCCTCCCTGCCCACCCCGAACCAACTTCCAGAAGCACATCCATACTCCTATCTCTCGCCAATCCATCCACTCACTCACAGACAACACGCAGCTGCATGCACGACCTCCCGAAATCCATCCTTCCGAATCCTCCCTCCCTCGCGGGGACAGAGTCCACCTGGCCAGGCTGAGATGCGGACACCATCCAGCTCTCCTGAGCTATCAGAAGAGACTGGATGACTCCGTTGTCGACGCCTGCCCGGGATGTAACACAGCACCCCATACTATTAAACACATCATAGAAGACTGCATTTCACACAACCACTTACGCCAACAACACAACCTACACTCAATGAGAGCTCTGTGGGAAAGCCCGATCGTGGCCATGGCCTTCCTCAGGGACTCGGGGCTGTTCGGCCAGGCAGCTTAGGGAACAACAACAACCACATCTTCAAATTAATGGGGCGAACATCTTAAAATCTCGAAACTAATAGGGCTAAGCGTGAGGGAGAAGGGATTAAAAAGAGAAACCCTTAAATGTATACAGTTTATGAGCAACGTTTCCTTCCATTAGTTTGGCGATTTGAGACCTTTCGCCCCATTTTGTTGTCAATATTAAGACTTGTCGTGCCATTTAGCTGTCGAGTTTTTCCTGGCGAGCGATAGCGAGACTGTAGTTATAGAGGGAACCGGCCTTTGGCTGGGAAATTTTTCTACCGAAAAATGTACACATTTATCTTGATAGGGAGTCTAGGGGCGTTTTTATAAGCTTGATGGAGGTCTAACGAGGAAACTAAAAATACATAAATAAATATATACATAGACCAAAAAACAAGCACTACCCCCTTAAATTACCCCAGATTACTTTATCACATCCTTATCACAGACCATTATAGTTCCTTGGGTTAGCCTATCAAACACTAAACACCTCACACACGTTTCTCTCCTTCAGCACACGATACCCGAGACTAGAGGTACTACAAATGATCTCGTATCTTTGCTAATCGTCGAAATTGTTCATGAATTCTCATTATACTTTACATAATTTTCAGCTATACTACAGTACGGTAAAAAGTGTCACATTCACTACCAATATAGTAGTGAATCCCGGTTATTTGATCTTTATTTTAAAATTCAATACAAAATACTTGGCCAGATAATTATGTTTGTACCTCCACAATTTATCCCGAGATTACTGTCCACGATTTTACTTTTTATATAGACACATTCTCTTGGGATTCGTAAAATAATGATTCGACATAATCCTTCCAAGTCAAAATCCACCTGAATAAAATCCTCCCCTAGAGTAATAATACAATCGTGTCAGTAGTATCGCGTCAAATAATAACACTGTAGGCTTTACCGCTGTTCACTTCTTGGTTGAGCCCGAGAACTTTCATTCTTCTACTGTACTTCTCACTTCTCAACTTGTTCTTCTTCTGTCCAATTACTCTTCTTTCCTATTTTACTCCAGCCATCTGGTTTGGTCTACCGCTGTTCACTTCTTAAGCCGGAGTCACACGAACCCTTTTTCGAGCATTTTTTTTTACGGGCAATTATGGTCAGGAAGATATGAAAATTACACGTTATCATAATTCAACCGGCTAACATAATCTACCTTCAGTCTAGTTACCGATACCAATGCGAAAAAGTCTCGAACTAATACGAGAACAAACTTGCTCATGGAAAATTGACGGAAAAAGCGCTCGTATAACACCGGCTTTACTCACCGTGTTTTCAACCTCTTCACAGCCCAATAGTTTTGAGATTTTAAGATGTTTTCCCATTAGTTTGTCGATTTTAAGACCTTTCACCCCATGCCTTTGTCAATATTAAGACTTTTCATGCTATTTAGGTGTCGATTTTTTTCCTGGCGAACGATAGTGAGCCTGTAATTTTGGAAGAACCGTTCCGGCCGAAAACATGTACAAATAAATCTAGAAGGGGGATCTAATGGACTTTTTTTTTGTATTTGTTTAAGAGGTCTAGGGAGGAAACTAAAAACAAATAATATATGCAATAACAGTGAATAATCAAACAACAAATAAACCTGCATGAGTCAGACAGTTTATTAACAGAGATGTTATCCCTTTTGATTCTTAGGTATCCTTCATAAGCTTCATAAAATAGTCTAACGAAAGCTGAAATACATATGAAAAAGTGGAATAGTACTATACAGCATACTGAAGGGGTTAACATTTCATCAAAGCTTGAACTTCTCACAGTTTGTTAAGGGGGTAATGCTTGTTTTTTGGTCTATGTATTTAGTTATAAATATATTTTTGAGTTTGATCGCAAGACCTCTATCAAGCTAAAAAAAAAAAAAAAAAAAAAAAAAACAGACCCCCTTTCAAGATAAATTTGTAAAAGAAATTGGTAGAATAATATACCGGCCAAAGGCCGATGCCTTCTAAATTTACAGGCTCGCTATCGCTCGCTAAGAAAACAACGACACCTAAATGGCACGAAAGGTTTTAATATTGACAAAGAAATTGAGCGAAAGTTCTCAAAATCACCAAACTAATAGAACGAACGTCTTAAAATCTCAAAAGTAATATGCTAAACATGAGGGAGAAGGGGATAAAGAAAACACGACTACCTCCCCCTTAAATATGTACGCTTTTCCCCAACATACCAAAGGGCAATAGGCTGTCAAGATTTTCAAAATATGCTAAAACAGTCTACACATTTACTTATTTATTAACCCCTTCGTACCGGCGACGTCTATTCAATTAAATTCTGGCTACTATTTGAAGATTATATTCAGTTTAAAAAGGGCCTCCGGCTATTAACAGGCTTTGAATTATCTCGCTGAACCTTTTTTACTACCACAGATCCTTCTTAAACTGCACAATATAGTCTATGTATAGCAAGAATAATATGCAAAAGACGTCGCCGGTACAGAAGGGGTTAATTCTGTGTATGGCACTGTTAAAACCTATAGCTCGCCGAAATCTGTAATGATAATCTGTCTGAAATCAATAGCGAGGAACATTTTTAATCTGTACTTCTACTAAATCAACGAATAATATTTGTCACGGACTATTATAAACACACGAGGATTTCTAAACACGAAAACTTACACAGGCTACAAACAAGGTATTCGGTGACCTATACATTTTGACAGAACCTGTAATTATTATAATGTATTAATTAATATACGCTTCATCATTAAGCACTTGAAAGCTCGGTACATATCTACAAGTACATTACATTATATGAAAACTTATAATGACTAGCACGTATAAAACGTCTTTACCATTACATGTACAATGCTGTGATACTGTATCGAACGCCAACTATAAAATGGGTCAACATTGTTTTCGATATACTTGCTTATAAATATTCAAGTAATGCTACCGGCAACTATACATCCAATAATATTTCAAATGTCTACAGAGTAACTATTTGTGTGTAATTCTTCAGATTCCCTTACTCTTTACATTCTTTACAGAACAAGTTTCAGATTTCATAAACATGATATTGCCATTGCTTCGATAGAAAACAATTAGTAGTATCATTAACTGCAAAAATTACCAACAACATATCATGACTTCATTTCATCTTACTTACGGTACTTTATTACTCCAAATACTATGACACTTGCATTCATTATATCCAAGAACAGACCTAAAGTATAAGTTTAAACGGTGAACTTTTGTTGGCGAGTGGACATCAAAACTCTCTATCCCTATTTACCAGAAGGGCTATTAGTCTCTTGGGGTAATTCTGTTTTATTTCAGCCGCCCACCGATTACTCTCACTCCAGGACCCCCAGCAGCACCTAGCACATCCTCTCCACAGCGCTTTACAATATCACGCTTCTACCACAGAACTTCAAGACTTATATGCACTTATCTTCTAGTTATAAAGTGTTATTGTTGTTGTTCTCCAGGCTGCCTGACCAAACAGCCCCAAGGTCCCGAGCAAGGCCAAGGCCATAACCGAGTGCCCACACAGTTGACAGAACCCTCCCTGCTTTACTACTACGAAATCCAAGGTGAGCAAAGCCGCTCACATACGAGGAGCTGTGGAGGGCGTGGAAACGCAAGGGACACCAAAGTCCCACCTAAGGCCCTATGCCACTCAACGATATTATTATGAAGGGAAAGTTGAGTGGCAAAGGAAAAATGTGACACTTTGGTTCCCAGTCTGCCAACCTCTAGATTGGCAGTAGGGAGGTCAACCCACGGAAAAGACGCCGCCACTTGAGATCTAGAAAATATATAAGTAAAAGGAACAGTCAGAATAAGCTATAGGCATGGCAGAACTCAACTCTCACTCTGATAGACCAGCCCATCATCACATGACTAGAACCCAATCCTCTCAGCATCAGCTAGGAAAAGCCCTAGAAAAGTCTTTGCGGGGGGATAACTCCCCTATTTCAACCTGTTTCGGGGTTGGGCATCCGCCCTCTAGTTATAAGTGAAACATATAATAAACAAACGTAAGCAAAGCTATCATATATAAATTTGATCCGTGTGGTTAAGGAGTAGTCTTGTATTAAACAACAAACACTAAACTTCACATCTATAATTTATCCCACCCTTTTTACCACCCTTCCTCCTCCTCCCAGAACTCAAGACAATCCTCCCACTATAGTCTATTATTTCCAGCTGACTGAAAACGGATTTTTTTAGCAGCTGTTTTTTCGATACGTTACGGAAATATATGAAATTGCCATGTCTCTGCATCATATACATACCAAGTATTCATAGTTAACAATACATTTTGCTAAAAGAAAATGGTAAATGTTGAGTAATCAAAATGAAGAAAATTTCCCGTACGGATGACAACAAATATATATACTTCTCCCTGTCTTCCATCTTCACCTAACAGATGGGTTACTAATATCCGGAGTCTTCCACAGCAATTAATAAGCCTCCCATAGCAGTTGATAGCCTTAACAAAGCAATTGATAACCCCACCAACAGCAAGACATCCTTTCCACCACACGTCGTACTTTGGTATTGATCTCTTGGGGCTCTTCCGAGGACCAACTTCACCCGACCACCACTGATTACACTAATGTCTGAAACCAGTACGTACCTTTCACAAACCATGACTTATTTCACGCAACACTGCATAGTCCTCTCACATAAATTGACAGCTCTCTCACAACCCCCGACAACTCTCCCACTATACATCCCACTCCTCCATCTACACTTAACCGTAGGCTATTGGTCTCTTAGGGGCTCCTCCGAAGACCCTCTTCAGTCCGCCGACTATTGATTACTCTCTCTCTATCTCTCTAAATCAACAGTTACTCATGGATGGCAATTTTGACTCTAATGACACACAATTTTACCACACGAGGAGCCGAGGAGTCATTACTACTACCTTACTATAGAACACATGGACAACGTAGCCTACATTACAGGGGCACGAAATTGTGGAACACATTGAACGAATCTATTAGAGGCTCCGAATCTTTATTTGTATTTAAAACTAAAATCAAACAAAGCTTCCTTAATCAATACTAGCATTTAATTGCAGTCTCTGAAAGCAACAGTTTTGTTTCTATGTACCAGACCAGATGGCTGGAGTAAAATAGGAAAACAGAGTAATTGGACAGAGGAAGAACAAGCTGAGAAGTGAGATGTACAGTAGAAGACTCAAAGTTCTAGGGCTCAACCAAGTTGCTTCATTGTAACTTACCTTATCTTTAATCTATTTTAGCATACCGAGTTGGTCACATATCAATTAGTATAGCTTGAATATTTTTGATTACAGCTAATAATTGTCAAACAACTTTGTGCTGTTCATCTTCATATATTTTATTTATGCCTATATAGCTAGCTAATATGAACTACTTCTTAGCTAGCTGCACTTGCCACAGTAATTATTATATGTACCATCATTCTTATTGTATATGTACCTTTTGGCAATAAAAAAACAAAAACAATCTCTCTCTCTCTCTCTCCCTCTGACACTTTATTGTCTCCAGTATTTTAGCTAACACGAGCAGATTTTGTTAAGCTTGAGATGGCCCTGTCGGAGCGAGATTAATATATAACACTTCCAACTGTCCCTCTAAAACTACTGACAACAATTTTGATTTATTATAGCATCCTCCAGATGATTTTAATAACCTTACATTGGACATCCCACAACACGTCCCAGTTTACTATTTCCACTGGCTATTAGTCTCTGGGTGTAGCTTCCAGAGACTTGCTTAACCCTGCCCAACAGCAAGTAATCTAAGTTTAAAACTATTACGTACTCCAACAAACACACGGTAAATTCCACAAAGCTTCGTGCCCACATACTAACAAGAAACACCACAAACCTTAATGTACCTCCCAAAGCACTCTAAATCCCTTCCTAAGCACTCTAAATCTCTCCCACTGCACTGTAAATCCCTCCCACTGCACTGTAAATCCCTTCCACAGCACTAGGTCCTTTCCACAGCACTCTAAATCCCTTCCACATCACTAAATCTTTCCCACAGCACTCTAAATCCCTTCCTAAGCACTCTAAATATCTCTCGCAGCACTGCAAATCCCTTCCACAGCACTAGGTCCCTTCCACAGCAATCTGAATCCCTCACACATCACTCTAAATCCCTCCCACAGCCCTCTCAATCCCTCCCACAGCACTTTAAATTCCTTCCACAGCACTCCAAATCCCTCCCACAGCAATTGATAGCCCTCCCAAACCATTCAATAGCCCTCCCACACACGCAATAGCCCTCCCACAACAAGACATCCCTCCCACCACTCGTCCCACTTGGCAATTGGTCTCTTGGGAGCACCTTCGAGGACCCACTTCACCCCGCCCACCAACATATTACTCTCCTCATACACCAGAGGCCGTATTTTTGGTATTGATTTATTTACCCGGAGGAAGCGAGTTAAACTGGAGAGCAATTTGTTTGTGATAATTCGGTTACGCTCTATATATTGCTCCACATTTCTCTTCGTTATGTACCTGCTTAAGACATTGCTAACCTTAATTTTTCTTGTAATTAAATTGGTCTTATTTCCTGTTATACTTATTCCGACAATTTTATATATTTATGTTTCATCCAATCAGAGAAACTAGAAAATTATATTTGTTTCTATTATTAAAATTGTAAACAAAAAATCACTCCATACTCAAGTAATTATCTACGTTTAGCAGATATACAAACAATATTATGTCCATGCAATTTTTATCGCTTTACTCTTGCGTTTTGTCTTCCAGTTTAATCGGAACTCTATTTCACTTAATTCTAATTATTTTTAGTTTGCTCGCTCATATATTTTTAAGAGATTTTGAATATGCAATCGCCAACTGATAAGGTGGTACAAATATTCTTTAAAATTTTGATACGCTAGTTAAGATTGTTTAAACTTTAAACATTCCCTCTTCTTATGACTTAAACTGATACAAACTCCGTGCTTGGAACAAGCAGCTTTGCCTTTTGACTCTCATATATATATATATATATATATATATATATATATATATATAGAGGGTGGAGGATCAGAAGAGGCGGAAAACAGGGGGCAAAAGTCTGCTATTGGTGGAAGCGTAAATTAGGAGAGAGAAAGGGGTTAACCGCTTCACGCATGCGCACTAGATGCGGGATGGTGGTCAGTAGGTGGGGTCGAAGCTGATTGGCTGTGTGTCGAGGGGCGTGGCCTAAGTTGTGTGGCGCCTGCAGAAGACGAAGCTGAAGGAGGTAGCGCGGGGGGCTGCGTCAAGGGCACCGGGGGGCGAGGAGGGGTGTACTCGAAGCTTTATATATCCAAGCCTTACATCCCAACATCAACAACCAAACTCTGGACCTTCAGATCCTTCCTTCTGCCAAAAGGCACTACCCTACAGGACCTAACACCCCTCCTCGCCCCCCGGTGCCCTTGACGCAGCCCCCCGCGCCACCTCCTTCAGCTTCGTCTTCTGCAGGCGCCACACAACTTAGGCCACGCCCCTCGACACGCAGCCAATCAGCTTCGACCCCACCTACTGACCACCATCCCGCATCCAGTGCGCATGCGTGAAGCGGTTAACCCCTTTCTCTCTCCTAATTTACGCTTCCACCAATAGCAGACTTTTGCCCCCTGTTTTCCGCCTCCTCTGATCCTCCACCCTCTATATATACCCTTCCTGTTTACCTTATATATATATATATATATAAAACACAAGCACACACATACACTTGCCCTAGCCAATGTTTTCACTTAATCAATGTTCAGTGTTTCAAGTAAATCATGTAGGAGTGTACCAACCAGCAAATTGTACAGGGGGCCCAACAAATTATTTTAGGTGGAGATGTTCATGTTTTTTTTCTAGACCCCCTTGTGCCTAATGTTTAGCTCCACTAGTTTTGAGATCTTTAGACGTTCACCCCACTAGTTTAGCGATTGTATGACATTTCACCCAACTTCTTTATATCCTTTTTTAGACCTTTCGTGTCATTTAGGCGTCAATTGTTTTCCTAGCGAACGATATCAAGGAACCAGGGACATATTTCTACTGAAAATGTACACATTAATCCGTATATCATTTAATATTCATTATTTCTTGAGGGTAGAGGGTGGAACCAAGCTGTGTATGATGTTGGACGCATGCATGTGATATAGATTATCCAAGAAGAGATCAGAACAAATTGAAAGTATCAGCAACATAAATAATGTGATAGATAAAAAACATTGTACCCCCCACAACAAAAAAAGAAGAACATAAATTAATAAATTGATACAATATAAATATAAGAATAAGGAGAGGTATTGAATTTCCTCCTTAATTCTTCCTGTATCATACTATGTTTATTAGAGTCAACTTGTCCATTACTAACAATAATATTTGTTGGCTTATGCAAACAATAGACGATTATATTCAGATTAAGACAAAATACTTAGTATTCATAGAGTTAGATCAATTATTTAATTTACATTTCATTGCAATTTATCTTTGGTTTGCGTTTGATTGTTATAATATTAGCTACTGTATATGTTTTAAATACCGGTATTCATTTGGTATTATATAAATGTATTAAGGGGAGGCAGCCGGTTTTTTCTGGACCCCCTTCTCCCTAATGTTTAGCCCCACTAGTTTTGAGATTATAAGATTTTTGGCCCATTAGTTTGGCGATTTTAACACCTTTCGCCCCGTTTCGTTGTCAATTTTAAGACCTTTTGTGCCATTTAGGTGTAGATTATTTCCTGGCGAGCGATAGTGAGCCTGCAATTTTAAGAGAAACCGGCCTTCGGCCAGGAAATTTTTCTACCGAGAAATATACAAATTTATCTTGAAGGGGGGTCTAGGGGGTGTTTTTCTAAGCTTGATGGAGGTCTAGGGAGGAAACTAAAAATATATATGAATACATTAATTAATAGACCAAACAAACGGTCTGCCTCCCCTTAATGGTAGCTTTCGGGTACAAGTACGCAGAAAGCACTTTATATCTGCTAATTCGTTTACTTGTTCTAGGAAGCCAATACATGGATTGAAGTGAGTTTTTAGTAATTAAATTAATTACAACATTTGTTCCTTTATTTCACCGCTTTTGTCTCCCTCTTTGTTTTTTGCTGTAAAAGTAATTACATGTTTTGTTATTACAAATGACTAATTAACTCATTTAGTGCTCTTCAATTAATCTTATCATTTAATTTAACTTATTAAATTATGTTGTATTATTATTTCATATACAGTGTATATATATATACTGTATATATATAATTATACTGTACACTATATATATATATATAAACATGCATGTGTGTGTTCGAGTGTGTGGGTGTTGATTTTTTATAGAATTCTGCGATTTTATTCGCTTCTGATAGTTCAATTAATCTCGTTTTACTGTGTCCGCTTTTTTCATCGTTTCATCGTGGCTTTCTACTCGTTCATTTTAATGTAACTCCTTATTCATGACTTGTTACTTCCTTCCTCAATTGATCTTTCTAAACATATCCTTGAAATTCATTCACTCATACCCCACTATATCCAAGCCAAGTGGAACAATAATTATAATAATAATAGTAAAACTAATAATACTAATAATAATATCAATGCTAATATTCATAATAATATATAATAATATTCATTGTGGTACAAAAGACGACACTGGCCGGGTTGGACCCTTATTTGGCATTCCTGAAGCCTTCCAGCCTATTCCCACAGCTTAGCCGGGGAATTGCAGCGGGCAAAATAGATAATATATTGTGATTAATCTACAGCAACAGTACCAAGCCTACCGAGTTCGTATAGAACAATCCCCATTAGCCCAGATCCATCTAAAATACCTGAGAGCCTGCTCCCGCATCACCTATTTGCAACATATATCACAACAGCTGCATGAAAGAGAAGTTGTGGTGGCAGAGGAAAGCAACTTGAGCAGAGTTATTTAGGAGGAAGGCCTCTATAGTGTATGTAACAGAAAGGTAAATTTTGGGGATCAAGTCCGAAGATTTTACCGTGTAAATGCGAGGGAGTCAAGAGGGACAGTTGCCTGGCTCGTCTGTAGATTAAGCCAAGAATAGCTAGCTACATAAATGTCAGAAGATTAAAGGTAATTCCTGAAACTTGCCCGAAGTCTAGTGATATAGGAAACTACTGTAATTAATCTCGAGTGCCTAGACTCAGAGTTTTGAAATAGTTTTGTTACAGTTAAATTTAGTTATTGTAGACAGGAAAGGCGAGAGGCCGCCCATTTGGAAACTTCTCTTTGTTATAAGGTAATTGATTTTCACAGAATAATATACCACGGACCAAACTTTCTTATCGAAAATTGCCGGACAAATTGCTCATTTGAAAGCGCTTTTAATCTTTCAACATCTCGAGGCCCAGCTGCTCCAGCCCTTTTTGGGTTACAGACGTTAGGGATCAAGGTTTCGGGCCTACTTAAAATGAATGGAGACAAAGATACAGCCGTGTATAGGAATTGCTGGCCAAATTCTGGAAACACACTTATGCACTAGAGAACCTCCTTGATAAACTGCTTGAGCCAGAATCTTTCAAATTACTATACTCAGTTTCTTTTCATCTGACGGGAAATTGAATCCCTTAGTTTCTCGATACTTAATAGAAAAATAGGAAACCACTATGTCTCTGTATCATATTAAGACTAAGATCATACCATTGGCACCATATTTCACCACATAATCCTCAAAACAACCATTACATCTTGATGAGAACTTTGCAATTTACCGCCAGTTGAAAAGGAACAGTATAGGATTTACAAGTTAACGTTCGCGGTCTTATGTATATAATTATGATATGCTCAACCATACGACTGTGTCATTAATCAGTGGCTAAGTTCTTAAAACAATCTCTCAAGTTAGCCCTAGCAATATGACGTTTGTACAAGTTATTCTGGTTAACATTATGTGACTTAATGCAGATTGGGCAGGACCCGTGGAAATATGAAAGTGATTATATTTCCTCAATCATATGGCTCTCTCAAGCCCTTTTTAAACATACGAAAATCCCCTACTGAGAGCCAGAATAAATGGCAAATACAAGTTTTCGTTCACTGCAAGGATAAATAAACAAGAACAGCATTAGTTTAACAAATAATATAACGCAACATATGACTAACAATGATAAACTAGTCGTGATCGGACATCTATTAAGTAATGAGATGTACCTTTCTTTAGTCTGGAATAAAATTCAGTTCATAATTTGCGGCATATCAATTATTACATCGACATATTTCATATTTAATTAACATGGCTTACGAGTCAATACCATTGGAAATTATTTATAAAATACAAATGTCATGACAAATATAATAAATATATAAAGAAGTGTTTCTGTCAACTCATTCCTTACAGTTCCTATAAAACATAACATTGTCTGAATGAAATACAAATATTACCAATAAAAGTTTTAATTGGATTCAAGTGTTGAAATGTTTCTTCTGCAAAGCACGAGCCTTGATAAACACAATTTGTAATTGATTATAAAATTGCAATAATTTGGCTTTCTTCTTCTCTAATAATTTTACAGTTCTGAAAGATTGATTCTCTTTTCATAGAATGTAGTTCAATAGTGCATTAATTTAAATTACTATTATACAGTATATATTAGAGATGGAACGAATATAAATTTTCACTATTTGCGAATACGAATACGAATTTGTTGTTGTAAAATTCGCGAATACGAATACGAATAGCGAATATTTCAATCCTTATTTCATCCTTCAAGAACTGGTAATTATTGTTATGTCACCAACAAACGTTAATTAAATTACTATGGAATTAATTACCAGAAGTTAATGACGATGTGAATATGTAATTTCTTAAATATCATAAATTAACTGTATGAATTAATGATTAATATATTGTAAGAGTTCAGCTATAGAAAATTGAATAATTAAAATTAAATCCATTCAATTTTCTATGTTTCCAGTCCTCAGTCCCAGTGTTGCCGCTTTTTTTGGTACTAAAGTACCAGATTTGGTACATTTGACTCTCTTAAGTACATTTTATAAATTTTCCAATAAAATAGTCCATATCTGGTACTAAATACGAAATCAGTGAGGAAATATGATGGAATATATTTTAGTGACATGCTATTACATTGGATATGTCTGAAATGGCAATATTGCGACGGTTCAAATGTCCAGGTCCAGCACACGTTCGTTTACCGGGCAGTGATTCCACTTTAGAATAATTTGGTAGGCCTACTTTTCACTAGTTTGATCTGGTACTATTAAATACAGTTAAGTAGCAACACTGCTCAGTCCTCCTTCATTCCACTTTAGCGGCCCCAACGCACATCTACACTGTTATTTATTCGGTTGTGTTAACTTTAAAATATAATATTTAACATTTTTGTATAATTTATATTCTATTGGTTTCGTGAACATATTCGATTATTTTCGAATAACTACGAATGGAAATGCGAATACGAATATTGAAAAACACAGCGAATATTCGGAAATACGAATACGAAACGAATATTCGGTCCACCTCTAGTATATATATATTATATATATTATATTTATTGTATTTATTTATTTAGTTATTTTGTTCTTGTATTTTATAATCAGCTTATTTACCCTTACAAATAAATACTTAACAAGTAAATTATTACACTTAATTATGTCTTACTATACTCTGCGTTTCTCTTGCCCCTGTCGCAATTCCAATAATCTCCATGCCTAGTTTGCACATATACTATTTATATTTATGACACGCTGGTAACAGGAAAACTATTAATTTAGATGTGTTTTTTTCTCTCGGTTCTAGCTATTAACTTTTCATTGTCTCTCTCTAAATGGCCTGGCCCGGGGAGACGATTAATATGAAGGGTGTGCCTGGAAGTGTGGTGGGAGGGCTTGTGGCTTTGGCTCCGTTGCATGTCTGCCTGCCGAGATCGGAACCTCTCCGGGTGGTCAGGGGCCGGGGGAGTGCTGGAGCGACCTTGGTAACCCTGGTCTCTGGGTCTTCTCCTGGGTGACCTGGATGTGTGAGAGTTTGTGTTTTTTGTCTGTGTTTGTTTTTTGTTTTGTGTTGTTTTTGTGTTTTCCCTGTTCTTGCTCTGTCTTGGGTCGGCTACCCCCAAAATGGGAATTGGGCCTGAGCATATAGATAGATAGATATACTTTCTCTGGGCAGTGGGTAAGTGAAAACCATTGTTACTGTGCGTTGTGTACAGTAAGTGGGTGTTTGTGTTAGTGTGTGTGTATATAGGTGTGTGTGTATAGGTGTGAGTGTCCGTGTGTGTGACTGACTGAATGTGTGTGTGTGTTTATGAATGTCTATGTGCTTGAATGAGAGAGCCTATGTGTGTCTATTCAAGGGACTTATTTGTGCGTGTTTGTGCTCTTATGCAATTGTGATTATAGTTGTCATTATCATTGTTATTATTATTATTATCATTGTTATTATTATTATTATTATTATTATTAATTACTTTCTAAGGTACCACTAAGCTCTATATTCTATTATTTACGCTCCAGTGCCTTTCTAAATTGTATTGTGT
Organism: Paralithodes platypus; assembly: GCA_032716605.1. Lineage (NCBI taxonomy): Eukaryota > Metazoa > Arthropoda > Malacostraca > Decapoda > Lithodidae > Paralithodes > Paralithodes platypus. The sequence continues at coordinate 67,650,789 of CM064482.1, forward strand.
AAAAGAATCCTGTGCATGTCTTTGCCGATTTATGAGTACAAATTACAAAAACAACAAGTACTATAATTGTTGTTGTTGCTGTAGTCATCCAAGCTACTCTGTATATTGGTTCCATCCCACTACATACCATTCACATTCCCTTCCACAGTCCCCCCCCTAATTCTTCCGCCTAATTTATCTTGATGGTATGACCTCTCTCTCGCTCTCGCTCTCTCTCTCTCTCTCTCTCTCTCTCTCTTCTCTCTTCTCTCTCTCTCTCTCTCTCTCTCTTCTCGCTCTCTCTCTCTCTCTCTCTCTCTCTCTCTCTCTCTCTCTCTCTCTCCTTGTTCCTTCCTTTTCCCTCCCTTCCATGTTGTTCGTCGTCACGTGCTTCTTTCCTGCTCTGTTCTGTCTTTCGCCGTCCCTTAGAACCCTTATAATATGCCATTCCTTCAGATTCCCTATAATTCACCATGCCCTTATAACCCTTATATTTTGCCGAGCTTTCATTTCCCTTATAATTCGCCGTACCTTCAGATCCCTTACAATTCGTCGTACCTGCGTTTCCATTATAATTCGCCGTGCCTCCAGATCTCTTTTAATTCGCCTTGCATTCATTTCCCCTATAACTCGACAGTGCCATAATTTCCTATAAATCCGCCGTGCATTAATTTCCCTCATAATTCATAGTGCCTTCATTTCACTTTTAATTCGCAGGGTCTTCATTTTCCTTTTTATTCGTAGTGCCTTAATTTCCCTTAAAATTTGCTGCGCTTTAATTTCCTTTTTAATTCGTAGTGCCTTCATTTCCCTTATAATTGTTTTTTTCACCTGCAAAATACAAAAGCAACGCCAACCCACCTGTCATTTAGTAGAATCCCCCTGAGAGCCTTGAGGCAGCTAGGCACTCTCCGGTTAAGTCCTCATTATAATACGGGAAGTCTGAAATAGATAAATGACAACAAATTAAAAAGGATTATTTTACAGAAGATAACAAAAGTTCTACTGCTCGTTACTAAGCTGCTTGGTGAATAGTAAGAATGATACATTGGATTGCCAAATACAACAACAAGCAATATAATAGTTTCAATAGTTCAGTATATTGGTACAACATAATTATGTGGAGATAAGTACAGTATGTGCTCACTCGCCTATAGTTAAAATGATTATAATAAAGTCCTTAGCAGTACCTTTGCCTTCAATATTTTGTTAACACTTCAGTGAAAGCAAATCGGTGACAAGGCCGTTCGTCCAATATCAAAATTGATAAAGCGTTTCCAATCATCTGTTATGAGTTCCTAACATGCAATAGCTATAGTTTATTATGAGTGCCCAAGACTTGCAGCTGAGTAAGAGGTATCCTCACCAGGATTCGAACCCACTCACTCCAGGTATATTTGGGAGAGTCGGGCACCGTAACCACTCGGCCATGAGCGGAAGTGGTTACGGTGCCCGTCTCTCCCAAATATACCTGGAGTGAGTGGGTTCGAATCCTGGTGAGGATACCTGTTACCCAACCTGTCTTACTTAATCGTACATAATTGATACTTGCAGCTGACCCGCCCCCTCTGAGCTGTACGTCTTCCTATATTACCTAGTACTATCTGACAATGATTTTCGATATAGGAAGTGCTATAACCTCAGACTTGGACATCAGGTCGGGACAGGCCACATGCAAAATCTTGAACATGCATATCTAAGCTGTGATAGGTTTGACATTCAGCCCTGAATATTTTCCCTGTATTATTCTGTATTTCATGAACAAAGTTTTCTCAGTGACTATTTTAGTATGCCTATGATTTACGTTTTCAGGTTGCACAATTACAAGAATCTGTTGACGATGTTCATAATATTATCATCCTATCAACACTATATAACAATATATTGATATATATGGGCAGTTGTCCCGTCTTCTGTCTACTTTAGCGTTCACAGTCGTGCCTCTCTTTCCTTCCCTCGGTCATTTGCTTTACTGCTCTACTTAAGGGAGGATGGGCCGGTTTTCTGGTCCCCTTTTTTCCTCACGTTTCGCCCCATTAGTTTTCAGATTTTAAGACGTCTGGTCAATTAATTTGGCGATTTTTATACCTTTTGCCCCATTTCGTTATCAATTTTAAGACGTTTCGTGTCATTTAGGTATAATTTTTTTTCCTGGTGAGCGATAGCGAGCCTGTAATTTTAAGGGGAACCGGCCCTACCGAAAAATTTACAAATTTATATTGAAGGGAGGTCTAGAGGGTGTTTTTCTAAGTTTGATGGAGGTCTAGCGAGGAAACTAAAAACTAATTGAATAATTGAACTAATAGCCCTAAAAACTAGCCTTCCCCATAACTCAGCCAATTACATTCCTCCCTTTGCAATGAACGGGGTCCCAGCGTCACTGAGTTATATTATGGGCGAAATGGAGGCTAGTTAACATTGAACGCTTGTAATTTTGCTGCAGCGGAGATTCAGATGCGAACAGACTAACCTCGTTCACTAAAGGTGCGCCAGCGAACTTGACAAAAATCTTGACCCCTTAACTTCTAACTTAAAATGAATTAAAGCAATAAGGCTGACGTTTCCATCATTTGGGAAGAATCCACCAGGAAATGGATGTGGATATTTACAGCCAATTTGCTCTAGGTCCTTTTGAGTTACAGAGAGGTCGGGCATCAAGATTTTTTTTTTTTTTTTTTAAGAGACAATGAACGGAGGAAGGAAAAACACAGATAAAACAAAAATGTCCATGTGCCTAAAGGCATCCTCCATTCATAAAATGTTTGTAACAACTGGATTTAAACATTTGTAAATTGTAAGTTTGTGGAAAGCAATTCGAGGGAAGTGAATTCCAAAGAGTAGTAGCTCTGGGGATAAATGAATTCTGATAAGCAGAAGTTCTGCATTGTGGAGGAGAAAGTGTAAATTCATGGGCGCACTCAGCTGCCCTAGTTCTACGGGGAAAGATGTGGAGAGGCGGCACAATTGAAGCAAGTTCCTCGGAACAATTGCTGTGAAAATATCTGTAGAATAATGCAAGGGATGCAACGTTTCTTCGTATGGATAATGTAGGAAGGTCCTGTGTGATTGCAGGGTTATTGATTAATCTAATAGCTTTATTTTGAATTTTGTCCAATTGCCTCAATGCAACCACTCCACTTCCACCCCACAGAGGTGAACAGTAATCCATCTGAGAACGCACATGACTTTTATATATTACGGCCAACTGCTCGTCAGTGAAGAATGCTCGAACTCTGTACAGGAGTCCCAGTTTTTTAGAGGCATTCTTAGCAATGCTTCTAACATAATGTGTCCAGCTCAAGTTAGTAGTTAATGATACACCGAGAATGTCAATACTAGGGGAAGTGGGAATATTTACATCATTAAAAAATATAAGGGAGTCAGTGAGATTCTGTCGGTTAGAAAATTGAATGTACTTGGTTTTCTGTGCATTAAAGGAAACTAGATTCTTTTGTCCCCATCCATTAATTCTAGAAAGGTCCTGGTTCAGAGAAATTGCAGTGTTTATTTTTGAATTTATAAGATCGGGTTGGGTGAAAGAATTGGTAAATGTGAAGGAACTGTGGAGTGTTGAGTCATCTGCGTAGGAATGTATTGGATTATGAGTGGTAGATATGAGATCATTGATATGAATGAGGAACAGAATTGGGGCCAAAACTGATCCCTGGGGTACACCAGCATTTATTGAGTGAAATTGAGAATAAAGGCCATCTACCATTACACGTATTTTTCTGTTATGAAGATAAGAAGAAATTAGTGGAACTAATGATGCAAGGCCGTAGTGTGACATCTTCGACAATAAGGATTGATGCCAGACTCTATCAAATGCCTTTGATATATCCAGTGCTATTGTATGTGTTTCACCATGTTGGTCTGTAGCTTGGTTGATTTGATGCGTAAGAAAGCAAAGAATGTCTGCAGTTGATCGACATCGTCTAAAACCATATTGCCTATTATTGATTAATTTATTATTCTCAAGATGCTTAATTATGTGATTATTTAATATAATTTCAAAGACTTTACCAAGAGTGGAAGTTATAGCTATTGGTCTGTAGTTTGATGGATCTGAAGAGGCACCTTTTTTAGGAACTGGATTACTTTTCAACCCTCCGATTCCTAGACATCCTTCGTAATTGGTATATACACAATAATGTAATGATAACCAGCATAAATAATAATAAACGTCCTCATAATTATACTGAAATAGTTAAGAAACTCGTAATAACAACTGTACAATCATATTCAAAGGGCTAACTAAAAAAAAAAAAATATATCTCATTATGGACGAAACGTATTCTTTTTTTCCGGGCCAGCAACAAGTAGGCTACATTATCGCCAGTAAATTCCTCGTCGGCGCAAAATGAAGTATTGACATATTGGTGATTAATTGGCCATTAAATCCGACGCTTGGTACACAAAAAATTCCTGAGGGTTTTATTTTAAATTTTTTTATTTTTTTTTATCAGGTGTATTTTTCGTATTTCATTGACTTAGTCATTCTTCGTCTTGCTGGTATGTTTTCCCTTTTAATTGGTTGTGTTTTTATTTTTTTATCATGATCACTATTACTTATAATTGTTCAGCGAGTACATTATCAGCGGGTTTATTTGTCTTCCTTTTCAGTGGGTTGGTATATATTTGTCATTAGGTTTATATCATTTTCATCGGGTTTATTTACAGATTGCAGGCAGTGTATTATTAATTTCTCAGCTGGTTTATTTTCATGTATGTTTCATCGTATATTATGAATTTCATCATCGGGTATATTTTCCCACTTTCCAGCAGGTGTATTTAATTTGTCATCAGGTTGATTTTCCATTGTCACCCAATATATTTGTCATATTCCAACGGGTATGTTTGTTCATTTTCAACGGAAAGCGGGAGAGGGGGGGGGGGGGGGGGGCGTCATCCACCTACGTAGTCCATGCTTCCCACTTCATCACCCTCCGGCTACGAACGCTTACTTCTTAAGGGGAGATGGGCGTATTTATTTGTTTGTTTTATCTTTTTAATATTGTTTAGTGTCCTCTCCCAGACCTCCATCAAACTGTAAAAAACACCCCCTTGACTTCCCTTCAATATAAGTTTGTACACTTTTTGGTAGAAACATTTCCCGGCCAAAGGCCGATTCCTCTTAAAATTACAGGCTCGCAATCGAACGTTCGCCAGGAAAAAAAATCGACACCTAAATGACACGAAAGGTCTTAGAATCGCCAAAGTATCGGCCGAACGTCTTAAAATCTAAACAAAATATGGGGCTAACCACGAGGGAGAAGGGGGGTCAGGAAACCGACCCCTTAAATGAACAAAATCGTCTAGCGTTAGCAGGAATCATGAACAAACATCATGGTTCTGGAGCACCTACTCTCATTAATACTTCACAGACGATTTCTTAAGCATCTTGAAGGTTTATTGTCAATTCCTTATCAAATAAATTATGAAGAAATGAGTCTTAGTTTATAAAAGATAATTTTATAGTTACAATAAGAGACTGAGTTTATTGATAATTACAATATATTATAATTTTAGTTTTCAAGGCAAAGTTTTCATTGTGGTTAAGTTGAAGACTATATGGCTGTTAATCTTTTGACTTACAATATAATTTTAAGGTTTCAGTAAGATATAACCCAATTAAGTAAAAGTCAGGCGATGCAATTTTAAACAATTTCGTACAATAAAAAAGCGAGCACGCAAAAAAGAAGAACCCTGGATTAAACAAGTAAGGTAATCTTATATAATAATTCCTATTTCAATTTAGACTTCGATAAGAATGTCCATGATATGCACTAACTGTGACCATAAGTAGTCTTAGCAATTAAGTGAGCAACTGGTTACCTTTAATATTGCAGTACCTATAACAGTAGCTGTAGTTAATTATTGTTATTATTTTACGATTTATGCAGATATTTTAGCCACCGAAAATAATGTACTTCCGGCTTGGCAGTGTAGTGGAGATTCTCCGTATTTCACTTCCAGGTTCAATCACCCGCTTCGGTATGGAGGTTTTTCCCATAAACTGGTAGTTGGTACCATTACCCTTGAGAAAGGAGATGGGAAATATGCCTTCCGCATTATAGTATATTATAAGTCATTATACGAATGCTAATGAATCTCTGAGTGAGAGCTAGAGACCCATGTTTTATTATGTAGGGTCTCTAGCGAGGGCTAAGGAGAGAACATGCTTAAATAAAAGACCCCCGAATATTATTACCTTCAGATTATTTCTGATAACAATTTAATACATGTCAGAAATGATCATGGCGATTACAAATGTCCGATTTACACTGTCGTGTGATACCCCCTTTATTATCATACATAGATATTGCAGTCATCATTAAAAAAAGGTGTCGCTCGTAAAAGCTACAATATTTCTTACTATCAATTCTCCTGACCCTAAATTCTTATATGTCTAAGTCAAAGTGAGAGAGAGAGAGAGAGAGAGAGAGAGAGAGAGAGTAATATAAATAAACAACAACCAGACAGATATATTAGCCTCATCCGATCTAACAATAACAACAACATCGACCCAATCCGTCAGCCTGAGCTATACCCCCAGTCAGCTCTACTATCGCCCCTCTATATCGTTCCCCTATACCACCAATTCTCCTGACCCTAGGGCCTATTATTTCTAAGCCATAAACTCCAAACAAGACCTTCCTCTGCCTCTTTTTGGCCCGATCCTCTCCTCTATTTTATCCCGTATTTTCCTAGTTTTATTTCGATCATTTCCTTGACTTTCTTTCGTGCTCTCCTTTCTTGCGTATTCTGTATTTCTGGGATTCCTCAAATTCATCAGACATATTTTATCGTTTGTACTCCCATTTATTCTTCATTCCTGTAACTCAATTTAGTTAATCAATTGCTTACTCAACTTGCCTAATATTCTTTCCTCCCATCACATCTTGGTATTTAATTTCTTTCATTTACCTTCTCCCTAATAGCTCAACCTTTAATTGAGTTCCTGTCATGCTCTTCCATCCTATTTGCTTTATTTGTATTCCAGTGTATTTTAGTTTATACCCATTTATTCTGTTAGTTACCATTTCATATGGTCCTATATTCTAATGTTTCTTGCACTCATCTTCCATCAAGTTAAATGCTAAGTATATGGTTTGCCATTGTTTATATTATACATACACACACATATATATATATTTTTTTCTATGTGATTGAGGGATGCAAAAGGCAGAACTGCCTATAGCAAGTGCCTCCCCCATAGTTGAAAGAGTGACAGGGCCAAAATCAAGGGACGTTCGAGCCAAAATGCCTGGACACACGGAGTTTATATATATATATATATATATATATATATATATATATATATATATATATATATATATATACATATACATATATATATAATATATACAGTATATATTTAAAATATTTATACATTCAATGCACTATTCATTTGTCCTTAACTCCTTTTCTGGCATTTAATTTAATTTATATCTACCTTCCTTCATGCTTGTCCTTCGTGTATTTAATTTATATCTACCTTCCTTCATGCTTGTCCTTCGCGTATTTAATTTATATCTACCTTCCTTCATGCTTGTCCTTCGTGTATTTAATTTATATCTACCTTCCTTCATGCTTGTCCTTCGCGTATTTAATTTATATCTACCTTCCTTCATGCTTGTCCTTCGCGTATTTAATTTATATCTACCTTCCTTCATGCTTGTCCTTCGCGTATTTAATTTATATCTACCTTCCTTCATGCTTGTCCTTCGCGTATTTAATTTATATCTACCTTCCTTCATGCTTGTCCTTCGCGTATTTAATTTATATCTACCTTCCTTCATGCTTGTCCTTCGCGTATTTAATTTATATCTACATTCCTTCATGCTTGTCCTTCGCGTATTTAATTTATATCTACCTTCCTTCATGCTTGTCCTTCGCGTATTAATTTATATCTACCTTCCTTCATGCTTGTCCTTCGCGTATTTAATTTAAATCTACCTTCCTTCATGCTTGTCCTTCGCGTATTTAATTTAAATCTACCTTCCTTCATGCTTGTCCTTCGCGTATTTAATTTATATCTACCTTCCTTCATGCTTGTCCTTCGCGTATTTAATTTATATCCACCTTCCTTCATGCTTGTCCTTCGCGTATTTAATTTATATCTACCTTCCTTCATGCTTGTCCTTCGCGTATTTAATTTATATCTACCTTCCTTCATGCTTGTCCTTCGCGTATTTAATTTATATCTACCTTCCTTCATGCTTGTCCTTCACGTATTTAATTAATATCTACCTTCCTTCATGCTTGTCCTTCGCGTATTTAATTTATATCTACCTTCCTTCATGCTTGTCCTTCGCGTATTTAATTTATATCTACCTTCCTTCATGCTTGTCCTTCGCGTATTCCCATTCCAATCCCCTCCCGGTCAATTCCTTCCATTCCATGCATTCCATTCATGTTCCCTACGTTCTCCTTCTCATGTTAAATTACATATCTACTGTACATAGACCTATATTTTAACCTATTCTGTCATTCTTTTTCATCCGTTTCTATCCTCTGGTTCCCATTGCGCGATTAACTTAGGGGGGGGGGGGGATTTATCTGCTGGTCTATTTAATTATATTCTTGTATTCTTCCCTAGACCTCTATTTAATAATAAAAAATCACCCTTCGAGATAATTATATTGGCCGAAGGGAACTTCTTCCTAAATTACAGGCTCGCTATCGCTCGCCAGGAAATAATAGACACCTGAATGGCACAAAAGGTTTTAACATTGACAAAGAATTGAGGCGAAAGGTCTTAAGATCGCCAAACTAATGAGGCTAAACATGTGGCAGAAGGGGGTCCAGAAATATAGCAATTAATTCACCTTTACCTACCATTCCATTTTTGCCATTAGTTACTACCTTATAAAAAAAATTCACCCTCACGAGTTTTGTTTTAACCCTTTGAGTTTCATGATACGTTTTGGCAGTTTGTCTGGCTATTATTAGATGATTTTATACAGCTTAGGAAAGACCTATTAGCAATTAAAGGTGTAAAGTCGATCGCAATTATCCTCTTTACTCGCGCAGATCTTTCCCTTACTTAATACATTCGTCTAGTGATAGCCAGGATAAACTGTCAAGATGTGTCAACATCTTCAAGGGGTTAATGACGTTCCTTCCATGTCGTTCCTTACATTCCTTTCGCTCTACCATTATGTGTTTTGATTTATATTTTTATTTTGTTCGCCCTGATATTTAAATCACCGTGTTTCTCTACCATTGTATATTTTATGATTTTGTTTTGTTTCCCCCTCCCCCGTATTTTGTTTTGTTTCCCCCTCCCCCGTATTTTGTTTTGTTTCCCCCCTCCCCCGCATTTTGTTTTGTTTTCCCCTCCCCCTATTTTGTTTTGTTTCCCCCTCCCCCCTATTTTATTTTGTTTTGTTTACCCCTCCACCTATTTTTTGTTTACCCCTCCACCTATTTTTTGTTTACCCCTCCACCTATTTTTTGTTTACCCCTCCCCCGTATTTTGTTTTGTTTCCCCCTCCCCCGTATTTTGCTTTGTTTTCCCCTCCCCCGTATTTTGCTGTTTCCCCCTCCCCCGTATTTTGCTTTGTTTTGCCTTCCCCCGTATTTTGTTTTGTTTCCCCCTCTCCCGTATTTTGTTTTGTTTCGCCCACCCCCGTATTTTGTTTTGTTTACCCCTCCCCGTATTTTGTTTTGTTTTTCCCTCCCCCCCATTTTGTTTTGTTTCCCCCTCCCCCGTATTTTGTTTTTTTTTCCCCTCCCCCGTATTTTGCTGTTTCCCCCTCCCCCATATTTTGCTTTGTTTTCCCCTCCCCCGTATTTTGTTTTGTTTCCCACTCCCCCGTATTTTGTTTTGTTTCCCCCTCCCCCGTATTTTGTTTTGTTTCCCCCTCCCCCGTATTTTGTTTTGTTTCCCCCTCCCCCGTATTTTGTTGTGTTTCCCCCTCCCCCGTATTTTCTTTTTTTTTCCCCTGCCCCCTATTTTGTTTTGTTTTCCCCCCCCCACTATTTGTTTTGTTTCTCCCTCCCCAGTATTTTGTTTTGTTTCCCCCTCCCCCATATTTTGTTTTGTTTCCCCCTCCCCCGTATTTTCACAATGAATGCTTTCTGGTTTCATTGTGCTCATTCAAAATATGCCGCTTCCTATTTCCACTAATGTCCTATGATTCCCGTCCATCCAATATTCCATATTATTACTTTGCTTTTATGATATTCTTAACCCTGCTTAGGCATATTGGCCCCATATGGGGCAAAAAAATATGCGTAAAACAGGTTTTACGCGAATATTTCACGGCCGGAGGCCGATGGCAAGAAGTTTTGAAGACGAGCAGTCACCTGCTCAGTCCGCATCGTCCTACAACTGGGAGAGGGTGTGAGCCGTTGCTCTCTCTCCTCCCCTTTCCTGTACCAACCTGTCCGGTCACCATATGGGGTCCATAATCCCAAATGTGTACTACAAATTTCCCCTTCATATCAAACTTTTTTTTAACCCCAGAGTTCTGCCTTGTTGTCACCTAAGACCCTCCACAGCCCTGCAACCAAATTAATCCAGCTTATGTATTGTATGAGATATGCCTCACTTTTGTTGACCCTTTTTTTTCACTACTTTTTTTTGTATATTTTGTTTTATATACGACTTAATATTTACAGTAGTGTAATTTGCTCTTAACATAATATTAAGCATTAATTGTAGTTTCTATTGGTAACAAGAAATTTAAAATCCATCAATCAGTTTTCGGGTGAGAGCCGTTTAAAATGCCGGTCCCCATATGGAGCCACATTGCTAATTTCGCCACACTTCTGGAACATTACCTGAGCAGGGTTTTAATCAACTAGCTTTCCATTCCGTCCAGTTAATTAAATACAAGAACATTATTTATTTTTCTTCAACGTCTTTTCTATTTATTAACCTTCTGCCTACACTATATGAACACTTAATTGTAACATAAACAGTATACATATGAACACTTAATTGTAACACAAACAGTATACATATGAACACTTAATTGTAACACAAACAGTATACATAAACAGTGTTCTTCGGTTTATCTATTCAAATGAGAACACAAAAACCATTAAAAAATACTTTACTGTATGTATACCAGTTTCTGTTACGATTAAGTGTTCCCTTGTACAGTGAGTAATGCATTATTCTGCCTCACCTACTTTTCTTAAGGGGGGTCACCGACTTTTTGTTATCTTTCTCTCCTTTTTTCTCTTTCCCTGTCTTGTATTTATTCGGCCCCATTCAGCCTACGGTTTTAAAGCGTTTATCTACATCCAAGTGTCGATTTCTTCCTGGCGAGCGATAGCGAGCCAGCATTATATGGAGAAATCCGGCTTCGCCGGAGAAATTTTTCTATCGAAAAATTTACAATACAAGCAAAAATACATATATGCTGGCTCGCTACCGCTCGCCAGGAAAATATTGACACCTGGATTGGGGTAAACGTCTTAAAATAGTAGGCAGAGTGGGGCCGAATGGGTACAAGCCAAAGAGAGAGGGAGAGAAAGAGAAAAAAAAGCGAGGTGGGCTTCCTTAAACCGGCCCCTTGCTCGCTGTGCCACTCCTTCCTTACCCAGCCGTAACACTTTAACTCTGAGGTCTCCACTTGAGGGATTTTTTTCTTGACCCCTTTCTCCCTCATGGTTAGCCCCATTGCTTTTGATATTTTAAGATGTTCGCCCCATTAGTTTGGTGATTTTAAGAACTTTCGCCCCATTCTGTCAATTTTAAGACCTTTCGTGCAATTTAGGTGTCGGTTTTATCCTGGCGAGCGATAGCGAGCCTGTAATTTAAGAGTAACCGGCCTTCGGCCGGGAAATTTTTCTACCGAAAAATGTACACATTTATCTTTAAAGGAGGTCAAGGGGGTGACATTTTAAGATTGCTGGAGGAGTAGGAAACAAACTAGAAACCTCCCCTTAATCTTGATGGAAGTCTAGCGAACTAACTAAAAACCTCCCCTTAACTCAGCAAGAGGACTAGTTTTTACCGTTGATTAGGGCTAAAATTAGACGTTTGTATACAACTTAAGAAGGACCTATGCTATTCAGAGGGTTTATTGAGATCGTATTAACCCCTAAATATAATCGTCAAATGGTATCCAGAATATGCTGAACATTAAGACATCATGCTGATGGGGTTAATAAGCAACCTAGCGGGTGATCAGTAACTCCTATGTTGTCTATTTACCTTTGTATTCTCTGTGGGTTGTCTGCATGTGATCGTTCATTCCAGTACCTCAAATAATGTATCTGCCTGTGCACTCATTAATAATAATGTATCTGCCTGTGCACTCATTACTTTTCATTCCAGTACCTCAAATAATGTATCTGCCTGTGCACTCATTAATAATAATGTATCTGCCCGTGCACTCATTACTTTTCATTCATTCCTTTACCTCAAACTGCGTCTTTTCCTGTGCTCTCATTATTTGTAATTAATTACATTACCTCAAATTATGTCGTTGCCTGTACTCTTTGTTTTCGCTCATTACATTTACCTCAAATGATTTATTTACCTGTACTCTCAATGTTCGTTCATTTCATTATCTCAAATTATGTCTTTTCCTGAACTCTCATTAGTGTTCGTTCATTCCATTGCCTCAAATTATGTCTGTTCATGTGTTCTCAATAGTTTTCATTCACTCCATTTCCTCAAATTATGTCTTTTCCTTAGCTCTCATAAGTTATCGTTCATTCCATTACTTTAATTTAATAATATCTTTTGGTGGGCCTCCTTCGTTAGCTCCGCATTGGGCCATTACCGTCCCCGCTGCCTCTTTTATCTCCCCTATCTCTTACTCCAGTTCCAGGCGATAGTGTCCAGCTTTTAATTAAACCTATTGTTTTCCTTTCCCTCTTATCCATTTGTCTGCGAGAGGCATTTCCTGAGCTAAGTCAAATCTGCAACTTACCTAATTGATAATTGGCGATTTTTTTTTTTTTGGAAGTTCGAGTTATAGACGTCGATATAAAGCAGGATTGCCAGCTATATTACGGGTGTAGTATATTTATAAATACATAAGTAATTTCAACACACTTTTTATCCATCGGAAACCTACATTATTATTGTATTTCTGTTTAATAGTAATGTTTACAGCTCCAGCTCCCTTATAGCCTGAAACTTGCTAAACTGAATGTCAGCGACTTGAATGACTACCCATATACCAACAGTCAAAGCTGATTGGCTGTTGCAAATGTGTCCGATATCACACTGTGGTAATGTTGTATGATTAATAACGATATTTAGAAGACAGCATCACTACAAACGAAATAAGAGGCATTTGAACAGCAAATCAGCCTGAGCTGTTGCCATATGGGTGGCCCTTGTTTTCTCAAAGTCGCTGACACCGAGTATAGTGGCCAATTCAGCCGAGTTTCTTTATTTCTTATTTATTTATTTTTTATTTTGTTTTATCGTTTTTGCTCATTGAAGTATATACAACACTAAATGGATTTACCAATGTGGATTACAGTCATTTTGTTAGCATCGATATGAATACAACACACAACCATGGCTGGAAGTTATAATGAAAAAGGTTGAACAGTAGTATTTGTGGAACTTGTTCTACTATTCCACCTGGAACAAACTTTCCTCGGAAAATGTAAATAGTTTTTCAGTAGAGGAGTTCAAGACGAGAGTACATAGTATTTTGCACAATTTGCAATGAGTGTACTGGACTAAACTATCTCTCTCTTTCTACTTCGAATGGACCACAAGGTTTTTGAGAGTAACAATACCTTATAACCAACCTACCTACCTCTCCCTACCTCTCTCTGTCTCTCTCTGTCTGTCTCTCTCTCTCTCTCTCTCTCTCTCTCTCTCTCTCTCTCTCTCTCTCTCTCTCTCTCTCTCTCTCTCTCTCTCTCTCTCTCTCTCTCTCTCTCTCTCTCTCTCCTCAAAACTTGCTCAATCCGGACGTTAATGATTTTTAGTACTATTTACCAAGGCGATAACGAAAGCCACACAGGGTAATGAAATTTGCAACATAGTTCCCGACGCAAAAATATAAATATTTCACCATGTTATTTTATGCCCACACACGAGCCACAACAGCGAAAAGAATAGGAGTTTTTGGGGTGATACAATTATTTACAAATCCGCGTGATAAGCAACAAAGGCCGATGATAAAATGTTAGTACGAATATCACAATATATTTCCCCGTCTAGTTAACCCTATTTGATCCGCGTGAGGTATTTATGTACCTCCCCTGTTTGCTGCATACGTTTGGAGATTTTAAGACGTTTCACCCCGGCGATAATAAGATGATTCACCCCATTAAGAAGAAATCGTCTTTAGGCTGAGACATATATCTACCGAAAAATGTACAGATTTAACTAGAAGGGATTCTAGTTAAAGTCAATCTGGGAAGCCGTGTTTGTTAGAAATATTTTGCTCGAAAATGGCAAGAACAATTAAAATCCTAAATACTAATTAAACAAAATATCATAAAAAACCCACAAGACATTGGACCAAATTGTGTTAAGTGAGTGTGTAGTCTTATATTGTGACATAGAACGTCATGTACAGTCAGAATCAATAATTCGATGACGAGCTTGCTTATAAACTATGTAATTTTTTCGTAACAATATTTCTTCCTTAACAGCTCTCGTGTTTCTAATAGCCAGTGACTATAGTCTATTTTTTCCAGTTGATGGTAAATTGCCATATCTTCATCTCAGTTACTTAGTTATTACGAAGATTTTGTAGCGAAATAGGTTGCTGATTATGAAAACTTGGCAATACGATGATGTAGAGACCTAATAGTTCCATATTTTTCCGCTAGGTATCAAGAAATCAGCTGCTAAAGGATGCAATTTGATATCAGCTGGAAATAAATCGACTATAGATCTATGCCTTTCACGTCGTAGACATTTTGAGTTACTGCCCCCTTGTCTAGGTTCACATGAATAATTTGAAGTTTTTGGAGAACTATAAATTTTAAGTTGAACTTCCCTTCCTTTGAAAAGAAATATCAAGGCTTGCTCCGATAGAATTATACATCAATGCCCTAATAATGTTATCGAAAACTGTCAAATAGGCCGAACAATGTAACTAAACATTATTTAATAATCTACTTCACTCAACTTTGAATTGGTAATTATACAGTATATCCTATTTTCATATATTAACATCACAACTTTGATTATAAATTATTTAAGGTGATAATACATTTCCTGAAAAGTGTTCAATGATTATTAATTTGTCAATGACGAGTGACCTTTATTTTCCTTTACAGGATTATCAAGCGAGTGTGATATTTGTCTTAACCCCTTCAGCATTCCCGGACACATTTCAGCTTTAGTTTATTTAGTTTATGTTTTGTTTTGTTTTCCATGTGAGTAAGGGAGGCAAAAAGCATAACTGCTTGTAGCTAGTGCCTCCCCCAGAATTGAAAGAGTGACATGGCCAAAATTAAGGTACAAAACCATGAATATATAGCAAGAATAGAACAAAAAAGACATTGGTGGAACAGAAAGAGATAATAGAGAAATGTTGACAGAGGTAAATGATAAATGATGCATGGGAAAATGTAGTTGGAATAAATATAAAACAAATAGTAAATAATTGTAAAGGTATGTTGTACTTTAAGATTAATATATCGTTATAAAAGGAAAAGACAAAATATATATAATTTTATTTATTAATTTCAATCCCAACACCAAACACCTCCCAATTAAATTAATGAGCACATGTGTTCCTACCGGGATTCGAACCTGGGTTACCACATACAGATCTTAAACACTAACTATTACACCATCAAAACAGTTAAAGGTTAAGTACATGACTACGATTTTATATTAATTTACCGAATACTGGACATCAATCTAATCATGTACTCAAACCCAACTGCACACTGAATAGCCTAATGTTTAAGTGAAAGGAAAGAACATTTTATGGGGCACAGATCTCTAAGAACCGACCTGGCTATGAAATAAATGTTCCTGAACATATAGGAGTGAGGTTTCAAATATAAATGGCCACACTTCTAAACGGCCACACTCCTAGACAGCCACAATCAAAACAGCCACGACCAAAAATGACCACAGACTAATACGGCCACAACTAATATAACTAACCAAGCCTAATTCACTACTTGCGAGTTTCAGGCTATAAGGAAGGTGGAGCTCTAAGCATTAATATTTAGCAAACGGACAAACACTATGAGCGTTCTTCATGGATAAAAAGAAATATTAATTGGATGTTATGTATATATATATAAATATACTGAGTTATCTGCTCAACAGGTGGCGTTGTGTGTGTGTAAGTGTGAGAGTCCGAGTGTAGGGAGTGAGACAGTGAAGCACGGGAACGAGGTGGCTTCAGAGATGGGGTAGTTTCGGGCCATGAGTGAGCACCGTGCCTCATGTGAAGGCAAGATGGCAGGCTGCGTTGTACTCTACGTGCTTCACATGTCTCACTCCCTAGACTGGAACAAGACCTCACGGGCTTCACTGTTCATTGTAAAGCGGTGAATGTTAAGGCTCTCAGCCTATGCCCGAGAGGAAGTAAGTTGGGAAAAAAAAAAAAAAAAAAAAACACTGTATAGCCGGTAATTCTGCTAAACATCGATGTCTACAGCTCCAAATTCTATATAGCCCAACATTCGCAAGTGGTCAATTCATCCAAACATGATTTACTAGCCTGTTAAGGAGAGACTGACCGTTTGTTTGGTCTATTAATTCATATGTTTTTTTAGTTTCCTCCCTAGACCTCCATCAAGCTTAGAAAAAGACCACCTAGACCCCCCTGCAAGATAAATTTGTAAATTTTTCGGTAAAAAAATGTCCCGGCCGAAGGCCGATGAACAATTGACAACGAAATGGGGCGAAAGGTGTTAAAATTGGCAAACTAATGGGCCAAACGTTTTATAATCTCAAAACTAGTGGGGCTAAACATTAGGGAGAAGGGGGTCCAGAAAAATGGTGTGCCTCCCCTTAAGTATGTGTGGCTTTTGTCGACTTACTTCCGCTTGATACATAGGAGAAATAAATATACATAAATAAATACATAAAAAATAAAAAATAAATAAATAAATAAATAAATAAATAAATAAATAAATAAATATACATAAATATATAAATAAATAAATACATAAATAAATATATAAATAAATATATAAATAAATATATAAATAAATAAATATATAAATAAATAAATAAATAAATAAATATAAATAAATAAATAAATATACATAAATAAATATACATAAATAAATATACATAAATAAAAACATAAATAAATAAATAAATAAATATACATAAATAAATAAATAAATAAATACACATAAATAAATATATATATAAATACACATAAATAAATATATATAAATAAATATATAAATAAATAAATAAATAAATAAATATACATAAATAAATAAATAAATAAATACACATAAATAAATAAATAAATAAATACACATAAATAAATATATATATAAATAAATATATAAATAAATAAATAAATAAATAAATATACATACATAAATAAATAAATAAATAAATAAATAAATATAACACTAAATAGATTGACAGATAAACAAGTATCAAACAAAAGGTCAGACAGACAGAGACATACACGCATACACAGTCACGTAATCTCCGTAATCTTCGCTGAAGTAACAATAACAATTATTATGTCGGATTTGATTTAGCTGGCGGTAAAATGAATCCCATAGCAACTGATTCTTAGATATTTAAGGGGACCGACCTGCTTTTTATCTCTGGGTTTTATCCATTCGGCCGCATTCAGCCTACTGTTTTAAGACGTTTCTCCCCATTCAGGTATCGATGTTTTCCTGGTGAGCGATAGCGAGCCATCATTGTATGGAGAAATCCGGCTTCGCCGGAGAAATTTTTCTACCGAAAAATTTATAAATGAAATCAGCTGTCTAAAACATAGCCCAAAATATGCTGGCTCGCTCTCGCTCGCCAGGTTCATATCTACACCTGGATGAGGATAAACGTCTTTAAACTGTAGGCTGAATGGGGTCGAGTGGCTATTACCTACAAATAACTTTGTCTCTACGTCATATTAACACTATCTGGTCCGACGTATTGCGGGGTACTATGATTTTTTGCTTCAGTATTTTAGAGGATTTTACTTGTTTTTGCCATTACCGAGCAATATATCTTAGTTTGTCCCATAGGCTCACAAAACACGCTTTCCCAGACATTCTTTGGACTAAAATATCCCCACCCTTCAAGATAAATTTTTCCATTTCTCTAAATGTCCCGGTCGAAGGCCGATTTCTTCTAAGTTATAGGCTCACTATTTCTCGTCCACAAAAATATCGACTCCTGAATGGGTTGAAGCGTCTTGTTATCACCAAACTAATGGGGCGAAACGTCTAAATATATCCAAATTAATGGAGCAAACAGGAGAGATCCAAAGGAACAAATCGTTTTAAGGCCATGTTTTCATAATTTAATTAACAACGTATTCCGCTACAAAATCAACGTAATAGCGGAGTAAAGAAGATGACAATCCGTAAGCCGGAAATTGACCGTTTGTTTGGTCTATTAATTATTGTTTTCATATATTTTGTTAGTTTCCTCTCTAGACCTTCATCAAGCTTAGAAAAACACCCCTAGACCTCCCTTCAAGCTAAATTTGTACATTTTTCGGTAGAAAAATGTCCCGGCCGAAGGCCGGTTCCTCTTAAAATTGCAGGCTCGCTATCGCTCTCCAGGAAATAATCGACACCTAAATGGCACGAAAGGCCTTAAAATTGACACAAAATGGGGCGAAAGGTGTTAAAATCGCCAAACTAATGGGCCGAACGTCTTCTAATCTCTAATCTAGTGGGGCTAAACATTAGGGAGAAGGGGGTCCAGAAAAACGGTCTGCCTCCCCTTAATATGATAAAAAGATAAGAACAAGAATCACAGACGGGCACTCACTAACCTGCCGACCAATCTACGTCATTGGTGCCAGAGACTTTAATATTATCTATGGAGGGAATACATTACACTAACAAGGAACGAACAAGAAGAGGAACACACACACACACACACACACACACACACACACACACACACACAAGACGAATACAATACTCTCTCCCTCTCTTGTAATCCCATGTACTTATGCTTTCTCAATAAAAAATAAAATATAATCAATCAATATATTAATAAATATGTTTATCTTTCTCTGTCTCTCTCTCTCTCTCTGTCTCTATCTCTCTCCCTCTCTCTCTCACACACTCTCTCTCTCCCGAACAATGAGAGAGGTATACAGGTAATAAGCGCCACTAATGAGAGCCGCCAGAAACAATAGGTGCAGGGGAAGAGGGGTCGTTTTTCTGGGCCCCTTTCTCCCTTGTGTTAAGCCCCATTAGTTGTCGATTTTAACACCTTTCGTCCCATGTCGTTGTCAATTTTAAGACCTTTCGTGCCATAGTGGTATCGATCTTTTCCTGGCGAGCGATAGCGAGTCTGAAGTTTTAGGAGGAAACGGCACAACAATTCACAAATATATCTTGAAGGGGGATCTAGGGGGTGTTTTTCTAAGTTTGATGGAGGTCTAGCGAGAAAACTAACAAATATATGAATACATTAATTAATTGACCAACAATCCGGCCCATCTCCCCTTGAGCCATTATACAGCCTCAGCCAGCAAAGATAAGTAAAATAGAGACTATAGTCTATTCGCTCTAAGTAGGCGAGAAATCATGACCTCTATCCTCTGTAACTCAAAAAGGGCTAGATCAAATTGGCTGTAAATGTCCACATCTATTCCTTGACTGACTCTTCCCAAATGGTAGAAATATTAGCTCGATTACTCTAGTCGTTTTTGAGTTACAGAGGTTAGAGGTCATAATTTCTCGCCTGCTTATAGCGAATAGACTATAGGCTTGGTTTATTCTTTATTATGTAATGCATTCGGTTTTCCTATATTGAAGGGGGAGGTGGGAGTTTTTTCGGGACCCCCTTCTCCCTCATGTTTAGCATATTAGTTTTGATATTTCAAGATGATCGTTCCATTAGTTTAGCGATTTTGAGACCTCTCGCCCCATTTCTTTGTCAATATTAAGACCTTTCGTGCCATTTAGATGTAGATTTTCTTCCTGGCGAGCGATAGCGACCCTGGAATCGTTACGGCCGGGACATTTTTCTACCGAAACGTGTACACATTTATCTAGAAAGCGGGTCTAGGGTGTGTTATTTTAAGTTTGATGAAGGTCTAGCGAGGAAACTCGATAATATATAAAGAAATACATAGACCAAGTAACAAGCACTAGCCCCTTAAGGGGAGGCAGACCGTTTTTCTGGACCTACTTCTCATTAATGCTTAGCCCCACTACGTTTTGAGATTATAAGACGTTCGGGCCCATTAGGTTGGCGATTTTAACACCTTTCGCCCCACTTCGTTGTCAATTTTAAGACCTTTCGTGCCATTTAGGTGTCGATTTTTCCTGGTGAGCGATAGCGAGCCTACAATTTTAAGAAGAACCGGCCTTCGGCCGGGAAATTTTTCTACCGAAAAATTTACACATTTATCTTGAAGGTAAGTAAGTAACTAAACTAAAGGTTTCTAAATACCCCTGATGGTAACAAAGGTTTTAAAGTATCCCTAATAGGCTCAAAATTGCGTCAAGAACGTGAGAGGGTTAAACAACACCCCCAAGACCTACCCTTTGAGATAAATGTGTTTATTCTACGGAACCAAAATGACTCGGGGCTCCCTATATACAGAATAGCTCGCCAGGAAAATATCGCACAAAAGGTTTTAACATTCACGAAGAAATTGGGCGAAACTAACGGGGAAATCATCATAAAATCTAAAACAACAATAATGGGACTAAACATGAGGGAGAAGGAGGTCCAGAAAACCCTCCCCTTACCGAACTACTGCAACAAAAGAATGTACTGTCACGAAGAACATCATGACTATAGATTAAAACAACTCTCCCCTGGCCATACTGAGAGAGAAATATAGGAGTGAATAGAGTTAAGGGAGGATGGTTCACTTTTTGGTCGACTGTTTCATTTATTTAGTATTTGTTTGGTTTCCTCCCTTGACCATCAATCTATCATCAATCTATAAAAACACCCCCTAGACCACCTTTCAATATAAATTTATAAATTTTTCGGTAGAAAAATTTCACGGCCGAATGCCGGTATCTCCTAAAACTACAGGCTCACTGACGCTCGCCAGGAAAAGATCGACACCTAAATGGCACGAAAGGTCATAATAGTGACAAAGAAATGGGGTGAAAGGTCTGAAAATCGCCAAACTAATGAAACAATCGTCTTACTAATAGAGTCTATTATGAGGGAGAAGAGGGCCCCGAAAAACTACTCATCGCCCCTTAAAAGTCCAGCAATATGAGAAGTTACTTGCACCTTGGATCGTTGACGAGAAAATGTGAGAGAGAGAGAGAGAGAGAGAGAGAGAGAGAGAGAGAGAGAGAGAGAGAGAGAGAGAGAGAGAGAGAGAGAGAGAGAGAGAGAGAGAAAGTAAAAAGTGTGTGTGTGCGTGTATATGAGAGGAAAATAAATCGAGAAAGAAAGACTGTACGTATATATAGGTGTGTGCGTGTGAGTGTATAAATAAATACTAAGACTACTACTACTACTACTACAACTAGTACTACTACTACTACTACTACTACTACTACTAAAGGTTTAAAGGTGTTAGTAAATTGGTTGATGTCTTCATAGGTAGAGTAGACAACAGTGTATCCTCCTCTGATCTAAATAAATATATTAGTGATGTTTTTGGAGTTCAAATAAAGTCGATAGTAGCGTTAAAAATCAGAACAGAGGAGCACAAGGCTTTTAAGGTGGCAATAAAACTTGTGGATAGAGAACAACTATTTAATGCAGAACTCTGGCCCGAAGAAGTAATAGTAAACAAATTTTATCAGAGAAATAGAGAGCCTGAGAATAAGGCTGATAGTTAATATAAGTCTCCATATCATTGGTATTTTCTACTTGTTTATTTATTACTATTATTATTATATTATTATAATTATTATAACTTAGCCTATATATTATTCTCTTTTTATTTTAGACCAACATGGAACAATTTCATTTTAAGGCATGCACATTTAACTGTTGTTCATTGAAAAAGAACATTGCACTTATTAGAGGATTAGCTGACGAAGAATATGATATAATTTTGTTACAGGAGACTTTTGTTACAGATAATAAGCTAGGAACTTTAGATTTTATAGATGAGAGATATGAGTGTACAGGTGTTGCCGCCACCTACTCTGAGAGAGCCCTAGCTGCCATGGCTGGTCGACCTTCAGGAGGTATGGCCATTCTCTGGAGAAAACAAGCTATATTTAAAGTAAAGGACATAATTTTATATGACAACTTTATGATAATGGATATATCTTTTAATAACGTAAACATAATACTTGTTAACGTATATATAAATAGTGATGTATGGGAGGTTACTACTCTCAACAACTATCTTCATACTCTTTCATTACTAGAAAGTATTTTAACAGATTATAATTTTGATGCAGTTTATTATATAGGTGATTTTAATTTTAATTTAAATTTAATAGTTCTCATG
This sequence comes from Paralithodes platypus, assembly GCA_032716605.1. Lineage (NCBI taxonomy): Eukaryota > Metazoa > Arthropoda > Malacostraca > Decapoda > Lithodidae > Paralithodes > Paralithodes platypus. The sequence continues at coordinate 67,673,285 of CM064482.1, forward strand.
GACGAGCCTGGCAGAATCTCAATGATTTTAATACTCGAAACAACCTAACTTGCCTCGATGTTAATGAACTTCCTAATGATTAATTCACTTTTGTAGGATATGGCAACTCTCATACTAGGTGGCTGGATCACATAGTGGGTAGAAATGAGGAACAGGTAAATGTAAACAATATAAAAATCTTAGAAGATATCATAGGATCTGATCATTTGCCGATCGAATTTATTATATCCGTAAAAGCTAATCCTTCAAATGTAGGTCAAGTAATGAACAATGAAAAAGAAGTAAAGAGTCCTTTTGTGAAATGGAATAGTTTGAAATCCGACGATTTTGCGGATATTAATGATTTTTTCGGTGATCATCTTTTGCATATTTTTGATCATGACTATTATTATTGCACGAACATAGGCTGCCATAACAAAAATCATTTAAAGTGGATTGATAATCTGTATAATCATATTGTGAATGCAGTTCGAATTGCTACTGAAAGATACCGAACCCAAGGTATTAAAACAAATAAATATAAAATAATTCCTGGTTGGAACCGGCGCGTGAAGCAGCTTCACTCAGTGGCTCGCGACCACTACCTGACCTGGGTGGCTGCAGGTAAACCATTAGGAACGGAACAACACACTCGTATGACCGACTCCAGGAAACAATTTAAAACGGCACTCAACGAATGTAAAAAAAAACGAACATATTGAAATATGTAATTCTATTATTGAAAATTTCTCTAGTAAAGACAAACAACACTTTTGGAAAGATGTAAACAATAAAAAGTCAAAGATAAAAACTACTAACATTATTGATGGCGAGAATAAAGCTAATGACATAATTGATATATTTACTCAAAAAATCCTAGTTGCTCAACAAAGCACAAGTAATGAAAGTGAAAGGGACTTCTTAGACGAACTTAAAAGAAATTGGGATGATAATGGAAAATTTGTCATCAAGGTTTCCAGTATAAGTTTACGACGAACGATCGGGAAATTGAACTCTTGGTCATGATGGCGTTCATTCACTTTTCCTAAAAAATGCATCAGAGGATGTTCTTGTTGCTTTAGCTAATTTTTATAATATATGCTTTAGTCATTGCTATCTACCTTGTGAACTTCTGAAAGGAATCATTACGCCTATAATTAAAGATAGAAAGGGAAATATATCCAAGTCAGATAATTACAGACCTATTATGAACTCTTCATGTTTACTAAAATTATTTGAAATTACTATTTTAGATATATTAAATGAACAAATTCAGATTAATCAGAGGCAATTTGGTTTCAGGAGAGGCATGTCAACCACGGATTGTTGTTTTTTACTAAAAGAAATAATGCATAAATATTCAAGATCAGATAAAACAGGAATTGCTACCTTCATAGATTTTTCCAAAGCCTTCGATCGAGTAGATCATTTTAATTTAGGTTTAAAGCTGTTGAAACTAGGTATACCTAGCGATATTGTGTATATGATAATGCACTACTTACGCAACCAACTTGCCCGGGTTACATGGAAAGGATTTAATGGTATGTTTTACTATATTGATAAAGGAGTGAGACAAGGAGGCATTTTATCTCCATTTTTATTTAATGTGTATATTAATGAAATTATAAATGAAATATCAAAAATGGAAATTGGCTGCACAATTGGATCAACCAGATGTAATATTTTATGCTACGCTGACGATATAGTATTTATCTCATCATCAACTCATGAAATGGACATGATGTACTGTAAATTTAGTGAACTTGTGGATAATCACAAACTCCTCATAAACAAGAATAAAACTAAATGTTTTATATTTAATAGTAGAAAGAATAGAAATCCTATTGATGTAATACAATTGGGTAATGATAATTTGGAAGTGGTGCAGAAATGTAAATACTTAGGTCATTTATTGAGCAGTGATAACTTGGAAGACTTAGAAGATGTAGACTGTAGGCTAAAAACATTTTATGCTCTAGCTTTAATAGTATAAAGAGGGATTTTGCATATGTTAACTTGGAGACAATGATATTTTTATTTAACTCGTATTGTAAGCCTGATTATGGGTTGGCATTGTGGAATAACTGCAAGACAGGAAAATCTAGAATTTTTAAAACTGTTAATATTGCATATAACAAGGCTATGAAAAACATGATTGATGTCCCAGTGTATGCCAGCAGTCATGAGTCTGCCAGTGCCTGTAATCTTCTGTTACTAAACCATCATGTCTCACTAATACAATGTAGGTATGCTAAAAGAATTTGAAAAATCTAGTAACTACATTATAAGAAGTAATATATTTTTTTTTTTAAATCGGGTTACTTTTTTCCGAGCATTTACAAAAGAATGAAGGATTCTTACTCAATTGATATCATACACGAGGAATTAGATATAATTTCGTCTAGGATTAACTGAATACAGAGTCACGAAGAAAGAAGAAACCCGATATACAGTATTTGATATGACGACATATTTTTATTATGGTGTATGATGGAGTTTCTTAGTATACCTTCCTGCAAATTGAACTATTGATTTATGTAAAATGAGTATTCTCAAAGCTAATATTCGTAAAAAAACAAAAACAAAAAACAAAAACAACATTAATTGTATTTGCTGATGAATTTTTAATATTAAATCCTAGTGTACTGTATCATTATATACTCTTATAGCTACGGTGGTGAACACAGGTCTTTACTAATAGGATGAACATTCATAGTTTGTTCTTTTAAATTATTTTTAGTTGCTTTTTATATCGTTTTGCAAATATATCAAGTTACATAAAAAACAAACTTATGTATTAGATATGGCATGTAATAAAACGATATGTAATCTCGTATTACGCAATAAAATTGATTGATTGATTGATTTATTGACTACTACTAATACTAATAATAATACCGTGTTATTGCCAGTTACGTTCTTGGTGCTCTCACGCATCTCTATAAATAATCATTGGGGCGAGAGAGGGTGTGTAATAAAACATCCTGATATGTTTACTGCATCCCCTCTACCATTCCGTCTTTTTCACATTTCACTGGGTACTAAAGATTCTCTCTCTCTCTCTCTCGTACACACACTTTCTTTCACACACACACTCACTCACTCTCACTTACACACTCTCATTCACACACTCAACCACACACTCTCACTCACACACACTCTCACTCACACACACTCTCACTCACACACACTCTCACTCACACACACTCTCACTCACACACACTCTCACTCACACACACTGTCTCTCACACACACACACAGTCTCTCTCACACACACAATCTCGCTCTCACACACACAGTCTCTCTCTCATACACACTCTCTCTCACACACACACACAGTCTCTCTCACACACACAGTCTCTCACACACACAGTCTCTCTCACACACACAGTCTCTCTCACACACAGTCTCTCTCACACACAGTCTCTCACACAGTCTCTCACACAGTCTCTCTCTCTCACACACACAGTCTCTCTCTCACACACACACAGTCTCTCTCACACACACAGTCTCTCACTCTCACACAGGTCATTTGAGCATAAATCCAAAGAAGTTATCCTAACCCTTTACAATTCCTTAGTCCGCCCTCTTCTGGAATACTGCGTTCAATCCTGGTGCCCTTATTACCAAGAAGATATAAACAAGCTAGAACGAGTTCAACGTAGAGTTACCAAAATGATACCTAGCCTAAAGAACAAACCATACGAAGAGCGTCTTAGATTATTAAATATATTTCCTTTAACCCAGCGCAGATTAAGAGGTGACTTAATTCAAGTGTTCAAAATCATCAAAGGCATCGACATATGAACTGTAGCAAGTACTTCACTATCGACCAATCTAATTACACGCGGGGAAACGGTTGCAAAATTATTGGTAAATCTTTTAACTCGCACGAATCTAAGAATTTCTTCTTCAATAGGGTTGTCAACTTGTGGAATGGGCTTCCCCGAAACGTTATAGACTGCAGCACCGTTGATTCATTTAAATTCCGCCTAGACAAATATCGCACGTCAAACCCGCGACTGACTGCGTTTGTAAATGAATAACTTTATGTTATCCCCCCCTCAGTTACTAACCCATCTGTCCTCTACTAACTTCCTAATCCTGCCACGGACATTAGTTCCAGGGCAGTAATTCCCTTTCCAATGTTCCCTTACCCACTCTAAACCACTGTTTGGACACTTGATCCTCAGTGTTTTGGAGGACAAGCAACCTAGAAGGGTCACTAGATCTGTTGTTGCTTGATTTCCTTTGTACTCCTTTGTACTCCTGTGTACTCCTTTGTACTCCTTTGTACACGCTTACACACACACACACACCAACATCCCTTAATTTCCTCTCCACGTTCTAGCCCTCGAGGTACTGTACTGGTAAGAACGGATGCTAGACATTTCGCTACCTAACCACCTCGCTATCCACTACTAAAATTCATCACACATAAAAAAAGGTATGAGAGAGGTATATAAGATCATTGGCTATATTGAGACTGATTTACCTTTCTAACTGGTAAAAGATAGATTTATTACTGCCAAAATACCAGAAAAGGGTAGACTATTCTGGAAACTTTAGATACCATTTTTTTGTTTTTCTTTTTTTTGTGGTATAGCAAATACGCAACTAATCTAACATATCTTACCAAATATACACCATAATTTGGTCAGGTGTGATTAGTTAAACATTTTAATTACTCTTTAGTTCTACAATATGGTTAAAATGAACAAACATTTATAAGGATATACAGTATATATTGATATATGTTATAACTATCTTCAATGATCGTATTGTTTTATTTTGTTTGCGAGTGTCGTAGATATTAGATAAACTACCTAACCTTGCATAATCTACCCTAAGCTTATGCCGGATAAATTAAGTTATGGCAAATTAGGTTCTCAAAAGATGTCTTGGGGTTAAACGGTTTATGGTAGCGAGCATGTGGTCTGGTATACATTTGCCCACTTAAGGGGAGGAAGACCGTTTTTCTGGACCCCCTTCTCCCTAATGTTGAGCCCCACTAGTTTTGAGATTATAAGACGTTCGGCCCATTAGTTTGGCGATTTTAACACCTTTCGCCCCATTTCGTTGTCAATTTTAAGATCTTTCGTGGAATTTAGGTGTCGATTTTTTCCTGGCGAGCGAAAGCGAGCCTGCAATTTTAAGAGGAACCGGCCTTCGGCCGGGCCATTTTTCTACCGACAAATTTACAAATTCATCTTGAAGGGGGGTCTAGGTTTTTTTTCTTCTAATCTTGATGGAGGTCTAGGGAGGAAACTAAAAATATATATGAATAAATGAACTAATAGACCAAACAAACGGCCAGCCTCCCTTTAAGTTCTGTTCCTCGTCGTGATCCTATGAATGAAAGTAAGATTAGCCTGAATGAATTGCGATTATGGTTTCATTTACTTATCAGTTGACTAATCAGATGAGTTAACCACTACATAAGAAACTACACTCTTACTTCAATCATGCGCATTATATTTCCATGTAAAAGATCACGGCACAAGGAACAGAACTTATGTGGGCAACTGTACACTGTATAAAAAGGACATGCAAAGGCTATATAGAATCATTGGGTATATTGATGGTGATTTATATTGCTATCCTTATATGTTTTTTTTTACTGCCAATATATTGTTTAAGCGGTAAATTATTATGACCACTTTAAATACCCTAAACGTACCCATTATATTTACAGTTTAGCGAAATGTCTTTATATTCTCAGAACAAGGGCGGAGAAATCACGCAAACAACGAATACCACTGGATATGTGTAGAATGTGAAAATAGTCAAAGATAATTTTGATAAATTAAAATATATAGTGATAAAAGTTCAGACAGCGAGTAAAAATGCCATTCATTAGGGAACGTTTGACAGAGTTTCATAATAGCAGGAAAAGTAGGTGAGAGGGCGAATGAAGGAAGGAAGTGAGGGTGCGAGAACCATGGACAAAAATATACCATGAGAGGAAATATTTACTAAGAGTTTTCTGTAAGAGAATTAGGAATATTTAGAATTCAAGGGTGTACAAAAACTGAGAAAAATGAACGAACGTTAACAAATAATAATAGGACGATAATGCAACTGAACGAACAACTTGGAATTGCGTGATTAAAACGGAATGGGCATGGAAACAAAATATTATATTGTCATTGAAGAAGAACCTATGTTATTAAGAGGGTTTATTGAGATCGTATTTACCCATTTGAGTCACAGGTAGATTATAAACTAAAGAATATCGTCTAATGGTAACCAGAATATGATGACCATTACGTATTGGTGGTGAAGGGGTTAAACCATAATGGTATTGACAATAGAAAGCATTTCAAACAAATATTCAGTAGAGTCCAAAAATCGGCTATGTCTCCACCTCCTCAAACCTCCCAAAACCTCTAGCCTATTTCATTTATACTACATAGGCATATTGCCATAGCACTTATTGGGTTAAAAGGTTGATTTATTATGCATTCATACCAACAGCACTACAGGTTTGTGATAAGAACTGTTATGGCGAAGCAACCATATGAATAAAAATCGAACACAAAAGAGAAGAAAATACAATGTTTTGCTTTAGCCCAGAGTATTGATTGTGATCTACTTGTTTATCCCTGTGTATTAGATGGTTTTATTACTACCAATATACCTTTATAAGGGTATACTATTATGGACACATTAATTACCTTTTTCATACATTCTTTGAGGGGATTGTTTTTTTCTGGACTCCTTTCTCCCTTGTGTTTAGCCCCATACATTTTGAGATTTTAAGACATTCAATATTTACCTGGCAAGCGATAACGAGCCTGCTATTTAGAAGGAATCTGCCTACGGCCATGGCATTTTCTACCAAAAAAAAAATACGATTTTATGTCGAAGGGTGGTCTTGAGGGTATTTTTAAGGTTGTAGGAGGTCTAGGGAGGAACAAAACAAAAATATATATGTAAAATCAATAAATATACGAAACTCTCTCCTTAAACCCACAGCTTTTGACAGTGTACACAAAACTTTGACCAAACACTTTTATGTGGGCACGATATGAAAGAACTGGCAAAATCAAGTCCAAATCGGTTCTTAAATGTACATCTAATTACCCTTTCAGTACAATGACGCCTTTATACCTGTGATTCTGGCTAATTCTATGCAGTTCAAGCAGGACCAATGTTTTTCAGAGGGCTTTTTGAGATCGTATTCACCCCTTTGAGCCCTAGAGGCAGATTATAATCGAAAGATAATCGTCGAATAGTAAACAGAAAGTGATACACATTCATTCATCATACTGAAAGGACTAACAATATTTAGTCTAAGGGGGGGGGGGGGTCTTTTGGGGGGCCTCCCATGTTTCGCTCCCTTAGTTTGGAGATTTAAAGACGTTTCCCCCTTTGGTTTGGCGAAAGTAAGACGCTTCACGCCATTCAGCTGTCAATGTTTTTCTAGGCGAGCAAAAGTGAGCCTGTAACTATGTATAATTCGGGACATTTGTCTAAGGAATAATGTACAAATTTACCTTGAAGGGGGTCTGAGTGAGATGTTTCTCTATTTATTTACTTATTACTTATTTGTATAATTTGTTAAGGAACTCTAGAAAGGCGTATTTGTTAGCCTAGGAGACAAACTAAAGTACATTGCTCGAAAATGGCAAAAGCAAGCAAAATCCTCATAAACTAAAACAACAAAAAACTAAAAATATAAATAAATGCAAAATTATAAGGTACCAAACAGACAAACACACACGCTGATAACTACATAATCTTTGAGGCTGAGGTTTGCGTAATCAGCCAACATTGACCTGAATCTGTGTTGAGAGTCCTTTTGACCCCCCCCCCCCCTCTCTCTCTCTCTCTTCCCTTGTTTAAACCCATTACTCTAAGATTCTCTTATGACGCTTCGTTGCAATATATTCTCGTTCATTAGACGCTTCGCCCCATGTAGGTGTCCAAAATTCCTAGAGAGTGATAGCAAGCCTACAAACGTCAGACCAACTAGAATAACACCTTACATAAAGAAAGGTCCCATTGTCTCAGCCTAATAAAGGGAAGGAAGGTGTGAAGAGGCAAGGGTACCGGGAACAGAGGAACATAAAAGGGGTGAGGGAGGCTGGATGAAAGGGCATTGTTCGTCGTGTATAGTCAGAGAAGGAGAGGAGGTGGAAAATTAGTATGGTGGGTGACGTGTGTGTGTGTGTGTGTGTGTGTGTGTGTGTGTGTGTGTGTGTGTGTGTGTGTGTGTGTGATAAGGATCTCGAGGCATGGCAAAACGGCCACACTTCTAAATGGACTCAACCAAAAGAGACACACTTCTAAATGGCTTCTACCAAAACTGCCACACTTCTAAATTAGCTCTACCAAAACGGCCACTTCTAAATGGCCTCAACCAAAATGGCCAAAGTTCTGCACGGCCTCAACCAAAACGAATATAACAGAAAACAGCCACACCATTAAGCAACCAAGATTAGATGAAGTACAGCCGGACTCCTAAACGGCCACAACTAAAACGGCTACAAAACAAACAGCCACACAATTAAACAACCTAGATTATACAAGGTTAGGCTTGGTTAGATTTAGATATATTTACGTTAAATTATATTTAGTTGGGATATATTGAGATAAGGAAGTTAAGAAGAATGTTATTGTGGATGATGTAAGGTGAAGAATGATAATGTGGATGATATACGGTGAAGAATGTTATGGTGGATGATATGCAGTCACGAATAATATGGTGGATGACGTACAGTGAAGAATGATATGGTGGATGATATACAGTCAAGAATGATATGGTGGATGATATACAGTCAAGAATGATATGGTGGATGGTAAAATGAAGGTAGATTATTTTATTTGACTGAATTCTTACAAAACTTTAATTTACAAGTCTCCATTATAGAATTGCCACAAAATATCTGAAAATGAGCGTATATGTGACTCCAACTATATTATGATACCTTGATAATGACAAAGGGTCCGCATCCTAATTACAGGTCCCCAAACACGTATAATACACGTGGTATAAACAACATCAGCTAGACGGTAAGTGATAAGGTTACATAATGTCGGCAGTTGGCTGGTTGCTATTGTCAGAAGAGTGGGTAGGTGGAGAGGATAAGGAGAGTCGAGTTGGTGGTAATGTGAGTGAGAGAGAGTGTGAGAGAGAGTGTGAGAGAGAGAGTGTGAGAGAGAGTGTGAGAGAGAGAGAGAGTGAAAGTGTGAGAGAGAGAGGGTGAGAGTGAGACTGTGAGAGAGAGTGAGAGTGAGAGTGAGAGAGAGAGAGAGAGAGAGGTGAGGGAGTGAGTGAGTGAGTGAGTGAGTGAGAGTGAGTGAGTGAGTGAGAGGTGAGTGAGTGAGTGAGTGAGTGAGTGAGAGGTGAGTGAGTGAGGAGTGAGTGAGTGAGTGAGTGAGTGAGGAGTATTGAAGAGTGAGTGAGTGAGTGAGTGAGTGAGGAGTGAGTGAGTGAGTGAGAGAGAGAGAGAGAGGAGAGAGAGAGAGAGAGAGAGAGAGAGAGAGAGAGAGAGAGAGAGAGAGAGAGAGAGAGAGAGAGAGAGAGAGAGAGAGAGAGAGAGAGGACCAGAGACGAGATCAAATCTGACAACAGGACAGACATACTGTACAGTATAGACAGGGTGATTAAAAAGACAAAAATCATAAATTTCAGGATGTATTCGTCAGACGAAAGTAAGAGGGGAGTCTTCATATTGGTTGAGTTATTACACATTTATAGTTATGTATACATAGAAAAGTGAGTCTAGGGACTGAAAATTAAAATTTCAATATGCACTTATGAATTTAGTTACAGGCATGTAATTAGCATATAGTTACATATATATAACTAAAGTGGGTACAAAAGATCCAAGTCTGTGAATGTGGAGGGAGCTGTACCAAACGGTAGACCTAGAAAGACGTGAGGTCAGAATATACGCTATAAAAAAAAAGTTGACATGTGAGGCAGCGCTGCACAGGGCTGTCTGGAACGCCACCATTAGGCATGAGACTGAAGCCACACTTCGTGTGGAGCACTTTCTTTATATTTGTGTATTTTTTGTGTTTTCTATGTGATTGAGGGAGGCAAAAGGCATAACTGCCTATAGCGAGTGCCTCCCTCATAGTTGAAAGAGTGACAGGGTCAAAATCAAGGGACGTTCGAGCCAAAATGCCTGGACACACGGAGTTTGAAGCAAATTAAGTCATAGGAAGAGGGAAAGACTGATTCTGGGAGAGAGTTCCAGAGCTCAGCTGTTGAGTAGAAGAAAGTTTGAAGGTAACGTGTCACTCTTGGGTTGGAGAGTTGCACAAAGTAGGGGTGGGATTGAGTTGCAAGACGGGTACCACGTGCCCTACGTAAAGGAGGTGGTATACACTGGGAAAGCTCTGAGGAACACTGATTATTATAGTAGCGATAGAATAGCAAGAGAGATGCAACATTGCGGCGGAGAGAGAGAGAGATTACAGAGAATTGGTGAGTGGACGGGAGTTAATGATACGAAAGGCCTTCCTTTCAACTTTGTCTAGGAGAGCGGTGTGAGAGGAACCTCCCCACACATGTGAATAATACTCAATACAAGGACGCACTATGCCCCTGACCAGAGCAAGAAGCTGTGCAGGGGAAAAGAACCCCCTAAGGCGGTTGAGCACACCCAGCTTCTGGGAGGCTGCCTTAGCAAGACTGGTAATATGGTCCTTCCAAATGAGAGCAGAAGAAAAAGAGACACCAAGAATATTGAGAGAAGATGAAGGATTGATTTTTGTATTGTTGAAGAATAAGGGATAGTCCGCTGGGAGTTCATTATGGGTAGATAGATGGAGAAATTGGGTTTTGGAAGCATTAAATGTAACAAGGTTTTCTCTGCCTCAATTGGAGATAGTATTTAGATCAGAATTTAAGAGTTCTATGGTTTCATTAAGTTTGTCGTTGAGGGATTGCTGACTGGGGCGTTCTGAAAAACTAATGGAGTAGTGTAAGGTTGAGTCGTCTGCGTATGAATGGATGGGAATTGAGGTACAGTTGAGGAGATCATTTATAAAAATTAGAAAGAGAATAGGAGATAGGACAGAGCCCTGAGGAACACCGGAGTTTATAGGGTGAGGAAGTGAACAATGGCCGTCCACAACCGTGGCTATGGAACGGCCGGAAGGGAAATTAGAGACAAAGGCACAGATGGAGGGATAGAAACCGAAGGAGGGTAGTTTAGAAATTAAAGATTTGTGCCAGACTCTATCGAAGGCTTTCGATATGTCTAGTGCAATAGAAAAAGTCTCACCGAATTCACGAAAGGAGGATGACCAAGAGTTAGTAAGATCTGAAAGAAGATCACCAGTAGAGCGATCCTTTAGGAAGCCATACTGGCGATCTGAGAGCAGATTATGAGAAGAGAAATGCTTAAGAAATTTGGAAGGAAGAATAGTTTCAAAAACTTTAGAAAGACAAGAGATGAGAGCAATTGGACGATAGTTGGAGGGTTGAGAGCGGTCACCCTTCTTTGGGACAGGTTGAATGTGAGCAAATTTCCAGCATGAAGGGAAGACGTTAGAGGATAGACAGAGACGAAAGAGTTTGCCTAGGCAGGGAGTCAGCACGGAAGCACAGTTTTTGAGAACAACAGGAGGAACACCGTCCGGACTGTACGCCTTATTAGTATTAAGCCCAGAGAGGGTAGAAAGTACATCTTTAGAAGAGATTAGGATATTAGGCATAAGTAAGAGAGAGGAGGGTGGAGAGGGAGGAATAGCACCGGAATCATCCAAGGTGTTGTTTCTAGCAAAAGTTTGAGCGAAGTGTTTAGCTTTGTCAGAGGAAGAAGTGATGGTTGTGCCATCAGAGTGGAAAAGGGGAGGGAAAGACGAGGAAGAGAAATTGTTGGAGAGGTTTTTGGCTAGATGCCAGAAAGCTTGGGAAGAGCTAGAGTTGGATAGTTCAGTGCATTTATTATTGATGAAAGAGTGTTTGGCAAGTCGAAGAACAGATTTGGCTCGATTCCGGGCAGAAACATAGGAAGAATGAGAGTCTTTTGTTTTAAGGCGTCGGTACCGTTTGAATGCTTCCTCCTTATTGCGCACAGCAGTAGAACAGGTGTGAGTAAACCAAGATTTGTTAGCATTAGTCTGAGAGAAAGAGAATGGAATGTATGCTTCCATGCCCGATAGGATTACCTCGGTAATGCGTTCAGCACTCTCCGAGGGTCCCCAGCCACGGAAGCAGAAATAATTCCATGGGAAATGAAAGAAGTACGGTACTGCCGGAGAGCCTCCCAGTCGGCAGCGCCGAAGTGCCACAAGCGCCGCCGGCTAGGAGGATCGGGGGGCCGTACTGGAGAGATAGGACAGGTGACAGAGATAAGTTTATGGTCGGAGGAGCCCAGAGGAGAGAAAAGATTGACAGTATAAGAAGAAGGGTTAGAAGTTAGAAACAAGTCAAGAATGTTGGGCCGATCTCCGATGCGATCCGGGATACGGGTGGGTTGCTGAACTAACTGCTCTAGGTCATTTAGGATAGAAAAGACGTAGGCTTGTTCACCAGCTGGGTCAGTAGTGTGAGAGGAGAGCCATTGGCGGTGGTGAACGTTGAAATCTCCTAACATGGAGATTTCTGAGAAAGGAGAAATGGATAGAATGTGTTCCACTGTAGAGTTTAAAACTTTAAATAGTCAAAGAATTTGAGAAAGTTGGTTGAGTTAGGGGAAAGATAGACAGCACAGAAATATTTAGTAAGAGAATGACAGGAAAGTTTGAGCCATATAGTTGAGAATTCAGAGGAGTCGAAATCGGGAACAAGTGAGTTTGTTGTGCACGTATGCACAACATCCGCCTCTGGCTTTGAAACTAGGATAGAGAAAGTAGGAGGATACAGAGAAGGGGATGCTGGATGTGCTACAGACACCTGAGTTTCGGTGAGGAAGGTTTGTAGGAGGAGAGATGGTGTTCAACAGAGTGAAAGTTAGAGGAAAGTCTGCGAATGTTGCAGAAATCAATAGAAAGGGTAACAGTCCAAGGTCCAGGTAATTGTGTGGGGTCGTCAGGGGATGGTCGGTCGGGTGTGGGAGCATTTATGGTCCCCCCCCCTGGGGACTCCGAGGCTGGGTTAAAATGAGTAATTTTTAACAAATTTGGTGTGGAGGAATGAAGTGTGGTGTGCATGTTTAGTGTAGTGAAGTGGATAGGAAGAAAAAGTGTTTGAGAGGGCTAGCTGGATTGCTCTCAGAGTAAATGAGGCACAAAGAAAATCAGTAAGAGAGGCCAAGCAAATGAAACAGGAGTTCCAGTGACTCTTTATCACATGCCTATAACCTCACCTGGGTCTAGCCCTGAACGATCGGTGCCTACAATCTCCCCACATAATGCTTTGACCCAATGGTATTGAACATTTTAGATGTGCGCCCCATTAGTTTGGCGAGTTTAAGACCTGTCGCTCCATTTTTGTTGTAATTTAGAAGACCTTCCATGCCATTGAGGTATCTATCTTTCCTGCCCAGCGATAACGAGCCTCCACTTTAGCAGGTGCCCGTGTTTTGTTTTGTTTTTACCGAAAACAGTACAAATGATCTCTCAGAGGGGTTAAGGGTATTTATTTCGATATATATATTTTTTTGTAAAGCTTGATGGAGGTCTAGAGATAAAACTAATATATGAATTGATAAATAAAAAATTAAACAAATGAATAAACATCTCCCCTAAACCAAAAACACCAAACAGACCGAGACAGAAATAAGCAAGAAATAAACATATAAGTTCTGATGAAAATAGTATAGCTATTATTTAAAATGGAGAGAGAGAGAGAGAGAGAGACAAATTATTGACTACATTTTTTAAGAATGGGGATTTTTAATCATAGCCTAAACAAAAACAAAATATTCAAAATATATGTAACTAGCATTAATTAAGTTTATATTCGTATGAGAAAGGAAAAGTGCTGTAAAAGTGATGGACATGATACCAATAAAGCATTATAAGCATTAGTCGGACAAACTGAAACTTCATTAGTTTTAAAAATTCTCATTTATATGCATTTATTTTCAGAATACACTTGCTTCCTTATATGAAATTAATTGTGTTAACCATTACGTACAGCTACTCTAGGTACGCATCAATAATCAATATATCTGGAAATAAAAGTAACTATTATGTTCTCTCCACTAACCAACTTTACTCCTAGACTCGATTAATGAAATTAACAAACTCATGTGGCAGTCAGGGGATTGGAACCCAGGACGCTCACACCGAAAATCAACACACTTATGCATTGCACCACGAAGACATTGATGGTTCTTGATGCAAAAGACTGATACAATATAGAAAATAACATTCAGCACAACCTTTTAACATTTTGCCCATCAAGAACTAATTGTTAACTCTCCGATCGATTTTACGATAAAAAATAATACAAAAAATGTCTTCAAAGGAAATGTATTGTTACAGGCACTTGTAATACAATATAAAGAAAGAGTTAGGATATGCACTTGAAGAGAGAAAGCAAAAGTCAGTGAGAAAAGAATGTATTGGTTTTGAGAAAGAAAAAAAAATGCCAAAAAGAATAACAGAAGCAAAGTAAGTTACGAGTATACGTAATATATAGCCAAAGAAAAAAGAAAATAAACTGTCGAACATGAAAGGAGAATGATAAACAATATGAATAACAGAAGACGAAGAAGAAAGGCGAAATATAGATTACATATAGGAAATAATGAAAACATGGAGAAGAACGGAAGATGAGGAAACGATTTTTGAATATGAAGAACATAACCAGGAAATATTTATAACAAATATATATAGAGTAAATAGAATTATGTGTGTGCATAAAAAGGTAAAACTAAGACGAAACGGTAAAATTGCCGTTTCGGTGCCACAGTCTATTTTGTGGTGAGTTTATGTTTTTTCTTATAGTATTCGATATAATTCAAACTATTTTGATATATATTTCCATTAGAAAATTAGTTAACTTAACCTAACTTTACTAAAGTTCAAACCTAACCTAGCTTATTTTTACTCTTAACTTACTACCTAACTTTATACACCCCAAACCCCCTTGAATTTACGTAAAATTAGCCTAAATATGCATATCTCAATATGAAGATCATCCAAGATGGTGGCCATTTAGAGACAATTGGCCGCAATCTTGCCGGCCGTGGCACCGAAACGGCAATAATACAGATAAGGGTACAGGCATGCAGTAAGGCGAGAGAGAGAGAGAGAGAGAGAGTCGGAGGTTAATAACTGGCTCAGGAATATCAGTTCCGTACTAAATCTTGGTAATATAATTATTAATTATCATACTTCATAAAGAGGGATCTTTGATAAAATATATACTGGTATCTATTATATATAAATATATCAATGCTATATATTTTTTGCATTTTAAATGTGTTTCGCTATAGATAATTCCACGTTTCATCACTGGAATTTTAGCTGTAAGAACACCATATAATGTCGTGAAGTTTAGAAAAAAAACCCAGAGAGAGAGAGAGAGAGAGAGAGAGAGAGAGAGAGAGAGAGAGAGAGAGAGAGAGAGAGAGAGAGAGAGGGAGAGAGAGAGAGAGATGGGGGGGGTGGCAGATTAGTGGAATCATAAATTAAGGTAAATAATGCCGCAAATAAAATACTAACCGAAGAAAACGGCAAATAATAAAGAGAAGTGGCCAAATTAATATATAAGGTGATAGCTAAAAGAAACGAAAACAAAATAGCATACGGCAACAAACGTCTAGGGGTTATACATGGAAGATAATACATAATTAACTGGCAGGCAGAAGAAAATACCAATTCATCCTATATCAAGTCGGTTAAACACATTCCAAAGTATAAAGTTTCCAGGAATGTATATAGATACTGTAGTACATTATAAGCGGACCCCGATTACAATTGCAAGTGTTTCCTACGATATACTGTATATATCGGTTTTACACAAAGAGAGAGAGATATAATTATACTTCAATCGGTTCCCCACAATTCAGCGAGCAGAGTATTTAGACCAGTAGATCTCAACCAGTGCCATCCAAACCACTGTCATGTTAAAGAACTAACTTAATCTACCTAAGCTAATGTAACAGCATTAGTTGAGTTGGCATTGGTTTACAGATACAGGTTTATATAGTCTAGTGGTTGATTTTTCTATAATTATAGGGAATACACTCGTAGCATTATTATACATAATTTATTAGGGGCAATGTAGGTCTATGTAATCCTTATACTGTACTCATGATAATCCACTGTGGGAGAATAATTTTGATCACATTTATAAAACCCAATATTAATAGAAAAAACGCCAATTCTAATCAATTTCAGAGCTCTTCCGGACATCCTCACTGTATACAAACGCCTTCTCTATGTTGTATAATCGATATATACCCCCTGCTGGCAACATAGATGACGATTTCAATAATTAATTGGGGGCTTTGCCCCCCCTCAACCCATCGTGTATCCCACATTGGAGTTATAACCAAGACCATGAAGACACTCATTTCTCAAAATCTGGAGGAAAAAACATGAACAATAAGGGTGCGAGCCTATTCCCTATAATTACCGATTTTTCCAGTCACCACAACATTTCAATAATATAACTTATCTTTTTTATGTGAAAAGAAAATCCGCTGTTAGTACCTTAAAATGAGTAATCAGTAAGCGTCGTCCTTATTTACACTAGTCGTAAGGTTGCAGTTACGTTCCCATCTAATTTGACTATTGTGTTTTACGAAATTATCCCATGGCCAGCTTTTATTTGCCCCCTGCAGGTAATATAGATGATGATGACAATAAGTTATGGGGGATGAGGGGGGCTTGACCTATTATTGTATCCCACAGCCGGTAATACAACAATTTATCCAACAGCTGGGCCGTGGGATAGAATAATGGGTTGAGCACTCACCCCTTATGACATATTGCCATCATCATATATATTACCAGCAGGAGGCAAATATCTTAGGGTCGTGGGATAATTTTGTAAAAAAAAAAAAGTCAAATTAGATGCGAACGTAACTGCGACTGTACGACTTATGTAAACAAGAAGACGCGTACGCCAGCTAACACCATCCTTACAACGTAACTTAATGTTTACATATATAAATATAATTAGCTAGGTAACGTATTTTGGACAATATGTAAGAGTTGCACTACAGTAGGTAAACATGTATTTTCAATGACATGTGAATATTCATAATTTGTCCAATATATTCATATAGGTTTTATCTTCCGTATAATTAATTTTATGCATCACTAGTAAACAAACCTTAGATTTTTCATCTGGGGTAAACATCCCACTTTCCCAATATTTTCTAGTAAAATCTAGGATTATTTATAAATCTTGGATTTGAACTGTACGATCATCGCCCCTCACGTCGCCATTAACACCTTATTGGCGGCCTAGGCGGTCTATTTGACCGTACCGCACAGCGTTTTATTTTTACCCTAAATAGGGTTGTTTACGTGATCATTTTCATGCCTAAATAAGACCCAGAGCATAAAACAAGTATCTATCCCTGAAAGGGCATAAACAGAGCTTTCCAATGACACCCGAACCATCCTTGTACAACCACTGGTTCTCTTGCAACGATCGTGCAACACGAGTGCAAAACCCCAATAATTAGGTAATTTACTTACATAATTCCCTGTGTAGCAAGTGAGGGAGGGGGGAAGAAGGTGGGAACCGTGGGATACAGTTCAGTTGGTCCACGGTGGTCGTGCGGTGCGGTCATAGAGTTACTACGCTCGTCCCACCGCTCAGCTCTCTCTCTCAACATTATGTGCTGAAAATGGCGGTAAACATATGTTGTGCACCACCACATAGTCCATATTTATTTCACTCGACGTAAGTTGCGCGCTGCCAGTTAAGGGTTAAACAATGCTTTTCTTCTGTTATTTGCCCCCTGCTGGCATTATACTGGTGTATGATGATGACAATAAGTCATGGGGGGGTAAGGGGGGTCAAAGCCCCTCTCAACCTATTATTGTATCCCACGGAAGTCAAAATAGACGGGAATGTGATCGCAAGCTTACGTGTAATCTAAAAGTGGGCGATACGCCCAGATACTACATTCTTACAGCTTCTTGGATAATGGGAAAATATTAATTTCCGGTATAAATTACTAATAGAAAATAACAAAACAAAGCAAAAAAAAAAAAAAAAAAAAGCACTAACAAACATAATGAACATTAAAATATGCGACTCGACGACTCGACTCGTAGATATTGAACTGTATTCTTAATGTAAAACCTTTTGAAAAATAATAGAGACAATTATATTACGATTATTTCCGTTATGTAAAGAGACCATTTTTATTACGAACCCGGTGTTGCATAGCTAATGCAAATGAGAAGTTATATATTCTGAAATGCAAAGTTATTAATCCATTTTTGTTCATGAATACTGATAATGAAATGACCAGTTCCCGAGGCAATCAATTATGTTAATCTTGATGCAATTTCGTTGTTTTTTTCTCTCCAGTCACTTCATTAACCCTTTCACTGTACGATGAGTCCTTTCTTCCTATTAATTTGGCTATCTTTAAATGATTTTATTCAGTTTGGGAGAGGTGTGTGAGAGGTAAAGGGCTCAGGTAAAAGGCTCATTCTGGTCATTGTGTACCTCTTTGATAACTAGAGGTCCTTCCTATGTTCTGTAAAATCGTCTAAGGTTTGCCAGAATCGAAGCAGAATGATGTCATCGTTAACGGAGTTCGTTAAACGGAGATGGGTCGTTTTTCTAGACCCCTCCTCCCTCATGTTTAGCCCCATTAGTTTTCAGATTTTAAGATGTTTACCCTATTAGTTTGTCGATTTTAAAACCTTTCGCCCCATTTCCTTGTCAATATTAAGACATTTCGTGCTATTTAGGTGTCGATTTATTTCCTGGCGAACGAAAGTGAGCCTGTAATCTTGGAGGAACAGGCCTTCGGCCGGGACATTTTTCTACCGAAAAATGTACAAAGTAATCTACAAGGGGGATCTACTAGATGTTTGTGTTAAGTTTGAGGTTGGTCTAGGAAGGAAACTAGAAAAATAATGAATACATGAAAACAAAATCAACAAAACAGTGAACCCCTTAAAAATCACAGAACACCCAGACGCACCACCCATGACACTCAGAGGAAGGGGGTGTTGGCTGGTTAACTGTTTCTGTCAGTGTGGCAAGTCGGGCAATGTTGTTTTGGGTCGGGGTTGATTGTGAGAAGAAATACAGCCAAAAATGGGGTGAAGTTGCATTGCTGTGTGTCCTTGCACCCGTAATAATAATATCGGTATAAGTCTATAATTGCACCTATACGAGCTAAACAAATTATTATTGTATTTAACAGGAAGGTATGATGAGGTAAGTGATGTGGTATAGGTGGCAATATGCGGAAATGGATTATAAGGCCGCCCCCCCCCCCCCACCCCCCCTAGACTAGGTTAGGTTAGGTAAGGTGGTTAGGTTAGGTTAGGTAAGGTGGTTAGGTTAGGTTAGGTTAGGTTAGGTTGTTAGGTTAGGTTAGGTTGTTAGGTTAGGTAAGGTGGTTAGGTTTTGTTAGGTTAGGTTAGGTTGTTAGGTTAGGTTAGGTTAATGTCTCTCTGAAACAATGTAAAATCTGTGTTACATCTAGATTGATAGACTTTTGTCAGAGGGGGTGGAATGCCCTTATAATCCATTTCCGCATATTGCCACCTATACCACATCACTTTCCTCGTCGTACCTTCCTGTTAAATACAATAATATATTTTTTAGCTCTTATAAGTGCAATTATAGAAATTTACCATAATATCAACTCATTTTAATCTATATTATACGTGAACACACGATATTCAAAGATTACTGCCGTGTCTGCATGATGCCCACTAACAGCCTTCTATGTGTCCTTGTAATTTACGAACGACTTCTCCAATGACCGCATTCGTGAATATGATTTCCGTTAAAGGAACCAGTGCGATACAGCCTCTACAACGCCGCAAAACTTAATCTTTGGTGGTTATTAACCGAACAACCAAAACTAGACTTCCGCTTGGACGTTGGGTTTACCATTGATATAGAGGATGACAAAATACTAAAAATACGGTGGAAGAGTGAAAAAATTAGTTCTCCACTGATTCAAGATGGCCGCCTTGGTAAATATTTATCTATGTTCCCGTTAAAATATCCTCACGTAACCTATTAAAAACTGTTCAGGGGACTGGTTAGAACTTGTAGGATGTTTAATTAAAGTGCTGAAATCAGTATTTACTGAGAAATAACAATCTTAAAATGCGCTATGGGTCACCCAGGGTCCCAGGTAAACAATGACTAGTTCAGGCAAAAATTTACAAATATTATATTAGATTAGATTAGATTAGATTAGATTAGATTAGATTAACCTAACCTAACCTAACCTAACCTAACCTAACCTAACCCTAATATAATATAATATATAATATAATATAATATATAATATAATATAATATATAATATAATATAATATATAATATAATATAATATAATATATAATATAATATAATATATAATATAATATAACATAACATAACATTTTTGCCTGAACTAGTCATTGTTTACCTGGGACCCTGGGTGACCCATAGCGCATTTAATGACTATTATTTCTCAGTAAATACTGATTTCCGCACTGCAATTAAACATCCTACAAGTTCTAACCAGTCCCCTGAACAATTTTGAATAGGTTACTTGGAGATAGTTTAACGGGACCATAGGTAAATATTTATCGCCGCCTTTCTTGCTTCCATCCGTATTTTACCCACAAAGTCTAATGAAAAATAATCCAATTTGCGGCTGTAATAACATATACATATCGGTGACGGTACATGTTCTGCATCACTACAACTCCTCGATTACGGGATTCCTCTCTTATGTAATTATTTTTTGTTGGTCTTACCTTACTCAAGGGACCCTACAGATGCGCGGATCAGTGCTACTTTTCTTATTTTGTCAATTTGATTTTCACTCGCCTAGAAAATGTTCAGAGTTATTTTTGTCCAACCAGTCAGGACACATTGGTTACATTCTAGAACCCGGACAATATGTACGAGCCGAGCCGCAGCGCAACCTTAATGCGTGATAGCAAAGTAACTTAAATATTAAGATTTGTTCGCATAGGTTTACACTTCCGCAAAGTAATGGGTAATAAATACGAGGATTTCTTATTTTAACTTACATCCGCCGCCGCACTCATGTTATTGTTGTGAACCTCTCGGCCATCTCGTTGCCGAAGTAAAGTATGTCCCATAATACTGTGTTTTTTCCACTGTTACCCAACCAGCGGGCCGCCCCACCCATAATACTAGGATAGGATAGGATAGGTATGGTTGTTAGGTTAGGCTAATGTCTTCTCAAAGTTGACTTAAGTATTATAACATAGGCTATTACTCATTCCACGCCAACTGGATTTCTACCATTAGCACTTTTACCCAACCAGCGTGAGTTTGGAGGCGGCATTCCCCACCCATAACACTAGGATAGTTTAGGTAAGGTTGTTAGGTTAGGTGGCTTTTTAGTTAGGTTAAGTATTTATAGATAATTTATGTTGTATGTCGGTAGTGGTACACCCGGTAACTACATCCATCCCTATAAGGATTCCATAGACCTACATTGTCCCGAATAAATTATGTATAATAAGGCTGCGAGCCTATTCCCTATAATTATTATATATATATATATTTTTGGTTTAATGTTATTTTAATACCACGATTTTTGTTGATATATTTGAAGATAAATAATGAATCTATATGCTCTAAAGATCATAAGAAAATTTGTTTTAACCCTCGGCAAAACCTAATAAAAAAGTATGGTACTAAAATGTCTTTTTCGTAACAAGGTTGTTAATACGGTACTTTCAGTCATCGATAGCTCTAAAGATCATATGAAAATGTGTTAAACCCTCGGAAAAACCTAATATAAAAGTATGGTACTAAAATTTAATTTTCGTAACAAGGTTGTCAATACGGTACTTTCCCGTTATCAATGTATAATAAAGTTGAAGATTGCAGAGTAAACACAATAGACTTCATCGACTTTTCTTTCACCTTCGTATAATCGACAGCCAATTTTTTATTTTTTTATTAAAGGATTAGTACTCAAGCAGCGGGGGTGTGGGGGCGGCAGCCCCCACCCATAATACTAGGTTAGGTTAGGCTAATGTCTTCAAATCACTATCGGGGAGCAGCGAGCGTGTCTCAACATTGATAGATAGGCCTAATGGGGAAAATAGGTTTTCCCGAGATTTCTAATTAATTACAAACACTATATATTGATGCAAATGACCAATTTTGTTTATAAAAAAAACACTCGGAAAATTCGTGGTATTAAAATAAAAAATGGGTTAACGTGCAGTTAACCCATTTTTACTCCTACTACTACTACCCACTACTACTCCTCGATTACGGGATTCCTGTCTTAGGTAATTATTTGTTGTTGATCTTACCTTACTCAAGGGACCCTACAGATGCGCGGATAAGGGATACTTTTCTTATTTTGTCAATTTCATTGTCACCCCCCTATACAATTTTCAGAGTTAAGTCCTAGTTTTGTCCAGCCAGTCCAGTCCAGTCCACAACACTTTGTTTACATGCTAGGCTCCTCCCAGAAGTTCCCGGATGTTCATTAGCCAATGAGAGTCGAGCTTCACCTAGTGATTTATTTTCCCAACAAATTATTATTATCTTTTACAATTGTCTCTTCCAGTGTTTTACATACTGTCTGAATTTATTACTTTCTAATTTTTCTACATTTAGTTTTTGGGATATCGATTTGTAACAATACATTTTAACTTGTACCCACAATGCACTTCGCCTGTGAAGTGTGACGTCAGTTTCAAACACAACCTCCTGGAAGGCCTCATGCCAGGTTAGTTTTCCTCACATTTAGGGGTATTTTTGGCGGTATTCCTTGAGTATGGCTATTTTTCTTCAATATATAACCGTAAGTAGACCCTTAGGGCTTGCATTACAGGGTCTTTTCCATGTCAAAAAGGCCGGTTTAATTCTAGTTTCGCTTTCACAGCATACTCATAAATTTCTATGGCTACTTTAGAGTTGTCATATACCATACTTAATTCCTATATATGTCCAAAGCGGCGGAAATGCATTATAAGGAATTATACCTATTGTAAACAAAATATATATTTTCTCCCCATATGCGGCACCATAGCTATTACATAATACTAGGTTAGGTAAGGTTGTTAGGTTAGGCTAATGTCGTTAATGTAGTTTATTATCATTATATTACGTCTTTTACCCAGCAATTTCCCTGATCTTCATAGTTGGTCGGGAAGCTATGCCTGTACAACGGCGCCTCCCTTTTGTCGCTGTGTACGTGAAACTAGAATTTTACCAAAAGGCCAATTTCGCCCATTATATTGGGACATATCCTCAGGCCCCTTCCCTCCCACCCACACTCACGTATGTTAATGCTTTGTAAGTGTGTATTTTCTATTTAGAAAGTGAGGAAAGCCCAATTTATTAACATTTGTATTATTAATTGTAATTCCGATACCTCAACAATCTAGGGGAGAGTTTGGGAATGCAGGGTTTCGGGTGGGGTAAAACTAGGGGTATTGTGGACAGTGGGAATAGCCTAACTCTAAAAATGTAATAAATACAATTGAAAAAACTCCCAAAATGTTGAAATCCGAGCCAAGTTTTGGCCAATTATTATGTTCCTTCCAACAACCAACCATACTCCTAAAATCGATTAATGAAATTTACAAACACATGTGGCAGTCCGTGGACTCGAACCCAGGATGCTCACACCGAAAATCAACACCTTATACATCGCACCACGAAGACAGTTAAAGGTTGGTGGACACTGCCTACGATTTATTATGCAACTTCGAATCCTGCATATCAATCGAAGCATGTACACACATCCCAACTGCAACTCACGTAGGCTATGCATATGTGAATGAAAAGAGCAATTAATGGGGCCTTAACCACTTAGGGAAGTCCTCTCGATAAATTACTCCTGAACCAATATCAATTATTATGTTCCTTCCAACAACCAACCATACTCCTAAAATCGATTAATGAAATTTACAAACACATGTGGCAGTCCGTGGACTCGAACCCAGGATGCTCACACCGAAAATCAACACCTTATACATCGCACCACGAAGACAGTTAAAGGTTGGTGGACACTGCCTACGATTTATTATGCAACTTCGCGTCCTGCATATCAATCTAAGCATGTACACACATCCCAACTGCAACTCACGTAGGCTATGCATATGTGAATGGAAAGAGCAATTAATGGGGCCTTAACCACTTAGGGAAGTCCTCTCGATAAATTACTCCTGAACCAATATCAATTATTATGTTCCTTCCAACAACCAATTTTCAGAGTCCAAAAAGGGCAAAACCCATAATACTAGGTTAGGTTAGGCTAATGTTAACCCCATAATACTAGGTTAGGTTAGGTTCGGTTATTTGGTTAGGTTAATGACAAAACTTGGCTCGGATTTCATGGATTTAGCGGGGGTGAGGGGGCGGCAGCCCCAACCCATAATACTAGGTTAGGTTAGGCTAATGTTAACCCCATAATACTAAGTTAGGTTAGGTTAGGTTATTTGGTTAGGTTAATGACAAAACTTGGCTTGGATTGCATGGATTTAGTGGGGGTGTGGGGGCGGCAGCCCCCACCCATAATACTAAGTTAGGTTAGGTTAGGTTAGGTTAGGTTAGGTTAGGTTAGGCTAGGCTAGGCTAATGTTAACCCCATAATACTAGGTTAGGTTAGGTTAGGTTAGGTTATTTGGTTAGGTTAATGACAAAACTTGGCTCGGATTTCATGGATTTAGCGGGGGTGTGGGGGCGGTAGCCCCCACCCATAATACTAGGTTAGGTTAGGTTAAGTTAGGCTAATGTTAACCCCATAATACTAGGTTAGGTTATTTGGTTAGGTTAATGACAAAACTTGGCTCGAATTTCATTGATTTAGCGGGGGTGTGGGGGCGGCAGCCCCCACCCATAATACTAGGTTAGGTTAGGCTAATGTTAACCACATCCTTACTGAGTTTTTCAACAGTGAAAAACAAGAAAACTCCAGCCAACTTTCAAAATGAGGTTACTGTGATTTTGGACTCTGAAAATTCGACAAACACCAGCCAAGTTTGGTCAACACTTTGGGGTTTTCTTCAGCTGAAAAAGGGTGAAATCCGAGCCAATTTTGTTTTCCAATTTTGCCCTTTTTGGACTCTGAAAATTGGCCAAATCCGAGCCAACTTTTGCCAAAACTTGGCTCGGATTTCAACAATTTGGTGTTTTTTCAATTGTATTTATTTCATTTTTTAGAGTTATTCCCATAATACCCCTATTTTTACCCCACCCAAAACCCCGCATTCCCAAACTCTCCCCTAGATTGTTGAGGTATCGGAATTACAATTAATAATACAAATGCCAATAAATTGGGCTTTCCTCACTTTCTAAATAGAAAATACACACTTACAAAGCATTAACATACACAAATAAAATAAATTAAACATAAAATAGCAGGAGTAATAGTTATGCAGAATTACCTAAAAAAAAATCCGGTTAGGCTAATGTCTCCTCAAAGTTGACTATTTTTATAAGGCTATTACCCACTCCACCCGGTGAAATCCGAGCCAACTTTTGACAAAAGTTGGCTCGGATTTCTACAATTAGCACTTTTACCCAACCAGCGGGGGTGTGGGGGCAGCAGCCCCCACCCATAATACTAGGATAGGTAAGGTAAGGTTGTTAGGTTAGGCTAATGTCTCTTCAAAGTTTACTATTTATATAGTCCACCCTGTGAAATCCGAGCCAACTTTTGACAAAAGTTGGCTCGGATTTTGACATTTGTGGGTTTTCTTCATATGAAAAAGGATCAAATGCGAGCCAACTTTTTTTTCCAACTTTGTCCTTTTTCGACTCTGAAAAATGGCCAAATCCGAGCCATCTTTTCCCAATTTGGATTTTGTTTTCAATGTACTTTATTATATTTTTAGAGTTATTCCTACAATATCTCTATTTTCACCCCACCCAAAACCCCGCATTGCCAAACTCTCTCCTACATTGTTGGGGTATCGGAATTACAATTAACAATGCAAATGCTAATAAATGGTGTTTTCCTCACTTTCTAACAATATAATACACACTTACAAACCATTAAAATACAAAAATAAAATAAATAAAGCCTAAAATAACAGTTGTAGATATGCAGAATTTCCGCAGTGACTAATGCTGCAAGACAAAGCCATAGAAAACACATCTATCTATCTATCTATCTATATGCTCAGGCCCAATCCCCATTTTGGGGGTAGCCGACTCAAGACAGAGCAAGAACAGGGAAAACACAAAAACAACATAAAACAACAAATAAACACAGATAAAAAGCACAAACTCACACACATCCAAGTCACCCAGGAGAAGACCCAGAGACCAGGGTCACCAAGGTCGCTCCAGCACTCCCCCGGCCCCCGACCACCCGGAGAGGTTCCGATCTCGGCAGGCAGACATGCAGCGGAGCCAAAGCCGCAAGCCCTCCCACCACACTTCCAGGCGCACCCTTCATATTAATCGTCTCCCAGGGACAGGCGCCTGATGGACTATTATCTAGTCCAACTTGCGCCCGACCCCTTACTCCAAATGACCACGTGTTCACTCAACTATTCACAAGCATTCTCCATTCACTCCTGTCCACCACCACTTCCCCTGCCTGATCTATAGTCATTCCTCTATCATCCAAAGCCTTTCTTACACAGTCTCTCCATCTCAATGGGGGGCTTCCTGCCCTTCTATCTCCCTGTGTACCTGACTCACATATTCTCTTTGTAAGCCTTTCATCTCCCATTCGTTCAACATGACCATACCAGCTCAGCACCCTTCTGTCCACTCTGGCTGACAAATGTTCCTGCTGCCCCACTCTCCTACGTATCTCTTCATTCCTCAATCTGTCTCTACGAGTAACTCCACACATACTCCCCAAGCAGCTCATCTCCATCACATCCAGCCCTCTTTTCTCCTTCTTCTTCAGAGCCCATGTCTCAGCCCCATACATCACTGTTGGCACAACAATTCCTTGATACAGTGCACTTTTTACTTTCACTCCGAGATTTCTCGTCCTCCACATACTTCCCATTGCTCCAAAAATCTTCCTTCCTTCACACACACTCTGTTTTACCTCCACTTCCACACCTCCACTCCTGCTTATCGTTCCTCCTAGATATTTAAAACACTCTACTTGTTCCAATATCTCCCCATCCAGCCTCACATCTAGATTCACCCTATGCTCTCCCCTATTACACACCATTACTTTACTTTTATTGACGTTCACCTTCAGTTTCCTCCTTCCACAAACCACACCAAACTCTTTGACTACTGGCTGCAGTTTCTCATCAGACTCCGCCACCAATGCTGTGTCATCAGCGAACAGCAACTGATTCAACTCCCAATCTCTACCATTCTTTCCTACTAAACCCAATCCTCTTCCCATAGTTCTCCTTTTCACCTCCCTCACCACACCATCCATAAACACAGACAACACATAGAACGTTATATCCCATTCGTGAGCTAAAATACATATTATCCAAAAAAAGGCTACAAACTATTTCAATTATCGCTTTTGACTACCACAAATCATCCCAAGCTGCAATAGATTCACTAAATAACAAAATGTCACACTGTTCACACATACTGAGAGGGTTAAAATTCAAAAGAGAGCAGCTGAAGGATACTCCCCCCAACAAATCACAAGTTAGGATATTATTTGGAGTATTTCTTCGATAATATTCAAGGACACTAGTGCGACACTATGAGAAACAATTTATTAGGGAAAATAGGCACCAATAGATTCGCCATATTTTTCTCCATATAATCCGCATGGAGGATTTTCGTTATCAACAAATTGAAAAATATCCACTTCACAGACAAATACACCAAAAATCTAAGTCAAAGTGGGGGTGTGGGGGCGGCAGCCCCCACCTATATTACTAGGATAGGTTAGGTAAGGTTGTTAGGTTAGGCTAATGTCCTTTCAAAGGGGTATAGGCTAGTAAACACTAGGATAGCCTATACCCGGTCAGAGGTAAGAAGAAGAAAAGCCCTGCAGTAGTCTCCTTGAATGCTACCATTTCTTCCACTAAAGGCCTTCTAGAGGTTTTGTCGTCGTCTTGCATAACTTATTTGATTAGCCGTATGTCTAAGCGGACGTCAGGGAGCGGCACCTTCAAATTAAGCAAGGTATTTTAGGCAAGGTATTTTAGACTAGCATCAAAATCAAATGCCTTCCTTGTATAAGATTTGTTCAAGAATTATCCCACTAAAGGCGTTATAGAACTTCTTTGTCTTGACTCTAATCGTATCTAAATCTACCTTATTAGAGGTCTAGTCCATAGTGTTGAGCAGCATTAAGAAAACAAAAGCAGTTGCGGAAAATATCAAGGAAACCGGCCACGAATTTTCCTGGAAATTTGGAAGTCGCCCATCAAATGAACATGACCTATACATCATATTAATATATGTTTCAACTTTCGGAAAAACCGTTTTCCCCATTATCCAACAATCTTAAGATACGGCCCCCGATAGTGGGGACGGCTATGAAGTACAGGGAAATTGAGGGGTAAAAGACGAAAATAAGGGGTAATATTAGCCTAACCTAACCTAGTATATTAGGTGGGGGCTGCCGCCTCCACACCCCCGCTGGTTTGGTATGTAATTAATAAAAGGTTGACGGTCGCCAAAACAAATTGAATGAAGTCTACGGTATTTAGTCCGCAATCTTCAGTTTTGGCTGTGTATAACAGGAGGTATATATTAACTTTTTCAAAGTAATTGTAAACGGTTTTTCCGAAAGTTGAAACATATATTAATATGATGTATAGCTTATGTTCATTCGATGGGTGACTTCCAAATTTCCAGGAAAATTCGTGGCCGGTTTCCTTGATAAATACCGCAGTTGCCTATCAAGCAAATGACAGAATTGTCCGATATAATTGTAACTTTATTACATAGTCAAATATCTGACCTATGCTACTAAAAATATATATATATATAATAATTATAGGGAATAGGCTCGCAGCCTTATTATACATAATTTATTCGGGACAATCTGGGTCTATGGAATCCTTATAGGGATGGATGTAGTTACCGGGTGTACCACTACCGACATACAACATAAATTATCTATAAATACTTAACCTAACTAAAAAGCCTAACCGGTTCAATGTTATTTTAATACCACGAATTTTGTTGATATATTTGAAGATAAATATTGAATCTATATGCTATAAATATCATAAGAAAATTTGTTTTAACCCTCGGCAAAACCTAATAAAAAAGTATGGTACTAACATTTATTTTTCGTAGCAAAGTTGTCAATACGGTACACCAGTTATCGATAGCTCTAAAGATCATATGAAAATGTGTTAAACCCTCGGAAAAACTTATATAAAAGTATGGTATCAAATTTTAATTTTCGTAACAAGGTTGTCAATACGGTACTTTCCCGTTATCAATGTATAATCAAAGCTGAAGATTGCAGAATAAACACCGTAGACTTCATCGACTTTCTTTCACTTCGTATAATCGACAGCCAATGTTTTTTTTTTTTTTACTAAGGGATTAGTACTCAACCAGCGGGGGTGTGGGGGCAGCAGCCCCCACCCATAATACTAGGTTAGGTTAGGTTAGGTTAGGTAAGGTTGTTAGGTTAGGCTAATGTCTTTCCAAATCACTATCGGGGGCGTGTCTCAACATCGATCAATAGGCCTAATGGGGAAAATAGGTTTTCCCGAGATTTCTAATTAATTGCAAACACTATATATTGATGCAAATGAACAATTTCTTTTATAAAAAACACTCGGAAAATTCGTGGTATTAAAATAACATTTTTCCGCCTAACCTTTATTGGTTGTTTGGTTAGGGTAATGTATTTTTGTATCCAAAGGCAGTCAAAATAGACGGGAACATGATGGCGAGCGTCCGCGTAGTGTAAACAAGACGGGCGGTACATCCGGTAACTACATTCTTGCCTCCTTATACTGTACTCGTGTATAATCCACTGTGGGAGAATAATTTTAATCACAATTATAAAGTCCGATATTAATAGAAAAAAACGCCCATTCTAATCAATCTCAGAGCTCTTTCGGACATCCTCACTGTTTACAAACGCCTTTATGCAGTATAATCGATATTTACCCCCTGCTGGCAACATGGATGACGATTTCAATAATTCATGGGGGGGGGGGGGTGAGGGGGGGGCAAAGCCCCCCCTCAACCCATTGTGTATCCCACAAATGAATTATAACTAAGACCATGAACACACTCATTTCTCAAAATATGGAGGAAAAAACATGAAAAATAAGGGTGCGAGCCTATTCCCTATAATAACCATGTACTGTATATATTTATAAACATATTGAAATGGAGATGCATAATACTTACCAGGTCGGTTGTATAATGATGGTTGTGGTGGGGGAGACATATAATAATATTTCACTTTTACAATACTTGATCACATTAGTTAAACATCTGTCCTCTCCTTTTCTACTTGAGGGCACCACTAAAGTTCTATCTAGTATATTTAGCCTCTTCAAAAATAATGCCCCTAGAGGAGTTTCCAATCCTGAATAATATCATCTAATAACATTTAGACGATATTATTAAGTTAAAAGGGTTCATACCGGATATGTATTTTCTCAATTAGAGGAGCGAAGAGGGAACAATACACAATTGAATATTTATATTTTGGTTGTATTCACTTGTAGGTGCAACCACAGACACAGTTAGTTAGTTAGTTAAAATAGGACTTCCGAGTCTATCAACCTTTCTGGATTATTAAGCTCGCACACTTTAAGTCAAGAATAACTTCAGGACTAGAACCCCTTTTCGATAACTCCAGTCCCTTGCACACACACACACTGTCCATTGCAAGGTTGTTTTGAATCTATTCCTAGTATTGGGAAGCGCGACACCGACCTGTGTCTGGCAACTAGCATCTGATTGGCTGTGAAAATGACGTCAGAGTATTACCTTCTGCGCATTGGCCGTCCCGTTTGGCAAAGTTCGACTCTCTGGTTCAACTTTTCAGAACTGATAAATGTTCAAGACAAAACTGTACAGTCTATAGCATAAATTGCAACACATCCATTTGAATCAGTATAGGAGGCAAACGAGACAATTCAATACTTTATTACAGCCCAGATGCTTCAGGATTTAGCTTTAAAGGTTCAAAGATTCTATTTCGTGTAACCTTATATGTGGTGCTGACTACTATACACACCATACCACACTGAAGCTCTTGCACAAAGTATATTTTCTGTAAATTAATTGTCTTCAACCCCTTCAGTATACTTTAGCAATTTGGCTGTCTATAGACGTTTATATTCAGCTTAGGAAGGACCTCTACGAATCGAAGGTATACAATGTATTTCAGCTAACCCACTATCTCCCGTAAATTCCCCCTAAACTGAATACAATCTTTAAATGATAACTTAAAATTAAAGGGTTAAAGAAGGCGGATGATTTAAAGTGTCTTCTATGTGTATGAACGAGACAAAAGGCAAAGCTACCTGTAACAAATGCCATTCATAACTCAACACTCAGTTCCATAAACTGTGCTTGACATTAATATAAACAACCCAATGCTCACATGATTAAGGAGACAGCGGGAAAAAAGCCATTCTACACATATACAACTAATACTGAACGACATAAGTTAGGGCCTAAGTTTTCGAAGCAATCCCGAATAGAATCGAATCTTCTCATAAGTTTGCTTACCTAGAACTTTTGTCGTTGATAGTACAATCTCGTACACACATCCTGGCCCAATATGAACTCTCAACCAATATAAACGAACCTCCAAAATGTAAATATTAGGTAAAGAAGTATTGAGAAGGTTCGATTCAGTTCGGGATAGATTCGAAAGCTTATGGCCTAGAGTGTACACCGACGAGCCGTAATACACTCATTTAAATTGTTAACAACACTAAACGAGATAATACTGTATATTGACTCAAATACTCCGGAATTTGGCTTTAACCGTTTTTGTACCAGCGATATCTTTTTAACTACGTTCTAACTATTTGTAGACGGTTAGTGCAGTTTAAGAAGGGTTTGTGGTAGTAAAAATAAGGTTGAACTAGTTCGAAGCCTGTTAACTGCTGGAGGCCCTTTCTAAACTGAATAAAATTGTCAGCCAGAATAAAGTTAAAAGGCCAGCACCGGTACTGAAAGGGGTAAATGGGCAAAGAATTATATAGAGGTAAACTTATGTAGACTTGTGATCGTGATTATAGAGTAGGTAATATCCAATCTGTAGTATATGTCGATACGTGTGACCTGCCGAGAACATCGATGAAAATCTTACCTCCTTCTGTGCCGGCAAAGTCTTTTCAAATGTTTTCTAGCTATATTAAGGGGGGTGACCTGCTTTTGTTCTGTCCTTTTCTTTCTTTTTTTGGCTTGTATCCATTTGGCCCCATTCAGCCTACTGTTTTAAGACGTTTATCCCCATCCAGGTGTCAATTTTTTACTGGTGAGCGGTAGCGAGCCAGCATATTTTTTATTTTTGTTTGACAGCAGGCTAAATTTGTAAATTTTTCGATAGAAAAATTTCTCCGGCGAAGCCGGATTTCTTCATATAATGCGGGCTCGCTATCGCTCGCCAGGAAGAAATCGACACCTAGATGGGGATAAACGTCTTAAAATAGTTGGCTGTATGGGGCCGAATGGATACAAGCCAGAGAAAGAGAGAAAAGGACAGAAATAACAAAAAGCAGGTCACCCCCCTTAAGCGGATTTCATTCTGCTTAAGAAGGACCTGTGGTAGTAAAACGGGCTAAGCGAGATAGTTCGAAGCATGTTAACCCTCTGAAGCTCTGACGCGTTTTAGAAGTTTATTTTGGCTATCATTAGACGATTGTACAGTATGCAGCTTAGGAAGGATCTGTGGGTATTAAAAGGGTAAATACTATCTCAATCAACCCTTTGACTTCCATATACCGTTACTAATCTGAATACAATCGTCTAATAGTATCCAGAAACAACAGAAACGCGTATTGGAGGTTGAAAGGGTTAATTCCTGGAGGCCCTTTTCAAACTGATTAAAATCGTTTAATAGTAACCAGAATATACTTAAAAGGACGGCTCCAGTACTGAAAGGGTATTTGCTACACACACATCTTCGGATGCAAGTTTCGAAGTAGATGATGTAAATCAGCATGGTGGAACATAATACACGTTTAAATCAGCATGGTGGAACATAATACACGTTTAAATCAGCATGGTGGAACATAATACACGTTTAAATCAGCATGGTGGAACATAATACACGTTTAAATCAGCATGGTGGAACATAACACACTTTTAAATCAGCATGGTGGAACATAACACACGTTTAAATCAGCATGGTGGAACATAACACACGTTTTAATCAGCATGGTGGAACATAACAAACGTTTAAATCAGCATGGTGGAACATAGCACACGTTTAAATCAGCATGGTGGAACATAATACACGTTTTAATCGTTTAGCATAAACAGTCAAGTTAATAACGAACTATATTAATTTAATTTGTATCTCTCATTACAACAAAACAAATCTATTAGTACTTCACCACTACTTAATTATCGTCCATATTCTTAAACTTCACCACTGTGAAACCTGGTGGATTAACGAACGAAGTAGAAAAATAACTGTAATTTCTAAGATTACCTATCTATCTATTTACTCAGGCCCAATCCCCAGTTTTCCTTTGTTTTAGGGGGGGGGGGGGGACTCAAGACAGAGCAAGAATAAGGAAAACACAAAACACAACAGAAAACAATGAACACACAGAAACAAAATACAAATTCACACACATCTAGGTCATCCAGGAGAAGACCCAGAGACCAGGGTCACCATGGTCCCTCTAAGATTGAAGGCATTTTTCAGTTTGTAAAGGTAACATTAAAGGTAAGGTAAGGTTAAAGTTACAGTTATTTTGTTTATTTACTCGCTGGTTCTTAACCCTTTCATGAATATGACGCGATTTTGAGCCTATTGGGGATACTTTAAAGCCTTTGCTACCATCAGGGGTATTTATAAAGCTTTAGTTTAGTTACTTCAACCTCTGCAGTTGTCTTTGAGTTAGCTGTGGGCAGAAAACTAATTTTGGAGAGGTAATTATTAGAGTGAGAGAACTCTATTTCTTATTGTTAATCTGGCAACCTCTGCGTCATAAATGCGTGACAGGGTTAAGATGGTAGAGTTTAAAAATATGTCCGGTTGAAAGAATACCACGCTAGAAAGTGTGGTAAAGGGCTTTCAACTTGACATTTCAATTAAAATAAGCAAAATATAAAATAATGGATGAAAGGCCCTTTTCATAAAGTTACTCATAAACAATTCCCTGATCCCTATGTTATTTCATACAATTACAATAATTGTAATTGAGTTGTGTATAAAATTACTTTTACATTAACATTAAGATTAATGGAATTTTACAAACTAATGTAATCAAATATATAAGGGCCAACGAATCATCTAACTGAATGCATAGTCAAAATCTATAGTTCGCAGAAAATCTGCAGGACGATAATGTGTAAAATCTAAAGAGAGGGACATTAACTTAACACTTTTACGATGTGAAACAAACATTAAAAGTCATGGACTATGGAAATGTACAGTATATGTCGGCGAACTATTAATGTTTACCGCACATGACATCATTATCAGTTAACGCACACACACACACTCTCTCTCTCTCTCTCTCCATCAAATTACACGCAAGGAAATGGTTGCACAATTATTGATAAATATTTCAACTAGCACGAGTCTAAAAAATGCTTCTTTAATTGAGTTGTCAACTTGTGGAATGGGCTTCCCTGTGATGTTATAGGCTGCAGCACCGTTGATTCTTGTAAACTTTGCCTAGACAAACACCTTGCCTTAAATCCGCGACTGACTGCATTATTTTGTAAATGAATAACTTTTTTTTCCCTCAGATTCATCAAGGATTATTGCGTATATGAATAAATAAGATGTTACTTTCTTTTTCCCAGATACACGAACGATCATATATAACAGTTATGTTTCTAGCCCATCTGACCCCTACTAACATCTCCTAATCCTGAAACGGACCTTAGTCCCAAGGCAGTACTTCCCTTTCCAATTTTCCCTTACCCACTCTAAACCACTGTTTGGACCCTTCGAACGACAGTGTATTAGAGGGCAACCATCCTTGAGGGGTCGCTAGATCTGTTGTTGCTTGATTGCCTTTGTACTTTCCTTTGTACTCTTAGTATCAGTACTGGCCCACAAGTTATAGTCTGGTACCTTAGACAGGGACTCGGGGTAAAAACAGGGTCGTCCTTTAAGGCTTACAGATGGTTCTCCCAGAGTGCCATCCCACGTCGGCCTTATCCTTACTTTGTTGTATATGCTCTCTCTCTCTCTCTCTCTCTCTCTCTCTCTCTCTCTCTCTCTCTCTCTCTCTCTCTCTCTCTCTCTCTCTCTCTACCTCTCTCTCTCTCTCTTTCTCTCCTCTCCTCTCTCTCCTTCTCTCTCTCTCCTCTCTCTCTCTCTCTCTCTCTCTCTCTCTCTCTCTTTCTCTCTCTCCTCTCTCTCTCTCTCTCTCTCTATCTCTCTCTCTCTCTCTCTCTCTCTCTCTCTCTCTCTCTCTCTCTCTCTCTCTCTCTCTCTCTCTCTCTCTCTCTCTCTCTCTCTCTCTCTCTCTCTCTCTCTCTCTCTCTCTCTCTCTCTGCCCTTACACAGATGGTTCTCGGAAAGGCCATTGAACGTTTGCCTTATCGTTGGCCGGGGTGGATGGAGGGTGGAGGCTCCCTGGTAAAATACACATAAGCAAATGAGGAGGAAGGAATGGAAATGGTAGCAGATAACAAGATGGAAAATGGTGGACAATGAGAGAAATATAGATAATAGATAGTAGACAATAATAAAGAAGATGAAGAACATTACGTAAGCAGAAAATATACAGGATAATAAGGATGATAATTGAAGCAGATAAAAAGATGGAAAGAGAGAGAGAGAGGAAGATGGGAGTAGGTAAGAATAAGATGGAGGATTGAGAATGGAAGGAAGAATAAGAATAGGAATGATGGAAATAGCAGAACCAAATAATACTAAAGTAGAAGAGAAGGAGAGAACAAGGCCACAAGATGAGAATGGAGGCAGATAAAAATATGGAGAATAGTGGAAGAGTAGAGGGATGAATATGGAAGTAAATAAGAATAAAGGAGATCAAACATACGTAAGATGAAAAGATACAAGCGAATATGAATGCGAATTGAAACATAATAACATGCAGAGAGAGATGCGAATGGGAGTAGATAGGAACGCGATAGAGGATTGACAATGGAGGAAAGATAGAGTACTAAATATGAGAATGAGTATAGCAAAATGAGAGATATGATAATACAGACCGGAAAGTATGAGAGTAGTTAACCATTTCAAGATCTGATTATGCATTTTTTTTTTTAATAGACGATTTTATTCAGATTAGGAAGGGTATATGGAAGTCAGAGGGTTAAGGGGAGATTTCCACCTGGAGGATTTTTTTCTGGACCCCTTTCTCCCTCATGTTTAGCCCCATTGCTTTTGATATTCTAAAACGTTTGCCCCATTAGTTTAGCGATTTTAGGAACTTTCACCCCATATTAAGACCTTTCGTGCAATTCAGGTGTCGATTTTATCCTGGCGAGCGATAGCGAGCCTGTAATTTAAGAGGAACCGGCCTTCGGCCGGGAAATTTTTCTACCGAAAAATGTACAAATTTATCTTGAAAGGGACTCAAGGGGGTGTAATTTTAAGCTTGATGGAGGTCTAGGAAACAAACTAAATACCTACCCTTAAGTGAGATAGTCTTTACCCATATAACTCCAACAGATCCTGCCATAAACTGTATAAAATCGTTCAATGATGGCCAGAATAAAGTGAAGACTAAATATAGAAACACAAATACAAGAATGAGTAAGATGCAAGTGACGTGGACGGATCCGATAGAGTCATATACTCAAGGAGAGGTTTCTGTTATTGTCTGGGCACCCTTCTCCCTCATGTTTAGCCCCCATTACTTTCGATATTTTAAGACGTTCGCCCTATTAGTTTGATAATCTGAAGACCTTTCGCCTCGTTTAGTTTTCAATATTAAGACCTTTCGAGCCATACGGGTGTCGATGTTTTCCTGGCGAGCGATAGCGAGCCTGTAATGTGGGAGGAGATTTACATATTTATATTGAAGGGGTTCTTGTGGATATTTTAAACTTGATAGAGGTCTAGGGAACAAACTAACAAGCACGCACCCACACTTAGGGAATGCAAATTGAAGTTATCATGTTATCACTTCCTATGACATAATTTGAACTGTATGTCATAATTTTATCTTTTTATAGACAATAATTGAGACTAGAAATAATGGACTCGGCTTCCGTTTGACACCCTGAATGGAGGAAAATGAGAGATAAGAGGAGTGGAGCAGATAACAACAATACATTTCAGTAGAACACATTATCCAGTGGTAACTAGTCGCGAGCCGTGGCATAGGCAGTAGAGCGTCGGTTGCTGATCAAATGGTCGGCGGATCGAGCCCTCACTGTGATAATGTTATTGGTAGATGTCAAGCCCGGGCAACTTGACCTAGCGATTCGTGACAAATGCCTAATGTTCACAGCCACCCCTCCTCGAGAATTACGGCGTCTGGCTTCCTTTCTGCCACACTAGATGACCACACCTTATTTATACACGTCACTTGATTTGGAGAGAGCAGCTATACGGTCGTTCACAGCATCTTCGAATGTGGTCGGGCATCTTGTGTGCTATGAATTGGTGACAATGTAGCCAGGATACTTATAACACAGCAGTAATGATCAGATCACCTCAGAAAAAACCCTGACGTTTAGCGTGGACTCAATCTGAGGTCTATTGGGGCAGACCACCAAGCAATCCACTGTGCTAACGTCTCCCCCATATTTGACACTTGTCGAAGTACCTGCTCCCTGGGCGGGTTAAAATAAAAGTCCCGAGAGCTCGACAAGGCTGCACTATGCTAATCAACTCTACGGGAAACAAAACCCTTTAGCGCCAATGTGATAATTTTTGTTACATTTTGTCCTCAAAAGTTGTTCGCTAAAACAAAACAAAAATATTCTGAGACCCATTGAGATGCTGTAATTCCAGAGAAGGGGTGGCCATGAATATTAGACGTTTGTCACTAATCGCTAAGTCAAGTTGCCCAGGATTTACATTTACATTTTGAAGGTGCGGGCGTGATCCGCCGACGGTCTACTGACTATGCCATGACTCGCGCATATTTAAGCATATACAGATACCATAACAAATTTCAACATTACCATTATTTTCAGCATATATGAGTGAACTTATGCAAACTACTGCGCTCTCTTCGTTTCCGCATACAGATAATAATATGAATCAACCTTCTCTTGATGAGTGAGAACATGTAATAAACTGTGACCTGGTATGCATGGTAATTTTAGAGGATTCCCTAAACACTCAAATCCTGGTCATCATCCAGCTATGCTAAGAGTAACTCAATCTAATACAACCTAACCTACTTTAATCTAACGTGTTCTAGCCAAGCATACCTAAGTGCAACATAGACTAAAGACAATATAAATACCCCTAGGCGATCTTTAACAAGGTAATCGATTTAACAGGAGATATAATAATCGATAAAAAATCCTTAAAGGTTCGGACTATTGGTTACCTAATTTTATTACATAACTAGGGATTATTATCGTGCATTAAATATGTTATACTCTACGTTGTCATAACATGTATAGCTAATATTACAATGAAATCAAAGGGCAGAACAAAACTGTTTCCGGTGAGGAATATGCAGTTTTATTATTCGTCAAGGTGAAAACGCCTGTAAAACCTGGTTCGGCGAAACACATTAAGCAGATTATACATTCCAGCCCAACGCCCCGGGCTCCCGTGATACCTCCAACACCGTAAACCCTCAACACGAACCCTGGACCCTCACTCTCATCACGACATTCCATATTGTCCGTAAGGGGGCCCACCTCGCTTTTTTCACTTTCTCTCCCTCTCTCTTTGGCTTGTATCCATTCGGCCCCATTCAGCCTACTGTTTTAAGACGCTTACCCCCATCCAGGTGTCAATATTTTACTGGCGAGCCGTAGCGAGCCATCATATATATATTTTTGTTTCGACAGCAAGCTAAATTTTGTGTACATTTTTCGATAGAAAAATGTCTCCGGCAAAGCCGGATTTCTCCATACAATGCTGGCTCGCTATCGCTCGCCAGGAAGAAATCGACACCTGGATGGGGATAAACGTCTTAAAACAGTTGGCTTAATGGGGCCAAATGGATACAAGCCAGAGAAAGAGAGAAACAAAAAACAGGTAACCCCCCTTAATGTAACCCGGTAGTCTCGTTTGTGTTACTTTTATCACCGACAGTCATATCGCTATTGCCCCATAATGACCAAAAACAAGGTTACGGTACAAATGTAAACTTCATTCACATTATATTTCTATAGAAGTTTATCCCTGCCAAACCGTGTGTGCAGATATTATGGGACTGTCGTATGCTTTATGGTTTATATGTTTGGGGACAGAATTTCTACAAAACTAAAGTACCGATTTACATATAGCTTTATCAGTACCTTCATTTGATATAAAAAAAAAACATTAATAATTAATTGCTTACCAACGTCTTATGAATCCTCAAAATTAACAACCCATAAAGGACCATAACAAGTTTTGCTTGAACTTCATGATAGACATATTGGGTACCGTACCTAAAGGTTTCAATCACTCAACTCATTTTGATTGCAAGCCCTGGATATACCGCTGAGCGCAATTCGTTCACTCGACCCAATCGTTAACTAGGCCCAATTTGACTGCTTCCCCAATTTGACCGCTCCTCCCAATTTGACCGCTCCTCCCAATTTGACCACTCCTCCCAATTTGACCACTCCTCCCAATTTGACCACTCCTCCCAATTTGACCACTCCTCCCAATTTGACCACTCCTCCCAATTTGACCACTCCTCCCAATTTGACCGCTCCTCCCAATTTGACCGCTCCTCCCGATATGACCGCTCCTCCCAATTTGACCACTCCTCCCAATTTGAACGCTATGCCCAATTTGACAACTTGGCCTAAGTTGACCTCGTGGCCAAATTCAACTGCTTAACCTGATTAAGACTACTTGGCCTAGGTCAACCATTCTACTTAATTAGAGTACCTGAGCAATTGTTATAACTTGCAGGAGGGGTTGTCTACTATCCAAAAGAACTAGGTTACAAAGTGTCAATCTGAGAGGACTAGCAGTTCCCTTGCCTATGTTTTACCTTTCTGAGGGTATTTCAGTGCCGCGCATTGTGGTACCCAGTCGACCACTTGGTATAATATATGTTGGGAATAGTGTACCGGTATTTTCAACATCACTGGCTGTCAGTATGAAACAAACAATATAATACTATTACTAGTGTTATAAGCATTTTACACACATGCACAAGTAAAGTCACACGCACACACGCACACACACAATACAATTCATGTTCATTGCGCTCTTCCAACAAACTCCTAAGAAGTAAAATTACTTTGTTGACGACTTCTTTACTTTAGTATATTATCCAAACAAACTTGTGTTATCAATATTCATGCAAATAATTCAGCAATCAATATCATTCAATTTCCTTGCATTCCGTGTTATTACCGACAGATTTACTTACAGAAAAATATTCATAAACATTCACAAACTATTTGTCAGTAAAACCACACTAATATCATCAACAATACGGATCACAATATTATTAAACAATGCTTTCACCATACAATCACAATTATCCCCAAATATAAGATTAATAATACTATCCTACTTCCAACACCAACAATCTGAATAACACCTACTCTACGAATCGATACATCAGCCACCAAACCAATCACCAAATTAGCAACTACAACAACAACACTGATGACAATAAAACACAACTTATATGTAGATCTACAATTGTCGTTGCAATATTTACAATTAATACCTTAGTAACATTCACTCTTCACAAATTAAACTTCGCCTTGAAATACAGGATATGCAAACACAAAAATATATATAATAAATACATACAAACATAAAAAAAATACTACGGACATGGACGTCAAACATTAAAAAAAAAAAATTGCTATAACACCAGGTTAGATTTGGGGGTTCGAGCATATCAGGGGTGAGATCAATTGGCACGGATGAAAACAAAATACAAATAAATAAAAAAAAGTAATATAATCTACCAAGGCTTGATTATCAGCCATCGTATTATAATTGTCGTTGGGATGTGAGAGAGCCCAGGTTAACGAAAGGCTCAGGTAAGGGGTCTGCCAATTACGGACTAGTAGACCTGCAATCTTTTGTATTCAAAGACCATCACCTCATAAACAAGTACAATCACCATCACACCAACAACGTCCACAATCTCCCACCACCTCCTTCACAACCTCTGCCTCCATATCATCACTTTATCAACAATTGCCTAGTTCCCTATTTCCCCCTACTCTCCGTGATTAGCTCCCCCCAGCACCTCCTGCACCTCCTAAAGGTCGGTGTCCATGCGAGCTGGGAGTTAATTTCAGCAGAGGGGGACGGGGGGGTCTTCGTTGGCTAACTTGTAGGGGGAATCATCGTCTGACCTCATACACACTGTAATGTTATGTGGCTCCAAGGGCGACTCTCTGCACGGTATGGGAGGGAAACATTTACCTATACACTGTTAATTATATATATAATATATATATATATATATATATATATATATATATATATATATATATATATATATAGAGAGAGAGAGAGAGAGAGAGAGAACACTAGAACAGGAAAGATGGGCTTGGTGTGAATGCGTTAGGCCGAGATAAGAGGGGTCGGAATCCCCCACTGTTTCCTCACTAATGAGAGCTAAACACAGGCCTGGGCCGAGTGAAGGAGGGGCTGGGGTATTTGAGAGAGTCTTAGAAGTATTTACAAGGAATGTTTATTATTTTCTTAAATGCTATTCATTCCAGGGAGACGCTTCCGCTGAGAAAATAGAGATATAGTGCATACTTTGCAGAATATTAACTACTTGTTTCTTAATTTGTTCTACTGAAGAACTGCTTAACCCTCTCAGTTCTGAATAAGTTTTTCAAGTTTCCATGGACAGGCGACACACAGTCTGGGACAGCTAACATTTTGTGTTTGTTCCCATTCACCCAGCTATGAATTGTTGCCAGATACCACCACACAGACATATCTCGTCCTAAATGGACGCGAACGGGTCTTTAGTGTAATTTTACCGAATTTTGTAAAAGGCTTAAGGACACGATCACGTCCACACGTACGCCAGGGTAAAAGTGCCTCAGGATGCGATTGTGTCCTCATGTGCGTCAGAGGGTTAAAACTTTTGGAGGCAACTTATTCCAAGTATAACAGAACAATGGTGAAAAGTTTATAACATATGCTAGAGCTAAGCCTCTTTACAGTAGATCTAAATTCCCGCCATAGTTGTGTGATGTATTCATATTGCCCTGATCTAGGATTGAACGTTTACCTCTGAACCTGGGCCTTTTGCAGCTTTAACAACCAAGGCATTGTCCTAATTCACATTGTCAAACTTTTTTAGTACCTTAAAATGGCCTAACTTAGGAGCAAGGGGTTATACTTCGGACATTTCTGGATAAAAGAATATAAGCTACAGTTATGGAAAAATGGCTCTGCATTTTGGAAGAACACCGCAGACATAGTTGTTTTTCCATAACATCATGTATTTATCCCATAACTGCGGTTCATTATATTTTTTCCAGAAAGTCCGAAATTAAATCTCCGTCCAAAGTTACGTCATTTTACCGGTACTTTAAAATCTTGATTAGTTAGCCTATTATTCTATGAACTTCCAGCAAAAAGAGACCAAAATGCTGAAGTGTTCTACATCGATGAATTACCTAACACCTAGAATATACTACGTAGCTCTATCTTAGACTCTTTCTAATCACTTGCACTTTAATGAGTGGTGGTAACCGCATTCTAGAAGGGGCCGTACTAGAGAACTATGTAGTGTTATCATCCTCTACTTATTCCTATACTAAACTGTCTCTTATTACAGCACAATCATTCCCAGGATATCTTTTCTACTTCAATGTATTAAAGACTTAGATTACTGTTAATCAAAACACCCATATACTTTCCATGTCAGTCACTTCTAGATTATTTTCCAAAAGCGAATAGAATTATTTGAGATATGCTTGGCTAAGATGCATCACCTTGCACTTTTCCGGGTTTAGTAGTTTCTGTCACATCCCCGACTACTAAAATCTATGCTGAGTTGTTCTAGTATCTTACGATTGTTCGATCATATTGTTTCCAAAATTGATTTCATCTGGAAATTTGACATCATCCATGTAATTGGCACATATATTAGTAACAATGGGCCAAGGACAGCTCCTTGTTTAACTTCAGAAATTATGAATTCTTTCAGAAGGAACATTATTTAACAAAATGTATTATTGGCCATATGATAGCCAGAATTGTATCAACACAAATGCCCTGTGCGCTCATTTTTACACTAATCTACGATGAGATTGACACGTTGTCAAAGACATTGGAAAATGTTAGCCATATATCTATGGCTATGTGTATTGTGTATGCTCACTCAACATTACATGGAATAATCAAGTAGGTTGGTAACAAATAACCATTACTGCCTGAATGTAGGAATCCATAATTAAAATGTATTTGAGAGAGAGAGAGAGAGAGAGAGAGAGAGCGAGAGAGAGAGCGAGAGCGAGAGCGAGAGAGAGAGAGAGAG
Organism: Paralithodes platypus; assembly: GCA_032716605.1. Classification (NCBI taxonomy): domain Eukaryota; kingdom Metazoa; phylum Arthropoda; class Malacostraca; order Decapoda; family Lithodidae; genus Paralithodes; species Paralithodes platypus. The sequence goes on from CM064482.1 coordinate 67,716,979, forward strand.
AGAGAGAGAGAGAGAGAGAGAGAGAGAGAGAGAGTGTGTAAAAGGGAGAGGGGGGCGGGGGAACCTGACCAGGTGGGATGTTTTCAACCTACACCACCACCATGTCAATACCACTTAGTGTGTAAAGTGGCCTGTATGTGTGTGTGTGTGTGTGTGTGTGTGTGTGTGTGTGTGTGTGTCAGTGTGTGTGTGTGTGTGTGTGTGTGTGTCAGTGTGTGTGTGTGTGTGTGTCAGTGTGTGTGTGTGTGTGTGTGTGTGTGTGTGTGTGTGTGTGTGTGTGTGTGTGTGTGTGTGTCAGTGTGTGTGTGTGTGTGTAGAGTGGCCTGTGTGCGTTTTGTGGTATGTGTGTGTGAGTGTGTGTGTGGGGGTGCTATCAGAGGAAGTAAGAAAGAGAGCAACGTGTATTGATAACAGTATGAGAGTAAATAATATGCCTACTAGGAAAAAACTCGACACAAAAGGAAATATTTGCTCAAGTGTATAGTTCACACACACACACACACACACACACACACACACAAACACACACCACAAAAGAGACAGTGAGATTGATAAATATAGCCATTTTCAGCATAGGATGGCGTCATTCTGCTTTGGAGCTGACGATCTTTAGGTGATTTCATGGAGCTCAGGAAGGATTTCTGGGAAACAAAGCGGTAACAAATAATCTCAGGACCTTTAAAACTAAATAAAATCACCTATTAATAACCGGAAAAAAAGTGAAGAAACGCGTCATTGTATATCGAAAGTGTAAATACACGCAACCTGGTGGCTGGTAAATGTCGCCATACTTTTGTCACAGGTATATTATATCAAAATAATTTCCAAACTTAAACTATATAGATCGGACTTGATCCTATGTCTGCTGGACCTGTAGTAAAGTGTATTACCACCTAGTTTCGCATTCCAGTTTATTTGTTTTCTACGTTTATTACTATTCTAGTTTTTTACTTTTATTTTGCTAACCGTAATCACGTTCTCTCTCCTTTCTCCTCAGCCTATCACCCCACATATTGGAGGCTCTGAAGGGTTTGGCTTCAACTCGCGTGACTGTTCCATGTTAATCTCTCTCTCTCTCTCTCTCTCTCTCTCTCTCTCTCTCTCTCTCTCTCTCTCTCTCTCTCTCTCTCTCGCAAACGCACCCATGCATTCATATACATACATACAAACACAAACAAAGCGATAAATGCCAAAACACACACACACACACAGAAATACATACATGACAACACACATATATATATATATATATATATATATATATATATATATATATATATATATGTATATATATATATATATATATATATATATATATATATAGACAGACATATTTAATAACACACACACACACATACATGCAAACACACATATGCACTCCTACCCCTCCCTCACGTACAACCCCCCCTACTACTACACACACCCTACATACACTCATTTACACACAACACTCACACACAACCTAATCTACTACTACACACACACACACACACACACCTACTCGCACACAACCTACCCTCCTACACACACACTCGCACACAACCTATCCTACTACACACACACACACACACACACACACTCGCACAAAACCTACCCTCCTACACACACACCTACACAACCTCCCCTCCAACACACACAACCTACCCTCCTACACACACACACACACACACCTACACATACACTCGCACACAACCTCCCCTCCAACACACACAATCTACCCTCCTACACACACACCTACACATACACTCACAGATAACCTCCCTCCTATACACACACACACACTTACATCCCCCCCCCCCCAATCCCCTACACACACTCACGACTTATTCACTCCCACCCCCGGAAGTCCCCAGACCTCTCCTTCATCTTATTAAATCTCGGACACAACTTTTATTCGCTCCGGCTTCTGCAATCACTCTCGGCTAGGACACCTTCATTTCTTTCCCACCTCGCACTTTTACACGTTCTTACCATTTCCTTATTATTTGTCTTTGGTTCTTTGGATTTTATATACGTTTTGAGTATGTACTTAACTTTGTATTGAATTATGTTGTTGTTGTTGTTGTTGTTGTTGTTGTATTAACCTAGCTCTATCTGAGACTTTATCATTTGTTTTGTTTCGTTTCACTTGTTCGTGGTTCACTAAATAAGATGTTCGTGTTTGCAAAGATAATGTATATAGGCTAGTTTGTCTAATGCATGTTTCTTTATAACTATGTATCGGGAAGGGGAGAGTAACCCCTTTAATATGCTTTAACAATGGTAAAAACTGTAAATCGGTGAACTTTGATGAACGAAAATAGTAATTATAAATTGTATGTTTAAGAAGGCAGTCGTACCGTATATGATTATCTTTCACAAATAAGCGCTTAGCCTAATTTGTTTTTAACTTATGATAAATATGGGACAGATAGCACCATTGAGATGGGTTTAACACTTTTAGTACTGTGACGCTGTTTAATAATATTCTGGTTCACACGGGACGACTTTATTCAGATTTGGAAGGGCTTCTAAGTTTAATGCCCAAGTCAATTACCCCTTCCACTATCCATTCACAAAACTAGATAATTATATACTAATCAAAACCACAATGTAGGAAGGCAAAGCGCCACCATATATTCTGTGTGGAAAATATATTAAAATATTGTAAAATGATCCAATGTGGTGCAAAATAATAAATACACGATACAAAAAACTCTGCCTCCCTGTGCCCTTCCCACCTTTTATCCCCGATATTTTATTTACGGGTGCGTCAATCGGTTAGTCCATTTTCCATTTATCGCTTGCCCGCACTCCGTAATCAAATTGTTATCAGTTAGCACAATTGGCTGGTGGTCGTATACATTACAGACCCACTAAATTTTCTTTATATACGCCTTGTTTTATATTTATTTATATATAAATAAATATTATATATATATATATATATATATATATATATATCTATATTTTCATATATATATATATATATATATATATATATATATATAATTTATTGGGCCGTCGCATCCAAACCCGACAAAGCGCCGCTTTTTTACTTTCGAGATAATCGCGGTCAAAGTTTGGCGATGTTTAGACGTGTGTAACTTTTCAACCCGGTGGATGTAAGTGTTCATATTTGGACTGAAGCTGTATTTAAGATCGGTAATTCATCGTATGTGCAGCAATTGAGATTTGAACAGAGGGTTTTTGTGCAGCAATATTATTTCCAAAATGATCTAGGTTTCCTAAGGAGAGATTTTGACAAAAACTCACTTTGCCATCACTCTGAATGCGATTTCGTCTTTTTAATCATTATAGTGCATCACTAAAAGTTATTGTGCATCATTCCCACCCACATTGCTCCCCATTTCAAACACCAGGTAAGTCAGGTAAGTACATAGTCATCAGGTAAGTACATGAAAACAGGTAAGTACCGGTACCATTATCAATTTGTACACAATGAATAACAACTTAATACTCATAATAATAAACAAAAACATTAGAGAATGTAGATAGGGTAGATTGGAGGTAGATAACAGGTAGATTAGGTAGAGGTAGGTTAGGTAGAGTAGTAGGCCTAACAGTAACTGGGAAAAATGGAGCCAGGATTGAAGACGGTTTAGAAGGTTGATAAGGTAGATAGAATAATAGAAGATGAGGTAGATAGCAGGTAGAACATTTCACCGTACTTACATTGCAGGTAAAGATGACTCAGAATGTCGGCAGGTAGATCCAGAGGTAGGTAGTAATCCAGGGAGTGTGGTCGAGGAATGATCCTGCTATATCCTCACCACCTGCTATAGGCCTAGCCCCGCCACCTGCTATAGGCCTAGCCCCACCACCTCCTACAGTCCCACCACCTGCTATAACCCCACCACCAGCTATAGGCCTAGCCCCACCACCTGCTACAGTCCCACCACCTGCTATAACCCCACCACCAGCTATAGGCCTAGCCCCACCACCTGCTACAGTCCCACCACCTGCTATAACCCCACCACCAGCTATAGGCCTAGCCCCACCATCTGCTACAGTCCCACCACCTGCTATAACCCCACCACCAGCTATAGGCCTAGCCCCACCACCTCCTACAGTCCCACCACCTGCTATAACCCCACCACCAGCTATAGGCCTAGCCTCACCACCTGCTACAGTCCCACCACCTGCTATAACCCCACCACCAGCTATAGGACTAGCCCCACCACCTCCTACAGTCCCACCACCTGCTATAACCCCACCACCAGCTATAGGCCTAGCCCCACCACCTGCTATAACCCACCACCAGCTATAGGCCTAGCCCCACCACCTCCTACAGTCCCACCATCTGCTATAACCCCACCACCAGCTATAGGCCTAGCCCCACCACCTGCTACAGTCCCACCACCTTCTTCTCCAGGTTGTGTGACAATTTCTGGTTCTCCAAGTCACTCATAGCAGCGTCAGACTCGGAATCATCACCAACATAGTCTGGATCTTTTACACTGTCATCACTATCCACCGGGGAATTAGAGATTCCCTGTATAGGATTTCTTTTGACCCTGCCATAGAAACTTCCACCACTTATACAATATCCAGAAGGGCCTGGCCGGGCCTCCAGGCTCTCGTCGCTGTCTGGCATTGTTCACTATGTATTCATGGATACACTGATGTATAATAGATGCGGTTATTTGCTGTAAGTCACTGTAAATAGTCTGATAACAACACCACGATCACCCACAATGTTAATCCTTCTCGCGTATCTGACAAGACTGGATTGTCTTTGTTAGGGAACTCGCCCCCACGAATCCCCAGTAGCCAATGGGAGCGCGCGGCGGGTAAGCCCTGAGTTCTCATTGGCTCGCGCACCTCCCCCACACATGTAAAGAGTGAGAGCGCGGGAGAAGGACTTTGTTGGGTTACGACAGGTCCGTGTTTCTCGGCCTGCTCTGAATAATGACGAGAAGGTCGAAAAAGATACCTACACTCAAACCACTCTCACCCTTACAGTTTGTGCCCGAATGCGACCAAATCCAGACCACGTGATAGAGGAAGGATCGGAGTGTTCCTTTCTGCAAAAAACCGCGTTTTTCAAAATTTGGCGCTTTGTTGTGTTTGGATGCGACGGCCCTATCTGATTATTATTTATATATATATATACAGTATATATATATATATATATATATATATATATATATATATATATATATATATATATATATATATATATATACCGATATATATATATATATATATATTTTTTTTTTTTTTTCTATGCATAGTTGGCCACATGACTTTGAATCCACACCGTGATTTTATGTATGGAAGGATACATTGTATGATTGACTTACAAGAATAATTGTTCATAAAACAGGTAATTGGTCATGTTATTTAAACACTATATAAAAAAATACATATGTAATCAAAGAATACACATTTGTCCTGTCATAAATACAAATACTGTATATACTGTATATATATATATATATATATATATATATATATAATCACGGAGTGAATACCAATTTATGTGGGCAACTGTACAGAACCGAATGAGAGTACAAAGGAGTACAAAGGAGTACAAAGGAAATCAAGCAACAACAGGTCTAGTGACCCTTCTAGGCTGCTTGTCCTCCAAAACACTGAGGATCAAGTGTCCAAATTTAGAGTGGGTAAGGGAACATTGGAAAGGGAACTACTGCCCTGGAACTAATGTCCGTGGCAGGACTAGGAAGTTAGTAGGGGACATATGGGTTAGTAACTGAGGGGAGGATAAAATAAAGTTATTCATTTACAAACGCAGTCAGTCGCGGGTTTGATGCGAGATATTTGTCTAGGCGGAGTTTAAATGAATCAACGGTGCTGCAGTCTATAACGTCTCGGGGGAAGCCCATTCCACAAGTTGACAACTCGATTGAAGAAGAAATTCTTAGATTCGTGTGAGTTAAAAGATTTACCAATAAGTTTGCAACCGTTTCCCCGCGTGTAATTAGATTGGTCGATAGTGAAGTACTTACTACAGTTCATATTGTCGATGCCTTTGATGATTTTGAACACTTGAATTAAGTCACCTCTTAATCTGCGCTGGGTTAAAGGAAATAGATTTAATTCTCTAAGACGCTCTTCGTATGGTTTGTTCTTTAGGCTAGGTATCATTTTGGTAACTCTACGTTGAACTCGTTGTAGCTTGTTTATGTCTTTTTGGTAATAAGGGCACCAGCATTGAACGCAGTATTCCAGAAGAGGGCGGACTAAGGAATTGTAAAGGGTTAGGATAACGTCTTTGGATTTATGCTCAAATGACCTGCCTATAAAGCCAATTATTTTGTTTGCCTTCTTAACAACTTCTGAACATTGTTGACTCGGTTTTAGGTTACTCGATATTGTTACTCCCAGATCGGTTTCTCTGTTTACATTCTTAAGCTGAGTGCCATTCATCGAATAGTTTGCTTTCTCATTTAGGTATCCGATTTGTAGTACTTTACATTTATCCGCATTGAAACTCATTTGCCAAATTTGGGCCCAATGTGACAATTTATCTAGATTGTGTTGCATATCGTCAATTGATCTTTTGAGAGTACGCTATTTGCAATTTTTGTATCGTCAGCAAATTTTGAGATTGTACAGGTGAGACCCTCATCTATGTCGTTGATGTAAATTAGACAGAGAATTGGTCCTAGGTGGAAGGATGGAGTGAGGAAGTACATGAACGAAGGCGGTGCTGGTTGGGGGGAGGGGCGTCGACTGACTGGGGACAGAGGTGCATGGGGGCGGTTCGTTCGTGGCCACCCCTTCGGGGATCACGGCGTCAGGCAATAGATAGATAGATAGAACTGTACAGTCGTGGTCAGGAGGTTTAGGACAATGTTTGGCTGACCAATTATGATACACTGGGCGACCTATTTTGATGAATTACATAAACCACAATAATCAATTACTGAGATAGACTAGTCAACCCCATGAGGAGTTTTGAGTTTATTGAGATAGACTAGTCAACCCCATGAGGAGTTTTGAGTTTATTGAGATCCATGAGGAGTTTTGAGTTTATTGAGATAGACTAGTCAACCCCATGAGGAGTTTTGAGTTTATTGAGATAGACTAGTCAACCCCATGAGGAGTTTTGAGTTTATTGAGATAGACTAGTCAACCCCATGAGGAGTTTTGAGTTTATTCTGGCTAACATTGGACAATTTTATACTGCTTAGGAAGGATCTGTGGGGATCGAAAGAGTAAAGACTATCTCAATTACCCTTTTGACTTCCATATACCCTTCGTAATCTGAATAAAGTACTCTAATAATAGCCAGGAAACAATACAGAAATTCGTAATCGTATTATGAGAGGGTTAATGTTCATATTCATGTTTGAATCATTAACAGTTATGCAAGTATTCCTGGCCACTACTGCACACACTCCGCAGGATATAATATATGGAAAGATAATTAGCATGACTTAGAACTATAATATATTTACATCCACAACTGTTTATCAGTGTTATGTACTATTGTATGTGTTTCAGGTATGAGTTTAAAGTGTTTATATTCATGTACACCTTGTATCTAAATCTTGAATATAATGTTATGTTTCAAAGTTTAGATAGCAAGGTAAATATATATTCTTTAAATACACAACTTATAATATTTTATATACTATATATACATATTGTTCAGGGAAAGGCGTAAAATGTATATATCTACTAAACCGCAACCTGTATTGGTATTTAATACAATATATTTTATAATTTGGATCGCAGGATGCATGTATTGTTTGCACAAATGTTTATTATATTGTTATTTTGTTTTCTATGTGATTGAGGGAGGCAAAAGGCATAATTGCCTATAGCGAGTGCCTCCCCCATAGTTGAAAGAGTGACAGGGCCAAAATCAAGGGACGTTCGAGCCAAAATGCCTGGACACACGGAGTTTGAAGCAATTTAAGTCATAGGAAGTGGGAAAAACTGATTCTGGGAAAGAGTTCCAGAGCTCAGCTGTTGAGTAGAAGAAAGTTTGAGAGTAACGTTTCACTCTTGGGTTGGAGAGTTGCACAGAGTAGGGGTGGGATTGAGTTGCAAGACGGGTACCACATGCCCTACGTAAAGGAGGTGGTATGCACTGGGATAGCTCTGAGGAACACTGATTATTATAGTAGCGATAGAATAGCGAGAGAGATGCAACATTGCGGCGGAGAGAGAGAGAGATTGCAGAGAGTTGGTGAGTGGACGGGAGTTAATGATACGAAAGGCCTTCCTTTCAACCTTGTCTAGGAGAGCGGTGTGAGAGGAACCTCCCCACACATGTGAACAATACTCAATACAAGGGCGCACTATGCCCCTGTACAGAGCAAGAAGCTGTGCAGGGGAAAAGAACCCCCTAAGGCGGTTGAGCACACCCACCTTCTGGGAGGCTGCCTTAGCAAGACTGGTAATATGGTCCTTCCAAATGAGAGCAGAAGAAAAAGAGACACCAAGAATATTGAGAGAAGATGAAGGGTTGATTTTTGTATTGTTGAAGAATAAGGGATAGTCCGCTGGGAGATCCTGACGGGTAGATAGATGGAGAAATTGGGTTTTGGAAGCATTAAAGTTAACAAGGTTTTCTCTGCCCCAATTGGAAATAGTATTTAGATCAGAATTTAAGAGTTGTATGGCTTCATTACGTTTGTCGTTGAGGGATTGCTGGCTGGGGCGTTCTGAAAAAGTAATAGAGTAGTGTAAGGTTGAGTCGTCTGCGTATGAATGGATGGGAATTAAGGTACAGTTAAGGAGATAATTTATAAAAATTAGAAAGAGAATAGGAGATAGGACAGAGCCCTGAAGAACACCGGAGTTTATAGGGTGAGGAAGTGAACAATGGCCGTCCACAACCGCGGCTATGGAACGGCCGGAAAGGAAATTAGAGACAAAGGCACAGATGGAGGGATAGAAACCGAAGGAGGGTAGTTTAGAAATTAAAGATTTATGCCAGACTCTATCGAAGGCTTTCGATATGTCTAGTGCAATAGAAAAAGTTTCACCGAGTCCCAAAAGGAGGATGACCAAGAGTTAGTAAGATATGAAAGAAGATCACCAGTAGAGCGACCCTTAAGGAAGCCATACTGGCGATCTGAGAGCAGATTATGAGAAGAGAAATGCTTAAGAAATTTGGAAGCAAGAATAGTTTCAAAAACTTTAGAAAGACAAGAAATGAGAGCAATTGGACGATAGTTGGAGGGTTGAGAGCGGTCACCCTTCTTTGGGACAGGTTGAATGTGAGCAAACTTCCAGCATGAAGGGAAGACGATTAGAGGATAGAGAGAGACGAAAGAGTTTGCCTAGGCAGGGAGTCAGCACGGAAGCACAGTTTTTGAGAACAACAGGAGGAACACCGTCCGGACTGTACGCCTTATTAGTATTAAGCCCAGAGAGGGTAGAAAGTACATCTTTTGAAGAGATTAGGATATTAGGCATAAGTAAGAGAGAGGAGGGCGGAGAGGGAGGAATAGCACCGGAATCATCCAAGGTGGAGTTTCTAGCAAAAGTTTGAGCGAAGAGTTTAGCTTTGTCAGAGGAAGAAGTGATGGTTGTGCCATCAGAGTGGGAAAGGGGAGGGAAAGACGAGGAAGAGAAATTGATGGAGAGGTTTTTGGCTAGTAGACCAGTCAAAGTAGGGCTGGACTTAGAACAAATTGCAATAGAAGGTTTTTTGGCTTTAACTTGTTTATTAGGTCCCTCTGATGAACATATAAAAAGTCTCCAACTTTTGGACACCGGGAAAGTGGTTAATTTGCATAAATTCAAGATGGCCGCCGTCCAAAGCTTCAATTTACAGATAACTTTTTTCTGGTTGCTCCTAGACCCTATAAATGTATTACAAACAACGTTTTTTGGCTTTAACTTGTTTATTAGGTCCCTCTGATGAACATATAAAAAGTCTCCAACTTTTGGACACCTGGAAAGTGGTTAATTTACAGCCAAAAAACCTTACAGCCAAAAAACCTTCTATTGCAATTTGTTCTAGGTCAAGCCCTACCTTTACTGCACATTATTGTCTATTACATTTTGCCTAGGCCTATACTAATCCCATCATCTTGTTTCTTGTTTCAACAGATTGGTGCGACATCTACCGAAGCCATGGAAGAAGAGGTGGTGCATAATCCCTGCGGCATTTGCTCAAACACGTTAGACGAAGGAGAAACAGTCAAGCTGAGGGCGAAGGGAGCAGATACTACCAACAAGGCCAGTACTGAACGTGGAACGCCATCAATTACCGTGTCCGAGGGCCAAACGGTGCACATTGATTGCCGAAAGAAGCATGTCAATACGAAGCCAAATAGAATTCCTGGGAAGCAGAAGAAACGTCCTGAAAAACCTGCTCTTCGTTCTCAGACACCAGACTTTTGTTTTACAGAGAACTGCTTTTTTGTGGTACAAAAATATATTTGGACACAAAGCATGATTCAGAAGAAGTGTATCCAGTACGCACCTTCAACTTTCAAAGGACAATACTTTCTGCATGTGATGCCAGGGCTGATGAGTGGGCTGACACTGTTAGAGGCCGAATTAACTTTGCACGCGATCTTCCAGCAGCTGACGCAATATATCACAAGCAGTGCAGCTCAAATTTCCAGACACATAGGCAGATCCCCTCCAAATATCGTGATTCCGCAGACAGTGAACCTCCTCGCAAGGGTCGCAAAGTAGATGCCTCACGAGAGGAAGCATTTCTACTCGCAATCGAGGACCTAGTCAGTGGCAATGATGATGAACAGACTACAGTGGTTGATCTCGTTGATAGAATGTCCCAGTTGTGCCCTGATGTTGAAGCGTATAGTGTAAAATACATGAAACAGAAACTTATTTCATATTTTGGGGATGAACTGGTTATTAGTAACGTGCATGGACGCAGCGATGTTGTAACTGTCAAAGAAAGTGCTGCAAAGATTTTGCAACAATTCAAAGACTCACCACAGACTGATGATGAGGAAGCAGAACAAAGAAAGATAGTCAGGGCTGCGGCACGGTTGATCAAAGCAGATATAAAGAACATTGATACTTGTAGAGATTTCTATCCAGATCCTTCTGAACTCCGGTCGCTGGAAAAGAATGTGGCGTACGTTCCGCAGTCCCTTCGTATATTGCTGCAAGAGACGTTCAGTGGCAAGTCATGTGATCTTGAAGTTGCATCAATTGGACAAAGTATCGTGCAACTTACCAGACCAAGGGCCATTGTAGCACCCATTCAGTATGGATTGGCGGTTCAAATGCACCAGCACTTTGGTTCCCGCTTTCTTGTGGACAGTTTACACAGCCACGGCTTCTGTCTGCCTTACGCAGAAGTTTTGAGGTTTTCGAAGTGTGCTGCCAATTTCAGGGGCACCAACATATCCACTGCAGGCAGGTTTGGACAGTTCGTTGCAGACAATGTTGATCACAACTTGCGTACGCTTGATGGGCGAGGAACATACCATGGTATGGGTATAATTGTTGCTGTCACCCCTGAAGTAAGAGACACAACATCAATACCAAGATTGCAGTCACCTGAAAACAACTTCACGGCAGCTCAAATTGAAATCAAATACTACCGCAGTGTTCGCAAGAAGGGTGGGCCTCTCGAATTTAGAAAGCTTGACCCCATTTCAGCATCTGACAAGCTTGAAAATCTGGACATACTGTGGAAAACGTCATGGTTGCTTCGACCAAAACGACCAGGCTGGTCCGGCTTAATGCAGAGTGTGTGCCATGGACCACACCCAGGGAAATCATCCGTCCATTTCTTGCCCATGATTGACATGGACCCTACGGACATGAGTTGTATTTACTCAACACTTCACTTCGTTGCTGCGGAAAGCCATCGCCAGGGAACGACGCCAATGCTGACATTCGACCAACCGCTTTATTGGAAAGCGAAGACGATCATTGTTCATGAGAAGGAAGGAAGCGAACTGAAACCCATTGTTTTGAACCTTGGTGGCTTTCACTCTGTGATGAGCTTTTTGGGATGCATGGGCCATGTTATGGAAGCATCTGGGCTTAAGGAGGTTTTGGAACTTATATACGCTGAAAATGCTGTGACCCAAATGCTGAGTGGGAAAGCCTATGCACGAGCAATCAGAGGCCACTTCTTGGTTGACACAGCCTTGAGTTCGATTGTGTTAGGCAGGGCATACGGTGTCAACCTCTCAATGGTAGATGAGGAAAGTGACGCATGCAAGGACTTCCAGGAGGCTGCAGATCTTTTGGATAAGCTGTTGCGTGAAGACGTTTCACCGGATGAAGTCTGCAGTAAAGACGTTTTCAACAGAATTTCTGAAAAACTTAAAGCTGAGAAGAGCTCCTTAGCAGAGCATAAGATGGGAAAGCTATGGATTCAATACATGGACATGATTGACCTGCTGCGTCGCTTCCTGAGGGCACTGAGAATGGGCGATTTCCTACTGTACCTCGGAACACTCCAGGAGATGTTGCCGTACTTTGCAGCGTGTGGTCATAACAATTATGCCAAGTCAGCCCATGTGTACATTCAAGACATGATTGAACTTGAGCAGCTCAACCCCGACATGTTCTGTCAATTGAACTCCGGTCTATTTGTGATCCGCCGAAGTGATCGGCTGTGGGCAGGACTGCCAAGCGACTTGGTTATAGAGCAGGTTTTGATGCGCTCTTTGAAAACGAATGGTGGATTGACACGTGGTAGGGGCATGGAGGAAACGCAACGCCTGCGCTGGTTACTTGCTATGCCAGCCTGCGCTGAGGTGAGTGAAGTTATGCAAGAACTGACAGGGAAGCATTTCCACACCTCTGAGCAGCACAAAGAAATGACTGAAGCAAGGCGTGAACGAGATAGGAAGGACACAGAGAAGGTTCTCGCATTCTTCAAGGATTATGATCCATTTCAAGAATCAAATGAACTCAGGAATATTGCCAACGGTGTGACAGGACCAGCCTCGGCCAATCCTCATTTACTGTATGAGGTTGGTATGAACATTGTGCAGAAGATGGAAGGTAGCAATGCTTTTGACTTTTCATTTAGGAAGAAAGATCAAGTTGAGTCGTTGGGTGCAAAGGTTACAATCAGTGCTGAAAAAGTACCAATCGACCCACAGCTCCTTTTCCAGAGGCTCCTCATCTTTGCTAATAACAGGGACTTAGGTGTTGAAGAGGTCTTTGCGTATGAGTTGTCTAGCTACCCTACTGCTCTGTTCGATAAGTGGGGGAGGCTCAGGGAAGCCAATAAACCACAGCTAGGAGATGAGATAGCTGCTGTTGTTCCCAAGTCGTCATTGGAATCATTTGAGGAAGAAAGGACTGTGACCCATGTTCTGGATGGTGGTTCCTTAATGCAAAGGATTCCATGGAAGAAGGGTGACACATTTGAGGACATTGCAAGCATGTACATGAAGCATGTTTCCAAAAACTTTCTCAACCCGGTGGTTGTATTCGACGGTTATAAATAAGGACCTACTACCAAGGACATGACACACAATCGACGATCAAAAGGAGTCTTTGGTCAAAAGGTGATGTTCACTCCAACCATGCCCCTTCGGTCAAAAAAGGAAAACTTCTTGTCAAACTCGGACAATAAGCAAAACTTCATTGACTTATTGTGTGAAACATTCAAGGCAAATGGAATTGACTGTGTCAATGCGCCAGCAGATGCAGATGTCATGATTGCGAAGAAGGGAATTGAGCATGCAAGGGAAACCGTGACATATGTGATAGGTGAGGACACAGACTTGTTGGTGCTGTTGTGTCATTATGCGGAACGAGGGATGAATGATTTGTACTTCAAGTCGAGCAAGGAAGGTGGGAAATGTTGGCATATTAACTCAGTAGCAGAAGCTCTCGGTGAAAGCATCTGTCGTGTCCTGCCAGTTGTCCATGCACTCTGTGGATGTGACACAACCTCACGACTGTATGGTATTGGTAAAGGGGCTGCCTTGAGGAAAGTGAGGGAAGACAACGGTTTCTTGAAATGTATAGAAGCATTCTGTTGCCAAAGTGGAAGTAAAGACGCGATATCATCAGCTGGTGAAAAGGCCTTGGTTTATTTGTACGGGGGAAAAGGAAATGACACCCTTGACGGACTGCGAAAGACAAAGTTTTGCAACAAGGTGGCAAAAAGTTCAACTACCGTTGAAGTTCACAGCCTTCCCCCAACAACCGATGCAGCCAAATACCACTCGTTCCGAGTTTATTGTCAGGTCCAGGAATGGATGGGGAACTGTGTGGACCCCGAGAAATGGGGCTGGTGTCTGCGGAAGGGACAGCTTGAACCGAAGACGATGGATTCGCCAGTGGCTCCTGATTCACTACTGAAATTGGTCAGATGTCAGTGTAAGGGCAACTGTGACACTCAACGCTGTAGTTGCAAACGGAATGAGCTTGAATGTTCCAGTGCATGTGGTCAATGTAAAGGACTCTGTCAAAATAGCAACTTTGATGCAAGCACCGATGATCCAAGTGAATACGAACTCCTATCATGAATTACATAATTGGCTCTGAATGACGTCATACTACGTCATGTTTTTTTTTTTTTTTTTATAAAAAAGAGGGACAACAGGTCAAAAAACCCATACAAGCACAAAGTGCCTGTGTCACCCCTTGTGAAAGAGACAGTTCAGCCTGTCTGTAAGGTTTTTCGGCTGTAAATTAACCACTTTCCAGGTGTCCAAAAGTTGGAGACTTGTTATATGTTCATCAGAGGGACCTAATAAACAAGTTAAAGCCAAAAAACGTTGTTTGTAATACATTTATAGGGTCTAGGAGCAACCAGAAAAAAGTTATCTGTAAATTGAAGCTTTGGACGGCGGCCATCTTGAATTTATGCAAATTAACCACTTTCCCAGTGTCCAAAATTTGGAGACTTTTTATATGTTCATCAGAGGGACCTAATAAACAAGTTAAAGCCAAAAAACCTTCTATTGCAATTTGTTCTAGGTCCAGTTAAATGATTGCTAGATTTACTGGACTATAGATGCCAGAAAGCTTGGGAAGAGCTAGAGTTGGATAGTTCAGTGCATTTATTATTGATGAAAGAGTGTTTGGCAAGTCGAAGAACAGATTTGGCTTGATTCCGGGCAGAAACATATGAAGAATGAGAGTCTTGAGTTTTAAGGCGTCGGTACCGTTTGAATGCTTCCTCCTTATTGCGGACAGCAGTAGAACAGGTGTGAGTAAACCATGATTTTTTAGCATTAGTCTGAGAGAAAGAGAATGGAATGTATGCTTCTATGCCCGATAGGATTACCTCGGTAATGTGTTCAGCACTCTCCGAGGGTCCTCGGCCACGGAAGCAGAAATCATTCCATGGGAAATCAAAGAAGTACTGCCAAAGAGCCTCCTAGTCGGCAGCGCCAAAGTGCCACAAGCGCCACCGGCTAGGAGGATCGGGTGGCCGTACTGGAGAGATAGGACAGGTGACAGAGATAAGTTTATGGTCGGAGGAGCCCAAAGGAGAGAAAAGATCGACAGTATAAGAAGAAGGATTAGAAGTTAGAAACGGGTCAAGAATGTTGGGCCGATCTCCGATGCGATCCGGGATACGGGTGGGTTGCTGAACTAACTGCTCTAGGTCATTTAGGATAGAAAAGACGTAGGCTTGTTCACCAGGTGGATCAGTAGTGTGAGAGGAGAGCCATTGGCGGTGGTGAACGTTGAAATCTCCTAAGATGGAGATTTCTGAGAAAGGAGAAATGGATAGAATGTGTTCCACTGTAGAGTTTAGATAGTCAAAGAATTTGGGAAAGTTGGTAGAGTTAGGGGAAAGATAGACAGCACAGAAATATTTAGTAAGAGAATGACAGGAAAGTTTGAGCCATAAAGTTGAGAATTCAGAGGAGTCGAAATCGGGAACACGAGAGCAAGTGAGTTTGTTGTGCACATATTCACAACATCCGCCTTTGGCTTTGAAACTAGGATAGAGAAAGTAGGAGGATACAGAGAAGGGGCTGCTGGATGTTGCTACAGACACCTGAGTTTCGGTGAGGAAGAGAAGATCAGGTTTGTAGGAGGAGAGATGGTGCTCAACAGAGTGAAAGTTAGAGGAAAGTCCACGAATGTTGCAGAAATTAATATAAAGAGTAACAGGCCGAGGTCCAGGTAATTGTGTGGGGTCGTCAGGGGATGGTCTGTCGGGTGTGGGGGCATTTATGGTCCCTCCCCCTTAGACAGTATATACTTCAGAGGATGGAAATTGTATATGCTCGTCACATCTGAAACTTATATCTCAACGATATACCAGTATTTCAATATATTTTAGGGTTCAGGTCGTAAAGAGGAGGTGTGTAGAGTGGTCTTGCCACTGGCCTGGTAATCCAATGGTCCCGGGTTTGATTCCCGATATATCAATGGGAAGATATTATTGGGATGGAATTTGTGCTGTACCTAGTATCAGTGCATTACCACAAAGCCCACCGAAACGCCAAAAAAATACCCTCATTGTTCCCTGATTAAATAGCACTATATGAATATTCCCATATTCAAAATATGCTACAGAGGGGCAAATCTCTCTCTCTCTCTCTCTCTCTCTCTCTCTCTCTCTCTCTCTCTCTCTCTCTCTCTCTCTCTCTCTCTCTCTCTCTCTCTCTCTCTCTTTATAAATATTTGTTGCTTATTGTTCCCTGAGACTGAACATCTACTGAGTTTCTTAGCCCTGTACAGTACAATTCTTACTCCATCTTAACTTCCCGCGGTCATATGCGATTTTTGGTGACCAGGAGGTGCCTGAGTTCCGACCATAATACGTATGCAGATGCACTGGTGGACCGACGTGTAGTTTAACACAAACTGATGGTTGAGCAGCTGATTTGGGGAGGGAATATATGTGTGTGTGTGTGTGTGTGTGTGTGTGTGTGTGTGTGTGTGTGTGTGTGTGTGTGTGTGTGTGTGTGTGTGTGTGTGTGTGTGTGTGTGTGTGTGTGTGTGTGTGTGTGTGTGTGTGTGTGTGTGTGTGTGGCGCCTAATAATACAAAAGCTCCCCTCTATGGTTTTGAAAATCCAGTAGTAATAAATCACTGCTGCATAACACATATGACAAATGGCTTCTCTCCACACCACACAGGCAAAAACATACACACATACATAAAACACACTCACACACACACACACACACCACACAATTCTACACAAACACACACAGACATAATAACACGCGCTCACGCAAGCACAAATATATACACAAACAAGCACATAAACACACACACACATACACACACACACACACACACACAGAGCTCACAATTACACTCAAGCGCACACATACATACTGTATTTACACGCGCACACACAAGTACAAATACATACATAAACACGCACATAAACACACAAAACACACTCTCACACTTGTCTCAGTATGTATTTATTGATTTCCTCCTACAAACCGGTCTCGAACCCTGACCTTCCGCGACAATACAACCAGTGGGCGTCACGAAAACCAACACACCACACAGTAAAGGGATCTATGATTGTTTTGATAGTGATAGATAAATAGATAGATAGATAGATAGATAGATAGATACGAGAGAGATATATATATATATATATATATAGTACAAAGGACTACAAAGGAAATCAAGTAACAAAAGGTTTTGCGAACCCTCGAGGTTACTTGCTCTCTTAAGTTACTGTTGTTTAAGTGCCCAACAGTTTCTCAGAGAGGATAATTATTATGATAGTGTGAATTTAATTAGGTTAATAAAATAACAATACAAGAGAGAGAGAGAGAGAGAGAGAGAGAGAGAGAGAGAGAGAGAGAGAGAGAGAGAGAGAGAGAGAGAGAGAGAGAGAGAGAGAGAGAGAGAGAGAGAGAGAGAGAGAAACAAACTATTTACACAGTAGAAGGTAAACTATCTCAAAACTCACTCTCATTCCCTCACTCTCACTTTGTCACTCACTCCCAATCCTTACTTCTTCTTCTTCTTCTCCTTCTTCTGTTTCTTCTCCTTCTTCTGTTTCTTCTTCTCCTTCTTCGGTTTCTTCTTTTTCTTCTTCTTCTTCTTTTCCCTTTTTCATCTTCTTATCCCCTCTTCTTCATCTTCTTTACTTCTTCTTATTCCTCCTCCTCCTCCTCCTCCTTCTCCTCCTCCTTCATTCATATTGATGTTCAGATCAAATAAGCTATATATTATTACATACATGATAAGTATATATTTATATATGACTGATTTGATCTGAATATCAATCTAAATGTATATATTTGCATAAAGAAAATCACAAGATCTCACGAACATTTGTCAGTAGCTGTACAGTCGCGCTAATAAGTCATTTCCCAGCTGTCACTACGTTTGGCTCGCTCTGTGCTGTATTAATGTCTGTCAGATGTTGAATAGGGTGGGTAAGTGTAGGAACATGTTTGTATATCTCACTCGAAACGAATAAATCAAGTTTTAGACATTGCTGATACCAATTATTGATCGAAATATACTTCGTGCCGAGATTTAAACTTATTAGGCCGACTGTACATACATAGAGGGCTGCACCAACCATTACGATATTGCCCCAGGACTTTTGTGGCAGATACGGGTCCTGCTATTACTTTGGTGATGGACATACCAGACCTTTCTTGAAAAGTGTGGAGGCTTGGCGAACTTTTCTTCATTCACAGACGAACTTGATATCGTCTACATCTGCCTAAGTGCTATTTTATGATCTGGAATAAATGGGTTCATGAAGAGTATCCATTATGTGGAAATGAATGTATAATATTAACCCCTTGAAACTCTGACGCGTTTTAGCAGTTTATTTTGGCTATCATTAGACGATTTTATGCAGCTTAGGAAGGATCTGTGGGTATTAAAACGGTAAAGACTAGCTCAATCAACCCTCTGACTTCCATATACCCTTCCTAATCTGAATAAAATCGTCTAATAGTAGCCAGAAAACAGAACAGAAATGCGTATTGGAGCTTGAAAGGGTTAAGATAAATATTGTATGCTATATTATGATCTAGCATAAATGAGTGATAGGAAGAAGTATCTCTAGTGAAAACAACGGCGCTATATAGAATAAACGGCTTCGTGAATATTACTTGATCATTTATAAGGATTTTCTAATGACTTCTGATAGCGAGGAAATTGAGGTTAAACATTAATTGGCTCTATTAATATTAGTTGATGCTGTATTTGGATCAACATTAAGGGGGTAGTGCTTGGTTTTTGGTCTATATATATATATATTATTTATTTATTTATTTTTGAGTTTCCTCGCTAGACCTCCATCAAGCTTAGACAACAAAAAACCTAAACCCCCTTTCAAGGTAAATTTGTAAATTTTTCGGTAGAAAAATGTCCCGGCCGAAGGCCAGTTCCTTATAAAATTAGAGGCTTGCTATCGCTCGCCAGGAAAAAAAATCGACAATTAAAGGGCACGAAAGGTCTTAATATTGAAAACAAAATGAGGCGAAAGGTCTCAAAATCGCCAAACTAACGGAACGAACGTCTTAAAACCTCAACCATAATATGCTAAACATGAGGGAGAAGGGGGTCCAGCAAAAGCGAGTACTACCCCCTTAAACGTACAAGTGCGAAGAAAATGGGTGTTCAAGGTAAAGATAATCTGTGTATTTTAGTTGATGGTGTATTAGGATCTACAGTAAATATGTTCGCAAGAAGTGTTCATAGGGAGGACATGGATCTTAAGGGAAGATGGTTCGGTTTTCGGGACCTCCTTCTCCCTCTTGTTTAGCCCCATTAGTATTAAGATTATAAGAATTTTGCCCCATTAGTTTGACGATTTTAAGACCTTTCAGCCCATTTTGTTGTCAATATTAAGACTTTTCGTGCTACTTAGGTGTGGATTGCTTCCCTGGCGAACGATAGTGAGCCTGTAATTTTGGAAGAACAGGCCTTCGGCCGAAACATTTTTCTACCGAAAAATGTACAAATTAATCTAGAAGGGGGATCTAATGGGTGTTTTTTTAAAGTTTGATGGAAGTCTAGGGAGGAAAATAGAAAACTATTAAATATATGAAACTATTGACCAAACAGTTAACCATCTCCTCTTTTAAGGATCAAGAGGCCTTTTAAATACTATTGTATTAACCCCTTGAGGATTATGACGCAATTTGACAGTTAATTCTGGCTTTGATTAGACAATTTTAATATATGAATGTGAGAGGGTTAAATGCCATAGTATTTACCCTTTTGATGCCCGCAGATCATGGCAGCTAAAAGGCACTGTCTAAAAGTTGGAAATTCAAAACTAAAGTGAAAACCCAACTGTGACTCCTGTTATCTTGAAATATTATATCAGTATTACTGTTTCTAAAAATATGACGAAGATGAAAAACAATTCAGATAGTTGTTTCCTACAGTATATGAATTACGAAAGACCCATAGTACGATTCCAAGAAAAGTTGTAACCTGTGTGTTGCCTATGTAAAAAGAATAAACATGTAGGTTATAAATGCGTTGCAATAATGAGACAGATAATCATTCGTGAGGATTTAATTTGCGTTTTGTCTTTTCCGAAAATGGATTTCAGATTGTGCTCCTAGGCTAACAAACATGCCTTCACAGACTTTAAACATAGAATATGTTCCGCCTGAAGGCCGATTTCTTTTAACTTACAGACACGCTATCGTTCGCCCACAAAAAATCACCTGAATGGAGTGAAGCGTCTTATTATCACCCGGCTCCTATTCGTACGTGGTTCCAATTTGTACAAGATTCTAACTCGTACGCCGTTTTAATTCTTATATGGATGTTAAAATCAGTACGCAAAATCCATAAAAATACTCCAGGAGTCAAGAGAAATAGTGTGTATATTACATTATCACTAAGCGTATATATTTGCATACTCACTTTGAAACCTAATAAGAACAATTTTACATTTGTATTATAAAAGGTGAAATATTATCCTAATTTCCATTCTACAATGTTAAAAAGTATAATTACATAATTTAGTAATACATGGCGTTTCAAAATTTCGAAAACAAATAGTGACATTTCGAAAACAAATAGTGACGTTTCAAAACTGAGTTTAAGTGGGGATGGGTGTATTTATTTCCTTATTTTTTTTTTTTTTAATTTCTGTTATGTTTTTGCATTATCCTCCATCGAGCTTCAAAAAAGAACCCCCAAGACCCCCTTCTAGGTAAATTTGTAAATTTTTCGATAGAAAAATGTCCCCGCCAAAGTCGGGTTCCTCTTAAATTACAGGCTCGCTATCGCTCGTCAGGATAAAATCGACACGTAAATTGCATGGAAGGTTTTAATATTGGTAAACAAAAAATGGGTCGAAAAGTCTAAACACCGCGAAACAAAATTGTCAACGTCTAAAAATCTGAAAGCTAATAGGGCTAAACATGAGGCAGAAGTGTGGACCCCCCCCCCCCCCCCCTAAAGAATCAATTAAATTTCTGCATCAAATTAACGAAAGAACGCCTTTTCTCCCGGCGAATCTCTGATGATCTCTGATCCCTAGTCTCTGAAAGGCGCCTCCTCCCGAGTCTACCAACTTATTGTATTTTGATTAAAACTTCTCGGGGGAGGAAAGTCGACGAGTTCTACAATCTCAATATTTTCTCAGAACTTCTATTCTATATATATACTGACGCTCGGGCGGCGGGATTAACTGCATTTTTTTTTTTTTTTTTCCATTGAAGGACCCAAAAGTCGTAATGGAAAAATAACATCGTTTAATAAGTAGGTTAATGCCAGCTTAAAGGGAGATGGGTCGTTTTTCTAGTCCCCATTCTCCCTCGTGTTAAGCCCCATTTGTTTTGAGATTATAATACGTTCGGCCCATTAGTTTGGCGACTTTAACACCTTTTGCCCGATTAGTTGTCAATTGTAAGACCTTTCGTGCCATTTAGGTGTCGATATTTTCATGGTGAGCGATAGCAAGCCTGACATTTTAAGAGGAACCGGCCTTCGGCCGGGAAATTTGTCTACCTAAAAATGTCTTGAAGGGGAGTCTACGGTTTTTTGTTCTTAGCTTGATGGAGGCCTAACGAGGAAACTAAGAAATATAGGAATAAATGAATTAATAGACCAAATAAACGGCTCATCTCCCCTTAAGCAGTTTTTCTTCTAGGCAGTTTGCAGTTGTTTGTTGACAGGTTATTGGTTGTTAGTTATCTACCCCATTGGTTGTTGTGGAGATTATGTGATCATCGTCGAATGTTTGCTAATGTTAATGTTGTTTTATTTTTAATGTGTAAGGAGACAAAAAGCAAACCAGCCTGTATCTAGTTTTCCCTGCAAATGAGTGATAGAGAGCCAAAATCAAGGTACGCTGGAGTCAAAATGCAAGGCCACATGAAGCTTGAAGCAGCTTAGGTCGTAGGGTGAGAGAAGAATAGATTGATGAAGATAATTTTAGAGTTTACTTGTTAAGAGGATAAAAGACTGGGAAAACCGGTTCACTCTTTTGTTAGACAATTGTACAGAAGAGGGTGGGAATGTGTTGAAAGGCGGGTGCCACTTGCTCTCCATAAGGAAGGAGGAGTACACTCAGAGCGCTCTGAAGAACACTAATCGAACTTTGACGAAAGTTGGTCAGTACCAATATTTAGAAAGACAATATACATTTAAAAATTTAGGTTGAAGGGGGGGTGGGGGGGGGGGGGGGGGGGGGGGGTCCGGGCCCCCTTTTCCCTTATGTTTAGCCCCATATTTTTGGCGACTTTTAAGACCTTTCGTGTTGTTTAGGTGTCGATTTAATTTCCTACCGAATAATGCACCCATTTATCTCGAAGATCGGTAGTGTGGGTATGTTGTATAAGCTTGATCAAGCTCTAGAGAGGAAACCAAGCTTAACAGTAAACAAATCAATACATTCATATTATCACCAACCCACCACTTAACTTGCAAATAAACCTAGCTAATGGACTCAATGAAACTAATGAATACATGTGGTAGGCTACTCCAAGGATTCGAAAACAAGGATACTCACACCGAAATTCCGCACACTAACCATTACGCTATCAAGATTATTTATTATCAAGTAAATAAAACAAATAATCAAATAGAATTAAATAGAAAATAAAAATAAAAATAGGAAAAAATGGGGATTGGGTCTGAGCATAATATATAGATAGATAGAAGTAAATGCATATACCTCCTTACTATCCTCTCTCCCTTGCCAATCAACTCCCTGCCCTACCCTACCCATACCTACCCTACGAGTGAACAGAAATAATATAGGTAGACAAATATCCCTAGTAACAAATTATATAGATCGATTTTCCCAACACCCGCTGTGCTATATACAAACTGGTTAGCTTAATCAACAATTTACATTTAATAATTAAGGGGACATTATTTTGTATTCGTATATTTGTTTATCTATGTATTTAATTATTTATTTATTTGTATTATAATTATTATTATTTTGTTTTATTTTTACTATTATTATCATTATTATTATTATATTGTTAGTTTCATCCATAGACCTCCATCAAAAAAAACAAAAAAAAAAAAAAAAACATAGACCACCCACGTGATATATTTGCGCATTTTTCGGGTTTTCGGTAAAAAAAATGGCCCGGCCATGGGTCAGTTTCGCAGGGTTGCCATCGCTCGCCAAGAAAAAATACACACCTACAGTAAATGCCACGAAAAGTCTTAAGAATGTCAAACTAATGAGGCGAAAGTCTTATAATTTCAAAACTAATGGGGCTAAACTTGAAAAAGAAGCGAGTCCAGAACCCCCCCCCCCTTAAGTGATGATCTCATAAACCTAATAGGAGGTAAGTAAGTAAGTAAGTAAGTAAGTAAGTAAGTAAGTAAGTAAGTAAGTAAGTAAGTAGGTAAGTAAGTATAATAATGCTAGAGACGCATACTAGGCGTTGCCGCGGCACTCATCTCTTTCCCTTTAGAGATAATTTTCCGTGAGTGACTTAACCTGGTACACAGGGCTACTGCATATTATCCAGGCTAAAGTGTATTCAAGACATTGGTAACGCTGATTTTGTATAGCCAATATAAAAGGAGACGTCTCACATGCAGTTTAGAAAGGCAGTATAGGAAGTATATAAAGGAGAGAGAGAGAGAGAGAGAGAGAGAGAGAGAGAGAGAGAGAGAGAGAGAGAGAGAGAGAGAGAGAGAGAGAGAGAGAGAGAGAGAGAGTACCGCTACATGTATTTAGGAAGGGTGTCGAATGGATACACAGATACTCCTCACTTAAAATATGTTATTTCAAGCGGTTTCATTATTAAGCTCTTCAATAATTAAGGAACAAATTGAACTTAAATTAGCTGTTTCGTTACTTAGTTGTAGAAGAGACAAATAACTGTTCATATTAAGGGGAGATGGGCCGTTTTTTGTTTTTGTCTACGTATTCAATAATTCCTATTATTTCTTAGTTTCTTCGCTAGAACTCCATCAAGCTTAATCCCCCCCCCCCCCCCCCGCCCCAGACTCTCCTTTAAGATACATTTGTAAATTTTTCGGTAGAAAAATGTACCGGCCGAAGGCCGGTTCCTCGTAAAATATCAGGAATGCTATCGTTCGCCAGGAAAAATGTGACACATAAATGGCACCAAAGATCTTAAATTTGACACCGAAATAGGGCGAAAGGTGTTAAATTCACCAAGCTAATGGGTCGAACGTCTTATAATCTCAAAACAAATAGGGCTTAACACGAGGGAGTAAGGGGACCAGAAATACGACCCATATCCCCTTAACAAGAAAATTATAACCAAATATTGCTTCACTTAACCCTACTTGGTCCGAGGCGGATTCTTCTTGGACCTTTCCTGGTTTGCTACATTAGAGATGTGTATACGCTTCACACCATTAGTTCCGCGATAATAAGACGCTCCACCAGGATTCAGGTGTCGAATCTTTCTGGGCGAGCAAAAGCGACCCTATTACATATAATACAAATTGACTTTTGGCCGGGACAATTTTCTATCGAAAAATGTACAAATTTAGCTTGAAGAGGGACTTGGTGGGCATTATTTTTTAATTTGAAGGAAGTCTGGGAAGGCGTTTTTGTTACCCTCGTGGACAAACTAAAGTACACCTGCATGAAGATGGCAAAATCAAGCAAAATCCTAAATAACATTGAAAGAAAATAACATAATAACCCACAAAGCGTCGAATCAGTAAAGTGAGTAAAATTAGAAAAGACTACCCATCCGTCTCATTTTGCCCAGGAGTCACACCCTATATAAGAATTGATGGTCTCCAAATCTAAACAACTTGACACTATTGATCTGACCTAGTGTGGGTTATTAGGATATTTTGTTAAAGTATTATTATTGTAGATTTTGCTTGCTTTTGCCATTTTTGAGCAATGTACTTTACTTTGTCCACGAGGCTAACGAAGATGCATTCTCTGCCTCCTTTAAAAAACAAAAAAACAAAACACACATGCGAACCCAGACACTTTTCAACCTAATGTATGCAATTTTCGATAACATAATGTACAGGCCGAAGGCCTACCTCTTCTAAGAGACAGGCTCGCTAACGTTCGCCTAGAAAGAAATTGACTTACATATTGGGTGAAACGTCTTAGAAATTGACTCACAAATGGGGTTAACGTCTTGTAATCGCCAAACTAACGGAACAATTTCGAAACTAATATAATAAGGAAGGTCCAAAAAGACTTCCCTCGAACCAAATAGTGTTAACTTGTTCAGTATTCAAGGTCGCAAAATACCTTTCATATGCTGGCAATATTTAGACGATTGTATTCAGAAAGACATTTTGGATGTCTGAGAGTTTATTGAACTATACTGTTACCCTTTTATTCCAAGAGGGCCTTCAAAAACTGTTGTAAAATCGCCCAATGTTTGCCAGAATATAACTAAATAACGCGTGTTAATACTAAATAACGTGTGTTAGTACTTAAGCGGTTAATATAACTGTGGCATTTTCCCAAGAACAAAAATCTACTGCATAATTATATCTAATTTACTTTGTCATATTTACGTTAACGCAATCAAGAATATGGGCTTTAACCTTCCTGAATATTGCCTAACAATATCTATGTATTCAGCATTACGGACATTGTTTATAAAGATCTAGAGGTTTTCTACGTCTAAATGAAATTTACGATTCCCATATCGTCTAGTCACCTGTATTAAAAATATATGTTTATTCTCCACTGCAAATCCTCGTGCTAGGGGTTTAGAGCGTTGGGGGCACTTCTCCTGGGTGGCGGATGGAAGGGCCTTCCTTAAGGCCCTTTCACAGTAGCTCAAGGATAGGTTGTACAGAAAGTGCCAACATACCCTAGGAGATGGAACACTCTGACTTCAACCCCATTCCTGCCTTGTAGGATACACCTCTTTAGGCAAAGGCTAAGTCCATGGCTTATACCCACGGTATAGAAAAGAACTGGAGACTCACCATGTATAACTTCCAAGTAAATCCATGGCAATAGCAACCCATGGTTGCCGATATCTATATGGATATAAGCACCTCGGTAAGGTCAGGTGAGGTAGAAATATAGGTAAAGTACACACCACCAGGTCCATTTTATTGCCCAATATATACATCACATTCATCATAATATTCATTAACCCCTTCTGTACCGGCGACGTCTTTTTACTTTATCCTAGCTAATATTATACGATTTTATTCAGTTTCCAAAGGGCCTCCAGCAACTAACAAGCTTCGAACTATCTCACCTAACCAGTTTGACTACCACAGATCCTTCTTAAACTGCACAAAATCGTCAAAATATAGTTGAAATATAACCCAAAACATCCTCGGTAGTGAAAGGGTTAAAATTACCGAACTTGTGAAGCTGATAAGTTGCAAAGAAAAGATTTGCAACCTGGAATATTCCAATTCCTCCAAGCAAATGATGCAGAATTGCAGAGTATCTGGTATAAATCCAACTGTTAATTCCTAATGAGGCATTGAAGAAAATCTTAATTAGAATTCCTTGTAAATGTAGGCGAGCTAACGGTGCAGACATGCTAATTACTGCGTCATATTTTATATTAAACATTTTACATTTTTGTGTTTAATACAATAGCCTGCCTGGAGAAGATGAGAACACATGCATACCTTACCATAAATACACACACATAATTATATTCACAATTATGTACATACTTATTTAAATATACATACGTGGACACACACACACACACACACTATATTATATACATATATACTGTGTATATATATATAAATATATATATATATATATATATATATATATATATATATATATATATATATATATATCAGTATATATACACACACACATCAGTAGAGACAAAATGAGAGTGAGTGTGTGTGTGTGTCTCTATGATACACATACAACAATAGTATTCAGTAGAGCACGTATGTCCACCAAGCAAAGTGTGATTTACTGTATAATAATGCAAATTGTTCTGAGACACCGAATTGAGCAAAATTGGGATGAATGAGCACTGTCGAATTGGGTCAAATGGTCAAATTGAAATGGGCAGGTGAATAGTCTGGTCGAATTCGGCCGAACAGTCCGGACGAACTGGGTGAACAGTCCGATCAAATCGGGTGAACAGTCCGGTCGAATTGGGTGAACAGTCCGGTCGAAGGCTTGTCAAATTTGGCCGTGCATTTAAATGTATTCAAAGTAGTCAGATTGGTTTGAGGTGGTTCAATGCTGTTGGTATGAGATTGATTGAATTGGGCTGAACGGTAAAATATTGCCATCAAAGCTAATTGGGTAATATAATGATGGTATCCACTAAATGCAATATATAAAAGTCATTATGTGTATGTACAGTAGTTTAAAAATAGAGTTTAACCCTCACGCTGTGGCCTAGTACTGGTACGTCCTATGTAAAAAAAAAAAGACCTATACTACATGGGAGATAACCATATGTTTTTGTAGTACTTGCTGAGTTGGTTGCACTAACTAACCCTGCTTGTTGCCAGATGTTTCCATGACCTTCCATGCTTGCCACCATACTCATATCAGTCTGTTCCATGCATGTGTGTCCAAACAAAAGGTATTTTAGAAGCTGAAATACATTGACAACAGGGCTACTTCTAGAATTATTTGTATGAGCTATGCACCAAGTACAAATGTGAGGTTCATTTCATGTTACAAGCCATAACTCATACTGTCTAACAAACACAAAACTTTATAAAATAACAGAATATTTCACCGAGTTATCGCCAGCGTGAAATACGAATATGGGAGTGAGACACAATGTGATGACATGCTTGGTGAGTGGCCTTGAGCGGACAAGAACCAAAACACTTCTGTTCAATAATCAAAAGGCCGCAAGGCTTAGAATGAATGAATGAAGACTAGTATTGGGAAAATTCAATCCACTCTTTTCATTGGAACTTGATAGAATTCGGTCTGGGTTACAGATATAGCACCAAGGCCATTTAGCGGAAATAGCAGAAAAATGTCTGCCAGAGCGTGATTCTACCTATGTAACTTCCCGCAAGAAAGGGAATAAAATCCTAAGCCTCCAATCAACTTGTGTATATGTGTTTGTGCGTGTGTGTGCTTAGTCCTTAGGTAACCACTAACCAGTATATTCGACACTGATTATCACAAAGATTGGAGAAAAACTGTTTATGGTATTGCTTTTTTTATTTATTTTTTGGTACAGGGTACTTCAGGGGCCGGATAGGAGTTATCGCAACAATTTGATCAGAAGATAATGGCATCTATTCTGGCGCCAAATGCGAGTACTGATAGTATTTCACCTAAATCTGCTAACAAGAAGACAAGCAAACGCACAACCTGATGCACAGACAACATCCATCACATAATCTCGCTAAATGCGGATGGGAAAATAAGAACAAGCGCTCTCTCTCTCTCTCTCTGTCATATATATATATATATATATATCCCTCACTCTCTCTCTCTCTCTCTCATTCATTACAGTCACCTCCCCCAAGTCCCCAGGTTAGGTAATTAGTGCTCATTAACAGGCTCTTACACGGACCCTCCCGGCTGAGGAAGGCCTGACACATCGGCCATCTTTCTCTTTGGACGCCATTTGGGGGCCCTAAATAGCAAACATCGGGGAGGTATTTTAGCGTTAACGGGAAGTATTCTTTATATTCTGAACCTCCTTCTCCTTCATGTTCAGCCCCATTAGTTTTAACATATAAATACTTTCACCCATTTCTTTGTCAATATTTAGACCCTTCGTGCCATTAAGGTGTGGGGTTTTTTTCCTGGCGAGCGAAAGCGAGACTGTAATTAAGGAGGAACTGGTCTTCGTCCATGATATTTTTCTACCGAAAAAATGTACAAATTTATCTCGAAGAGGGATGTTTGTTATAAGTTTGATAGAGGTCTAGGGAGCAAACTAAAACAATTACATATACCCGTAATAATACAAAACAAATTAAGTAATTATATAAAACAAATTCCCCTTAATAATATATAATTATAATGTAAAACTTGCAAAATAAACAAACCAAAACTTATACGAACACACGGTAAAACGACAAAATAACTAGGCTAATCAAAATCGCTATGCGGAAACAACGCTTAGGTAAAACAATAATGTATAAATAAAAAAACACAATCCAAACACTAAAGTACATGTCCTGCACCAGTATTGCCGAAAGTTGAATATAGGTAAGGATGTCAATAGGTAAGGACGTCATTAGGTAAGGACGTCATTAGGTAAGGATGTCAATAGGTAAGGACGTCATTAGGTAAGGACGTCATTAGGTAAGGATGTCAATAGGTAAGGACGTCATTAGGTAAGGACGTCATTAGGTAAGGACGTCATTAGGTAAGGATGTCATTAGGTAAGGACGTCATTAGGTAAGGACGTCATATAGGTAAGGATGTCAATAGGTAAGGACGTCATTAGGTAAGGACGTCATTAGGTAAGGATGTCAATAGGTAAGGATGTCATTATGTAAGGACGTCATTAGGTAAGGACGTCATTAGTTAGTTAGTTAGTTAATTCTTTATTTCATAAAAGGTTACATGGTAACATTTTACATATATACAGATAGATTCAGACTCAAATCTTTATTTCATAAAAGGCAACACAATTAACTTTTTACATATATACAATAGAGATAACAGTAACCTCATACATTACCGCATTCTAGGTTCATGGTTTTGTACAAACATAATTCTTGACTTGATAGCATTTATATCATTAGTTTTCAAATCTGATACGTCATATTCATGTAATAGGATATGGTTAACTTCCTTTCCTAACGATAGGTATTCATCAAGGTTTAATAAACATTTCTGTAAAAACTTGCAAGGTTTTAGGAGACATTTGTGAGCAAATCTAATTTTTAACCAATTCATTAAATGATTAAATGTCATTAGTCCAGCCAATTCACATGCATGATGATTACTTTCCCAATATTTTAAATTCAGCATTTTCTTTATTGCTTTGTGGTAACCAATTGCAAATTGCTTAAGAGGAAGTTTGCACTTTTTGTTATAAAACCATAATTCAGAACCATAAAAACTTGAGCAGTAACTTTGGAACAACTGAGTAAAAACCCTAACATTAACATTAGAAAATTTACGTAAAATACAATTAAATTCATTATAAAACTTGTTACGACACCTAATTACGTCTTTGTCATTATTTAAATTATCATCTATTATAAACCCTAGATACTTTTGTTCATTAACAACATTCAATATCTCTCCACATAGCATCAACTTTGGCTTTAAGTTTTTATCTTTATTGTCTTTGAAATACATGCATGATGATTTATTAATATTAATGTCAATATCAATTTCTTTTGCTTCATTTCCAAGCATATTCAGTAAAAACTGTAATCCCGATGACGATGGTGCTAATAAAACAATATCGTCAGCGTAAGCACTAATATTACTGGATATATTTCCTAGTGTGCACCCCTTTTTACATTTAGACACTTTTTCAATCAGCTTATCTATATAAAGATTAAATAATATCGGAGACAAGACTCCTCCCTGTCTTACTCCATTCATTATTTTCCAGGGTTTTGATATTGAGTCTTTATGCTTAGTAGCAACCAGTTGATTTCTATAAAGATATAATATTATGTTCGCATAAAAGTGTGGAATACCTGCTTCAATAAGTTTACTTATTAATGTGAAATGATTAACTTTATCAAAAGCTTTTTTAAAATCAATGAAAGCTGTATAAACATTTGAGTCTTCTAATCTGTATCTTAAAATTGTTTCTTTAAAAATCAAGCACGCTGAGGATGTAGAGTGATTAGCCCTAAACCCATGCTGCCTCTCATTAAAGTTCACATAATGCAAAATTTTATATTTTAAGCAATATTCAAATAATTTTAAGAAAACTGGCGATGATATAATAGGTCTATAATTATCCAAGGAGCTTTGATCTTTATATTTATCTTTAATAAGGGGCAAAATAAGTCCGGACGTCATCTCATCAGGCAAATGTCCATGTGCAATAAATGATGAAAACATTTTAGCAATTAGTCTTACCACGCTTTCAGAACAAAACTTCACATGATTAGAATGAATGTTATCATGGCCAATGACCCAATTTAGCTCAGATAATGCCAAACAAACATCCTTGGTGTTGATAACTCCCAATAATTTGCCTCTTTGCACATGTACATTTAACTTGTCTCTTATAAGTTCATATTTATCTCTTTTCTGGCATTTGCTGTCATCAAAAACGTTTTTAAAATTCTGCGAAAATTTCTCAGCAATTTTACTGGAGTCACATTCACCTTCAATTTCATTTAAATAACACTTATTATTTTTAGTTTTCCTGACTTCTTTCCAGAATGCATTATATCTTTTATTGCTTAAAGACTCAGCTAATTTATCATTTCTAATATTGATTTTATTATTTTTAATATATTTTAATGCGTTCTTAAACAGTTTCCTGGAAGATGTCATATTGTCAAGTAAATCACCATATACAGGACAACCATTTTCTTTCCATTTTAAGAAATGTTCTCTAGCATTTTTATACAACCCACCAACATGGTCATTCCATCCTGGTTTTATCTGATAATTTTTTGTACTTTCAATTGCATATTCCTCAGACGACTCTTTCAGTATACTTACAAGTGAGTTATAAATGTAATTCAATTCTGCAATATGACTATTGTTTTCACATTTGTATGTACAACAATCTAAACAACTAAAGTTCATTAAATCAGACTGTACAATAGTCTCACTCATTTTGTCTTTATAGTTTGTAACAACATCATTTGATGTAAATAACTTCCAGTTTATGAAGGTAGAAAACTTAGATTCAGGAATAATTTTTATATTGTCTAAATTAATATTAATTTTAAAAACTAATGGAAAATTATCAAATAAGGCCAGGTCATATCGTACATTAATGTCAGTAATATAAGTGTTCATATTATCCGAAGCTATCACATGATCTAACCAACTAGTAGAGTTATTACCAGGAGACAAATAAGTAAAAGTTTCGTCCGGTAACACTTCATCAATAACACATAGGCTTTTATTATCAATTAGGTTCAATAGCTCTTCCCAGAATCTGCCTTTACAGTAATTTGCATTAAAATCACCACTAATAATAATATTGTTAATATTTTGTTCATCAATTAAATTTTCTAAAACAGCAAAGTGACTGTCTATATTCATCTATGCTATCATCATTCTGTTTATCGCAAGGCAGATACACATTAATAATTAAATATGTTCGTATTTTTGTCTTCAATGTTACACCTACAATTCTGTCATCACAAAACACTGACTCAATCTTATTACTTAATTTTTTGTTCCACATTATCGCCACCCCTTTCGACGGCCTACCCTCTATTATTCCCTCATTAGTTCGGTCTTCAACGCTGGCTATGCAGTCAAAAGATTCGTTTATAGTGTTCATAAAGGGAATATCATCCTTGAGCAACATTAATTCATATCCTAAGGTTAACTTGCGTACTGTTTCTATATTATTTCTTACAGAGTTACAATTATAAGAAGCAATACTAACCATATTTTGAAATTAACTACAATTTACATTAGGTAAGGATGTCAATAGGTAAGGACGTCATTAGGTAAGGATGTCATTAGGTAAGGATGTCAATAGGTAAGGACGTCATTAGGTAAGGACGTCATTAGGTAAGGATGTCAATAGGTAAGGACGTCATTAGGTAAGGACGTCATTAGGTAAGGACGTCATATAGGTAAGGATGTCAATAGGTAAGGACGTCATTAGGTAAGGACGTCATTAGGTAAGGATGTCAATAGGTAAGGACGTCATTAGGTAAGGACGTCATTAGGTAAGGACGTCATTAGGTAAGGACGTCATTAGGTAAGGACGTCATTAGGTAAGGATGTCAATAGGTAAGGACGTCATTAGGTAAGGACGTCATTAGGTAAGGATGTCAATAGGTAAGGACGTCATTAGGTAAGGACGTCATTAGGTAAGGACGTCATTAGGTAAGGACATCATTAGGCAAGGACGTCATTAGGTAAGGACGTCATTAGGTAAGGACGTCATTAGGTAAGGACGTCATATAGGTAAGGACGTCATTTGGGTGTACAGAGAAGCTATTGGTACTCGTGGCGACAATATGACAGAGGTTGGCCGATCTATATTAAGGGGAGGCAGACCATTTTTCTGAACCCCCTTCTCCCTCATGTTTAGCCCAACTAGTTTTGAGATTATAAGATGTTCGGCCCATTAGTTTGGCAATTTTAACACCTTTTGCCCCATTTTTTGTCAATTTTAAGACCTTTCGTGCAATTTAAGTGTCGATTATTTAATGGCGAGCGATACCGAGCCTGCAATTTTAGGATAAACCGGCCTTCGGCCGGGCCATTTTTCTACCGAAAAATTTACAAATTTATCTTTAACCCGTACAGCCCCAGCGACGCGCCTGACGCGTCGGTGATGTATGTAACGCACAGCCCCAGAGACGCGCCTGGCGCGTCACCCTAATTGCGCCGACCGTAACCTCAGGTGTAGCCACTCAAGAGGGCTCAGATTTGTATGGGAACTGTGTACGTATCCCACGCAACCGTGCCGATGGTTGAAAACTCTCAAAGTCCACGTGCGTGCGCATGAGCGCGCAATAACCTGTTTTTTTGGGGTAATTGCCTTCAATTTTTTACTCTTGTAAAATACGTTTTCGGGGGCTCTGTAGGACCATTCTTTAAGCTTTTTGAGCGTTTTTTCGTGGTTTTTCCTTCATTCCTAACCCATTCGCTATTGTTTCTGGAATAAAACCATTTTTTGAAAACCGGCCGGGTTCTGGTGAACAAACATTACAAAACTAGCCGGGGCTGGACGGGTTAAGGGGGGTCTAGGGGGTGATTTTTTTAAGCTTAATGGAGGTCTAGGGAGGAAACTAACAAAAAATATGAATAAATGAATTAATAGACTAAACAAACGGCCAGTCTCCCCTTAAGCCTGCATCACACGATCGTTTTTTTCCCTTAACACTGGTCTGGCAGCTTATGAGGTCAACATGTAAATTATTTCGGTTACCTAAATTAATCTATCATAAGTCGGATCTGTAATACTACAAGGTCCCTATAGCTGTTCCATACACACCAACACGCCCGCCGCGGGTGACCAACGAGGGCGGTAAATAACCCTCTTTTTGTATGTGTAAACTTTTCTCAGTAAGATGTCGGAACTGTCAGCTTGTTATTGTTAACATTACATTGTTCTATTCAGTTTCAAAAAGACGTCTCATCATCAGGGAGTATAAAACTCCCACAAGAAATTCCTTCATTTCAATTATAATTTCTTCCTGTACTATGGCTACATTAGACGATTTCAGTAAGTTCAGAACAAAATGCTTGCGTAATCCAACGACTGTCTTACTGAGAGTATTGCTGTCCCCAGGTCAAGCGAAAACAAAAACAAAATATATATAAGCAATAAGAAAATATGAATGCTAATAAAACTAATAATAATACAAATAATTGAAAAAAAAAAAAAAAAAAAAAATAATAATAATAATATTAATAATAATAATAATAATAACATACATAATAATAATAAAAGTACTAATACAAATATAAACGGGTGTGCTATTCCTATTAACCTCCCGTTCTCTATATGATTCTCAGGGGCCCTCTCCTGCCTTTATTATAGTGTATTTACCATAAGGTGGGCGGGTTGTAAGCGTCGCCCGGAGACTGCTAAGGGTCACGTAATATGCATATGAGCTGGCCTTATTAGATAGTCTATCTTTACCTAACATTGGACCAGTGTAGAGAGGCTTTATAAGATATAGAGGTGGCGTCTTCTGTTGGTTTTACCTGCTTTTATTTGCACATAATACGAAAGGAACACATACTGTACATACACACGTAAGCAATCTCTCTCTCTCTCTCTCTCCTGATTCTTTCCCATGAGCGTCTCCTGATAAAATTGTAAGCTCATATGGCATTAAAGATTCGTACTTCGATGGATTAAGAATTGGCTTACTGGGTGTAAGCAACGAGTAGTTACATGAAGGTAAGAGCCTCAGACTGGAGAAATGTCACAATTGGAGTGTCTCCTGGTTCAGTGTTCGGACCTATTATATTTTTTAGTTTATATCAATGACATTGATGATGGCCTCTCATGTACAATTCAAATTTGCAGACTATAATAAAATGGCAAACATAGTGGTACCTCCCTTTCATGGTCAATACCTATTATTGTAAAGTAATACATAATATTATACTGTAAGTTACAAGAACGAAAAGGCAAACTACTCAATGAACTATTTCAAACTACTTAAATCAGAAGACACAGCAAACTAATAATGGTATTACTGGACAAAGATAAGGTCGATTCACGAGCGTTTGTATTTTTATTATTTTGTATATTATATATTAGTTTGTTTGTTTGTTTTTTTAGCCAATTTTATATCTCCCTTTTCCTGGCAATATTTCATAGGACATACTGTAGGTATTAGGAACTTCTCTGAATGTTGATTTAAGTATAAATTTACATTGAAATAACATATTTAGCCAGAAACTATACTGTATATACAATAAGTTGATGGTTGAATAAAAATAAGATATAGCTAAGCCTTATGAGGGTAACTCTCTTTAGAAACGTGATACTTTTTAGAACGATAATCCTTTAGCTGCCTGACAACACGATATCAATACTAATACAAAGTTAGAGGGAATAATTGGGAAAAGTAGTCCTATAAATGAAAGGTTAAATATTTGATCTGCATATTACTGATGATGAGCGAAGACAAACGAGGATAAGAGAGTAACATAGTATTGCACACGCGCGCGCACACACACACACACACACACACACACACACACACACACACACACACACACACACACACACACACACACACACACACACACACACACACACACACACACACACACACACACACACGCACACACACACACACACACTCATAAACACACACACACATTCATAAATCCATGCACACACACATATTTCGAGCGCAGACACACACATACAAACACACATATAAACACACAACACATAATAACACACAATGCTTTATATATTATCTACATTTCTTTATTGTTGCCGGCCACGTATAGCACTATTGATAACATTGAAAATATACAAACGTCTGTATCCCCTGCCATTCCTTTGTGCACCTTGATGCAATACAGAAAGGCCCTAGTGATAGATAATGGACACATACACATCTGAATCTGTATCAACCCCAAGCAAGAGAAAATAGTGTGTGTGTGTGTGTGTGTGTGTGTGTGTGTGTGTGTGTGTGTGTGTGTGTGTGTGTGTGTGTGTGTGTGTGTGTGTGTGTGTGTGTGTGTGTGTGTGTGTGTGTTATGTAGGCAATATCATCATGTTTCAGTATTCAATGATTTTATGACGTTCACTCCATTATTATGTATATTTTGAGATCTTTCATCTGATTTATCTACCAATGTTAAGACCTCTTGCGCCATTTAGGTGTCGATTTTTCCTGGTGAGAGATAACGAGCCTGCAATTTAGGAGGCGCCAATGATGAAAGCTCAACAAATTTAGAGCCCAAATATATACTAAATTTGGGTTTCATTATGTGTTTCATTTCTTAATGATTGTGTTAATTATTTACTTCGAAGAACTTCGGACTTCATCATTTTCGGTGATATGTTATCATAAATCAGCTTTGTTGTGGGTTCTAAGTCACCACAAGCTGTTAATAGGTTTTAAGCCTGAACCTTTTTAGAAGCCCAGATGCCCACACATGGAAACATTGTACAGTTACAGTACCTGATTGTAATATTTAGTTATGAAATATGCAAGCGCAACAAAGAATTATATAAATGAATCTGGAAATAAAACATAGTTCGAAAATAAGGCATATATCTTTAGTAGAGGGTAAAATAAAGATATATATTATTTCGTTGATGATCTCTCTATATATAAAATGATCACATTTTCTTTACAGTGTCAACAGTCAGCACCTTGATATATAATTTAGCATAAATTTGTCATTAAATTTAGAGCTTCTGTTCAGCATGTCTAAATAATGGGTCCTTTTAAGCCTCATTAAGAATTGTATTACGTAAATGTATTGTTATAATCATTATCATATACTAAGTTTCTGTTCTATAAACCACGAATTAAAAGAACACAAAGCATTCAGCGGTATAAAGAAGGTATGAACAAGTATATAAACTAATTGATTATATTAATAGTTAGGTATTTTTCTAGCTGTATATTATATGGTTTTATTACTACCAACTTTAAAGGGGTAGTGCTTGATTGTTGGTCTATTTTTATATATTAATTCATGTTTTAGTTTCCTCCCTAGACCCCCTTTCAAGATACATTTGTAAATTTTTCGTTAGAAAAATGTCCTGGCCGAAGGCCGGTTCCTTATGAAATTATAACACCTAAATGGCATGAAAGGTCTTAATATTGACAAAGAAATGGGGCGAAAGGTCTCAAAATCGACAAACTAACGGAAAAAACGTCTTAAAATCTCAAAAGTAATATGCTAAACATGAGGGAGAAGGGGGTCCAGAAAAAGCAAATTCTTCCCCCTTATGGGTTATTATTTGGATCACTTGAATTACACTTTTCATACGCATATTATTTACAGTGATTTATACGCTGCCCTTCCTCGCGTTTGGGTAAATCAATGATGGGGAAAATATGCTCTCTCATAATGTTCAAAAGTATGGGCCATGTTTTCAAGCATAATCTTGGCTCTAGTGATTATTATAAGACTAATTTGAAAGTTAGGTATTTACTTTTAGTTTTAATTGTTGGAATCATGTTGACCAGAACAGTTCTACTGGAAATTATTACAACCAACACATCCACTGAATAATCCAATAGAAAGAGCAAAATAGGTGACGCCCAAATGTACCCTGTTGGAGTAACCCGATTATACATGTCTAAATCTATGAGCTTGTATCAGAACGAAACTTCCACACTAATTTATCCACCAAAGCCGGAATGAAGGAACCTATACGTGTTTGGTATGGACAGGACAATGGTGTATAATATATTATACATAATAGGTATAATCATAAACATTAATCATTAAAGAGCACACAATAGACAGGTGAACATTTTCGTCTCTCCAGGTACAGTTGGCCACATAAATTACTTGTAGGCACTCCATTATTGCATGTATGGAAGATAGCGTAGTATTATTAACTTATCCGAATAATTGGCTATAAAACCGTAAATTGGTCGTGTTCTTTAGTTACTGCTTAAGGGGAGATGTATCGTTTTTCTGGTCCCCCTTCTTCCTCATGCTTAGTCCCATTATTTTTCCGATTTTATGAAATGCAGCCCATTATTTTGACGATTTTAAGACCTTTCACCCCATTTCTTTGTCAATATTAAGAATGTTTGTGTCATTTAGGTGCCGATTGTTTTTCTGGCGAGCGAGAGTGAGCCTGTAATTTAAGAGGAATCGGCCTTCGGCCGGGAAACTTTACTACCGAAAAATTTACAAATTTATCTTGCAAGGGAGTCTAGGGGATATTTGTTTAAGCTTGATGGAGGTCTAGCGAAGTTACTTTAAAATAAATAGATAAATAATTAAATCGACCGAAAAGTAGCCAATCCCTCATTAACAACTGTATTAACAACTGTATTCGTTATGTGTGGTCATTGTAAGGGTACGCAACGTGTCATCAAGGTTGTAGGCGAACTCTTGAATCCGACTGTACCTGGCAGACCTATTGTTTACCTCCACCTCTGCCTGACCCGGATATAAGGGAGAGCCTGTACATTACCAAGACTAGACAACTTAACACCCTGACCACATTTTGGGGAGATACATAGCCTAAACTTCAACATATTGGGAGGATACATAGCCTAAGCTTCCACATTTTGGGAGGTTACATAGACTAAACTTCAACATTTTGGGAGGATACATAGCCTAAGCTTCCACGTTTTGAGAGGTTACATAGCCTAAGCTTCAACATTTTGGGAGGTTACGTAGCTTAAACTTCAACATTTTGGGAGATAATATAGCATAAACTTCAACATTTGGGGATAAACATAACCTAAACTTTAACATTTAGGTAAGATACATAGCCTAAACTTCACTCTTTTGGGAGGATACATAGCCTAAACTTCAACATTTAGGTAGGATACATAGCCTAATCTTCAACATTTTGGGAGGATACTTAGCCTAAACTTCAAAATTTTGGGAGGATACATAGCTTAAACTTCAACATTGTGGGAGGATCCATAGCCTAAACTTTACTCTTTTGGGAGGATACATAGCCTTAACTTCACTCTTTTGGGAGGATACATAGCCTAAACTTCAACATTGTGGGAGGATCCATAGCCTAAACTTCACTCTTTGGGAGGATACATAGCCTAAACTTCAACATTTAGGTAAGATACATAACCTAAACTTCAACATTTTGGGAGGATACATAGCCTACACTTCAACATTATGGGAGGTTACATAGCCTAACCTTCAACATTTAGGATGATACATAGCCTAAACTTCAACATTTTGGGAGGATACATAGCCTAATCTTTACTCTTTTGGGAGGATACATAGCTGAAACTTCAACATTTTGGGAGGATACATAGCCTAAACTTCAACATTTTGGAAGGATACATAGCCTAAACTCCAACATTTTGGGAGGATACATAGACTAAACTTCAATATTATGAGAGAATACATAGCCTAAACTTCAACATTTTGGGAAGAAACGTGACATGAAATTTGGACATTTTTGGAAAACACATGGCATATAAGTTCAAAATTTGAGGGAGACCCATAACATAAATGTTGACATCATAGGGATATACCTAATACAATTAGAGAGACACATAGAATATAATTTCGACATCTTAGAGAGACATAATAAAGCTTTGACATCTTAGGGAGACAAATAGCATAACATTTTCGACGCCTTAGGGAGACTCATAGCATAACATTTCAACATCTTAGGGAGACATGTAACATACTTTTGACATATAGGGAGACACACAGCATAGAATTTTGACATCTTAGGATGACACATATCATAAAATATCGTATACAGTCATTTGCATTCTGAAAACAGAGTGCTGGAACAATACTTCATTAACCCCTTCTGTACCGGTGATGTACTGTTCATTGTATTCTGATAACTACAAGACGATTTAGTTCAGCTTAGGAAGGACATCTACCCATTAAAAAGCTACAGACTATCTCAATTAATCCTTTTACCAACTATATATTCTTCCTAAGCTTCATAAAATTGTCTAAATGTAGCTGAAATATAATGAAATAGACGTCACCGGTATAGAAGGGGTTAATATTTACGGACCTCTTATTATTTTCGTTATGGATATATGACCTGCGGGATTAACCCCTTGAGGATTACAACGCATTTTGACAGTTTTCTGTGGGTATTACTAAACAATTGTATAAGTATGGTTGGCAATTCCACGATATGTAGTAATGGTGAACTCAATCCCCGGTCTTCGAATTCCCAGTCAAGAGCTCTTATAGGGGAGGTTTTAGTTTGGTCCCTAGACCAAACTCCTTTTCGAGATCAATGTGAACAAATGTTCAGTAGAAGAATGTCCCAGCCGAAGGCCGGTTCCTTCTAAATTACACGCTCGCTACCACTCGCCAGGAAAATATTGACACCTAAATGGCATGGAAGATCTTAAAATTGAAAACAAATGTGGCTAAAGGTCTTAAAAATAGCCAAAGTAATAGGGTGCATGTCTTGAAATTTCAAAACTAAAGGGTCTAAGCATGAGGGAGACGATGGTCCAGAAAAAACACCCTCTTACGTTAAAATCTCGTCTCTGTGGACCCACAATGGCGTAACGGTGTCAACCTGTCCGATCGCTGCAGTCTAAAGGGCTTCTAACATGGAGACAGGGAGAACACACACGCCACTTCCACCCTTACGACCACCTGAACAGAAGGACTATATTTCCTCCTTCTAACACGGGGACAGGGAGAACACACACGCCATTTCCACCGCTACGAACACCTGAACATAAGGACTAAACTTCCTCCTTCCCCTCTTCCGTCTCTCGCCCTGACGCCATTATTGAGAATATTTAAGAGGGGAGACTGGGACACCTAATACTCGCTATATATAACTCGCAGATCAATGGGTTATTATTTCCTAAACTCGCGGGGCCGTATTTCTCCGTCGTATATTCTCCCGGGCACCGTGATTTGAAAATTGCCCGGGAGATATATGGGCTGCTTCTTTTGGAGAGAAATACCGTAATAGTTCAATTTATCTTAAGCCAGTACCACACAAGCGACTTTTCCCATTTATCGACAGCATTGGTCTGGTAGTTTACGAGGTAATCTTTGTAAATAATGGTATCGTCTAAATTAAACTTCAGTCTAGTTTCCGATACAAATGCCAATACAAAATACCTAAAAAAGTTAGTTGAAAAAGTCTATCATCGAAAATTGACGATGAGAGCTGTCGTGTGTAGCCCCCTCTATTCTATGACTACAATAATCCGATATTTAGGTATTCCCGAGTTGCATTAATCATATCTATTTGAGGGGGGTCACCATTTTGTTTTTATCTTTCTCTCATTTTCTCTCTTTCCCTGGCTTGTAGCCATTCGGCCCCATTCAGCCAACTGTTTTAAGACGTTTATCCCCATCCAGGTGTCGATATCTTCCTGGCGAGCGATAGCGATGGCTCGCTATGTATGGAGAAATCCGGCTTCGCCGGAGAAATATTTCTATCGAAAAATATACAAATTTAGCTTGCTGTCAAAACAAAAATATATATGTATGCTGGCTCGCTACCGCTCGCCAGGAAAATATTGACACCTGGATGGGGGTAAACGTTTTAAAACAGTAGGCTGAATGGGGCCGAATGAATACAAGCCAAAGAGAGAGGGAGAGAAAGAGAAACAAAGCGAGGTGGGCTCCCTTAAGGTATTCCCGTGTAAAATTCGTCAAAACATGCATGCACACGATACACTAAATTATGTCACACGCTTCGAACGGGATCATGTTCTGCATATATTAAACTAATGGGTACGCCTAACAGGATCACCTCCAAAATTCATATACAGTAGAGTAGCTTGTGCGCGTGTGTGTGTGTGTGTGTGTGTGTGTGTGTGTGTGTGTGTGTGTGTGTGATTCGTTGTGCTTGTTTTTTGTTTGATTGCTTTGCTTGTATATAATTATGTTGTTGTTGTGTGTGTGTGTGTGCTGTTGTTGTTGCACTTGTTCTGTGTTATTAACTGTCTTCGTGGTGCGATGCATAAGGTGTTGATTTTCGGTGTGAGCATCCTGGATTCGAATCCACGGACTGCCACATGTGTTTGTAAATTTAATTAATCGATTTTAGGAGTATAGTTGGTTGTTGGAAGGAACATAATAATTAGATGGTTTTGCTTGCACATGTGTTATTATTTGCTTTCGTTTTGATTTTCAATGTTGTGTTTTTGCTTGTATGTGGGTATGTGTGTTTTTGCGTTTGGTTGTGTGCATAATTATGTGCCTGATGATGATGATGATATTGTTTTTGTTGTCAGCTAATTTATTGTTTGGCATGTTTGCTTGTGTGTGCGTTTGTGTGGTTTTCTGTGTATGCGTGGTGCTTAGGAGGGATTGTATTGTGTGTTGTGTATACGTGTGCGTGTGTGTCTTAGTTTTCACCAAGCTAAATACTGTAATCTGAAACTGCATGGCTACCCCACTTCAAACCCAAAGGATAGATATATTACCGGAAAAAAGGTGTGAGATTAATGTGTCTGTGGTAAGAGTTATATGTACCAAGTTCTGGTAATTGTCACATGTACCCTCAAGACAAAATAATGAGAGTACGAGAGATTTACAATGAGTTACAATGAATAGTTAGTATCTCAGAGACCTTGCGCTGCATTTCTAGGAGATACTCCAAGTGGAAAGAGAGACACTGTTTAGTGCACTACACTCATTACAGGGTGTGCAAAATACTATCTACTCTCTTCTTGAACTGCTCTACTGAAGAAATATTTACAAATTCAGAGGGAAGTTTGTTCCAGATAGAAAAAACAAATTTATTTGAAAAACTTTCCACAAATACTAGTGCTGAATTCTTGGGACACTCGTGATCCCCTTTCTTAAAGATTGGAGTTACATTGGCCAGTTTCCAGTCTTCAGGGACCTCTTAATTTTCTAGTGATTTATTGAAGATGTCTGCCAAGAAAGCTACCTGGGCCGGACGACTTGAACCTATTTAACTTATCTATTCGTTTTGCTAACTCGTCTGGGGTACATCTAATTTGTCTAAGAACTTCACCCTCAAGCACTAGTCCTTGACTTAGCGCATGTCCCTTGGGAGGAAAGAGAGAGAGAGAGAGAGAGAGAGAGAGAGAGAGAGAGAGAGAGAGAGAGAGAGAGAGAGAGAGAGAGAGAGAGAGAGAGAGAGAGAGAGAGAGAGAGAGAGAGAGAGAGAGAGAGAGAAAGAGAGAGAGAGAGAGAGAGAGAGAGAGAGAGAGAGTACTATTATCGTACAATATCTCTGAGCAAAGTTTAATTCGTTTGAATTTCATGTCTGTGCATCGTAGAAATAAAGACAAGAGACTATTGGTTATACTGTATA
This sequence comes from Paralithodes platypus, assembly GCA_032716605.1. NCBI lineage: Eukaryota > Metazoa > Arthropoda > Malacostraca > Decapoda > Lithodidae > Paralithodes > Paralithodes platypus. The sequence continues at coordinate 67,760,765 of CM064482.1, forward strand.
TAAATGTTATTGATCTTTGCAGTTGCAATATTGTTGATTTTTGTGAAATGGAGGTGGGTGAAATGGCTCCAAGACAAACCATATTAAAACAGAGCCATTATAAATATTACAAATTTCGGTGTGAGCATCCTAGGTTCGAATCCCTGGACTGCCACATGTCTTTGTTGATTTCATTAATTGAGTTCAGGAGTAAAGTCGGTTGTTGGAGGTAACATAATAAAACGTAATTAAATAAATAACAATACAATAGAATCCTCTCCACCTATACCTACCACCATCACAAGTTTGCAAAATGGATATAGCGTTCTGGACAAAAATGCATGAATATCGAAGAACACATGCCATAGAGAACAAATTATTTTACAACAAGACCCGAGAAGACAAACACATGAATGCAACTCTAAATGCTGCAATTTTGATCATAAGGGATCTTTATATTTTAAACTTGTAGAATAGATTTCTGACTTCACTTAACACTATCTGGCTCAACGTTTTGTGGGTTATTATGATATTATGTTTAATAAATATTGAGGATTTTGCTTGTTTTTGACAACATTTTCGAATAATGTATATTAGTGTGTTCCCTAGGTTAATAAGAACGCCTTTCCAGAAGAACATACAAAGAGACTTCAGGCTAATATTGAATATTTATTTATGAAAAAATTACCCCTGCCAAAGGCCGATTTCTTCTAATATACAAGCTCGCCATCGCTTGCCCAAAAAAATATCGACACCTGAATGGGGTGAATCGTCTAATTATCGCCCAACTAATGGGGTGAAATATCATATAATCTCCATTCTAATGGAGCGAACAGGGGAAAAAAACATATTACCAACCTTGGACTAAATCGGGTTAACCATTTCAGCATTAGGACACATTTCTATCTACATTCTGGCTAACGCTAGACGATGTTGTATAGTTGAGGAATGGCCTCTAGCAATCAAAGGGGAAAATTCAATCTCAATTTACCCTTTCTCACCCACAGGTCATATATATCATCGTCTAATGATAGCCAGAATAAACATGAAGGAATGCTACATAGTATATTTAATAGTATATTGAAAGCGTTAACCTCTTCAATCAGGCGATGTCATTCTCAAAATTGTTTTAACTTTTCCCAGATGATTGAATTAAACTTTGGAATTATTTTGTAAGTTAATACATTTTTTCCATTTTCCATTAACCAGTTAATTTGCATTCGCAAGTTCTAAAATTATGCTGGGATCTTAAGTTTCCCTAAATTGACTATATGCATAGCGTAGCAATATCATATCGTATTTGTGTTACTTATCGGAAGTATCGACCAGTTAAGGTATTTGATGCGAGAACTGTGTTTTACATCTATGAACATTTAGTTTACGGATGTGAAATGCACCACACCACAAGATATATAATAATAAAATAAATATATATACAGTATACTGTATATATTATATATATATATATATATATATATATATATATATATATATATATATATATATATATAATAATAATAATAATAACAATAATAATAATAATAATAATGATGATAATAATAATATTAATAATAAGTTAGATTTCACAAATGCATACTAGTAAAAAAAAAATATATATATAATTGTGTTGTAGCCTACTTTGTTCTAAGGTTAACTTCTGTCAGTAAGTAATGATTTGTTTACACATAATTGTTCAGAAATGTAAACGTCCTCAATACTGTCAGACCTTCATGTACTTGACCTAAATTATGAAATATTGCAACCATAATACATCTTTTCAAAGTTATTTACAAATATGAAGTTCGTTGCATTGAATCCTAAATTAGGGATATTCATTCCAATTGGTACACGGTGGAGATCTGCTGCTTGAACATTTGAGCAGAGCAATAATATTGTGTTATATATAGATTTGCACAGCAGAATGTTCAATGCATTAAGCACACGTTTATTCTTTCTCCATATTGGTTAATTAATTATTAAAATTTAACCCCTAAACTTGTTGTTGTGAAGAGCCTCTGAATGGGAAAAGGTTGAGTCTGTTAATGTATTTATGCACGACTGGCTAGAACTATTATTTTAATATATTTTCATCAATGTTTTATATCCCTCGGTTGACACTAATTGATGCATTTTGAAGGTCATCAGCCAGACCCTTGCCACCGAGGACATTCGTTCAATTGTACCTCCACACATACTACTTTAGAAGCCCTGATGTAAACCTTTATGCCACGCATATATTTTCCTGCAACCGTCAAAAAAAAAAAAAAAAATAGGACAAAAAAGGTTAACAGAAAATCTACCGAGCTGATTATTAATCGTCACGCATTCCCTACTAACTGTTTTGAGGTGGACTAATCTGTAGATTATAGCACAATGAGTCGGTATCAGGTAATATGTGTAACGTTTATGGGTAAACTAGCATTGAATATCGACCGTATGGTTGCATAGCATTAGTCAAAATACGCATACCTCAAGGTAATTATATTGATAGGTATACTATATGCTTTGATGTCTGCCTATCTGTGTTACTGTTTCTATTCCTACTGAACATCATCACCAATAACTACACATATACGCACACTCACACACATACACACCCGCATCGCAATGCAAACACATACACACACACACCCTCCATCACATCACACACACACACACTCATCACGCACACACCCATCACACACAAACACTCATCACAACCTCCCCCCCCCCCCCGCACACACAGACACTCATACCAACCCACTACAAACTCCAACATATGGTAGGTTGCTGATATTTTTACATTCAGCATTTTCAGAAACTTTTTGAACACGTATTTGAAGTCTATTTTAGCACCGACACTTTTTATGTAACGACAACTCGATAATTGGAACTGGTTGATGTATTCGAATAATGTTCCATACCTTTCATGAACAAAATCTATATTCAGAAAACCATCATTCAATTTACTACAAAATATTGCATTGCTGCGTAATCGTGTTTCTCTATTTCAGATCACATATACAGTATATATATATATATATATATATATATATATATATATATATATATATATGGTGTCCCAAAAGTCCTTTTGCACTTTTTTTTAGAAAATAAAATTATAATCGTTGTTGTTGTTGTTGTTGTTCCCCAAGCTGCCTGGCCGAACAGCCCCAAAGCCCCGAGCAAGGCCAAGGCCATAACCGAGCGCCCCCACAGAACCCTCCCTGCCGACCACAATAAAGCCTAGGTGACCGAAGCCACTCCATGGCGGGGAGCTCAGGAGGGTGCGGAAACGCCCGGGAAACCAAAGCCCCATCCAGGACCCTGTGCCCCTCAGCAATTATGAAGAGAAATTTGAGGGGCAAAGGAAAAATGTGACGCTTTGGCTTCCAATCTTGGTAGATTAGGAGGTCAATCCACGGAAAAGACGCCGTCACTTGAGATCTAGAAAACATATAAGTAAAAGGAACAGTCAGAGTAAGCTATGGGTATGGCAGAGATCGCTCAGTTCTCACTCTAATAGACCAGCCCATCACCACAATTATAATCGTATGTAGACAAACCTTAGGCATCATAATAACTAGACCTTGAGAATAATTATCGTATTAAATTTGTTTGTTCAACTCACTCCAGCCTCTTTGGTCGACTTTGACGAGAATGCCTGCTTCCTTGTAGCACTTAAATCCAACATTTCACAAATGTTTGCCCAACACTTACAAACAGCTCCTCTGAAACTGATGCATTCCAACGTTGCAAGGTCCCGTGGCTTGCTGAAATACATCTTGCGTTTGATGTAACCTCACAGGAAAAGATAATAAGGGTTCAAATCCGGTGAACAAGGAGCCCACTCGACAGGTCCTCGTCAACCGATTCAACGGTCTGGAAAGTAGGCATTGAGGATGGTGAGAACATCCCGGGAGTTGTGTGCAGGAGCACCCTCCCACTGAAAGATGATTTCATCGACGTTGGTCAGGGCTGAGAGTCACGGGCAGAAGTTCTGGGGCATGGTGAAATAATATTTTTCAGTCCAATGTATTGGCCGACGAGGACCTGTCAAATGTGCTCCTAGGTCACTAGATTTGACCACCTGTGATTTTGTTCCTGTGGGGTTACATCAAGAACAAGGTGTATTCCAGCGAGCCACTGGACCTTGCAAAGTTGGAAGCAAGAATTGAAGATGCTTGTTCATCAGTTACAGAGGAGCTGTTGGGAAGCATTGATGACACTGGCTTGACCGTTATGAGAAATCAGACGTTCACATCGAAGCCTACCAGTAAGTTGAACCAAAAATGTTTAATGTGAGAAAAATATATAAAGGTACAGTTACTATGTTCCCCATGTTTTCTCTTTCAAATATTATTGATTCTCTATTTTTTGTAAGTGTAGCGGGACATTTTGGACACCATGTACAATATATATATATATATATATATATATATATATATATATATATATAGAGAGAGAGAGAGAGAGAGAGAGAGAGAGAGAGAGAGAGAGATACACTATATATGTGAAAGAAAGAAATACTATACGTAAAGTCTTGTAGATCAAGGAATACTTATAAAGTAATTTAGTTGAAATATTAGTCATTTAGTAAGTTAAACAAAGAACCTATAACTGGATTTTTTTAAGCCACCAACATACACACAATTCCATGATACCATCACCGTAATTACTACTAGGTCTTCAGTACCCCCTCAGCTACCATTACTGACCCCATTACCTCACCATTGTCTCCACCACACATCTACCATCACATCCATTACCCCCTCAGCTACCATTACTGACCCATTTACCTCACCACTGTCTCCACCACACATCTACCATCACAACCATTACCCCCTGAGCTACCATTACTGACCCCATTACCTCACCACTGTCTCCACCACACATCTACCATCACAACCATTACCCCTTGAGCTACCATTACTGACCCATTTACCATTTACCTCTACACGTTAATATTTACCTATAACATCACCTCTTAACGGGAGAATCTGCTTCCATATCATATTTTATTTTATGTTTGCTTAGTTTCTTTAGTTTCCTCCCTAGACACTACTCCATCAAACTTGAAAATTACCCCCATGACCACCTTTCGAGATAAATGTGTACATATTTCGTTAATAATTACCCGGGTACCTCCTAAATTGCAGGGTCACTATCGCTCACCAAGAAACAAATGACACCTAAATGGCAGTAAGGATCTAAAAATATTTACCAAGAAATGGGGCGAAAGATCTTAAAACAGCGAAACTAATGGGGCGAACATCTAAAAATATCAAATTTAATGGGCTAATCGTGAGGGTGAAGGGGGTCCAGAAAAAATACCGTAAACATTCACTACTTTTATTGGTGTTTTTTATGGTTTTCACTTGACATGCATATTAAGATAAAACCAGGGGGTTAAGGGGAGGTTTTTAGTTTGCTCCCTAGACCTCCAAGAAGCTTAACAGATACGCACGAACCCCTTCGATTTAAATCTGTACATTTACGATAAAAATATGTACAGACCGAAGGCCGTTTCCTTCTAAATTACAGGAATTAAATTTGCAAAACTAATGGTGCAAACAGTTTATAATGTAATACTAATAGGGCTAAACATGAAGGAGAAGGGGTTCAGAAAACAAACACTTTGTGAAAATATACCCTAAATTAAAATTAAGTTTGTATCGACTTGATTGCTAAACATAGCTCTTAACCCTATTAGGTGCAGGGCGGGCCAATTTCGATCTTCCCATTACTCTGTTTTACTCCATTAGTTTGTAGAGTTTAAGACGTTTCACCTCATTAGTTTGGCGATTATAAGATGCTTCAACCCAATAATGTGTCAATTTTTCCTGGGCGAGCGATAGCGAGCCTGCAATTTGGGAGAAACCGGCCTTCGGCCGGGAAATTTTTCTACCGAAAAATGTACATATTTAGCTTGAATGGGGTCTGTGGGACGTTTTTTAGTTTGAAAGGGGGTCTGGAGAGGCGTGTTTCTAAGTCTTGAGGGTAAACTAAAAACACATTGTTCAAAAATGGCTAAAACAATGAAAACACTCAATAATAATTAAACAAAATATCATAATAACCCCCAAGACGTTGCACCTAATAGTGTTAAGGGGAGGTATTTAGTTTGTTCCCTAGACCTCCATCAAGCTTAAAATTACACCCCCTTGAGTCCCTTTCAAGATAAATATGTACATTTTTCGGTAGAAAAATTTCCTGGCCAAAGGCCGGTTCCTCTTAAATTACAGGCTCGCTATCGCTCGCCAGGATAAAATCGACACCTGAATGGTACGAAAGGTCTTAATATGGGGTGAAAGTTCTTAAAATCGCTAAACTAATGGGGCAAACGTCTTAAAATCTCAAAAGCAATGAGGCTAAACATGAGGGAGAAAGGGGTCAAGAAAAAAATCCCTCAAGTGAAGACCTCCTCTTAAGCTGAGTAAATTTGTTTATGGCTAACTAGAATATATTTAATATGCTGCTAATATGCTGAACTGATCAAAGAACCGTTTTCACAAAAAATGTGTAAAGGGAAACGGGAAAATATTATTGATTATTGACAGACAATTCGGTTTCACTTACATTATTACCCTCTCCGACATATGACGCAATTTTGAGCCTATTGGGGATACTTTAAAGCCTTTGTTACCATCAGGGGTATTGAGAAACCTTTAGTTTAGTTACTTCAACCTCTGCAGTTGTCTTTGAGTTAGCTGTGGGCAGAAATCTAGTTTTGGAGAGGTAATTATAAGAGTGAGATAACTCTATTTCTTATTGCTAATCTGGCAACCTCTGCGTCATAAATGCGTGAAAGGGTTAAAAGTCACGATATATTATACATAATAATTATTCAACGCGATATAGTTTCAATGTGGTAGGCTTAGTTATATAGGAACCAATTGGAGTCACAGAAACGTATTTAACGGGATGTTTCGGCCGAAGTATATTTATCTATATTTATTGCATTGGTATCAACAACTGATGAATATCTTGGTGAGCTCAACAATTACAAATCTTTTACTAAGAAACTGTCATATAAAAAATAACGGAAACAATTGTCAGACAATATTATGATCGTGTGAGTCCCTAATATGTGACATTCTGTGCACTAAGTTATGCCCTTGTGTTACGGTTGAGGCGGGCGTGTCTGTATTTAGCCCATTGACCTTCCATTCTTACATCTGTTTTTTTTGTTTTTTTTTTTTTGTTTTTTTAAGAGACAATGAACGGAGGAAGGAAAAACACAGATAAAACAAAAAAAGGTCCATGTGCCTAAAGGCATCATCCATTCATAAAATGTTTGTAACAACTGGATTTAAACTGTTGTAGATTGTAAGTTTGTGGAAAGCAACTCGAGGGAAGTGAATTCCAAAGAGTAGTTCTGGGGATAAATGAATTTTGATAAGCAGAAGTTCTGCATTGTGGAGGAGAAAGTGTAAATTCATGGGCGCTCTCAGCTGCCCTAGTTCTACGGGGAAATATGTGGAGAGGCGGCACAATTGAAGCAAGTTCCTCAGAACAATTGCTGTGAAAATATCTGTAGAATAATGCAAGGGATGCAACGTTTCTTTGTATGGATAATGTAGTTAGGTTTGTCTTGTGCTTTTGGCGTGTCTATATTTAGCTAATTGACCTTGCATTCTTACATCTGTTATTATTGCTTGTCTTGTGTTTCTGGCGCGTCTTTCTTTAGCCCACTGACCTTTTCTTCATAATATTATAATCAACCGTATAAGTAGCTGGTATACTACAGTCGGTCTTTTTCCAGCCGACGGTAAATTGCGCTATCTGCTCATTGATTAGTTGGCTACTACGAATATCTTTGTAGGGAAATATGAAGTTAATTACATAAACTTGGCCTTAATATGACGCAGATACATTATAATTTCATATTTTTCATTAAGTATCGAAAAAATCAGTTGCTATGGGACTCAATTTACCGCCAGCTGAAACAAAACCGACTATATAACATAACAAAATTTAATAAACTGGAGACATGGGCCCATACTCCTTGACATGCCCATCATACCTGGAGGTAATTACTATAGTTGTGTTGTATTCCTACACAGTAAATATGATACGTCATAGTTTGTTTGGTAATTTGCAATATTCTCACCTTGATAACTCAGCTATTACGAAGATTTTGTTGAAAGATGTGTTGTTAATTATGCAAACTTGGCAATTTTATGATACAGATACTTAGTACTTTCATATTTTTCCATTGAGTATCGAGACATTTGCATCCAAGGGAGTCAATTTATCATCAGCTGGAAAAACAGTCTATAGTTGTTATAATTGCAATGATAGTACTGACATCATGTTTCAGTATAAATCATTGCCATTATTACAACAACAAGCGTATCACACTAACTGGCTAGGAAGACAGTAAAACTACAGGCTGGCGCAGATTTCGGTAACCCATTTGACTTAAAGGAGGAGGGGGAGGGGAGAGGGCGGTCTGGATCCTCTTCTCCCTAATATATGGCTCCATTAGTTTTCAGATTTTCAGACAATCGCCCCATTAGCTAGACGATTTTAAGACTTTTCGTGCCATTTAGGTGTCATTTTTTTCCTGGCGAGTGATATCGAGCCTGAAGTATCGGTGGACCTGGCCTTTGGCCGGGGAAATTTTCTACTTAAATATGCACAAATTTATCTCAAAGGCGGGTCTGAGGGATATTATTTTTAAGCCTGATGGAGGTTTAGGTAGGGCAGTACAAATATATAAATAAACGAACAAATAAATATAAATCTGCACTTAACCCTTGTTCCTCGCGCCCTCACGCCTTTAAATTTAACCGCGAGTGCTGGATTCGGCTGAATCGTCGATTTCTCGGGATTTTGGCGCGCCAATAAATAAGCCAAAAAATTGCCTAGCCTAGGTTATATATATATCCAGCGGCAGTAGTCGTTGGTATCTTGTGATGGATGAAAACTAGAAGTCTCTAGACCAAATGGTTAATTCTTTATGATGAAAATAAGTAGGTCAGTATGGCGGACGATAGCCTATGAATTGGTGTTTACCTCCTGGTTTTCCTCATTCAGATACTGATATTTCTGCAAATAAATGGCCTAACCAAGTTTATTTTAATATCAGAGGCAGATATCGGCGTTGTCTTGCAATGGGTGAAGGCTAGAACATTGTACATTGAGCGGTTATTGTGTAAGATGGAAAATATAACCGAGTGTTTGAGGGAAATACTGAGCATCGTCCGAATGCGGCGACGCCTTAGCAACGGCCATGGCTATGGTTTGTTTATATTAATTCAACAATTTGTTATTGATTATTGATTATAGATTAAGTATCATGTACTATGTAATAATATTGATTATTGAATACTGATATATTTCACCATTGTAACTGATTCTGGGAAAGTTCCAGAGTTCACCTGTTGAATAGAAGAAAGATTGGGAGTATCGTTTCACTCTTGGGTTGGAGAGTTGCACAGAGAAGGGGTGGGATTGTGTTGCAAGACAGGTACTACGTACCCTACATAGAGGAGGTGGTATACACTGAGAGAGCTATGAGGAACACTGATTATTGTAATAGCGATAGAATAGCGAGAGAGATGCAACATTGCGGCAAAGAGAGAGAGAGATTGCAGAGAATCGGTGAGTGAGTTCATGATAGGAAGCTAAACTTATTCCCTCTCTGAAAAACAAGCCAGATTATGAAAGATTAAAGAAATTACATCTCTTCTCGCTAAAGAAATGGAGGTTGTGAGGCCAACTTATTGAGTGTTTAAGATGCTTAAAGGATTTGACAGAGTAGATGTCAGTGCACTGCTCATGATAATTAACAATGCTGCAACCCGAGGTAATGGAATTAAATTAATTACAAAAAAGGCATGCCTCGATGTGACACAAAATGTCTTCATATACAGTGTGGTCAAAGAGTGGAATAGGGTACCAAGGGAGGTGGTCGACAGTAATTCAATTGATACGTTTAAGAAAAGACTGGACGATCATCTGATGAAGATTGGATTAATCTGAATTAATCATTAGATATGTGTAATTTCCCTTTCAAACTAATTCCTTTCTATACTCAATAAAAACTGTCTTTGTGGACATTTCCTGACCCATAAGGTTACACTTCATCCTATTTTCCGGTACGGCTTTTTAGCCGGAGGTGGATGGGGAGAGAGCCTTCTACTTTACTGTCCTATTCTTCTACTATAAACTGTCCCTGTCTAGTAGTATTAAGGCCGGACCACCTAGTAGGGACCGCAAGGTCTGTGTGGTTTGAGTATCTGTGTAACTCTCTCTCTCTCTCTCTTAGTCTTAATTAATTGCCAGGTGAGTCCAGTCTCATCAAGGTGAACAGCACTTACCTGTGCGCCTTTAATTAGTTTCACCCCTTGCTTATATATACAGTATACTGTATACTGTATATACAGTATACTGTATACTATTTGTGTATTTGTTTTATGCTGCATATATTATTTGTGTTATATATATTTTTCTTTTTCTTTTTAATTTTTTGTGTTTTCATTGACGCACCTACCCATCAACGACTAACTCATAATGTTCTTGCAATTAACTACTCACGCATCAACCACTTTAAGAAAATTACCTTGCATTGAACCACTCACCCACCTACCCATCAACCACTCACCCATAATTACCACGTGATTAACCACTCACCCACCTACCCATCAACCACTCACCCACAATTACCATGTGATTAACCACTCACCCACCTACGTATAATAAGCCACCTACCCATCAACCACTCACCCACACTCACCATGCGATTAACCACTCACCCAGCTACCCATTAACCACTCACCCATCGACCACTCACCATCCACACATCCATATCAACCTGAAAACTCACCCACCCACCTAGAACCTGTACTCGTATTCACACGAAAACCATTTACTCTTCCGAACCTCAACCTCTCAAGACTCATTGTCATTCTCTCTCTCTCTCTCTCTCTCTCTCTCTCTCTCTCTCTCTCTCTCTCTCTCTCTCTCTCTCTCTCTCTCTCTCTCTCTCTCTCTCTCTCTCTCCCTCTCTCTCTCTCTCTCTCTCTCTCTCTCTCTCTCTCTCTCTCTCTTAGCTGGACTTTTTCCATGAAATGCTGAGTGAGTATGACGAAAGTAGAGCCATAGATATCCTTTACTTAGATTTTCAAAAAGCTTTTGACAATGTGCCTCATTGCAGGCTAATGTAAAAAATGAGAGCGCTAGGTATCAATACATAAGTCACAAATTGGATAGAAAGTTGGCTATAAGGTAGACAACAACACGTGGTAATCAATGGTGTTTCTTCTGAGTGGACTGCAGTAACTTCTGGAGTTCCACAAGGGTCTGTCTTTGGCCCACTTCTGTTTATCATATATTTCAATGACATAGATATTGGTCTGTTGAGTGTGATCTCCAAGTTTACAGATGACATAAAACTTGGAATGAATGTGAAAAACCCCAAAGGGGTTGAACAGCTTAGGATGGACCTCAACAGACTGGGTGAATGGTCGGAGACATGGCAGATGCCTCTAAACTTGGAAAAGTGCAAGGTGATGCATATCGGCCAAGCAAACCACAAGTCAGGCTATTCACTATTGAGAATGCCTCTGGAAATGACTGACTTGGAAAAGGATTTGGGTGTTTAGATTAGCAGTGATCTAAAGTTTTCCAAGCAGTGCATTGGAGTAGAGAAGAAAGTATCATAATTTATCGGGCTATATTAAGAGGCAATTTAAGTATAGATATAAGGAAATAGTCTTCACACTTTACAACACTCTTATACGGCCTCTCCTGGAGTATGCTGTTCAATTCTGGTCTCCAGCTCTTAGGAAAGATATAGAGCGACTAGAAAGAATACAAGCTAGAGATACAAAGCGTATTCCATCGCTTAGAAGACTGAGCTATGATGACCGGTTGAGAGCTCTTGATCTCTTTCCGTTGGAGACACGCAGATTACGAGGTCAGCTCTATGAAGTATTTAAAATACTTAATGGGTTTTGACAATGTGGATTATAGCAAAATGTTTAGCCTCAATATGAATACAATACGCAACCATGGCTGGATATTAGAATTGAAAAGGTTCAGCACTAGTATTTGATGGAAACGTTTTCACATAATTATAAGATATGTTCTACCTGGAAGAAACTTCCCTCTGAAGTTGTAAACAGTTCTTCAGTAGAGCAGTGCAAGAAGAGAGAAGATATTATTTTGCACACTCTGTAATGAGTGTAGTGCACTAAACAGTCTCTCTCCTTCCACTTCGAGTATCTCCTCGGAATGGATCGCAGGGTCTCCGAGATACTGAATATTCCTTGTAACTTCTTGTAACTCTCTTATTCCTCTGTATTACATTTCTACCGCTCTATTTTCCCTCTCTTCTTATCTTTTCACTTATCATTCCTCCTGTCACACAATTACTCTCTCTCTCTCTTTCTCTCCTTCCTCTTTATAACATTTCTACCGCTTTATTCTCGCTGTTTTTTATCCTTTGACTCATCATTCCTCCTGTCACATAATAACTCTCTCTCTCTCTCTCTCTCTCTCTCTCTCTCTCTCTCTCTCTCTCTCTCTCTCTCTCTCTCTCTCTCTCTCTCTCTCTCTCTCTCTCTCTCTCTCTCTCTCTCTCTCTCTCTCTCTCTCTCTCTCTCTCTCTCTCTCTTATTCGTGAAGTTCCCCTGTGTCCATTCATCTCTTCTTACAACCACCCTGCAACTTCTATCAACATGAACTTCTGATAATATTTTCTCCTCAACTTCAACACATGCCCTGGAACATATAACTTACTGACTTAATTGACCCAAACTTACAGTATATTTTTGGTGTATAATATCGCTATATCTATACACAAGATGAAATATGGTTGTTTGTTTGTGTGTCTGTTTGTTTGTTTATTTTATGTGTTCCAAGTACGATGTATCATAGCAATTTCCTCTGCATTTTTTTCTACATTCATCACTCGAATGCCAGTTCCTGCTTCCGTTTCTTTCCTTTCCCAGGGTACAGATGGCAGGTTATGGGTTGGGAGTCAACACCAGATACCACTTAACTCACTTAACTCACTGACTCTCACTCTCTCTCTCTCTCTCCATCTACATGTCTGTCTGTCTATCTATTTATCCGTCTCGTTCTTTCCTTTCCGAGAGCCCGGATGGCAATCTATGGGTGGGGAGTCAGCACCAGATCCCTCAACGCCACCCTTTATATCACTCAAAACCCCCACTATCTACCTATCTATCTATCTATCTATCTATTTATCTATCTATCTTCCTTTGTCTATTTGTTTTTCTTCTCAAGACACGGATGATAAGTTGGGTGTGAAGTCAACACCAGATCCCTCAACACCACCATTTGTATCACTCAACATTCTCTCTCTCTCTCTCTCTCTCTCTCTCTCTCTCTCTCTCTCTCTCTCTCTCTCTCTCTGAAATAATTCAAATATAAATAATTGTTGGTTTGTTGTTCAGTTACAGCTTAAAATCTACATAGTTTCTCTTAACCTAAGTACAGTACAATGCATATTTTATCTTAACTACAAGGTCAAATTTTTTGATAATCTTTGCACCGTATTCATTCTTATGTATTCAACTTTATGTAAGATAACACTCCAACAAATTATGGAACATGCAAACAAATATGCAAATAGTGTAGATACGTTGACTTTTTGTTTTCAACAGCGGCAACGTACTTGATCAAATTGAACTGACATCCACCCTAAAGAATTTATTTTAAGTAAAGAACATGATTCTGAAAATATAGCTTCATTCCTGGATATTCAAATAGACGTCACAGATAAAACATCTGTGACAATGTGACAATGCTATATGACAAACGACCAGAATTCCGCTTGTATATAGTAAATGTTCCTATTATTTGCGGAAACATCCCCAAAAGACAAAGCAATGGTGCTTTTACCTCCCAACTAATACAGTAGTCGAGTTTGTAATAAATATGAGGATATCTTGCATGCTTATAATATGATTTTGAAAGAATTATTGAAACAAGGGTACAAAACATACCTTTTAAAACTATATTTTAACGAATTATCTATCAGATATTCAAATTATAATAAACAGAGAGATAATATAATAACAGACATATTTCATGCAGAGTAACACATGCCCATATTTCGGCAAAGCTACCCGACATTTGAAATAGGTAGTGGATGGTTGATAAAGACCAACCGGTACTTCACAAAATTTAACAAATCAAAAATAAACAACACGCACTAGCTGCTGTCACAATGAACGAGAAGCAACACGGAAAAGCTGTCGTCACGTCACTATGACTAAAATACAACATACAAACCACTTACGACTGACTCGAGTCATCCAATACCGACCAACTCCAACACGATCACGACCACACACCATGCATTGACTGGCTTCATAGAACTGTCCAAGCTAGATGTTACACCTATATTTGTGTAGACCACCTCCACCACGGATCATGATGCTATAATGAATCTACCACACACTATACATCAACTCAATTTACAGAACACCACATATCAGCTGACTCGGGGATACATCAGATACCGTCAGCTGTTGTCACTCTGAATGAGAAACAACAAGTTAAAAGCTGTTGTAAGTTGTGACTTTACTACCCAAATTTCAGAAAATGGTCGATTGGCTGATTTTATTAGTTTGGGGGTTGAGTGTGCCCTGCCTCTCAAAGCAGGACCTCTCTCTCTCTCTCTCTCGCTCTCTCTCTCTCTCTCTCTCTCTCTCTCTCTCTCTCTCTCTCTCTCTCTCTCTCTCTCTCTCTCTCTCTCTCTCTCTCTCTCTCTCTCTCTCTCTCTCTCTCTCTCTCTCTCTCTCTCTACTCTCTCTCTCTCTCTCTCCTCTCTCTCTCTCTCTCGCTCTCTCTCTCTCTCTCTCTCTCTCTCTCTCTCTCTCTCTCTCTCTCTCTCTCTCTCTTCCTTTCTATCAATTTTGACATAACCAATTTTTTGTCTACTCGATTTTTTAGAATACAATGTAACTTCCCTGATACATTGACTGCCCGACATGTGACATTTCCCTTAGTCCTACAGTACTTTTTCACAGCAGTCAGACATTATGCACCAGGTATTATGGAGATACCTACTTCGCCACAGTTAGACATAAAACAGGTTATTTAGGGTGGCTGTGGCCTGATGAAATCCATCAGCCTTTCTATTTCACCTTGGAGGGTGTGTTTGACTGCATGTATATATTCTTCATAAATGTCATTTACTTTGTCTCCTAGGTGTGTGTGTGTGTGTGTGTGTGTGTGTGTGTGAGAGAGCAGAAAGACAATGAGAGATATTTTGGTTGCCAAATAATATACTTATATTTTTCGAATCTTTCCGTGTGTTAATATATTCTGTCTTTCTATCAGTCTATCCACCTGCAGTCTATTTATATCCAGCCATCACATTCCTCTCCCACTCTCACCACAAACTAACTGTCTATCAGTCTTCTATTTCCAGTCCTCCTTCATGCATGTTTTCGCATTGCCTAGGTCCGCCCCTTGTGTATCTCCATTTTACCCCACCAGCGATTGCCTAGTCAGTTTATATTTGCATATTGTCTATGTAGTACTGTACAGTGGTGAATACTAAGAAAGTTACATTTATTTGAATTTGTTAACACTGAAAGCCAGGTTTTGAAGCATTTGAGATATATTCTCGCACTAAATTGCCTCGTTTGTGTTAGATACTGATTCAAATGGGTCTATTCATATTAATGCTTATGATTGCACATAATTAGGAATATATAATTAGACAATAAAGAAAGAAAACCTGAATGTTGAGTAGCTAAGCAATATCAGGTATGCTGATAGCAGGTATGCTTTTCAAAACAAATCTGAAAGAAGAACAATAATTGTTGTAAATAAATAAATAAAACCTTTAATATGACTTGAAATTAAAATGTAGACAATGAGAGTAAAGACAAGTTTGGAGAATACTTGTAACTAGATCATTGACATAATTATAAGGTAAACTTTTATCATAATAGAAAAATCAAACGAAGATTAGACAATGGGTGGTGTGCTTTTGGTAAACAGAGTTCTATTTGAAAAAGCAAATTACCTAATTATACTATGAAATTACCACTTCATTCTACTGGCTTACAAAAATGGCTCCATAATAAACATCGATATAATATAATCGTGACAATTGCAATGCCCTCTTGAAATATCAAATGCGGTCGAAACGAACTTTCGTGGGCGACTGTGCTACGAGAACTGTTATTGTCTTGCAAGAGTAAGTTCATCAGGTATATAATCCAATTAGTAAAGGTGAGGACTGCCTTACTTCTCTCTCTCTCTCTCTCTCTCTCTCTCTCTCTCTCTCTCTCTCTCTCTCTCTCTCTCTCTCTCTCTCTCTCTCTCTCTCTCTCATGTGTGATCTTTGTTAAAATTATCCAATCTCCCTGTGGTTTGATTTCTTACATGTTATACTGTACCGGTATATGTAAATATGTGTCGTCCTCATCCTCCCCCTCTGTTTTCACTTCCTATTCCTTCTCCTCCTTTTCTTCCTCGTTTCGTACTCCTCTTCACCTGCTTCTCTTTGTACTATCTTAAATTCATAAAGGGAACCTGTGGTGCAATGGTAGCACGTTGGATTGCAATCGAAAGGTTCCGCGTTCGATTCCCGAACGGAGCGAGACGGATGAGCAGTCTCCTTGTACCCTACGCCTCCGTTCATCTAGCAGTAAATAGTAACCTGGAATTTGTACGGTCTAATCCGTGGAAGTAAACTGTGGTATTTTGGATTACTTTCAGTAGGCCCTGTGTACAAGGCTGGATAACTCTCCAAGCTATTCACCACAGGCTCCAAATGGCAAAGTTAAGAAGATGAGCGCCTCGGTCAAGCGCAGCTTAGCCTATGGCCCCCAAATAATATTTGTTCATTATTTTTGTGATTGTCATATTTTATCTCCTCCTTTCCTTCCTTCTCTTTATTCCCTCGTTTCTCCCACTCCTCCTCCACTTTCCTCTGTTGCCTGCCGTTGACACCACAATAACTCACAGGTCAGCGTCAAAAGAAGTGTCTGATATATGAAGCTGTCTGAGTGATAGTTGCCAGCCCAGGAAAAACGAGGGGTGCTACAGAGCTATTAAAAGTTATACATTTTGAAACTACTCCTTTTCCTTCCTGTATATTTCTACTTCTTCGTCCTCCTCCTCCTCTTCCTCCTGCTACTACTACTACTATTACTACTACTAGTACTACTACGACTAACTGACCTCCTTCTCGTCCATCTTCTATTTAGCCTCATCCTATCCCTCCTTTCAAGTTATTCCTAATCACTTTCTTCCCCTCATCTCATAATATAGTTAAACCAAGATGATCCTCCTACATGTGCCCTCCCACTACATCACCACCACCTAATCATCCTCTTACATCAACAACCACAACAACAGTTACTACTACTACTGTTACCACTACTTCAACAAAAGAAGTGCAACATATCATTTAGATAAACCAATTATTTATGAGGCCTGATTATTTGTGTTCTCCTCATTTTACAAGAGCTAGGTGATTAAAACACCTGAGGATTGCTCTTTTTCAGTATATATACCATTTCGAAGCTATATTTTTCATTATAACTATCTTGCCCTTCTCATTGGCAGTGGTCCTTCCTATGCTGTATAAAGGCCTCTAATGAGTACCACAACAAAATGCCAAATACCACCATAAAACACTGACTAGGTTAAGGGGAGATTTCCACTTGAGGCATTTTTTTCTTTACCCCTTTCTCCCTCATGTTTAGCCCCATTGTTTTTGAGATTTTAAGATGTTCGCCCCATTAGTTTGGCGATTTAAAGATATTTCACCCCATTTATATCACTTTTAAGACCTGTCGTCCCATTTAGATGTCGATTTTTTCCTGGCGAGCGATAGTGAGCCTGTAATTTAAGAGGAACCGGCCTTTGGCCGGGAAATTTGTCTACCGAAAAATGTACAAATTTATCTTGAAAGGGGGTCAAGGGGGTGTAATTTCAAGCTTGATGGATGTCTAGGAATCACACTAAAAACCTCCCCTTAAACAGCTCCAGGTTAGTTTCACAGTTAACACTATGGTTCGACGTGTTGTGGGTTTTTATGATATGTTGTTTAATTATTATTGAGGATTTTGCTTGCTATTATCCATTTCGAGCAATGTACTTTAGTTTGCCCCGTAAGTTAACAAAATCGCCTTCCCAGACATCCTTCAAGATAAATTTGTACATGTTTCCGACAGAAATATTTCCTGACCGACGGCCGCTTTCAACTATGTTACAGGCTCGTTTTCGCTTTTCCGGGAAAAAAATCGACACTTGAATGGGTGAAACGACTAATTATCGCCAATCCAATGAAGTGAAACGTCCTATAATCTCCAAACTAATGGAGCGAAATGGGGGAAGTCCAAAAAGACCTCCCTCGGACCAAGTAGTGTTAAGTTGTAGGTGACCTTTCGAATATCCATGGGTCTTTGATCTTTAGTATAAACAACACTGCAGAATTAAGGCGGAGTCATACGAAGACTTTTCCGGCAATTACTTTTTATTTTATTTTATTTTTAATTTCTTTGTCAATTGCAGTCTGACATCTTCAAAACAATTGTTTTATCCGTCTTCACCCACCTAATACATTATATACATTCAGTCTAGTTGACGATTCGGATGAGAAATAAAAATATCTAAATTATTACAAGGAAAAAAAAACGTGTTGCTGGAAAAAGTTATCGTGTGACATCGCCTTTAACCCATTCAGTTTGGGTGACGTCCTTTTCATTATATTCTGGCTATCATTAGACGATTTTATTCAGGTGAGGAAGGACCTCTAGAAATAAGGCTGCAAAACTATCTCAATTCCCCCTTTTAAGTACCGCAGATTCTTCCTAAACTGCATAAAATCTTCTAAATCTAGCTAGAATAAAATAAAAAAAGACATTTCCCGCACTGAAGGGGTTAATCCACTCAACTATTGTGCCGTACCCAAGCGTAGCGATGAAGTTGTCTTATATTTCACCCAAGTGTCTATAAGGCCTGTTGTAAATCAGTCAAAAAGTGTGTTTCTTTATCCATTGGGTTCGAGGATAGCAGTCAATATCGTTAAATCATGGTGTTACTAAAACCCAATCACTCACTCACTCACTCTCTCTCTCTCTCTCTCTCTCTGACACTGAATTAGCAATATCTCTAAACTACTATTTTGCTACAGTTCTTACAAGGGAAAATACTTGTGACATGCCAAGTCCAGGATTAGTGCATTAGGGTGAAGTTCTTATCAGAATTAGATGTACCCCAGAGGAGGTA